>OX352300.1:31626715-32876715 GCA_947086415.1 Pammene aurita | reverse complement strand
CAAAACAAGGTGAATGTGAGTAAAGGTAGTTCGCTAAAAGAAAGCCTCACGTTGGGCCGACAGTGATACAACTATTTTGGACTGGGAATATATTTAAAAGAAACTAGAAAATATCTTTGAGTTGTTTATTACCCAAACTACACTTTTACAAATTTCCACCGGCAAGCGTTTACAAAATTAAGCTACTATAGGGTTTTTTAAAAATTACTTCTAACAAGTTATATTTTATTTACTACAGTTCACTTCATAATAACAGGGTTATGGAGCAAATTGGTGGGTCAGCGAACTAAATATATATATACTGCTTGGTTGGAAACCACTGCCGCTTTAACACTTCAACTTAATTTACAATCTTAAGGGCGCCAGCTCGAATTACATTCAAGCAAATAAATGAGTTAAAGGAACAGGAACCCCTGACCTTAAGTTAAATAGGGACCCCTGGAATCCTCCCTAAACGTGTAGGGTAGCGGCCGGCGCAAGCCTCGAGCTACCTCAGCCTCAACTCTCGCCGATCCTGCTACACCAGCAGACTGCGACAATCCACCGTGACCGACATGGCGGGGAATCAACGGCCAGGACGTAGCCCCGTCTCAAAAACCATGAAAACAGAAGTACAATCTATAAGCCTGAATTCACCCATGTCTCCGACAGGTTGAAAACGTTTTTAATTTATCTACTTAACACTATAAAGGGCGTGCGATGTGGGTATACTCGTAGTTAGTTTAGAATTAAAATGTAGGATCACAGTTTATTCGTATTGGATGGCATGGCGTCATTGAATTGGTGGTTGAATTGCCTAAAAAATTTGTAATCAGTTTTGATTAGTATGAGTGGTTGTTCTTGTCATTTAACCAACTAAATAGGATGGCTAAGTTTATTTTGCGTAGGTGTGTATACGTAAATATTTTATGTGCAATTTAAATTCATTTTTATTCGGTTTATGTTACTATTGAATTGCGTCGGTGCGTACTCATGTTAATATTTCGTATATGGTAAATAAAGGGGAAGGTATACATAAACTTATATAGATGTCATATACAAAGGAAAAGTGACCTAGGCCTCCGGTGCCCAGGGCTGGGATCGAACCAGCGTCTTCTGCATTTGCTGCCGCGAATGCAGAAGACGCTGGTTCGATCCCAGCCCTGGGCACCGGAGGCCTAGGTCACTTTTTCCTTTGTATATGACATCTATATAAGTTTATGATTTATATAGTAGTGTGTCTACTTAAAAAATAAACAAATCAAAATATTTATTAAAAATAATTTGATTTGTTCTTCAGTTCTACTGGGGAAGGTATACGTTATCTAAATTATTGTTAGTAGAAACAGTTAGATGAGTAAATACAATTGTAGGTCTTAATCATTAGCGGGTTCAGTTGAACTTGAAGGATTCACCGCGTCGAGCAGAATTCGAACTTGCGACCTTTCGGAACACCGGTCCGGTCGCTCTGACCGGCTGTATCATCGACGCTTGCTCAGCCTCTGTGAATCTTTCTATCAAGTTCCTTCATTGCTTACGTCAGAGGGTTACGTATTTATTATAGGGTCAGACCGTTCTTCCAACAGTGGTATTCTGTCTTTAGTGGATCTAGCTTGGAGATCTTTGAAAAGGGTGATCCATGTGAATTTATATATTCCAAAATAGACTGCTGGGATGAATTTTATATGATTCATACAAGACGTATTTTTTTTTCAGAGGTTCCGACTGTGAATTAATTCTAGAGAAATATGCTACTTCGATGAGTCTAAATTAGATTCATACAGGAAGTATATTTTAAGGTATGGATTGAATTGATTCTTGACGAGTTTACTCGCTGATCTCGCACCACGAGAGTCTGTATCATTTGTTTGCCGATAGTAAACCGTTAAAGACTCCAATATATATAAATATATCATATGCTTAACTATTTTATCATAGGATGAGACGGTTTGCATTGGAGTCAATCATGATATAGGTAATATGTACAGAACTCTACTGTGAGAGGATTATACATTACTGAGATTTACGAACGTAAAGCTCAGTTATGCGGTCAAATTAGTCTATAAGTATAACTACATTTTAAGTACGATTCAACTTGGAAATAAAGCCTTATTGTAAACGCTAAGCATATTGAATACATTATTGGGTAAAAGATAACAAACCCTAATCCAACTGGCTTATAAAATGAAATAATAGTTGTGTTCATGCTTATTTCGAATAACAAATACAATAGAATGGCTGGTTTCATAATATTGGAGGCTGCCCTCATATTATTGACGTGTTTATGGCCGTGCTGGGTGCTATTGTCTATCATATAACTAGAATAAGCTTCGGTGTCTGCACATACTCGTAATTCTTATCCACACGTGAGATGTTCCAATATGCAAGTCGAGCTGGTTGGTTGTGCATGTATGCTTGATAGGGCCGGGTCAACCTAAGATAATGTAGACGAATGCAAGTCCAATTTATAAAGAGCTAACCCATTAGGGTATGCATGTCCAATGATAGGGCCTACCTGCGGGATTTGCTAATCAGCATTCCCATTAGGGTCTGCATGTTCGTCACCTGAGGGTTACGCATTCGTATACAAGTCTAAAAGACGTTTATCTTATGGTTCTGCATGGAATAACTCACGTTGGGACCTTTTGTGTAGACATAGCTTAGCCTAAAGTATCGGCGTAGGCTCGGTAATTCTATGACGTATAAAAAGTAGCCTTATAGTTGACTGCAATCATCTATTCTATTTTAATGATAATCTGGATTAATATTAAGATTTTAATGAGCCAGAGTTCCATTATCCTATTCCTATATATCTATATTATGACATATCATATTATGATCACATTATTAATATTACAATCTTTTAATAAAATTACATCAATCATTATAACATAATATAATTTTAACTTTTATGTTTAACTTATTACAATTACAGGTTTTACTGCATATAGGAAAATCCTTCGGTTTTATCGTATATACAGTAGTATACAGTGTATACAGTAATTTCAATATTTTGCTTTATTCAAATCTTATGTAAGATTTTTACATAGTCAACAATAGCATTATGTAGGGATTAGGTATGTTTCACAATAGTAGTTAGATATAATTGTGATGTTAAATATTGAGGAGGTTATAATACTTGTTTTAAATGTTTTTAGGTTAATGTAGGATATTTTAAACCAAATTTTATTTGTTTTATGTAACATTGTATTTATTTCGTTTAATTTCTGGTTTTCTGTGTTTGTTTGAGCATTGTTCAGATTTAATTCTGTTGTTTAGCGTTTCTCATACCTCAGGAGACCTTGGTTATTACTTATCATAATGTAGTCCAATATGTACCACTAGACAATCATGCCATTATTTTATAATTTTTATAAATTGTGTGTCTTTAATCTTTACAAAATTTAATATGTATGTGTGCAGGTTAAACTTGGGCGTCAGAGTTTTTTTTCACCGCTATAGTTTTTCTCTAGCATATTTTGGCTCTTGAACTGTAGCGGTATATCTAATGTGACCTAACGGTTACATTAGATATATTAGTTTATAGAGTCATTTAACTTTCCATTAACAGTAATTTCTTATTACTTGAATAAATTTTCTTATTAACTTATATGTTGTTTAAATCCTATTATTTCCCTTAGTGATAAGATCCTAGCTTTCAAAGAAAAGTTTCAGTTAAAGCTTTAGGTAGGTTCAGCTTTAAAATATTACTAGTTAGTATAGGTGAGTTTTTACACAAAGCAGCCAAATTCAATTAAAATTTTATAAATATATTTTACTCTAGCAAATTTTAAGCCATATAGAATCGTTACAACTTGACTAAGCCGATTATAAATAATTAAATATCAGATAATTCTGAACTGAGGCAGTGGCTGGAAATTTAAAAGTTGTTTTACATTCGACTAACCATCAGAACCTTTTTAATCGTGTTTTAATAATTTTAGGTATTCATAATTTAATTATAATTATTTCGAATTTGACTTACAGACCGAAAAGGGCATTTCTTAAAATTCTTCTTCACAAATAAAGACGAAAGGAAAAATATTTTATTCTAAAAAAGTTTTGATTTGATTTGACTAAAAATAAAACACAAAATAGAACATTAAAAAGTTGACCTGTAAAGGAACACGTTAAATATATAAAAAAAGAAGTGTAAATATAAACAATGGAAATGTTTCCTAAAAGTTCCACAATGTGTACAATAAAGAACAGGTAAAGACTCAGTATAATGTTGCAAATTGCAGGTAAGAAATTTGCAACACTGTTATTCTGTCTCAGCCTTCCGGAGTGACAGAAAACCTAAATAGGTACACGAGTAAAAAAAGAAATATTCAAACCAGTCTAAATATGGGTGAAAATTCAAATATACGGGTAGATATACAATAACAACTCCATAACGTGATTTATCTGACTCCATAACGTCGGTAGGGACCAAACAACATGAATTAGAGAATGAATGCAAGAAAAACAGCAAATGTGTCAACGAATGTGTCAAGTGTCACTGAGAAAAATATTTTCGAAATTATTGTTTTCCAGACGTTTTAGCTTAATTTTCTATCGTATTTACGTTAAATATCACAAATATATAAATTGAAACAAATTTACAGTTAATAAAATACCGTAGTAAATGAACGATACCTCCTCAGGCACCGTCGAAAATAGCCAAGATAATACACTGCTTCCCTGTCAAATATGCTCAAAGTTATTCAAAAGACGCGGTTTAAACATACATATAAGTAAGTCACATCCTCAGATCTATGCGAGTCGCCAAGACAACGAACAACCTACTAATACTTCATCAAACCAAAACAACAACAACCCACTAGACAACATATTCAAAGACGGCTTTGGAGCAAAAATTATAAACAACGAAGGCGGCCAAGACTCTCCGTGGAGACTCCGCTGGAAGAAAATCATAAAATTGTCGGGAAAACAATACAATCTTCCACAAGGAAATGTTGGCCGTCATTTCATTGACCTCCTAGCAAACGAAATCAATAAACTAGTAAATGAATTACCCACAAATGGCTTCTCTGAACGAATATTCTGCTACTGCAGCACAATTCTCCAAAGGGATAGTCTAGTAACTAAAAGCCCGGATATCAGACGTCTAATAAACAGGAGACTGGAAATGTGGCGAGAAAGTCAATTTGATGATTTAATACAGGAATCGGAGAGATGCAACAAAACGGTTAATCGTTATAAAAAACAACAAGGCTGTGATCATTTGTCGCGTATGTTTAATATACTGATGCTACAAGGAAAAATAAGACAAGCCAATAGATTTATACCGAACGGAATGGAGGTGGAATATTAAACCTAATGACAAAATTGGTGACAAAACCATATTTCAGATCCTAGAAGAAAAACACCCGAACCAAGCAACACCAAATATATCGGATTTTGACCAAACAACACAACTTCCAAACCTCGTCGATGTTGATATAACGTCGAATCATATTGAAAAAGTAGCAAGAAGCATCTCAGGTGGTGCAGGCCTAAGCGGCACTGATGCTGATCAATGGAAAACGATGCTTTTACGATTTGGCCCACACAGCCTCAAACTAAGAGAATCAATAGCAGCCTTAACAAGAAAACTAGCAAACGAAATAGTAGAATGGGATGCAATAAGAGCGCTGCTGGCCAGAAGAGGCATCGCCCTTGACAAGCATCCAGGTGTCCATCCAATTGTTATTGGGGAAATACTTCAACGCATCACAGCAAAAGCTATGGCTTTAGCGACAGGCACTGACGTACAACAAGCTTGCGGAGCAGATCAACTATGCAATGGAATAAAAGCTGGTATAGAAGGCGCAGCACACGCAATGTCACAAAGCTTCCATGAAGACGGCACCGAAGGTATACTCCGCGTCGACGCTACCAATGCCTTCAATGCTCTCAATCGTTCATTAGCATTATGGAATGCCAGACTTCTGTGGCCCCGGTGCTCGAGATTCCTCTTTAATACCTACAGAGGACACGCAGTCATATCATTTAGAAATACTAATAAATACATATTAAGTAAAGAAGGAACAACCCAAGGCGACCCATTCGCAATGCAAATGTATGCGATTGGAATATTACCACTAATAAAATCATTCAAAAACAAGAATAAATACATTCAGAACTGGTATGCAGACGACTCAGCATGCTTAGGCAAATTTGATGAAATACTAGAATGGTTCACCCTACTAATGAAAGAAGGACCCAGATACGGCTATTTCCCTGAGCCAACGAAGAGTTATCTAATAGTAAAAGAAGGCCTCACAGAAATCGCCAAACAAAAATTCGATAAATTAGGAATCAAACTTGTAAAATCACAACGGTTTTTGGGAAGCTTTATTGGACCCATAAACGATAAAACCGACTACATACTACAAAAAGGGAAAAATTGGACAGACTGCATCCCTAAAATCACAAAAGCCAGTGAAAAATATCCTCAAGCTGTCCATACTGCATTTACTAAATCACTGCAATATGAATGGCAATACCTACAAAGAGTAACTGATGGAACAGACGAAGACTACAATGACCTAAAGAACGCAATCAAGACTCATTTAACGCCCTCAATACTGGGCAGAGAAATAACATCCATAGAACACGAACTCTTTGCACTTCCAGCAAGGCTGGGAGGCCTTGCAATTAATGATCCCACAAAACAAGCAAAAACCGCACATGAAATATCATCAAATGCAAACAAAATATTAATAAAAGCAATTCGAACCGGCGAAGAAATTAACATAGTCGACCACCAAAAACATGTATATAAAGTTCTAAACGAAGAAAGAAAAAAGCGAGAAAAAAATGAACAACATGAATTAGAATCAAACCTAAGTAAGCTGATAACAAAGAAACAAAAAAGCATTCAAAGGGCGATTGAAAAAAAATATTCACAGTGGCTAACAGTAATACCGACCAAAGCTGATGATACCGACCTAACAGCAACGCAGTTTCGTGATGGCCTTGCGATCAGATACGGGCATGAACCCTCTAACCTGCCACCAACTTGCGATGGTTGTGGAAAAAAAATAGTTTCAACCTCAATCACGCACTTAATTGCAAGAGAGGAGGTCTCATAAAAAGAGGCCACGACCAACACAGAGACGACATCAAAAACTGGGCGGAACTAGCACGGGGTTCGGCTACCACTGAGCTAATAATGCGAGCCGCAACCCTAGATCAACCAGGGCTAATAAGCGACCTACTAATGGAAAGTGTGTGGGAGTCAGCGAGGAAGGCGTTCTTTGACATTCGCATCGTAAATGCCGACGCCGCTTCGTAAGGCCTACTCACATGGCCCACAATCGCCCAAATACACGCTCGTGAAAAACATCGCAATACGATCTGGCTGCGGAAGATCTTAGAGCCTCATTTACTCCCCTTGTGGTCTCCTGCGATGGCATTGTTGGAATAGAATACGAATCCTTTATAAAGAAAACATGTCTAAAGCTAAGTGAAAAATGGTCGAAACCATACTCACAAATAATAAGCTGGATCAAAGTCAAAATACAAATATCAATCATCAGAGCGGTCTCTATGAGAATTAGAGGAGCGAGAAGAAGAATAGAAAGATTTGAATGCGAAGACGGCTGTGGAATACCCACCATAGAACACTAGATTCCTCTTCTTCTTATGTTGTTACTTTTTATATTATATTCTATTATTTAACGTAATAAAGTTTACACACACACACTGAATTAGAGAATAAAGATAATCTGAAAATGTATTTAAATATAAATATATTTGATAGGTATATGATTAAATTAAGGTGACATTGTTAATATACCAATGTATAAAAAGACATATAGATATAAATATAAAAGAATATTTGTATTGTTAAAAATCTCCAGGATCACTAATTTTCAATAAATTAGTATATATAAGTTGTTCCAAATTTCATACGATAGTGTAACTAAAGCTATGAAAGTTTGTACACAAAATTAGGTTCCAAACCAAACCAATCTATTACAACCAGGTCATCCGTGATTCTCTAAGCAATTTCCACTAATAAGAGTTCCGGCTCTGGTGGAACATGACTTGTTACAACCGCTTACCGAACCCATTGCTGCATTGCTGCATATGTTACAAGTAGTACATGGAGTGTTCCCCCTTAAAAAAATTTTTTTTAGCAATTTTACTACAAATCTAGGTAGTGGCATACAAAACACCTTATGTTAAAAAGTTTATACAATACGTCTTATAGTTTACGAGTAAAATGGCTGTGACATACGGTCGGACATACGAAACTATAAAGGTTCCGTTTTTGCCATTTTGGCTACGGAACCCTAAACAGGAAGAAAATAGAGGCCGATGATGATAAAAACTGAAAAAAAGAGAGAAGGAGAAAAAATAAAGATATAAAAAGAAGAAAAGAAAATATAAAGGAGAATAATCAAGATAAGGCGAGAGGGGGTGATTTTTATAATATTTAAAAAAAACCGGCAGCGTGTCGGGCCACGCTCAGTGTAGGGGTTCCGTAGTTTTCCGTCCGTCACAGTAAGTGTCCCCACTTAAGAGTAAAAAAATCGTAACAGCGCCATGTAGGATATGAGAGTTCCACGTCAGCGACATCTATCGGCAAATTAAGTAAACTTGCGCGCGAGCTTAAAGTATGGAAGATGATTTTTATGGGATAATTCTTTATTGCGTGAACCGATTTTCACCGTTTTTACTTTATTTGAAAGCACGTCATTTCATTGTGATTTTGTAGTAATAACAGGTACAATAAACACCTGCTTAAACGGTTAAATTACAAACTTAGTTCAGAAATTATTTTGTAAATTTTTTTTCAAAAACTATTCAACCTATCAAGTTCAAAATAATTTTCCTAGAAAGTTTCTATAAAGTTCTACTTTTGAGATTTTTTTCATAGTCTTAAAATTTATGGTTCAAAAGTTAGAGCGATTATTTCCGAAAATATTTACATTATCAAAAAATGATTTTAGTAAACCCCTATTCATTTTTAAATACCTATTCAACAATATATCACACGTTAGGGTTGAAATGAAAAAAAAAATCACTCCCCACTTTACGTATAGGGGAGGTACCCTAATAAAACATTTTTTTCCACTTTTTATTTTACCACTTTGTCGGTGTGATTGATATACATATAAGTACCAAATTTCAGCTTTCTAGTGCTAACGGTCACTGAGATTATCCGCGGACGGACGGACGGACGGGCAGACATGGCGAAACTATAAGGGTTCCTAGTTGACTACGGAACCCTAAAAAGCATTTATTTGTATATAGTGTTAGTATTACAATAGAACTTAAACAACTTTGTTATTTAGTACCTAAACTTAAGTGTGGAGAGGTCCAGTGCCTGATTAGGACGCTGTCCCATCTCTCTGACACAACGGTCAGGAGACTGTTGTATTTTAGCAGCAGCGATATTCTTTAAGCGATGGCAACATTACAGTGTTGAACAAAAGCTAGTCGGAGCAGCACGCTGGAATAGGCTCGTTAACTTTTCAATTTTCCGTAAGCTAAGCGAGGACGACGCCGTGAGTTGCGGTTTACCGACGTAATGCGAGAACAGGTACCTAAACTAGCTTCTGTATCCTGACAAAAAAAAAGAAATAGATCGAAACAAAAAAGAACTAAGGAAACAGAAGACAATAAGAAAGGTACCTATACAAAAAGGGATAAAAATAGGAAAAAGAACAGGAAAAACAGGAAGCCTATTAAGAAAGAATCAAGCAAAAATAATAAAAGAAGGAAATATTGTAAAGATAAATTAAAAGAAAGGGATGAAGATAAGGCTACAAGCGGGAGTGATACTTACCAGCTTAAGCTAGTTCTTTATTTTATTTTACATGAGCGAGGCTCGTTAAATTTTCCGTAGGAGAATGACACGCGATTTACCGGCGTAATGCGAGACAGGTAAAATGAGTTAAGCAGCCAATCAGGTAACTTGTTTCAGGTAAATATGTTTTTGTAATTGTCTCGTGTTTTATTGCAATAAAGTGTTTTATTACTTCTACGGCTACTTGTATTTTAACTTTGCAAATACATATACGAGTATTATGTTATGATGAAGATTTTTGGATTTCAGACGTGTTGGTGGCAAACAGGCGCTGTCTGATCTAAAGTGGATAACAGAAATTTATGGGCACAATTCCAGAGGAATCATGCGCGTTTAGAAATTTTTACACTCTTAATTTAGACATTTAGACGAAACATATACATACATGCATTTTTGACGCTACGGACGCAAAAACCACCAATCAAATAATACTAGGGATACACAACCAGCCCAAAAAAATGGCCCCACAATAGTGCCGCAAAAACGACTCGTGCGGTACTTTCACTGACAGTCTTTAGTACATTACTTACCAAGGACTGTAAAAGAAAGAAAGCCCGAAATCGCAGGTATTTGTGACCCGAGCCGCAGCCGAGGGTTGTAAATATGAGATAGAGGGCTTTCTTTTTTACTGCCCGTGGTGAGTACACAATTTTACGTCTCCACCTGGCCATAATGCGAGTTTTACCGTACGCATAGCGTGGTAATACTCACATTATGGCCAGGTGTGACGTAAATTACATTATAATACTAGCCGATTATAAATTTTCACTAACCAAATTTTCAGTTAAGTCTGTACCTCCTTTACACTGTTGTTCGAAGGTGACAACTCAAAGCGTCTTTAAAGGTAAGGTCCAAAGGGCTAAAAGGTTTTAAACAATTATTTGTTTACCTGATAATTTTTCGGACATATCTTTTTTAAACGTTGTCATCAATTATTTTTTCACATGATTGAAGGAAAAGTAAAGGTAACAAATTTAAATAAATACCTTAATCAATTACCCAGTGTTGGCGGCGATACTTATTTCCATAGACCAGGGGTTTTCAAAGTGGGAGGCGCGCCCCCCTAGGGCGGCGCGACCACATTTTAAGGGGGGCGCGGGGCCTCGGGAAATTTGAACAGCTAGACCGACCTTGCATCGAAGCCTAAGGGGGCGTGGGAATTTCATTTTAGGCAGCAGGGGGGCGTGCCTAAAAAAAGTTTGGGAACCCCTGCCATGGACTTACCTTAACGTTTACCTATTTGACGCATGCACTAGTTTTTACTTAAATTTAAGATTCGTACTTACCTGGAGTTCCTTCATTGAGAACCACGTCGGTTCCGGGTATTGAGAACCTAGTTTGAGGAGTACAACACCCTACACAGTTTATTGCAGCATTTAACCATAGCGCTACACAACAACGAACTGTCAAATCCAGTTGTTGCAACTTAGGCATTCAACGGATAAAAAAACTCAGGTTTCCTGAAAGCGCATTAGTCTGACCTCAGAATGTTTAATTTAATCAAACTTTCCCGGCAGTGGCTCGCTACAACCATAGATAAAACAACACTTTAGGGGATATGTCACTTAAAAAACTCAGGTTCCCTGAAAGTGCATTAGACTGACCTCAGAATGTCCAATTTTAATCAAAATTTCCCGGCAGTAGCGTCACAAGTGCAGATTAAATAACACCGTAGGAGATACGTCACTAAAAAACTCAGTTTACCTGAACGGTCATTATACTGACCTCAGAATGAATAATTTTAATCAAATTTACCCAGCAGTGGCTCGCTACAACCACAGGTTAAACAACACCGTAGGGGATACGTCACTTCAAAAAACTCAAATTCCCTGAAAGCGCATTAGTCTGACCTCAGAATGTACAATTTTAATCAAACTTTCCTGGCAGTGGCTCGCTACAACCACAGATTAAACAACACTGTAGGGCCCCATACGTCACTTCAAAAAACTCAGGTTCCCTGAAAGCGCATTAGACTGACCTCAGAATTTACAACTTTAATCAAACTTTCCCGGCAGTGGCTCGCTACAACCACAGATTAAACAACAACGTAGGAGATACGTCACTAAAAATCTCAGGTTCCCTGAAAGCACATTATACTGACCTCAGAATGTACAATAATAATGTAGATATGACTCAAAAAAACATCTTCAGGTTCAAAATCAGACTTAAAATTCCTCAGTATACAAATTTAAGCTAACATGATCATTAACATTACCAATACTATTTTAAACGGGATATTTATACCAGAAAATGTTTTAACGGTTTGCAAAACAACCTAAATCTAAGGATTTGAGGAGTTTGGTAAGGTTAGTTCCTAAGTTATCACTACTTTGCGGTCGTTTACGATCTAATTTAAAGCCGTAGGCCTACCGCGAACGTCTAAAATAAAAATGTTGTTATCTCCCTCTATCGCGCTTGCAAGAGAAAGAGATGTAGATAACGAAAATTCGATTTTTTTCAATTCGCGTTAAGCCCTCTGCCCTGCCAGGTAATAGCAGTGTATTTAATCATAACATCACTACAAAATGTCAAATAAAACCCTTAATTTAGTTATGTCAAATGTGCCTTAACGAGGCAGTCTCCCTCTATGAGCTTGGTTGTAGAACTAAATCACACATAGCGCTCCTCCTGTCTTCACCTAGGTACTTCCATTGAAATTATCAAAATTTTGTGCAAACACATTTTCTTGTTTAATCTGTGATAAAGCGTGGGCTTTGCCTATTATTTACCGTGTTGATATGCTAGATCAAAAAGCCCTAACTATATACGTGTCTTCAAGGGACATACGTCCTTTTGGCTGCAACTGTCATGCCATGCAAGCACATAGGGTATTTATCGCTTACACAGTGAAAACAATGTAGCCCGAATAATGGCACTGGTAAAAAAGCCAGCGCGTTACAGCCTACTTATTATGATCCACTTTCAGCCGAAACACGCAATGAATCGAGTGACCAAACATTCAAATGCCGACTCGGAAACTTATCATGGAAAAAACCGTTGCATTTCGAAATGACTATTATAAAAAAATATGTTTAATTCAGATAACCAAGATCCATACAAAAAAATTACTTCAAATAAAAATGAAGTAAAACATAACATAGATACGAAAATAAATAAAACAACATTATATGCACAAAAGGTAGGTACAGAATAACTATTAAAAATATTATTACAAAAATACAATTTCATTCCTACCTATTTGTCTTAAGTATATCGCGAAGGCCATGCGAGGGTTTATTGGAGCCTCACCAAACAATGTAATTGTAAAAGTTTACAAATGTCATCACCGGGGATCAATGTAAAGGTGCGACCACACCGCTGCTTAAAAAACGGTGACGCTACGGAATCGCAGTGACGCACCGTATCCATACCGTTTTTATCGCATGCCCTCCACACCGCAGCTTAAAATACGCCAACGGTACGGAATCGCAATGACGTACCGTATTTAACGCATGCTCTCCACACCGCTGCTCAAAATACGCAGACGCAACGTGACGCAGTGACGTGCCTCATACGAAATACTTTGACGCAGCTCAATTGTTTGCGTATTTTGAGCAGCGGTGTGGAGGGCATGCGATAAAAACGGTACGGATACGATGCGTCACTGCGATTCCGTAACGTCGCCGTATTTTAAGCAGCGGTGTGGGGGGCATGCGATTAAAACGGTGTGGATACGATGGGTCACTGCGATTCCGTAACGTAGCCGTATTTTAAGCAGCGATGTGGTCGCACCTTTACTCTGCGTCCGTAGGAAACCCCTTAGACAACCCACGTGACCCCTGGGTGGTGCTAAAAGAGTAACAAACTTGGCAGCTGCACTGTCCCATCTGGACCTCGCAGCACTCACTGGATTTTCTTCATCATCTGCTATCAACAGTGATCGGAATAGGTAGTGCCATTTCGGGTGAATGACCTTAAACATTGTAAAGAACATGGATAAGACTTGAGATTCTTCGACTCGTATTTCTCACAGAAAATTTTCTTCAAAACACAAAAGTTAAAAAAAATGTCATTATAAATACACCATTCATTTAAAATTACTTTCGTTTAACAGTTACAATTAACAATAATACAATCATAAAACAAAACACGAAACATCAACATCATTATTTTAAATGAACATAATTAAATAATTACTTTCTTTGAAATTATAGTACCAAACCATATTTTTTATCAATATTTTCTACTGTCAATCTATTTCTTTTGACGTCCGATATCTAACTGAAACCACATTTTCCATACTTACGTTAGGCCCGCGGTTCTTAAAATATTTTTTAAACCAAACACAAACTTTATAATTTTCATATCAAATCCCGGGGTAAAAGACTATATCCATACTAAGCTTACGCACCGAAGTCCCGCGAAATGGCACTACCTATTCCGATCACTGGCTATCAAACTACTACTACTACCACAGGGAATAAATGCCTGGATATAGCCAGTGACATGTAGCCATACGATAAAAAAAGTCATCACCGTTAAAGATGTATAATAGTAGTTTATGTAACTGTTACGTAATAAGGGTCCTTAAAACATGAGTGTGGTTTTATGAAATGAGCCGCAGGCGAATTTCATAATAAGATCACACGAGTGTTTTAAGGCCTAATTACGTACAGTTGCATACACTGCTTTATCTACACTCATATTATTTATTATAAATGCCGTATTCGTAAACCATAGAATGGCCGCCACAGTACCGCCGTGGCCATCTCGATTGTGTCGGCGCGGCCTACTCGATTGTGCCGGCGGACGCGCGGGCGGGTGTCGCCGGCCGCGGGCGCGTGCAGGTGTACATTATGTTATCAAAACTCAGAGTACATCAATAATTGAGCATGAAACGTTAACATTGCGGTACTGCCACAGATAAGAAACTTATCATAGTGAAATCGTTTGTTGTAATGCTGGTCATTGCCTACGGTTTTTGAACGCATTTTAGAGGACTTACAATATGAGTGTAGATAAAGTTATTAAACTGGCTAAACCTAAACATTCTTTCAATCGGACGGTCTGCGTCAGCTGCGTGTATCAAAATGGTTCCTAAACACGTACCGTTTCCTTATTTCCTTGCCATACCGATTGCTCGCCTCAAGCGAACTGTCAAGTGATGATCTCGACATCTGAAACGATATTGTCGAAATCTATCTATAGTTCTATAGTTTGGCTAATATTTAGTAGGGGAGGCCATGATTGTTAGTTTGCAGGTAGGTTACTCCAGTGTCGCCTTAAATTGATGCCCTGGAGTAACTGCAACAATCCCCTCTTGGGCTCCCTTACCATAACCGAAAACTGCAGTAACAGTTTCTCTAACAACAAAGTCAATACAGATAAACATAACTAAATCATTGCTCGGTTATGAAATAAAAGAAGTATTTTTGTGCTCACTACGTTAGAGTTAGAGTATTTACAGTAAAACAAATTGGTCGATTTTTTTTAAGGTCCTGGGCTCACTTAATACGTCAAAGACGAAAAGAAAGAGAGAGCAGACCAAAGCTCTAATCCGAGGAAACAAGACTGAGAAAGTACCGCAACATAAATGAGCTAGGATGCGTTGTGAAGAATGTGTTGTTAAGACCAATAAGCTAACCAGACACTGTCAGTAATAGTGACATTCCTCTGGTCATCTTTCTCATCCTTCATTTCAATAGAAAAGGTAGGGTATAGAAATATTGACTTTGAAACGCAGCCTTATAACATACACTTTAATTTCTGATTATTTAATAAGCCCTGGGCTTACAGAATTCACTGTGGGTTGAACCTATAGCTCAGCTAAATACTTCTATACTGGTCAACAACGCGCATGTGACACTAAATGGATACGACCAGTATGGCTGTATATCTTTGTCATCTAGTTTACTTATTACATGGTTGACTTGAGGCGATTACGACCTACTCTTCATGGACTGGAATAACGATCGTGGTCTTTTTCAATTTCACCCTTACAATTATTACACGGATAAATGAATAATCACTAAAGGATTATTAATAACATTCAAATTTACACCTAATGTCATTGAAATAGGATCTGTTTTTGCAGCGTGATGTATTTTATAAAATATGCGACTCGAATTTGTGAATGGTCTGAAAAATGGTGAGTTTTTGAATGGTCAAGTTTAGGGTGAAATATAAATAAAAGTGTGCTAACTCGGTTTGGAAAACGTTTGATGGAAAACATGAAATGTTATTATTGCTTTGGCTTTTGACATTTCTTTTCCAATGCACAAAACCCTTAGGTACCTATCCCTTATGCACCTGAATTCGCAAAACTTTTGCACATATTAACTGTGACCATGAACGTACTTATTCGTAATGTTACTTTCAAAACGTCAGGCAAAATAACAAGCAAAGTGTATTTTATTAAGCCTTATTCTTCTAAGAGTAGTGTGTTTAAGTCTAATTCTATTTTTTACTTTTTTTTTTTTTTGTTTATACTACGACGGTGGCAAACAAGCATATGGCCTGCCTGATGGTAAGCAGCTACCGTAACCTATGGACGCCTGTAACTCCACAGGAGTCACATGCGCGTTGCCGACCCTTTACAAAAAGGAGGATTCACTGTGTTGACAGCTAAAGGAACAATAGGGTCCCTCATCGTCAACACACTGGGTCCTCTTTGAGCTCTTTGGCAACCTTACTCACCAGCAGGAACACAACACTATGAGTAGGGTCTAGTGCTATTTGGCTGTGGTTTTCTGTAAGGTGAAGGTACTTCCCCAGTCGGGCTCTGCTCCAGATTTGAGCGAGATGACATTCACTGAACGTGCCCTACCACACTAAGCGAGATGCCATTCGCAGTGCCCATACCTCTCTTTTTGGCATAGTTTAAGGACATACCCAAGTCCGGACGTAGTTTAAGGACATACCCCGGGTCCATAATTACTGGACGAAGTTGTAGTCAGACTAATAAGAAGAAAGTACTTATGCATGATGCTGATGAAGGTGGTTTTGTCTAAAATCCCAGATGAGTTTGGCAAGGAACTCTGATTTGGTAAATTTGTAACAAAAATGCTGGTGATTCGTTTAAATGCATAATTGGTCATCATCAACCTATATTAGTCCACTGCTGGACATAGGCCTCCCCTAATGAGCGCCATATAGCGCCCTGTCTTCAGCTTGCCGCATCCAACATCTGCCTGCATTCTTTCGCAAATCGTCATCCCACCCAGAGGGCGTCTTACACTACGTTTGCCGAGACGCGGTCTCCACTCAAGAACACGTTTACCCCAGCGGTTGTCGGTTCTTCGCGAGATATGGCCGGCCCACTGCCACTTCAGCTTGCTAATTCTTTGAGCTATGTCGATAACTTTGGTTCTCTGTCGGATGTATTCGTTACGAATCCTATCCTTCAGAGAAACTCCGAGCATAGCTCTTTCCATAGCTAGCTGAGCGACTTTGAACTGGTGGACCAGCCCTACCGTGAGTGTCCACGTCTCAACTCCGTAGGTATCCGGACCGCATAATTAGTATCATATTCTTATCACGAAAAAGCAAGAATAAAATATTTTCGCTCGAAAATTAAATTGCTTTTGTATGGAGTGTTGACTGGCTGGGACGACGGGTCCTATGAAAAAAAAATGCGTCCAAAAACTTTTTGCCTATATTTTCTTAGTCGCAATATGATACTAATTATGCCCTTAAAAAGATCACCAGTATTTTTGTTACATCCTGTATAGGTAGGTTCTATATATTTTTATTTATTTTTTAAGTTAGGTTTTTGGTTTTAGTTAGATTAATTTAGTATTTGTTTTTGTAATTATTAAATAGTATTTTATCTACACTCATATCGTAAGTTCTCTAAAACGTGTTCGAAAACGGTAGGCAATGGCTAGCATTACCACGACCGATTTTACTATGATAAGCTTTTTATCCGTAGCAGTAACGTAATTTTAACTTTTCATGCTCAATTATTGATGTGCTATGAGTTTTGATAACATAATGTACACCTGCACCCTCCCGGGGATCCGCCGACAGCCCGACACGCGCCCGCGCGACCGCCGGCACACGAGAGTTGGCCATGGTGGCGGTGCGATGGCGGCCATTCTATGGTTTCCAAATAAGGCATTTAGAATAAATAATATGAGTGTAGATAAAGCAGTGTATGCAACTGTACGTAATTAGGCCTTAAAACGTAACAGTTACATAAACTACTATTATACAATCGTGACATAATTAAGAGCTTTTCAGTCGAGTGCCGTGTTTAGGCCACGAAGCTTGCTGAGTGGCCTAAGTAAGGTACGAGATTGAAAAGCTTGATTATGTCACTATTGTATACAATATTTTTTCTACGAGTGCTCAATATAGGCAAGCCGGTAAGAATAGAGTTCGACGAAAGACCTGCTGCCTCTATACAATAGAGTAAGTTCAATCTCCCGGCAGATCGTGTCAGGGCCCTCCCCGGCGACGCGCGACGGCGGCGTGGCCGCGCGGGCTCGTGCCACAGTGTTACAATATTGTATGAAAATCCTTTGTGCCATCGTTGGCGATGTCACAATATGCGACCATAAAAGCTCTATCGGAAAGTATGCGCTAGTAGTCCGGTCTACACAATCACAATTCAAGCATTACAGTCGTCGAGTAGAAAAACAGTATTTATTAAGCAGAAGAATCTCAGTTAAACATTAAGCTAGTAGCATTACAATTTGAAAAGAATATCATTATCATAGTATTCCGTGGAAATTTTGTACAAGATAAATGTTATGTCAGATCCCGGGACTAAAATCTGGCTTTGCATAATATGACCGCGCAGAAGCTTAACTGTAGCATCTTTACTTTACGGTAGATTTTCCGAAAGAGAAAAGGTTATATTTTAACTAGTTTTAATATACAGGTGAATAAGGATATGAAAAAGTTTTACTTTGTACAAATACAAATAATTTATTGTACGAAAGTGAGTATTGATAATGATATTATGTTACATGTAGTGCGTCATTATCAGCCAGTGTTTGGCGTACAATTTGTAGGTTTTGGTATTAGTTCAGTTTTATTAAGTTTCCTTTTATATCTGTTACCAAGTTATAATTTTTATTAGGTCAACCTATAGCTTTCAATGTAAATATGTAATTGTTTTCAACCGACTTCGAGATTTCGAAGGAGGAGGTACTCAATTCGTCGGGATCTTTGGTTTTGCTATTTTGTTTTTTATACATGTTCACCGATTATTCGGAGACGAGTGGACCGATTTGGAAAAATATTTTTTTGTTTTAAAGTCCATACTTTACAGTTGGTCCCATTGTCACCAGGTCAGGATAAATGGGACCCTGGAGAAATCGAAGGAACTCTTCAAATATTAAAGTCACACCTATAGTGACTTGAGTATTTTTTTGCGGTAGCTTGGGCTTTTGCTTTTGGAAAGGTGGAGGCTAAGTGAAGTCGGTTCTTTTTTGTTACCTTAATGATAGGGACATAGTTTTGTTCATATTTATCAATATTTGTTTATGTTATCTAACTCAACCAGCCTGATATACCTTATGTATATTTGCGAAACACAATTGGCCCAGCAAGTAAAACTAGGCTGTATATGTACGTAAATTTGTACAATCATCAACAAAAGTAGCTAAACGTTCGTGGTATTTGATTGATTTACGATTGATGAACGGCTTTATTCGTGAGAGAATAAGAGTGTGTTTAAGGTTGTTTAAATAATTTGAGGCAAAGTACCTAAAGTTACATATCAGTTAAAGATGCTAAACCAAACAAAAAACAGTTTGATCAATTGTAACGTAATGTTACATAAATAACCTAGTTAAGTTAAATATAAACAATGAACAGCATTAGTTTAGCCTAAAACTCACTATTTATTGTTTTAAAAATAATAATTTACTATAAAATTAGCTATTTACAAATAAACTAAGTAAATAACTAACTATAAATAGCATGTTAAAGATAAAACATAATTATCATTAGCAACTTATTTACGTAACGCAGCGCCTTAACGTATTGATTCGATGCGTCGCCCGTCGCCTTAATATCTCGTCTTGCATAACGAGTTTTTTCTGTATGGGATATCGAAGCGGGAGCGGCCGCACTGCTCGGCCATTTTGCCTCTCGAAGCGATAGCGGTCGGACGCCGCGCTGCGCTCGCACAACATAGTACAATGCTAACATAGTTTAGTGTGTTATCGCGCCCCCTATTCGGGTAAGTTTTGAAGAATGCATTTTATAAAGTTAACGCTTTTAGCTATACTTAATTTTAGAAGATAGTTAAGAAAGATGTTAAGATAGTGATATTAGTGATAATAGTGTTCATAGTGTTCCATGGATAAATGCATGCGCGTATTTCAAGTGCCGCCACGCAAGCCAGTTATTGCATCAGCCATCTGCCGCGTCATGCTACTTACGGCTACCCGTTTTTTTAGAAATAGAAATTAAACATTTCCTTTTATTTTAATTTATTATCTCTGTAACTCCGTTCTAATTTTGAGCACCTACACCAACTATTTTCGGTTTCCCCTTGCCTTTGCTAAACCGGGGTGCTCATCATCAAAGGAAACAAAATACGGAGGAGCCCAATCTAATGCGGGACGTTTATTCACAGGGTGCGACATTTAAGTTTCGAAGACCTTCACTTTTCTTTGCGAGAAGCACAAGGCGCTCTCCCCTGGCGTCCAGTTTTGGTGGAGCCACACCCGCCTCGCCGGCCGGCCAGTTCCTGGATTAGAAAAACCGACTCCTGGGGGGCCTCCACCACCGAGCTTCACCGCCGAACACCAGCGCGAGGGCCAGGGGAGTACCTAACATCCGCGGGAGCGAACCATACGGGCATAAGACTCAGACCTGAGGTTTTTTTTGTTTAAAATAAATTTGTGTTGATTAAGGTTGGTTGTTTCCTTTACAAGCCGCCATCTTAGAAACCGTCACACTGGCGCCTACAACGTGGCTTTCATGGTCTGGTTCGCTTCCGTAGGGCTAGTTGTGTGTTGTGCTTTTTATTTTTTATTTTTTTGTTTTGTGAAACGTTTTTTTTTGGTTGCCTGTAACTGGCGTGTACTAGCGAGATTAGTTTTTTCTAGTATTAGTATTTTATTGTTCCAGTCGTTATTTTAATTGTGCAACATTATTGCCTTAATGATCATTTTGCTTGTGACTAATATCCCTGTGCATATTGGCATTTTAGTAGCTTGGTCGCTGTATGTATAATTTTATAACTTTTATTTATACAAAGGAAATATAACTTTTTTTTTTTTGTTATAAAATTTAGTAATTCACATTTACATTTTTTTTTAAATATTTTAACCTGTAATCACTTGGTACGCGCCAGTTGCGTTTTAATGCTTGTTTTTATTTTATTTTAGTGCCTGTTGTTTTTTTCTTTCAGTTTGCTCTTCTTGCGTATTGGTTTTTATCTTAGCTTACATTTTATCACCCACTCAACCAGAACGTTAATTAGTTTTTTTAATATTGTAAAGAACGGAGTAGGGCATTAGGTAATTATTTACTGCATTCTTCAACACATACCCGTTTCGTTACCATGGCATTTCCGGTAAAATTTTTATCTTTGCAAAAAACAGAATTGGAGTATGAGGTCGAAATTAGAGGTGCCACACCTGGTGCTAACGTGCAGGAATTGCGTAGGCAAATAGCAAAACTAGCTCCTGTTTTTCCTTCAGAGGACATTTTAGCTAGCCCATTTTCGGTAGGGGATGATCTTAAGGGCATTAGTGACGTTTTAACGAAGGTTAAGTCGAACCTTGATGCAGGTAGCTTAGACAACAATATCTTGCTTAGGACTCAGAATTTGCTCAACCATCTGTATCACAGGTTTAATCGTATCGCGGTTAATGAGGCAACTAAGCCGATTTACGATTCTTGTGTTGCGGAGTTCCAGTCGCTGCAGGAGAGACTCTCCTCCGTTAAGGATAAGGGAGTGAGCATTTTGCACTCAGCTGCAAGTTCTGAGTCAGCAGCACCATTGCCAGTTAACGTTACTGTCCAGTGCGATCGCAGTAGCGCCAATGAACTCGTCCGCATCAAATTCGATGGCAAGTCCGACGTTCGCACGTTCATTCAACGTATTTCAGAGTTTTGCAAGGCGAGAAGCATAGGTGATCAAAAATTATTGTCTTATGCTACGGAGATATTTGTGGGCGATGCACTGCATTGGTACAGGGGCATTAGGGACCAGGTGTCAAGTTGGGAGGATCTGGTTATTTTCCTAAGGAAGGACTTTAGTCACGCGAATTACGATTATCGTTTGCGCTCAGAGATACAATCGCGAACTCAAGGGGAGGCCGAAAGTATTACGATATATTTGGCAGTTATGGCAGGTCTCTTTTCCCGACTTTCAAAGCCTTTGCCTGAAGAAGAGAGGTTGGAGATCCTCCTTCATAACATAAGACCGTGTTATGCCAGTACATTAGCTTCGGTACCTACAATTGACAGTATCGATACCTTGAGAACCTTGTGTCGTAATTTTGAGAATGTACAGGCACGCTTGGCTTCTTTCAAGGAACCTCCCAGGCAGACGTCGGATACTTTAGCTCCAGAATTTGCATACAATAACAAAACTAATAATAAATTCAACCCAAGCAAGAGCAATTTCGATAGTAATTATGGAATGTATAATAAGAGAATGCATGTAGCAAATTTCAATAGAGGTTATTCTAACAATAATAATAGATATTATTCTAATTCTAACAACAATAGGAGTTATCAAACTAATAATAACTCTAATGCTGGTAACAATAATAATAGGAGCGAGTACTCAGCTAATCCAAACCAAGCCCAGGTGTATTCCCTTCAAGGTCAGAGTACCAAACCGCAGTTTTTGTCTTAGATGTCGTGTCGATACGCATAATATCAGGCAATGTACTGCCAAGAATGAGGGGATTCGTTGTTTTGGTTGTGGTCTCCCAAATGTAAAAAGGCCCAATTGCCCTAAGTGTGGCAAGAGTGAACCTTCTACGTCAAAAAACTAGCTCAGCAGAATTGTATTGATCCAAGTGCTAATTTCGATCAAGAGGACTGGAATAAATGGCTTAAAACTGTAAATATTTACTTCAGCACTTATCGACTCAATACAATTCTGCAATCAAAGCCTGTCGATGATTGTAGGCCTTATGCCTCGGTTAGGGTTAATGATATAAACGCAGTGGGTTTACTTGATTCTGGTTCCGCGGTAACCATTTTAGGAAATAATGCACATCGTGTTTTTGTGGAAAATGGACTGCCAGTGCAGGACGATCAATTTATTTCTGTTAAGGCTGCAGGCGGTCAACGTCTTTTTAGTAATGGGTACATTAATTTACCAATTAAGTTTGAAAATCTATTCCACATTATTAAAACTCACGTTATTCCTGACATTGACACTGACCTTATCCTCGGTATCGACTTTTGGCGTCAGTTTGAGCTTTTGCCTAAGCATCTGGGAAGCATATTTTTTTCTACTGATGTTTTTCGCCTGGATAGTGTGAAGCCTGATATGGCCTCACACCTTCATGGGTATAATAACCTCGGCTCCTCGGAGAAGTTGCTGGCTGACGATGTGATATCTCAATTTGAACAGATATCCTTTGAAAGGAAAGGCTTAGGTAGAACATCTGTTACAGAGCATCGTATCGATACTGGAGATGCACTTCCAATCTGACAGCGGTATTATCGTATGTCGCCAGAAAAACAACGCATTTTGGTCGAACAGGTTGATGAGATGCTAGCACTAGGTGTCATTGAACCTTGTGAGAGCGAGTGGTCTTCTCCAGTCCTGGTTGTGAAGAAAAAGGATGGATCTCCTAGGTTTTGTCTTGACAGTCGAAAATTAAACTCTGTTACTAAGAAGGACGCCTACAGCATACCATATATATCGGAAATACTAGACAATCTGCGAGATGCCCGTTATTTGTCCAGTATAGATTTATCGAAGGCGTTCTGGCAGGTTCCGATAGCGGAGCAGGATCGAGATAAAACCGACTTCTATGTACCCGGTCGTGGGACCTTCCGCTTTAATCGTACAGCGTTCGGCTTAACCAACGCACCAGCTACGCAGCAACGTCTTGTCGACATGTTATTTAGAGAGTTTGATTTAAAGGTATTTGCGTATCTTGATGACATAATCATTGTTTCGCAGGATTTTAATTCCCATGTCTCGTTGTTGCTCAAGGTATTAGATAAACTTAAGCAAGCGAATCTTACTGTTAACCTGAAGAAGTGCGAGTTTTTCAGATCACAGCTGAAGTATCTAGGTTATGTGGTTGACAGTAGTGGCCTACGGACCGATCCTGCTAAGGTAGAAGCCATCCTTAAGTTTCCGACCCCTACGTGTGGTAAGGATATTAAGCGTTTCCTTGGGTCAGCAACTTGGTACCGTCGTTTTGTGCCCAACTTCAGCACCATAGCCGGGCCTCTAAACAAGTTGACCTCTGGTAGGAAGGGCGGGCCCCCTTTCAAATGGACTCCAGAGGCAGATGCTGCTTTCCTTAAGTTAAAGGAGTGTCTAGTCACGGCTCCAGTTCTTTCCTGTCCTGATTACACCAAGAGTTTCGAGGTCGACACAGATGCGAGCAACTATGGTGTTGGTGCGATGCTTACACAGATCATCGATGGCAAGGAGCATCCGGTTGCTTATATGAGTAAGTCCTTATCGCCAGCAGAGAAGAACTATAGCATAACCGAACGTGAAACACTTGCAGTTTTGATAGCTCTGGAGCACTGGAGGTGTTATCTAGAGAACGGTAAACCTTTCACGGTATTTACAGATCATAGCGCTCTCAAGTGGTTCTTGTCATTGAACAATCCTACAGGTAGATTAGCTCGTTGGGGAGTTCGTTTGTCTACATTCAATTTCGAATTAAAGCATCGTCGTGGGGTAGATAATGTCATTCCTGATGCCCTATCAAGAGCTGTTCCTGTCAGTGCCATTAGCTCGTCGGACTGGCACCTTAAGACTAACGACTCGTGGTATAAGTCTTTGTACAACTCGTCTTTATCTCAACCGGAGAACCTTCCAAATTATTTCATTAAGAATAACACCTTGTACAGGCTATGTAAAAATAAACACGAACTAACAGATGAGTTCTCCTGGAAAGAGGTCATTCCATCGGAACTGCGTGAAGACGTCATTAGAGAGAATCACTCGGAACCTACAGCAGGCCACTTAGGCATATTTAAAACATATAAACGGCTAGCCTTACGTTACTATTGGCCAGGTATGCACCAAGACGTGGTACGGTTCGTTGGTTCGTGTGAAAAGTGTCTGTCTTACAAACCACAAAACCATCAAACCTTAGGAGAAATGGGTCGTCCCAAACAATGTTCGCGACCATTTCAGATGGTATCCATAGACTTAATGGGCCCTCTCCCTGTAACTCGTAAGCAAAACAGTTTTATCTTGGTAATAACATGCTGTTTCTCTAAGTATTGTCTCATATTCCCTATTAGAAACGCAACTTCACCGATAGTCTCAAAGTTAATAGAGGACTCACTTTTTCTGGAACATGGAGTCCCACAGACAATTTTTCTTGACAACGGGTGTCAGTTTACGAGCAATATTACGAAGGGCCTCTTTGAGAAGTATAACATACCTAACATATTTTATACACCTAAATATACACCACAGATCAATCTTGTAGAAAGGTTTAACCGCACTATTATTACTTGTCTCTCCACATTCGTCGAAAAGGACCATCGTACTTGGGATCTTTTTATCCCTAAGGTCCGATTTGCAATTAATAATTCAGTTAACGAGGTTACAGGTAGATCGCCATCCTTGTTGGTTTACGGTAGGGAACTTGTTTCGTGCGGTTCACACTATCTTGATAACGACCTCGGCAATGAGTTAGTATTTTTACCCCGAGAAATTTATGCGGAGAACCTTGGTTGTCTTTCAAAAATTTTCGATGATGTCCAAATGAAGCTTTGGCAAGCTCATGCGAAGAACGCGTCGCATTATAATTTGCGGCGTAAAGCGAGTGAATTTCAAGTTGGTGACATAGTCATGAAGCGTACTTACGTGTTAAGTGACAAAGATAAATATTTTAGCAAAAAATTAGCCCCGAAATTCATAAAATGTAAGGTAATAGGTAAAAAGTCACCACTTGTCTATGTACTCGCAGATATGTCAGGTAAAAATTTGGGAACTTGGCACATTAAGGACCTTAAATTGGTCGGATTAAATAAGTAATTCGCATTTGGTAGTGCCATATCATTACATAACCCGTCACCATTTTCCATCTATTTAAATAATAAGTAATTGTACTGGTCACCAATTCGTTTCGGTTGGTGCCCTTTCGTAGTGTAAGGTCGCGTCAGTATTTTAAATCAAATACTGTTGCTATTTATGAAGGGTATTAAGAAAGGTTGAATGTCAGAATGTTGCAGAAGAGATGTAAGTTATTGGATTACAAGTACACATACATAATAAAAATACGGTTTTTATTCTATAGGAATAAAACCCTTGGTGACAAGCGGGGTAATGTAACGTAATGTTACATAAATAACCTAGTTAAGTTAAATATAAACAATGAACAGTATTAGTTTAGCCTAAAACTCACTATTTATTGTTTTAAAAATAATAATTTACTATAAAATTAGCTATTTACAAATAAACTAAGTAAATAACTAACTATAAATAGCATGTTAAAGATAAAACATAATTATCATTAGCAACTTATTTACGTAACGCAGCGCCTTAACGTATTGATTCGATGCGTCGCCCGTCGCCTTAATATCTCGTCTTGCATAACGAGTTTTTTCTGTATGGGATATCGAAGCGGGAGCGGCCGCACTGCTCGGCCATTTTGCCTCTCGAAGCGATAGCGGTCGGACGCCGCGCTGCGCTCGCACGGACCACATTTCGTGGCGGACAGGGCTTGGAACCGGTACCAAAAATACCGGTTACATACCGGTATTTATAGGTTCTTTTCATTTCGGTTCCAGAGTACCGGTAAAGAAAAAATACCGGTACTAGCAGTGAAAAATATCGGTTCTCTATAAAGGTTCCTGGCTTGAAACCGGTACCGAAGGTACCTGTTCCATATTTATGAGTTTTTTTCATTTCGGTTCCGCAGAACCGGTAAAGAACAAATACCGGAATTAGCACCGAAAAATACCGGTTCTCTATAAAGGTTCTTCCACGTGTACGCGACGTTGTCGTTTAGTGCGGTACGCATATTCGGTGCGTAACATACCTACACTACAAACGAACGCGGCGTTGCGCTGCGCGTTGCCAGCATGCCAGGCGAATCAGCGATGCGCGGTGATTCAGTTCGAATTGAACACACGGCGGAAAGTGGAAGTTCATTGTTGTGTATTTATCAACCGACTACATGATTTCGAAGGAGGAGGTTCTCAATTGGCTACTTTCCTAAAAAAATATTCGAAAATAAGGACCGTTTTAAAATCAAAGATGGCGGAAACGGGCAAAATTTTCAAAATTGTCATGGTAGTCATTTCCGACTAATTCGGGTGTGCAGATTTCGAAAATAATGTCTATTTTTAAATCCAAGATGGCGGTCATACACACTTTTAGTAAAAATCGTCATGGTAGTCATTTTCTATTAATTCAGGGATGTAGATTTCGAAAATAAAGACAATTTTAAAATCCAAGATGGCGGAAATGGATAATTTTGTCAAAATCGTCATGGTAGTCATTTCCGACTAATTAGGGTGTGCAGATTTCGAAAATGATGTCTATTTTGAAATCCAAGACCGCGGTCATACACTTTTTTGGTAAAAGTCATCATGTTAGTCGTTTCCGATTAATTCAGGGGTGTAGATTTCGAAAATAAGGACCGTTTTAAAATCAAAGATGGCGGAAACGGGCAAAATTTTCAAAATCGTCATGGTAGTCATTTCCGACTAATTCGGGTGTGCAGATTTCGAAAATAATGTCTATTTTTAAATCCAAGATGGCGGTCATACACATTTTTAGTAAAAATCGTCATGGTAGTAATTTTCTATTAATTCAGGGATGTAAATTTCGAAAATAAAGACAATTTTTAAATCCAAGATGGCGGAAATGGATAATTTTGTCAAAATCGTCATGGTAGTCATTTTCGACTAATTAGGGTGTGCAGATTTCGAAAATGATGTCTATTTTGAAATCCAAGACCGCGGTCATACAGTTTTTTGGTAAAAGTCATCATGTTAGTCGTTTCCGATTAATTCAGGGGTGTAGATTTCGAAAATAAGGACCGTTTTAAAATCAAAGATGGCGGAAACGGGCAAAATTTTCAAAATCTTCATGGTAGTCATTTCCGACTAATTCGGGTGTGCAGATTTCGAAAATAATGTCTATTTTTAAATCCAAGATGGCGGTCATACACATTTTTAGTAAAAATCGTCATGGTAGTCATTTTCTATTAATTCAGGGATGTAGATTTCGAAAATAAAGACAATTTTAAAATCCAAGATGGCGGAAATGGATAATTTTGTCAAAATCGTCATGGTAGTCATTTTCGACTAATTAGGGTGTGCAGATTTCGAAAATGATGTCTATTTTGAAATCCAAGACCGCTGTCATACACTTTTTTGGTAAAACTCATCATGTTAGTCGTTTCCGATTAATTCAGGGGTGTAGATTTCGAAAATAAGGACTGTTTTAAAATCAAAGATGGCGGAAACGGGCAAAATTTTCAAAATCGTCATGGTAGTCATTTCCGACTAATTCGGGTGTGCAGATTTCGAAAATAATGTCTATTTTTAAATCCAAGATGGCGGTCATACACATTTTTAGTAAAAATCGTCATGGTAGTAATTTTCTATTAATTCAGGGATGTAGATTTCGAAAATATAGACAATTTTAAAATCCAAGATGGCGGAAATGGATAATTTTGTCAAAATCGTCATGGTAGTCATTTTCGACTAATTAGGGTGTGCAGATTTCGAAAATGATGTCTATTTTGAAATCCAAGACCGCGGTCATACACTTTTTTGGTAAAAGTCATCATATTAGTCGTTTCCGATTAATTCAGGGGTGTAGATTTCGAAAATAAGGACCGTTTTAAAATCAAAGATGGCGGAAACGGGCAAAATTTTCAAAATCTTCATGGTAGTCATTTCCGACTAATTCGGGTGTGCAGATTTCGAAAATAATGTCTATTTTTAAATCCAAGATGGCGGTCATACACATTTTTAGTAAAAATCGTCATGGTAGTCATTTTCTATTAATTCAGGGATGTAGATTTCGAAAATAAAGACAATTTTAAAATCCAAGATGGCGGAAATGGATAATTTTGTCAAAATCGTCATGGTAGTAATTTTCGACTAATTAGGGTGTGCAGATTTCGAAAATGATGTCTATTTTAAAATCCAAGACCGCGGTCATACACTTTTTTGGTAAAACTCATGTTAGTCGTTTCCGATTAATTCAGGGGTGTAGATTTCGAAAATAACGACCGTTTTAAAATCAAAGATGGCGGAAACGGGCAAAATTTTCAAAATCGTCATGGTAGTCATTTCCGACTAATTCGGGTGTGCAGATTTCGAAAATAATGTCTATTTTTAAATCCAAGATGGCGGTCATACACATTTTTACTAAAAATCGTCATGGTAGTCATTTTCTATTAATTCAGGGATGTAGATTTCGAAAATAAAGACAATTTTAAAATCCAAGATGGCGGAAATGGATAATTTTGTCAAAATCGTCATGGTAGTCATTTTCGACTAATTAGGGTGTGCAGATTTCGAAAATGATGTCTATTTTGAAATCCAAGACCGCGGTCATACACTTTTTTGGTAAAAGTCATCATGTTAGTCGTTTCCGATTAATTCAGGGGTGTAGATTTCGAAAATAAGGACCGTTTTAAAATCAAAGATGGCGGAAACGGGCAAAATTTTCAAAATCTTCATGGTAGTCATTTCCGACTAATTCGGGTGTGCAGATTTCGAAAATAATGTCTATTTTTAAATCCAAGATGGCGGTCATACACATTTTTAGTAAAAATCGTCATGGTAGTCATTTTCTATTAATTCAGGGATGTAGATTTCGATAATAAAGACAATTTTAAAATCCAAGATGGCGGAAATGGATAATTTTGTCAAAATCGTCATGGTAGTCATTTTCGACTAATTAGGGTGTGCAGATTTCGAAAATGATGTCTATTTTAAAATCCAAGACCGCGGTCATACACTTTTTTGGTAAAAGTCATCATGTTAGTCGTTTCCGATTAATTCAGGGGTGTAGATTTCGAAAATAAGGACCGTTTTAAAATCAAAGATGGCGGAAACGGGCAAAATTTTCAAAATCGTCATGGTAGTCATTTCCGACTAATTCGGGTGTGCAGATTTCGAAAATAATGTCTATTTTTAAATCCAAGATGGCGGTCATACACATTTTTACTAAAAATCGTCATGGTAGTCATTTTCTATTAATTCAGGGATGTAGATTTCGAAAATAAAGACAATTTTAAAATCCAAGATGGCGGAAATGGATAATTTTGTCAAAATCGTCATGGTAGTCATTTTCGACTAATTAGGGTGTGCAGATTTCGAAAATGATGTCTATTTTGAAATCCAAGACCGCGGTCATACACTTTTTTGGTAAAAGTCATCATGTTAGTCGTTTCCGATTAATTCAGGGGTGTAGATTTCGAAAATAAGGACCGTTTTAAAATCAAAGATGGCGGAAACGGGCAAAATTTTCAAAATCTTCATGGTAGTCATTTCCGACTAATTCGGGTGTGCAGATTTCGAAAATAATGTCTATTTTTAAATCCAAGATGGCGGTCATACACATTTTTAGTAAAAATCGTCATGGTAGTCATTTTCTATTAATTCAGGGATGTAGATTTCGATAATAAAGACAATTTTAAAATCCAAGATGGCGGAAATGGATAATTTTGTCAAAATCGTCATGGTAGTCATTTTCGACTAATTAGGGTGTACAGATTTCGAAAATGATGTCTATTTTAAAATCCAAGACCGCGGTCATACACTTTTTTGGTAAAAGTCATCATGTTAGTCGTTTCCGATTAATTCAGGGGTGTAGATTTCGAAAATAAGGACCGTTTTAAAATCAAAGATGGCGGAAACGGGCAAAATTTTCAAAATCGTCATGGTAGTCATTTCCGACTAATTCTGGTGTGCAGATTTCGAAAATAATGTCTCTTTAGAAATCCAAGATGGCGGTCAAACAGTTTCTTGGTAAAAATCGTCATGGTAGTCATTTTCGATTAATTCAGGGAAGTAGATTTCGAAAATAAAGACCGTTTTAAAATCCAAGATGGTGAAAATGGATAATTTTGTCAAAATCGTCATGGTAGTCGTTTTCGACTAATTCGGGTGTGCAGATTTCGAAAATAATGTCTTTTTTTAAATCCAAGTTAGCTCTCGCACACTTATTTGGTGAAAATCGAATGAGTGTCGTTTTAGATTAATTTGGGGATTTAAATTTCGAAAATAAATACCGTTTTAAAATTGAAGATGTCTGAAATGGACAATTTTATTAAAATCGTCATGATAGTCTTTTTTGTCTCATTTGGATGTATACTGTGTAGATTTCGAAAATATTGTATGTTTTAAAATCCAAGATGGCGGCCATACACTTTTTTCGAAAACAATTTTATGGTAGTCGCTTGTGATTAATTGAGGGGTGTAGATTTCGATATAAGGACCGATTTGAGATCCAAGATGGGTGTTAAAGGACAATTATTGTAAAAATGGTCATAGTAGTAATTTTCCACCAAACTCAAATTGTTATGAGTGTTATGATGACATTGAACCTAGAAGAACTCAACCCCCTGAGGCAGTGGTTTTTACCTAGTCTAGGGGTCGAAAGTTTGACCACTCCACACCGACTTGTCTGTACAAAAATCCTGTTGTGTAACTATTACGTAACATGATGTCTATGTGTACAATAAAGCTATTCTTATTATTTATTATTATTATTTTTACTAATTCATGTGTGTAGATTTAGAAAATAATTTTTGTTTTAAAATACAAGACGGCAGTCATACAATTTTAGTATAAATCGTTATAGTAGTCTCTGTTGATTAATTCGGCAATGTGAATTCCGACAATAAACACTGTTTTAAAATATAAGATAGCAATGATGACCTATTTGTGAAAATCTTCATGGTAATCTTGTTCGACTGATTCAGGTGTTTAGATTTTGAGAAAAGGGTCTGTTTTAAATTCCAAGATGGCGGCCATACACTTTTTTCTGGATAATCGTTATGGTAGTCATTTTTGATTTAATCGGGGATACAAAATAGTATATAGCCGCCATCTCGAATTTTAAAACAGAATTTGTTTTTGAAATCTACATATCATAATAACGACGATTTTTATAAATGAATGACAATTTCTGCCATCTTGGATTTTGAAACGGACTTTATTTTTGAAATCTACACGCCTGAATTAATCGAAAATGGCTAAAATAACAAGTAAAGTATGTGATCGCCATCTTCGATTTTAAAATAGACATTATTTTCGAAATCTATAGTTCCCGAATTAGTCGAAAACGACTTCCATGACGAATTTGTAAATTTTTTTCATTTCCGTCATCTTTTATTTTAAAACAGTCCTTATTTTCGCAGTCTTCACCCCTGAATTAATCAAAAATGACGTCCATTACGATTTTTAAGTAAAATGCGTATGGCCGCCATCTTGGATTTCAAAACAGAGATTGTTTTCGAAATCTACACCCCCAAATTAGTCGAAGACGACTACCATGACGATTTTGACAAAATTTTTCCATTTCCACCGTCTTGTATTTTAAAACGGTCTTTATTTTCGATTTAAAGATTTTTACCACAAAAGTGTATGACCGCCATCTTGGATTTTAAAATAGGCATTATTTTCGAAATCTGTACACCCGAATTAGTCGAAGACGAAAACCATGACGATTTTGACAAAAATTTCCGTTTCCGCCATCTTTGATTTTAAAACGGTCCTTATTTTCGAAGTCTTCTTCCCTGAATTAATCAAAAATGACGTCCATTACGATTTTTATGTTAAATGTGTATGGCCGCCATCTTGGATTTTGAAACAAACATTTTTTTCGAAATCTACACCCCCAAATTAGTCGAAGACGACTACCATGACGATTTTGACAAAATTTTTCCATTTCCGCCATCTTGTATTTTAAAACGGTCTCTATTTTCGATTTAAAGATTTTTACCACAAAAGTGTATGACCGCCATCTTGGATTTTAAAATAGGCATTATTTTCGAAATCTGCACACCCGAATTAGTCGAAGACGAAAACCATGACGATTTTGACAAAAATTTCCGTTTCCGCCATCTTTGATTTTAAAACGGTGCTTATTTTCGAAGTCTTCTTCCCGGAATTAATCAAAAATGACGTCCATTACGATTTTTATGTAAAATGTGTATGGCCGCCATCTTGGATTTTGAAACAAAAATTTTTTTCGAAACCTACACCCCCAAATTAGTCGAAGACGACTACCATGACGATTTTGACAAAATTTTCCATTTCCGCCATCTTGGATTTTAAAACGGTTTTATTTTCAATTTAACGATTTTTACCAAAAAAGTGTATGACCGCCCTCTTGAATTTTAAAATAGACATTATTTTCGAAATCTGCACACCCAAATTAGTCGAAAATGACTACCATGACCAATTTGACAAAATTTTCCATTTCCGCCATATTTATTTATAAAACCGTCCTTATTTCCGGAATCTACACCTATGAATTAATCGGGAATGACTACTATTACGATTTTTAAGTAAAAAGTGTATGGCCGCCATCTTGGATTTTAAAACGGTCTTCATTTTCGATTTAACGATTTTTACCAAAAAAAGTGTATGACCGCCATCTTGGATTTCAAAATGGACATTATTTTCGAAATCTGCACACCCAAATTAGTCGAAAATGACTACCATGACGATTTTGACAAAATTGTCCATTTCCGCCATCTTGGATTTTAAAATAGGCATTATTTTCGAAATCTGTACACCCGAATTAGTCGAAGACGAAAACCATGACGATTTTGACAAAAATTTCCGTTTCCGCCATCTTTGATTTTAAAACGGTCCTTATTTTCGAAGTCTTCTTCCCTGAATTAATCAAAAATGACGTCCATTACGATTTTTATGTTAAATGTGTATGGCCGCCATCTTGGATTTTGAAACAAACATTTTTTTCGAAATCTACACCCCCAAATTAGTCGAAGACGACTACCATGACGATTTTGACAAATTTTTTCCATTTCCGCCATCTTGTATTTTAAAACGGTCTCTATTTTCGATTTAAAGATTTGTACCACAAAAGTGTATGACCGCCATCTTGGATTTTAAAATAGGCATTATTTTCGAAATCTGCACACCCGAATTAGTCGAAGACGAAAACCATGACGATTTTGACAAAAATTTCCGTTTCCGCCATCTTTGATTTTAAAACGGTGCTTATTTTCGAAGTCTTCTTCCCGGAATTAATCAAAAATGACGTCCATTACGATTTTTATGTAAAATGTGTATGGCCGCCATCTTGGATTTTGAAACAAAATTTTTTTCGAAATCTACACCCCCAAATTAGTCGAAGACGACTACCATGACGATTTTGACAAAATTTTCCATTTCCGCCATCTTGGATTTTAAAACGGTCTTTATTTTCAATTTAACGATTTTTACCAAAAAAGTGTATGACCGCCCTCTTGAATTTCAAAATAGACATTATTTTCGAAATCTACACACCCAAATTAGTCGAAAATGACTACCGTCCAATTTGACAAAATTTTCCATTTCCGCCATATTTATTTATAAAACCGTCCTTATTTCCGGAATCTACACCTATGAATTAATCGGGAATGACTACTATTACGATTTTTAAGTAAAAAGTGTATGGCCGCCATCTTGGATTTTAAAACGGTCTTCATTTTCGATTTAACGATTTTTACCAAAAAAAGTGTATGACCGCCATCTTGGATTTCAAAATGGACATTATTTTCGAAATCTGCACACCCAAATTAGTCGAAAATGACTACCATGACGATTTTGACAAAATTGTCCATTTCCGCCATCTTTGATTTTAAAACGGATATTACTTTCGAAATCTACACACCTGAATTAATCGAAAATGACTACCATAACGATTTTTACCAAAAAAGTGTTTGACCGCCATCTTGGATTTCTAAATGGACATTATTTTATATTATCAAAATATTGCATTGTCACTCGATATACATATGCGTGAAAAATTTCAGCTCAATCGGAAATCGGGAAGTTGGTCATTTGAACCATGGGCAACGGACAGGTGAAACTAAATAAAAACCTTTAAATACATACTAATCCCTGTTATTTGGGGGGTCCAATATGGGAGTCCAGGTTTTCCGCACGTACAAATAAACATAAGTTCGATCACCAACTGACGAACGAAACAAATGAACGCAGCGAGTGAGCGAGCGCCGAGCGGACAAAGCCGACGCCACGAGTCAGAGAGAGAGAACAAATCCTTTAATACGCGGCGACAAGTAATACCGGTACCTATGCGTGATTCGGAACCGTTACCAAGTCTAATACAGGTTTATGGTTCAAGGCCACAATACCGGTTCCCATTAAATACCTGTAATTCAAGCCCTGAATACCGGTACCTCGGAACCGGAAAATACCTGTAATTCGATCCCTGGATACCGGTACCACGGAACCGGTACCAAGTCATATACCGGTTCCTGGTTCGAAGCCACGATACCGGTTCCGAAAAATACCTGTAATTCGATCCCTGGATACCGGTACCACGGAACCGGTACCAAGTCATATACAGGTTCCTGGTTCGAAGCCACGATACCGGTTCCGAAAAATACCGGTATTTCAAGCCCTGGTGGCGGACGTACGTGTCGGTCGTCTCCGCAAATTTTTTTAATAAAAATTATTACCAGATTAACTCTGATCAGGGACGCTGACTCCCGGGTTATTTCATAATGCTAACATAGTTTAGTGTGTTATCGCGCCCCCTATTCGGGTAAGTTTTGAAGAATGCATTTTATAAAGTTAACGCTTTTAGCTATACTTAATTTTAGAAGATAGTTAAGAAAGATGTTAAGATAGTGATATTAGTGATAATAGTGTTCATAGTGTTCCATGGATAAATGCATGCGCGTATTTCAAGTGCCGCCACGCAAGCCAGTTATTGCATCAGCCATCTGCCGCGTCATGCTACTTACGGCTACCCGTTTTTTTAGAAATAGAAATTAAACATTTCCTTTTATTTTAATTTATTATCTCTGTAACTCCGTTCTAATTTTGAGCACCTACACCAACTATTTTCGGTTTCCCCTTGCCTTTGCTAAACCGGGGTGCTCATCATCAAAGGAAACAAAATACGGAGGAGCCCAATCTAATGCGGGACGTTTATTCACAGGGTGCGACATTTAAGTTTCGAAGACCTTCACTTTTCTTTGCGAGAAGCACAAGGCGCTCTCCCCTGGCGTCCAGTTTTGGTGGAGCCACACCCGCCTCGCCGGCCGGCCAGTTCCTGGATTAGAAAAACCGACTCCTGGGGGGCCTCCACCACCGAGCTTCACCGCCGAACACCAGCGCGAGGGCCAGGGGAGTACCTAACATCCGCGGGAGCGAACCATACGGGCATAAGACTCAGACCTGAGGTTTTTTTTGTTTAAAATAAATTTGTGTTGATTAAGGTTGGTTGTTTCCTTTACAAGCCGCCATCATAGAAACCGTCACACAATGAATTAATGAATGATTTATTTACATGAATATAATATACAATACACACAGAGTATGCAATTATACACTACATTCTGTCATTATGCATGTGAATTTTAGAGATATTTTGTTGAGATACAAACAAAATTTAATAGGTTCTAGGTGCCGCATTACATGCATAGTTAACATTAGGTACCTACATTACTAGTGGAGTACGGGAACGCCTTTTTAACATATAAAAATGACATAAATCACAAGTCCGATTTTATTTTGTGACCTGGTATAACACGTTAAGTACTAATAATAAAAAATATTTTCTAACAATTGTTAGCATTGCGTTAGGTATAATACATGTATTTGTTTGCTACACATAGAAAAGATTATGTAAGTTTTATGTTTCTCCACCAGGCTATCGCTTCTTAATATTGCAACATAACTTCACATTTTATAACGGTTTTGTCAAAAGCATATGTCGTCTTAGCCATTTGTAATTCGTTAAGAATTCAAGGTCACTTATATTTTGACAAATTGTATTCGATTATGCTCACATAATCTAGTGACCAAACTATTATAAAATGACAGATGAGGTTGAAATAATTGAATGCAATAGTATGGTAAAGGAAAATGTATCTTGATAATATTTTCTTGTTGTTATTAACAAATATCTATATAATACCTAGCGCGACGTCAAAAACTGTTAGAAAATATTTTTTACTATAAGTAATCATATCATATTCTCTAACTAAAAAATAAAATCGCACTTGTGAGTTATCGAAGCTCAAAACTGTTCGCGTACTGTACTATACATTATTCGTTATGTAGTAAATTGGACTAAATTATAATTATTATTGTCTTACATATTTATTACATTAAAACAATCCTACATAGAAAAAATCTATAAAAGCAACATTCACATACCTAGTAATTTATAAAATTTCTATTTTAATTGGGAACAAAAAAACCGCTGGTGGCCTGGCGCTAAGACGTCAAACTTACAATCCGGAAGTATCGGGTTTAAAACCCGGCTCGTACCACTGAGTTTTTCGGAACCATGTACGAAATATCATTTGATATTTACTAGTTGCTTTTCGGTGAAGGAAAACATCGTGAGGAAACCGGATCTAATCCCAACAAGGCCTAGTTTCGGACGGACTATAGAGTGAGTGATTGCAATATTTTTTACAGTAGCTCCTGCATTTCCTTTTGGAAAGGTGGAGTCTAGGTGAAGTCGGTTCTTTTTTGTTTAAAATTATTATTTTACTTTATAAAGTTATGTTGGACACACCAGCTCAGCTATTTCTGCTGCTGACTGTACCGAGTATATTGTATCGCGGAACAGAATTTTACCACCGAAATTCTATTATCCAGGCTTTATCAAATAGCTCGTGTAATTGCACTGCGTTTTCATGCGACCACTCCAGTGGATTCGCTATTTTAGTTCGTTGCCTATGTTATGAACGAATATGACGGCTGTTTGTAAAACCTTGTTATGTACTAAATATTGATTAATATTCGAACGAGCGGAGAATAAGCGAAGTTAAATTCTTACAGACAACTTCAGACTCAACGGAACTGTCAGCTGACTACCTAGACGTCCTGTGCATTTCGGTGGCTTTTTGATTTTGAATAGTTCTTCCGCGATATCTTTAGTAACGTTTTTCTAATCTCTATGAAGTTTGTTGGGGTTGTAGCAGAGCTCCATACAATTTGATAGTTCGTTTATGAGCAGGATAACCCCTTGAGGGTTGTGAAGCTAGAAGGCTCGAAACAATCATCATTCGGGTCCTGCTATATTGGTCAACTCGTTTTCAAGGAAAACATGCGTTCTCACTTCGAGGCGGAGTACTAGTTATCTTTAACATTGACGTCGTAGCGCTTGTCTTGGCTTTCTTGATTCAGTAGATCCGGGGGAAAGGAAAGGGTTCCTGGACGGTGCATCCTCGGGGAAACGGTAAGCGATCTCTTGGTGCACCCCAGGATTTCTTAGTGTGTCAGTTTGTAGTATCCTGTGAGTCTGGGAATGGGAGGTTCCGCACAGGGAGTATCATTTAGGGAGAGAACTTCTGAGTGTTGGCTGGAGGTAATGGACATTGATCGAGGGATAAGAATGCCGCTGTCCGCATAAAACTGCGGCCCCGTAACCTGTTGCATAGGCAGAGGGCCTATGATGACGAACCGGGAGTCAACACCAAGCCGTTGCTGGGTGTTGGCTGCGAGGATGACCACCTCTATAAAAAATTGGCCTTCGGGCCGGGCGGCTTCGGCTACGGGGTGGGACAGGAATTCCGCTGTCCTGTATATATATTTTACGAACCAAAATGCACCTGGTAAACCAAAGTGATATTTCGTGCATGAGTTCCGAAAAACTCAGTGGTCAGCCAGCTTTGAACCCAAGACCTCCAGATTGAAAGTCGGACGTCTTACCGCGAGGCTGCCCAGTGCTTTACCTAATCGTCTTTCCGGTTGACATAATATGGTGCCAAAAATGTTGGTCTACAGCGCAGAAATTGTGTGGGGATGTGGGCAAATCGCGACCGGTCTTTGTAAAGTTCCAAGAAGGAGGAAGACTTTTCAGCTCACTCAGGGTCACTTTTCATGGATATTTCCTAAAAAACCACCCGCTATCATTGCTCTTGAATGTACATTGTCCAACAAATATTTTAATTAATCAGGTCCCTAATTACAACATACGTAAGTATAGACTGCAATGTCTCCCTTTTCAATTGTATTCCTTGACAACAATTGATGATGTCCGTACGTTGTTACTAACAAGCCCGAAAGAGTCCAGTTCTAATTGGATTTAGCGTAACGTGACCTGCGATCCATAAAACTAAGAGGCAGGCTTGAGGCAGTTATCTGCTAGAAAGACATTTATTATTATTATTTATTTATTAATTTATTAATCCAACAACAAAATTACATAACAGACAGAGACCCTGCAAATTTATCTCAATAGTTTGACTGCAGGAAGTGTTAAAAATAAACAGAATTTTTTTTTGAATACTTAGTTCTACACATTTTAAGTATTTATATATATACTATGGCAGTATGTTTAATAAATAATACTTTAGCTTATACATATTTTACCAATTATCTTTTACGGTATAAAAATTTAACCGACGAGCTTCGGATACTAAGCTTTATTAATCAGACTTCTAAATTAACCGATCACACCTATTAAACACATCAATTTTAATCTTCCTTACATTCTCTAATAAAACCGATAACGCAAGAGAAAATGCACATTTTTCATACAAAACCTGGTAACAACGTGCTATCCTGCGTTATCATACATAAATAATAGATACGTACGTATACATACGTAGTACTCAAGTGTTGGCTTCTTTTTCTTACTTAACAAACATGTAGACGGAATTGTAATCTATTAGTCATTCTAAAATCTGATATTTAGTGGAGCATGTCGAAAAATGGCTATTTTCTAAAAGTTGATTCACCTTTCTCATTTACATATTCTTTGGGCGTCGATTTCGTAGATTTTCATGTTAGGTCACTTTGTAAGGAAGACATTTTCTAAGTATGTTACTTTTGAGTTTAGTCACTCTTTGAAATGTCTAAAGGTCAAATTACTTAGACCACTAGGTACTAACTTGCAACGTCAGTTTCTTCATCGTCATCATGTATAGTCTAAACGATTTGAACTGAGCTCAACCACTTAGTGTCTTATCCTTTGTGTGTAAACCGCAGGCGCGAGTGCCACTATGAAAAAAAGGATTTGGCCACTTTTTTTTTTTGTTTAGCACTAGAAAGCTGAAATTTGGTACTAATATGTATATCAATCACGCCGACAAAGTGGTAAAATAAAAAATGGTATTTTTTTATTGAGGTACCTCCCCTATCCGTAAAGTGGGGAGTGATTTTTTTTTTCATTTCAACCCTAACGTATCACACGTTAGGGTTGAAATGGTGTAAAATATTGTTGGATAGGTATTTAAAAATTAATAGGGGTTTAGTAAAATCATTTTTGATAATGTAGATATTTTCGGAAATAATCGCTCCAGAATCAAAAAAATGTGTCCCCCCCTTTAACTTTTGAACCATCATCATCATCCTCTTGCCCTTATCCCATTTACTTGGGGTCGGCGCAGCGTGTCTTTTTCTTCCACACCTCTCTATCACCCGTCATCTCATCACTCACATCCTTTCTTTTCATATCATCTCTCACACAGTCCATCCACCTTTTCCTAGGTTTGCCTCTTCTCCTATATCCTTCCACATTCATTCTTAATACCTTTCTCGTAACATGACTTTCATCCCTCCGCATAACATGCCCGTACCATGCTAGGCGATTAGCCCTTAATTTGTCAGTTATGGGTGCGACTTTCAGGCTTCCTCTTATATATTCATTCCTTATCCGATCCATTCTCGTCACTCCACACATCCACCTTAACATTCTCATCTCCGTTGCATGCAATCTCTTTTCATCCGTCACCTTTAGGGCCCAACACTCTGATCCATACATGACGACAGGTCTTATAATGGATTTATAGATTTTCCCCTTCAGGCGAAGGGGCATTCGGGCGTCGCAAATGATTCCCGTGACCTGTCGCCATTTCATCCATCCTACGCTAATCCGGTTTTTGACGTCCCGGTCAATATCGCCATCGCACTGCACGAGCGAACCGAGGTATTTGAAGTCGGAGCAGATCGGCAATAAAACGCCATCGAGTTCTATGGCTGCAGAACTGGAGAGACCGCCGAAATCGCAGAACATGTGTTCTGTTTTCGATCTGCTGATCTTCAGGCCAACACTCTCCAGTCTTTGCCGCCACTTCTCGAGTCTGCTCTGTACCTCGAGTCCGTCTTCACCCACAAGGACAATGTCATCGGCGAAAAGCATACACCAGGGTGCCTCTTCCTGTATGTCCGACGACAGAGCGTCCATAATAAGCAGGAAGAGGTAGGGGCTTAGAGCCGAACCCTGATGCAAGCCTACCGTGACACTGAACCTGTCGGTGGCGCCAGCCGCTGACCGGACACGTGTACAACATCTATTATACAATGACCGAATTAGCTTCACATACTTTCCAGGCACGCTTTTCTCTCTCAGGGCCCACCACAAAACCTCTCGGGGTACTCGGTCATACGCCTTCTCTAGGTCAACAAACGCCATATGCAGGTTTTTTTTTGCGTGCCTGTACTTTTCGCTCAATTGGCGAAGTGCAAAGATGGCGTCTGTTGTACGTTTTCCCGGCATAAACCCGAACTGGTTTTGTGTTATATCACTCTCATCTCTCAGGCGTCTCTCAATTATTTTCTCCCATATTTTCATACTATGTGAAATAAGCTTTATTCCTCTATAATTGTTGCAATCCTGGACATCCCCTTTGTTCTTGAAAATGGGCACCAGTAAACTGTCGCACCATTCGTCAGGGATAGTTTCTTCATACAACAACTTATTGAAGAATAAAGTTAGCCACTTACATCCGTCCTCACTCAGTAACTTCCAAACCTCTCCAGGTATATCATCCGGTCCTACAGATTTGCCATTTTTCATACTGCGCACAGCCTTTCTCACTTCATCCATCCCTATCTCTTTCACTACACCCATATTCTCAGGCTTGTTGTTTAGAATCCTATTCCAATCATTCTCTTCATTCATTAGCCTTCCAAAGTATTGTTTCCAACGCTCTTTTATACCTTCATCATTAGTCAGTACCTTTCCTGCATCATCTTTCACACATTTTACATGAGATATATCCCTAGAATTCTTTTCTCTCGCTTTGGCTAGGCGGTACAGCTGCTTTTCGCCTTTAGGACTATCTAACGAGTCGTACAATTTGTCCTGTGCTGCTGCTCTGGCAATAGCAACTGCTCGCCTTGCTATCTTCTTACATTCCTTATACACATTTCTCTTCCCTTCTTTTTCACTCTCCCGTCTACTGTCAACACTTTGCCATTCTTTAAATGCTTGTTTCTTTTTCTTTAATCTTTCCTGCACCTCCTCATTCCACTACCACGTTTCTTTATCTATTGCATATTTTCCTTTTGATTGCCCTAAAATATCCTTTGCGGCATTGCGAATACAGCTGGCCATATTGTTCCAACATTCATTCACATTAAAACCTTCCATATCCTTCATTTCTATCATTTTATCAATCACACGTTCTTTGAATTTATTTGCGCATTCATTCTTCTCTAGCATATGCCATTTTATCTTTGCTGGTCGCACTTCTTTTCGGGTATTTGTTTGGACTTTAATATTCACGTCGATTACTAGCAGCCTATGCTGTGAAACCAGATGTTCCCCTGGGATTATTTTACTGTCTTTGACACAGTTGATTTTATTCCTTTTTACAAGGAAATAATCAATCTGTGTTGCATGGTTTCCACTTTTATAAGTGATTAGGTGTTCCACTCTTTTCTGAAACCAGGTGTTGGTGATTGCAAGATCATAAGCAGTAGCTGCTTGTAATAACGTTTCCCCCTCGGTGTTGCGGCTTCCAAAGCCCCAGCCCCCATGTACTCTTTCGTAGCCTCCATTAACTCTTCCCACATGTCCATTAAAATCTCCCCCGATATATACTTCTTCAGTGTCTGGAATATTAATTAAGACCGAATCAAAATCCTCCCAGAACTTCTCTTTCACTGCATCATCACATCCACTCTGAGGCGCATACACACATATCAAATTTAATACTACGTTTTCAAGCATAACTTTTAGGGCGATTATCCTGTCACTCTTTCTACTAACATCCGTCACACCTTGTTTTAAATTAGTGTCCAGGACTATGCCGACACCATTTCGTTTTCCGTCACTCCCACAGTAGTAAAACTTATACCCTTCCCCAATCTCTCTAGCCCTTACACCCTTCCACTTTGTCTCCTGCAAAAAAGCTACATGTATCCTTCGTTCTTTCATCACATCTGCTAGTTCCCTACCCTTTCCGGTCATCGTCCCTATATTCCAACTCGCATATCTCAATCTCACATACCTTGGTTCCCGGGCTCGCTTCTTACGTCGCCCCCACCCGGGCTGGTGCGACAACCCTTGTCCATTTCCCACAGGAGCCGAGTGCTGCCCCTGCGCGTCGCCTGCGGGGTACGCCCTAGCCCTGTCGCTCATCTCATTTGGTACCAAAGTCATGCTGCTAAAACGATTTGGCATAGTTTTTACAACCGGCCGCCTGCCTGACGTTAACCCTCCTTGGGAATTCCTAGTTGACTTAGACGTTGGTCAAATTTCTCCTTTAGTCGCCTTTTACGACATCCATGGAATAGATCGGAGTGGGCTATTCTTAAGCCGGCCACCACACAGCTTCACTTTTGAACCATAAGTTTTAAAAATATGAAAAAAATCTCAAAAGTAGAACTTTTTAAAAACTTTCTAGGAAAATTATTTTGAACTTGACAGGTTGAATAGTTTTTGAAAAAAATTACAAAATAATTTCTGAACTAAGTTTATAATTTAACCGTATAAGCAGGTGTTTATTGTATCTGTGATTTCTACAAAATCACAATGAAATGACGTACTTTCAAATAAAGTTTTGAATAAACCCATTTTTTAACTCTTAAGTGGGGACACTGTGACGGACGGAAAACTACGGAACCCTACACTGAGCGTGGCCCGACACGCTCTTGGCCGGTTTTATTGATTTAGAATAGTTGTTCCACGATAACTTTATTATCTTTTTTCTGATATTTATGAAATTTGGTGAGGTTGTAGCAGGGATAAGTACAATTTGAGAGTTCGTTTATAAGAAGGGTCGCTCAAGAGGTTATGGCGCTGGAAGGCGCGTAAATCTCATCGTACGGGTCTTGTTATATTGGTCAACTTGTTTGCAAGTAAATAGCGAGTTCTTAATTCGAGGTTGACTACTAGTAATGAAAATATGAAAACCATTTAAAAGGTCCAAATTAGAACGGTCGCTGCAGGGCCATTCCACTGATTTAACAGTGTGATCAACTCGCAGAATTGGCAAATGGAATACCCCCTTGCACTTCCGATACGAGGGGACTTTTTATTTCCAACATTAACGACAATCCTACTTAAGCTTAATGAACAACTTCATTAATTTCGGGCCCCCAACGTGTCGTTTAGGGCATTAAGAGTAAGGGATTAGAGGAAAAGTTTAAGTGTTAAATTAAATTTACATATTTACAGTAAAATAATAGGGAATGTAAGAAACTTACTGTTACAAAACTAACGTAATATTGTGTAAATTAGCATATCTTATGTTTAAATATGTCTGTTAATCAATAAAGTTTTTTTTTACACAGAAAGGTTTATTTCACAAAAAGAAATCAATAATAAGAGACTTAGGTATCTACATACATATAACTACAAATTAAAATTTATTTTTATATAGTACCAATAATAGGTACGGCAGAGGCCGAGAAAATAGGAATTACCGGCCAAGCACCCGCAACATGAAACGTCCGAGCCTATAATCCTAACATAATGACAATGTTTGCGAGTTTTAGGAAAAAGGATTCTATCATCAATTTGCTGGTAGTTTTGATAACGACCAAAAATCTATTATTTGTAAATAACTGTTCTAGTCATTTTGACCTTATTAAAAAAAAACTTCTATGAAAGCAAAATAGTCGAAGAATTTTTGAAGTTTCCAGTACATAGCTGAACACTTTCCGTACCACCTAGTGCTACGCGCTACGCTCGTAGCCCGTAGCCACTTATTTTTCGTATGTAGCGCGTAGTAGCTACGAAGAGAGAACCCGACAGTCGGGTTCCTGGTCGTGAAAGTGTTAAAATATACGACTTTTAATAAAATAACCAGTAAGTTCACAGAATATTACTACAAACGCCTTGCCACCCCTTTCAAGTTTTAAATTTCCACGAAACCCATAACAGAGTTAACCCAATACACCCCAAGCCCGATTACGTAATTTACCTTAAACTGGACGTTTATTATAAGCGAACAAGGGAAATATGAGAGTTAATATAAATTTAAAATTTATCGTAAGCTGTTTAACTCTGGTCGCTGCCCGTGATTTATAATAGCGGGTCGCGCGTAAAACCGACCTCACATAATACCGGCCGGGAAATTAAATAGGACATTTTTTGTTGGCCAGTCTTTTGGATTTAAGTACTCAGTATACCTGACCAGCACTTACTCACCTACCTGACATACCTATAGTCCATTCCATATGCGTCTTTTAAATTAATATAAAAAAATCGGTTTAGTTCAGTTCAGTCATTAATATAATTCCATTTTGATTGATTTAAAAGGATGTAATGTAAGTATCTCATTGGCCAAATAAATGTCTCGAGATTTGTGTTTATATTTTTCTAAAAAAAACGGTTGCGGGAGTCCCCTGGATGCGGGTCGCGCAGGATCGGTCATTGTGGCACTCTTTGGGCGAGGCCTATGTTCAGCAGTGGACATCTTTCGGCTGATATGATGATGATGACGGTAATAAATATAATGTGTAAATTTTATACGGGCGTATATTGTAATGGCGATTAGTATTGGACCTAGGGATCCTATTTACATTTATTTCTTTATGAAAATAAGATATTTTTTTTGTCATACATAATAATTCAGCCCGCAATGAATTGCATCCATGACAATTAACTGACCGGTGCGTCATGTCAGTTATGTCGGGTTTACTACGGATGTGCGACACCGAATGTGCGATGTTCGATAGTGTGACATCTCTTTTGTACAACACTAGAATTAATCTACGTGATATTGTGCGACGTATTACTGTTCGACATTACAAGTGTATGCCAGCCAGTATCATTTTGCGAATTTAAACTATGCGACGTACATCTGTACGTCAGTATGTATCTGCGAATTGAAATTGTGCGGCGTATACATTACGACAATACTGATGTTCGATAGTTCCTTTGTACGAAATTAAATTGTGTGACGTATCAGATAAGTACTGTTACCTACGGTAATACTAGAGTCCTACCGTTTAATTTTACGGTTTTGACGGTGTTTGACTAAGCAATTGAATATTTCAAATTGAAAGACTTCTGAATAGGTGGTAACGTATTTTAATGTTATAAACTTTAGTTATGGCATCCTTAATAACAAAAAACATTAAATATCAAACCACCGTGAGATTCACACATATTACTCATATTACTCGTATTCTAAGTCGATAACTGCTACGATAAACTGATACGTGAGTTACCCGATAAAATATTAGTAACAAAAACTTATTAAATAAATAAAATATAACAATCCACTGTTATAACGTATCACTAAAATATTATTAGTATTACTAACAACAATTAACAATTAAATTAAAAACGAGTGATGTATGCTAACCCGAGCAAATAAGAATATAAATGCATGTCGTTTTTTTTGCCATTTAGCTTTGTAACTGTGTCTCATAACTTTTTTTATTCCTAGATTTCGAGGCATCACAAATTCCTGACAATTGTCGTTGTAGATTTTTTTCTGTATTTGATTGTTCTTTCATAAGTTTGAATATATTTTGTTTTTTTCCACTTAACAAAGCATTCCAACGTCTATGCCATGCTTCTATAGCGTTTTGTGTTCGCGGAACGGCATCTCGAAAGGTATGCCACACAGACCACATTTCAGGCGGAAAATTTCTTCCACTAATATAGTGCTTGTAAAACCACCCTGTGACACCAATTGACTCATCGGGCAGGATTGATCTTGCAATCTTGTCGAAGACTGGGTATTTCCTCAGGGGGAAGAAACGGTAGAGCTAGAAGGTGTCTCATTCTAACAGCGAAATCGATGTCTTCGGTATACTTTTTCACCAATCCTGCTTTCTGTATACACTTCCATACATTTTGGCACAAGTGAAAGTAGCATCCTTTGTGTTGGCTTTCCGGGAATATCTTTTTAATAGCATTGATAGCGGCTATCTCAAAGTCCGTGATGATAAAGGATGGAGTAAAGTTAACTTCAATTTTGAATTTGTTTTGAATTTGATTTGCTTTTCGGATAATTAACTCAAGAAAAAAATTATAGCATGTCTCCGTTTTATGTGACAGTAGTCCAAAAGCCAGAGGAACAATAATGTTTCCAACACAACCGTGAATAGAGTATAACTGCCGGAATGGCTTAGGGCAGCATTTAAATGTACCGTCCATAATTACGAATGCACATTCACTTAATAATATTACATTTTCTTCTGTGGTAAAAACAATTACTCTTTCACCGTTGTAATATAGATTAGCCATCAAAAATTGCTTATTGTTAACTTTGCACTTATCTTCACACACTACCACTTCATCTATGGACGTGGGAATTTTGGGCTGGTCCTTGGTTCTGATTCTGTGTATCATCTGTTTCATGGCTTGCTTGCTAGAAAGAAATGGACCTCTGGTTGGAGGCAGAGAGCTTGAGCACGCCTGTATGATTTGTACGGGGGCTTCCAACGAACTTTTAGCATTTGATGGACTCATTTAGTTTAATTTTTATGAGGTGTCCTGGATCAGTTGCGTGATTATGTTCTCTAGGATTTTGAATCTCTATAACGTGTCTTTCACCTTGCATTTTTGTATTAATTGCACTCGAACATTTGTAAGCGTTTTTCTTTAAGCAACTCCAATAATAGGCATCTTCTCTTTTTTTATTTAAGGAATATAAATATCCGTCCGAGAATATAAGATCTTTTCCACGCTGCGATTTAATTATTTGTGCAAATCTCGTTTGTAGGGACATTTTTAACAAACAGACGTAATAAGGATTACAACTTATTTTGACACTCCCTGACATCTGATTACTCTTTGAAATATTCAAAAATACATCATAAAGCCAGTAAGTATAAATACTTATTACTCGTAAAATAAGTTGCAATGAGGAGCCACACTAAAAGGTCGGGGCAGATGTCGCTACTGTGCACTGTACCTTGTTTACGTTTTGTGTGAAGTGTCATTATGAGGAAATTTTATTTAATTCTTGCGATATAAGGATAAAATCTTCGGCTTCATGATCGTACGTGAACCGCAAGCTGAGCTGCGAAGGAGGAACGCATCGGTGGCAGGAAAAAGGCTGATTATTACAAAGGTAAACACTAACAATATTTGAGGTTATGTTCTGCATTTTCAGCATTATTTTCAATTATCAAAGCTCACGTGCTGTTTTTATTTTAGATAAGAGGCGTATGATCGACACTAAAACTTTGGTGCACAGCTGGATATCCAGGGGGACCGCTCATATGCGTGTTCATCTTCTGATACTTACAGGGATATAAACGCGGATTCGCCGATTCTCAACATAGCATGCATGAAATATAAGAATATTTTCAAAGATTTTGCACTTAACCAAAGGGATAACTCCTATTATGAGTCTCGTTATCTTATCGTTATCCGACGGTACATTTACGTGTTTGCGTGGACACTGTGGACAGTGTAAAGCCAATGTGAAGAGTGTAATGTAACATATTTTGTGGCGCTCTGTAGTCACTAGAGCTGAGTCTCACGGCAAAATACAGGAGCCAATTGCCTTACAAATCTATGAAGCTACTTATGGATTGGACGCGCAGAAATGCATAATATTAATTTCTAAAGAATATCCATTTCTCGTCGCCTCACCAGATGGGTTGCTAAGTGAGGATACTGTTATTAAGGTAAAGGGTCCTGCATATGCTGCAAGGTACTGCTTAAGAAGCGAGTAAAACGAGGTAACAGTATCATACCTAGAAAATAAAAATGGATATTTAAAACTAAAAAAAGTACCTCTATTATGCTCTAATACAAGGAGAGCTTTATTGCAGCAAGAGAAAATATTGCAATTTCACTGTCCACACTGTGCCCATATGCTGCAAGGTATTATTGCAACGAAATAACAGTAACATACCTAGAAAATATAAATAGGAATTTAAAGCTAGAAAAAGCCGATTATGCACAAATACAAGGATAGCTGTATTGAGGCAAGAGAAAATATTGGAATTTCATTGTCTACGCTTTAAAAAATACATTAAGCTAGAAGCCACAAATGCTCGTTGAAAGTTGTTGCTTCTGATTCATATTTGTTCTGTGTCATAAACATATATTAATGATATCTAACTCATATATATATTATATATAAAAAGATTACTTGTCTTGAATAAAAAGGCATTAGAATGTTTTAGTTTTGTTTTATTTATTTTCTTGTTCATAATGCATCAGAATCGTCATCAAGAATAATTGGTTTTCAGTAAACACTGCTGCCAAATTATCTGATCTAATCCTAAGTGTCATTGAACTTGAAGATTGTTGTCAGACCCAAACACGCCGATGATTTATGAAAATTATACTTCACAAGATTGGTGAAAACCATTGTTGTAATGGTCAACTTGAGTGCTCCTTAAATGCTGTGGGTCCATGGGTCCACGTTGATCTAGAATTCTAGAACATCAATTTCCACAGTAGTACATATGTCTTCTTCTCGCCTTACTTCAGTGCTATGGCTTACGGTTGGTTCTGTTGCTGTAATGTGTTATATTGCTGTTTCGTGTTCTGTCACTTCAAAATCGTTAATAAGGAGTCTTTGAGTGGGTGATGCATATCACTTCTCATGTTCAAGAGCTGCTGGTTTTCTTGTTTTGTTTTGGTGACCCAGAATATGGATGGTACAGCCTATTCCTCAAAAAAATTGCAACTAGTTCAGCAACTGAAAGTTAAATAAGCATTTAAATAAAATGAAATGAGATCTGTTATTACTAACAAGGTAATGTTAGATATATTGAGTACCTATACTTTTAAGTACTTACAGATAGTTCTGAAGAAAGTTTTAAAGGCTTGGCGTACAGGCACACAGTGAGCATTTTTAATTGATAACTTTCCTTACTCCTTTACTTAATCTTTCCGAAATGATCATCTTCTTTAAATGTAGCCTACATAAGCGGCTCGTATCACTTGCCCTAATGTTTTTTATTCTTAACGCATTTTGCCAACGTTTCCTGTATATAGGGTCTTTAGGAAATAAATGGGTGCCTCTATTTTTACATTTCACTGCACAACATTGAGGCATTCTTGATAAAACTGGGAAAATATGGGAATGTTTTGAATTACGAGACAAATATGTATGTGATTTGACAGTTCTTATGTCAATGCTGGGTACAGTTCACAATGCGCCACCTGGCGTGATAAAATGGCAGTTTTTCTCCTAGTAACTAGTGTTAACGAAAAGAGGTTTTATATCGCACTACGAGTAAGTAAGTACATACTTGTACCGTGGATCTTGATAAACTAGATAAGTATATTGTTTACTATTATATTATCTATTAACAGCCGATAGAGACCACTCAAAGGATAAATTAATTACCTACTTAAATTATTATGCTGAGGTAAATAAGTATAAATTACAACATTACCCGCCTGATGAACAAATCATTGGGTACAACATATTTTATATTTTAATTTATATAAAAAAAAAAAAAAACATTTTTTGGGACATAAAAATCAACCTAGTCCCAAACCATGTAGAGAATACAGTAAATTCCCTTGCCAAAATTGGAACCCGAAACGATATTAAATAAAATAAAAAATAAATAAATATTATAGGACATTCTTACACAAATTGACTAAGTCCCACGGTAAGCTCATTAAGGCTTGTGTTATGAGAACTTAGACAACGATATATGTAATGTATAGGTATAAATACTTAAATACATGGAAAATAACCATGACCCAGAAACAAATATTAGTGCTCATCACACAAATAAATGCCCTTACCGGGATTCGAACCCAGGACCATCGGCTTAGCAGGCAGAGTCACTACCAACTGCGCTAGACAGGTCTTCAGGTCATCGGGAGAATACAGGATGTCCGTAACAAAAAAGGAAATATTCATACAAACTTCTCGGGACATTTTAGGAAATGTGGTTAATCATTTTCAGCATCGTTTGATTTACCTGCCTACCAATTTTTACCTGAATCGAAGACGTAATCCAAATATACAAAAAATAATTTTTAAGAAAAAAAAACCGACTTCAATGGGGGTAGCCGGTGAAGGATTATTGTAGATGGTGCACTTAGATTTCATACAATGAAATAACTTGCTTAAAAAACGCAGCGGAGAGGACAAATCGCCAAACGTGAACTATGCGTCGTTGAAGAGTTCCGTTCTGATTATCATCAGCAGTTCCACTTCATCAAATGTCACTCTTTTGAATGAAAATGCTTGATTTGTTGATAAAAATACAAAAGTCACTTTATGTATGCCTTTAAGATTTGAGGAATTCCCTCGATTCCTCGTGGAACTCATCATCAGAACTTGAGCTTGACGAAAATTGGTCCTGACAATCTAACTTGCTTAACAAACATAGCGAAGAGGAAGAATCGCCAAACATGAACTATGCGTCGTTGAAGAGTTCCGTTCTGTTCATCATCAGCAGTTCCACTTCATCAAATGTCACTCTTTTGAATGAAAATGCTTGATTTGTTGATAAAAATACAAAAATCACTATGTGTAAGCCCTTAAGATTTGAGGAGTTCCCTCGATTCTTCATGGATCCCATCATCAGAACTTGAACTTGACGAACATTTGTTCTGACAATTAAACTTGCTAAACAAACACAGCGAAGAGGACGAATCGCCAAACGTGAACTATGCGTCGTTGAAGAGTTCCGTTCTGATCATCATCAGCAGTTCTACTTCATCAAATGTCACTGTTTTGAATGAAAATGATGGTTTTGTTGATAAAAATACAAAAATCACTATATGTATGCCTTTAAGATTTGAGGAGTTCCCTCGATTCCTCATGGATCCCATCATCAGAACTGCGTTTTGAAAAAAACGGGACCAATCTGTATATATATACTTACAATCAAAAAAAGAATTTTCAAAATCGGTTCAGACATGACGAAGTTATGGAGTAACAAACATAAAAAATAAAAAAAATAAAAAAATAAAAAAACATACACGCCGAATTGAGAACCTCCTCTTTTCAAATCTTGAAGTCGGTTAAAAAATAGAGAATAGCTGTCATTGCAACATGTCGCATAGTCGTGCATCGCCTAACTATATTTCATACAAACAATGGTTCGCACAATTGTGCATCGCCTAACTATATTTCATACAAGCAATGGTTCGCACAATTGTGCATATTGCACAGGCGTGCATCGCCTAAATTTAATTCGCATAAAGAGTAATTCGCACAAATGAAGTGTCGCACAATCGTCTTTCGCCCAATCACACTTCGCACGAACAGTACTTCGCATGAGCGGGTGTCGCACATTCGTGGTAGACCCAGTTATGTCAGTTTTAAATCAGTTGGATAGCGTACATTGGTACCCAGTAGGACTTTAAAAAATCATTACACATAATTAATAACACTATTTAACAAAATGATTATACTAACTTTAACGGCCTCCTAGCCTAGTCGGTAGTGACCCTGCCTACGAAGCATGAGGCCCCAGGTTCGAATCCTGGTCAGGGCATTTATTTGTGTGTTTATCACAGATATTTGTTCCTGAGTTTTGGATGTTTTCTATGTATTTAAGTACTTATCCATATTTATCTATTATATGTATCGTCGTCTAGTACCCATAACACAAGCCTTATTGAGCTTACCGTGGGCCTAGGTCGATTTGTGTAATATTGTCCCATAATATTGATTTATTTATTTATACTATATGAGTCCTATTGCTGGATACTATAGGTGGATAAAGTATACGCCCGTATAAAATTTACAAGCTGTATATAATAAAGCAGTCAATAATGTACGTATTTTTTAATTTATATATTTCTTTTTAATTTTAAATCTTGTTGGCTAATAAACACACAGTTCTGTGACTCTAGTGAAAAGCGGTATAAGTCAAATTGGCTCAGCGAAAAACGGTACAAGTCCGTACATTTAATAGAACTTATACCACTTTTCACTAGTCACAGAATTTTTAATACCACTCCCAGTGTATTTACATCCGAAACTGAGCTCCGAGTTACAATTCACGAAAATTGTGCCTTTTCTGACATTTCGCTAGGTTTGCTTTGACTATGCGCTTTTATAATTTATCGTGTGATTTCCTTTGTAGTATTTAATCTAACAGTTTTTGAATACGTTTTCATATTAGACTTGCATTGCATTGCCTGAAGCTTGTATGAAATGATATGAATTAAAAAAAAATCTACATAGAACACGTACTTCTTGGATATACTCTAAAAGTGCTTAACAACATAATGAAATTGGGTTGTTTCCGATACACATATTTGATTATTTCACAGTGGCCATAAAACCCGGCCTCCTAGCCCAGTCGGTAGTGACCCTGCCTATGAAGCAGGAGGTCCCGGGTTCGATTCCTGGTCAGGGCATTTCTTTGTGTGTTTATCACGGATACTTGTTCCTCATTGCAGTTATGGATGTTGTCTAGTTTAAGTATTGCCGGGCGACCCCCGCTGCCACGCTCGAAGTCATTTGTCTATAGTAAGACACTAATTATTGAAAGTGACAGTAAACTTAGTACTTCTCCATGGCAACCATTAATGTCTGACTCTCTCTTACGCCTCACGGGACAATCGCGCATTCCCTGTCTAGCATTGCGTGTTCCCCTCCCGCACCCCTTCTTTTTGAAATAACGCGCTAAGCGGAGTATAGAGATATCTTGTATATGAGCAAAACACATCGAAAAATATTAACATAAACTTATTTTTGTAAGCAGCCTAACCTCGTGTACAATAGAATTCAAATCATTCCCAATTCCATAAACTGTACTGTCTTTTGTTTCTTCAACTTAAAGGCATAGAATAATCTACCCGAATCCCCAAGAAATTTGATTTAAATTGCGCTGACCAAAATTATATACATAGTTTGAGGAGCACGAAGCTACGGGTATACTACAGTTTTCGTTATTTTCACATAACTTTTAATTCCGACGACGTTCATAGTACTATGTTATGTAGACCCAGAAAACAGGTGCTGGATTATAATTTAAATACGTTAACAGTACAATAACAACACAACCTATCTCAAACATAACTCCAACACACAACAAACAATCAACCAATATTGAAGTTGTATTGGAGTTGCGTTGGAATACTTCTCACGCAAATTCTGATATTTCTGATTCCGATGTTTATGCCGTAGCTGTATTGCGTTGTTAATGCATTGGAGTTGTATTGAAGTTGGATCGTGTTTATACGTGTTTTAAAGTTAGAATACTGCTGGCCCCAGTTAATTTTCGCAACACTATCTTAACATCGCGTAGTTAGAATGCGTAGCCACGTAGCACTAATAACTGCTACGCCGTAGGCTTCAAGCTTCGTAGCAAGCTACGAGTACGTGCTTTATTTTGCCGCTAACTTTACTTTTGAACTACGCATTTAGAGCCGGCATAGAAACTTTACCAAATACTAGGGGCCGTGTTCTAACTTTGAAATACGTATAGACACGATCCAACTTCAATACAACTCCAATGCATTAACAACGCAATACAGTTACGGCATAAACATCTGAATCAGAAATATCAGAATTTGCTTGAGAAATATTCCAACGCAACTCCAATACAACTTCAATATTGGTTGAATGTTTGTTGTGTATTGGAGTTATGTTTGATATAGGCTGTATTTTTATTGTATTGTAAATGTCCGCCTCGAACTGAGAACTCGCGATTTCCTTGCAAACAATGACCAATATAACAAGACCCATACGATGATTTTTTCGCGCCTTCTAGCTCCATGACCCCTTGTTCGATCCTGCTCATATGAACTCTCAAATTATATGTATCACTGCTACAACCCCATCAAATTTCATGAAGTACAGAAAAACGTTACTAAGTTATCGCGGAACAAACTCTCAAAATCAAAAAGCCATCGAAATGCCGAGACGTCCCAGTACCCAGGAGTTGTTTGCAAGAACTTGCTTTGCTTACGCTCCGCTCGTTCGATTATTCAAAGTTTCTCACTTTGATCATACGTAGCGTAACTAGTGACTACGAAGGAATTTAACCGGTTTTTTATTTAGGACGAGTAAAACCGGTTATTAGCCTAAGAACCGGTTTCTCTCATGCTAAATTAAAACTACTAATAAATTACTATGATACAACTAGTTCGTATCATAGTAATTTATTACCAAATCGCCTTCCCCTAATTCCTTCCTTACATAAAAACAAAGTTAATTAAGCTCCGAGATAAAACAAAACAACAATGCACGGGCGCTTATCAGATTCCAAGGAAAAAACCGGACAAGTGCGAGCCGGACTGGTACCTTGTGGCTTGACAGATGGCTAGACGAAAAAAAAAGTGTAAGATTTGGCCGTCACGAAAACCCGTCGCGACCCATACGATTGAGAAATATGTATTTCGAATGAGAATGAAGATGAGGATGACGGACACGGACACGGACACAGGCACGAATAACATAATGTAACATAACATATTATAACAACATAACACATCATAATAATGTTACAATGTTATGTTATGTTATGTCCTCGTGCCTGCGTCCGCATAACATAACTTAACATAACATAACTTCGTTCCAACCGAGTGTTCCACCACACTCACGCATTTTTTTTTCTCAGGATTTACTTACGCTTGATTATTTTTTATTGTTTATTGTCATTTATTTAGGTATATCTATAAGGATCTTTTAAAGTTGCGTACACAGAATCATAACATATTAAAGACACTTGAAACTCTAATAAATACCATAATAATGGTATAGAACTACAAATAAAAATTATTAAAAACTATAATTTTTCTTCCGCCGATCATCATAATTTCTTTTTAACTTATTGGCGTTATGATTGCATTATCACACGCTTGAGGGTTGTTTGTATCTTCAATCAACTATGCTTGCAATACCTAATACAAATTCAAAAAAGAACAGGTTTTTCGTATCTGGGTCCCTTATTTTCCAGATTATTTATATTTTATGATTTATGGTTGTAATGTTGTAACGTCTCCCATAACCGTTTTTGAAAAAGAGCCCTCTGACGGGCATGTAAGCAACCACACAGACGATTCCCTTTTACCTTACGTATACGGAACACTAAAAAACAAATATCTAATTGGGGAAGCTTTTTCGCTTCGGATTTCCGTTAAATCGGCCATTTTCTGATCAAATAAATATCTCGTTAGGTAATGATTTCGTACCAAGGGGATCAAAAGGCGAAATTAATTTAATTAACTTTTGTACCCACTTTGGTTGCTTTGGTAACAGGTTTAGGTTCGAACAGTGGGGGTTTTCTTTTAAGGATGGTTACTACCTAAAAACAAAGGTACAGTCAGCTGTCAGAAGTAGCTTAACGGGTGAGGTGTTCAAAATGAGCTGGACACGACTTTTTTTTTAATGAAATAGGAGGCAAACGAGCAGACGAATAGCCTCATGGTAAGCAATTAACGCCGCCCATGGACGCCCGCAACACCAGAGGGGTCACAAGCTCGTTTGTTGAGGAAATAAGTGCGTGTGAAGGTCATACTGGACACCTCAATCGCTTAGCAACTTCTGATGCTGACTGTACAAGCTTATTGTTATTATTATAATACATCTTATTTATTATTAGGAGCCTGTAATGTCCCACTGCTGGGCAAAGGCCTCCCCCCGGTTTTTCCAATCCTCCCGATTCTGTGCAGCATCCGGCCATTCCTTTAAAAAGGAGTCTAACTCATCTCGCCATCGCCGACGAGGTCTGCCAGATCCCCGTTTTGAGCTGGGCTGCCACTCGGTGGCGATCTTGGCCCACAGCTCGCTCGGTATGCGGCAGACATGACCAGCCCAGTCCCATTTCAGCTTGGCCGCTTTCCGAGCTACGTCGACTATTTGTGTTTTGGAGCGCAGCATGGTGTTCCGGATACGATCCATTAATTTTACACCTAATATGCTGCGCTCCATGGCTCGCTGGCAAACCCCAAGTTTGGACCTCTGAGATGCTGTCAAAGACCAAGTCTGTGCACCGTAGGTGAGAATTGGAAGTATACACATGTCCATGAGCCTCCGCTTAAGTGAAAGTGGGAGGTCACCTTTCATTAGATGTTTCATGGACCAATAGCTCCTCCAGGCGTTTTCAGTCCGTCTTTCAACTTCCTTCTCTTGACGCGCCTGGAAGGAGACTACTTGGCCCAAGTAAAGGTACTCATGGACATATGCAATTGATTCTCCGTTTATCTCTATCCTAAATGCGATGCCATTGGTCATGAGCTTAGTCTTCGACATGTTCATTTTTAATCCAACCTCGAGGCTTGCATTGCTAAGGTCTTGAAGCATTAGTCGTACCTCGGAAGAAGTCGTGGAGAACAGCACAATGTCATCCGCAAATCGAAGATTAGTTAATCTTCTATTCCCGACGACAATGCCTCTGTCTCCCCAACTTGGCACAAGCTTCCGGAAAACATGCTCTAACGTGCTGGTAAAGAGCTTCGGCGACAACGGATCTCCTTGTTTGACTCCTTTTTGAAAATCGAAGGATACACCGGAGGACTGTAGTTTTATTGCGGCTGTACTATTTCGGTATATGGCGGTTATAAGCTGGACGTAACTTGGGTCTATATGTTGATTGCGTAAGGCTGTGAAAATCGAGTCGTGGTGAAGGCTGTCGAACGCTTTTGAGTAGTCGACGAATGCGATATAGACTGGAATATTGTACTCTTGGCATTTTTCAATTATTAGGTTAAGTGCTTGTAGGTGGTCGGTTGTGGATAGGTCTGGACGGAAACCGGCTTGTTCGGGTGGTTGATGACGATCGAGTGTTCCTGAGATGCGGCTTTCTATTATCTTGAGAAATATTTTATAAATATGGGAGACAAGGCTGATTGGACGGTAATTTCCTATGTCAGACCTGTCTCCCTTCTTGTGTAGTAGAATTATATTAGAATGGCACATGTTTCGTGGAAAAGTTTGAGTACTTATTATTGTGTTAAATAATTTACTGATACGAGGGATCAACAATGGTTCTCCTGCCTTCAGTGCTTCAGTGGTGATCCCATCCTCGCCAGGGCTTTTGCGAAAGTTGTGAAATGTACAGGGTGTAATCTGGTGATCAGTGAAGTGCTAGCCTTCGTAAAAAATAAACTTGATGTAATAGGCGAAGACAGTCTAAGTCGTATATGTGTAACGGCGTTCAAGCCAGAAGAAATCAGTTGTGCTAAGAAACTATTATACGATTCAATTCCAACAGACAAGCGAATCATAATTCGTAAGGGTAACAAAAAAACCCACAGAGATATTGACGACATAATCACACTCTTGAAAAAGACGGATCCTGACTGTGTGCCTATATTTGTAGCTCGAGATCTACAGAAATTGCCCCCTATAACATTCGATCACCTGGATGTGACTCGTCTCCTTAAGGATATACTGGTTTTAAAAGAGAAATTAAGGGCAGTAGAAGAGCAATATGTCACCTTAGATACCTTTCAGGCGTTAAAGAAAGAGGTGGATTATCTAAAATTCGCATCGATTACTCATTGTGATGACCACGACAATGTAAATACTCGGAGAGGAAACTACCTACGAAATAATAACTGCAATTACGATAGCGGTCCTATGGGATTGAAACATTTTCTATCTGCATCTAGTCCCAACAACAGTGGTTTATCATTAAATACAAACAGCCCCCAAAACCTACACAAGCCGCCGGCGCCGGTATACCGACAAATATCTACTTCAAACTCCAATAAAAGCAACGGACAAATCGGAATAAACAACTCTGATGGGCCTTCAATACAGCGTATGTTCAATCGTGTGTCAAGTGCAGAAGCATCGATGACTAATACCGACAACTGTGTGCAATTAAAATCACCTATGTCGCAGGACCCTAGTGCGCGCGCAAAATCGACTATGTTACAGAATGCAGCTCTGGGTGCTGTGCAGCCAGAACCGCGTATGTGCGCTCAAGTACTGCAACCGGCGGGGCCGGGGATAGCGCATGCAGAATCTTCGATGTTACGTACCAACTTGGACTCTGCGCTGTCAGATCCGCGAATGTGCGATCAAGTATTGCAACCGGCGATAGCGCATGCAGAATCACCAATGTTACATACGAACTTGGATACTGCGCAATCAGATGCGAGAACCAGTGCTAATAAAACATCTTTTGCAAATAAATTGAAGGAGCCTGGTCAATGGAAAACCGAAAACCCTACCGAGGGGTGGCAAAACAACCAGAGACATAGATTAAGGAATAGAATCATTGGAAAAATAGGAACCGCCGCTACAGAATTCAGTGGCAATTTTAAAGCGGCAAACATTAGAATTCCATTGTTTATTTATAACGTTAGCAAGTCCACCACAGAAAATGACATAAATGCACATGTGTACAACAAGGCACAAATTAATGTGTCCTTAAAGAAAATAAATTTGAAAATTGACCGTGGATACGACGCCTACAAAGTGCTAGTACCTAAAAGTAAGTTAAACATCTTTCTGAATGAAAACTTCTGGCCGGAAGGTGTACTGTTTAGGCGGTTTGTGGACTTTTCTTTCAAGAAAAATGAGGACAGAGCTGATAATCAACAAAATGGATAGTACACAAACAACAAGTAAGTTTGTATCCTTCAATTGCAAAGGTTTCTCCAGATCTATTGAATGTATCAGGACTCTGCTGTGTGAATCAGCTGATATCATCGCACTTTCTGAGACTTGGCTGCTACATCATGATATACCGCTACTGGGAACTGCTGACGCCGGGTTCGGGTACTGCGGCAATACAGCTGTGGATTTATCGGCGGGAGTTTTGCGTGGCCGCCCTCATGGGGGCGTTGCGATAATGTGGCGTAGAAACCGGTTTCCGTGTGTTTCCTTAATACAGTGTAAAAGCGTTAGACTGATAGCAATCAAAGTTACTATGAATGATAGATCTATGATAATTTTCTCAGTTTACATGCCGACTGACGAAAGCGAGAACCTTGTCGAATTTACGGAGTGTTTAGGAGAAATATATGCGATTATTGAGAGTGAACAAGTGGATCTAGTTTATTTGCTAGGCGATTTTAATGCGCACCCTGGTACGGCCTTCTATAGTGAACTGAACAGTTTTTGTAGTGAACAACAACTAACCATAGTGGACTCTGAACTCTTGTCGGCGGACTCTTATACCTATGTCAGCGATAGCCACGGATGTGCACGATGGCTCGACCACTGTGTAACTACAAAAGCTGCTAGAACAACCGTTACCGACGTTAAGATACACTATGATGTGTTTTGGTCAGATCACTTCCCTTTAGAAATAGTATGTAATTTAAGTAAAAATATTCCTAAAAATAATATTCAGATTGGAAATAGAGAAAATGATATTCCTAAGGGTTTAATATGGGGTGAAAGGGACCAGCCTCTGATAAACGAGTACTTAAATATGTGTAACAGTAAATTAAGAGATATTGATTTTCCTAGTGAACTAATACAATGTTGTGATAATGTTTGTAACAATGCTGATCATAGGATAATTATAAGTAATATGTATAAATCAATTATAGGGATACTCAAAGATGCTTCAATTGCCAGTTACCATGAAAGACAGCACAGAGGAGGCTATATTGCGGGCTGGAATAAACACGTCAGGGGGGCTCATCACAGAGCGAGGTTATGTTTTCAGGAATGGTGCATGTACGGTAAGCCTAAGTCTGGCCGACTGTACGAGGAGATGTGCCGTTCTAGAAAAGATTTCAAAGCTAAACTTAAATATTGTCAAAATAACAAAGACCAAATTAAGATGGATATTATTGCCTCCCACCATAAATCTAAGAACTTTGTACAATTTTGGAAATCAACAAACAAGATGAATCCCAAAGTGAGCCTTCCAGTAAGTGTTGACAGTGTAAGTGAGCCGAGTGATATCGCCAACCTCTTCGTGAATCAGTTCAAAGTGGAACCTCTGGAGGTGGATGGGCGACTGCCGGTGTTCGATGCTCGGTCTCGTGGGGATGGCACCTCAATTAGAATTACACCAGCAGAAATATCCAAGGTTGTACGACAAATGACGAGAGGTAAGTCACCCGGACACGATGGTCTCAGCATCGAGCATCTGCAACATGCGGGTGCTCATCTCCCCAGGGTTCTTGCGATGTTCTATACACTTTGTATTCGCCATAATTACTTGCCTGAAGACCTCATGAAGACCATTGTAGTACCAATTATGAAGGATAAGACGGGTGATGCCTCCGACGGGTCCAACTATAGACCAATCTCTTTGGCAACAATACTGGCGAAGGTGTTGGACAGTGTGCTTAACACATACCTGAATAGAAATATCAACCTACATGACGCTCAGTTCGGTTTTAGGCCCGGACTGTCAACTGAATCGGCTATACTATGTCTTAAGCACACTGTTCAATATTACACGAACCGGAACACTCCAGTTTTTGCTTGTTTTTTGGACTTGGCGAAGGCATTTGACCGGGTATCTTACAAGTTGTTATGGAACAAGTTACGCAATGGGACTGGTTTACCAGTTGAAGTTATCAATATGTTTGAGTACTGGTATGAAAATCAAGTAAATATTGTGAGATGGGCTGGGGGATACTCAGATCCTTATAAAATGAAGTGTGGTGTGAGACAGGGGGGGTTAACGTCTCCCACACTTTTTAATGTTTATGTTAATGGGTTGATTGAGGAGCTCAGCAGCGCTGGTGTTGGTTGTTCGGTGGACGGTTGTTTCGTTAATAACATCAGCTATGCCGACGACATGGTGCTGCTGGGCCCCTCAATAAATGCGTTAAGAATTATGCTAGCTATATGTGAGAGATTTGCTGTGGCCCACGGGCTCAAATATAATGTCAAAAAGAGTCAGATTTTAGTCTTTAAGTCTGGTAATAAAACGTATCCCATACCACCCACTAGCCTAAACGGTTCTCCTCTTCAGGCTGTGACTAAATTCAAATATTTGGGCCATTGGGTCACAGACACCCTCAAAGATGATGTTGATTTAGAAAGGGAACGCAGAGCACTATCGGTTAGGGGTAATATGTTGTCACGCAGGTTTGCGCGCTGTTCCAGAGAGGTGAAGTTCACATTATTTAAAACCTACTGTCAAAACTTGTACACGTGCAACCTGTGGAGCAACTATACCAAAAAGACCTTTAGTGCTTTGCGTGTCCAGTATAACAACGCCTTCAGGGGACTGTTGGGGCTGCCCTGGCGCTGCAGCGCATCAGGGATGTTCACCGAGTGGAGCACAGACGGCTTCCAGGCGGTGCTGCGAAAGAGGGTGGCGTCTCTGTGGGAGCGTGTACGGGGCAGCACCAACACTCTCCTGAGGGTGATTGCAGAGAGGGTCGATAGCCCTCTTATCACTCATTTGATGTCCATGCACGTTCGATCCAATGAGCATTATAAATTTTACTAACACATTACGGTTTTTTATTCTATTTTTATTGTTATTTTATATTATTGTGTTACTAACATAGTTCTGTAGACAAAATATGGATACCTACTTGTGTGTCTGAAATAAATGTTTTCATTTCATTTTCATTTCATTTCATTTGCCGTACTTCATTTTCCGAAGAGCCAGGTATACCTCGTGCTCTGTAATTGGCGGGATGGCTCTGAAGCTTTCCTCAAAGGCAGGTAGTGCTTGTGGTCTTGGAGGATCGGAATAAAGGGTCTTATAATACTGGGTTGCTATAGTTAAGATTTTATTCCGGTCTCCTTGGCGAATGCCAGCATCATCTTTTAGGGATGTTATCCAGGATTTATCTCTAGATATTCCTTTCATTCGCGTTTCTTAAAGATGTGTTCTTGGTCAATGCCAGTTCGACTATTTTTGTCTTATAATTTCTGACATCATTGCGTATGCTTCGTTTTACTTCTTTGTCTTTAGTCCTATACTGTTCGCTGTTTCTAGAAATGTGTAATGATTGCCGGTCTTCTATTAACTTTACTGTCCTTTCTGTAAGTTTTTTGTGTTTGTTTTTAGTTGGTTTAATTTTGTTACTTGCATGCCTAATACTGTTAATAATATTGTCGTATTGGCTGTCTACATTTTGATCGTCATCCTTTAGGGTTTCAAATCTGTTGCTTAATTGTATGTTATATTCTTGTTTGTAAGTTAAAAGTGTATTTTTGTCATGTCTTTGTATCGTCCTGCGAATCAGTTGTTGACGGTAAATCTTGTTATTGAAAACTACCATGGCGCGAAGAGGTCGGTGGTCGGAGCTAAATTTAATATTACTAATTGTATGCACGTTCTTTATTATTTGATTATTTGAGGATATTACGTAGTCAATTTCGTTTTTAGTGAGGGAATTCGGGGAGATCCATGTCCATCTGCGTTGCGGTTTTTTAAAGAAGAAACTATTATAAATTTTAAAATTTTGGCCAAATAATACATCTAAATTTTAATTTTTGCTCTAGCTTTCACTTCAATACCAAAACTCATACATTGCAATTTTTTTATTCTTCTTCATCTTCATGTGCCATCTCCGTCCAGGAGGTCGGCGACCAGGATGTCTCTCAGTCTTCAGTCATGCGAATTAGTCTATGTATACTCTTCACCTCTAACCAGTCTCTTATATTTTTAGTCCATGATGTGCGCCTTCTACCATGGCCTCGCTTCCCTTTAATTTTTCCTTCAATTCAAAAATTCTTATTCGATTTTATATTTTTTTGTGTACTGAACTTGAACGTTGTGTTTTAAATGGCATGTTTTTTTACATAAAAATTCAGAACCGGTCAAGTGGGGTTGCCAGTAGTGACATAAATGTCAACTGGAAATATTGTTGTCACTGGTTAGGTTAAGTATAGTTTTCAAGTTCTGGTTGCCCTAAAATCAGCGTTGTGGCTACCTTGTCATGACTCATGCTGCAACCATTTTGGCGTGATTTTTTTTTATACATTTTATGTTCTGCACCGTATCTCTCTTCTTTGCACCGAATGAACATTTTTCATTTAATTTTGTATTATTAAATGAAATTTATAAAGACTGACAAACAAATCGTAGCCTAAGCCGGTGATGATTCTGAGATTCATCAGTTTTTGGTTGAAGTCTACAATTGAACCAGAAAATGATTATAATCATTAGAGATCAAAACCAAGAGCGTAGTTATTCTTAGGGCAGAGCTTATTTACAGAGTCTAATAAAGAGCAAACACGAGAGAGTTTATGACTCGAGTTTGCATGCATTCTTACCCTTCGAATACATCGATGTCTTTTATCACAAAAATTAAGTTTTATGCCAATAGAATTATGAATATACTATAACTCCCGCTCTACGCCTGCGAGTAAGTTCGCTTAATAGAATAGAATAGAATAGAATAGAATAGAATAGAATAGAATAGAATAGAATAGAATAGAATAGAATAGAATAGAATAGAATAGAATAGAATAGAATAGAATAGAATAGAATAGAATAGAATAGAATAGAATAGAACAGAACAGAACAGAACAGAACAGAACAGAACAGAACAGAACAGAACAGAACAGAACAGAACAGAATAGAATAGAATATGATAGAATAGAATAGAATAGAATAGAAAGGTAGAAAAAAAGTGCCACGAAATGGCCTCATCTTAGCTTGTTGCTAGCGATTGCTAGCTGCTAGCTGATCTTTCGATGAGACCATCAGGTGAGAAAATCACGACAGGTAATAGAAAGAAATAGTAATACGATACAGTGAACAGCTTATCAGTACAATACAAGCATAAATTTCTTAAGCTGAGACTTAAAATTATAAATATTTTCCAGGTCTTTGTTTGGCGGTGGTACGTTGTTCCAGCATTTGGAAGCTGCATAGCGAAAGCTACCTCGGAAAGCTGGCGAAGTGTCGCGCGGCATTATGAAAACATTATCAAATCGTTAGCCGGTTTTAATAGGTTTAATTTCAGGTTCCCAAAGTGCCTTTACACTCCTAGCGTACATTGAAATAACATTAAGGTACAACTTGTAAGAAACTATTTTGGACCAAAGACAGGGCCAAGACGTCGAGTTTATTCTCGGTCCGTGTCGAAATGCATTATCGGTCCGGTCCGGTCAGAGTGTCTTGTCAAACGGTAACATTTGAATTGTTAAGGAGGGTTCAGAATTTAGTCTGAGGTTCAGGAGAGCAATTTTTGAGATTCGAGCTCGAATCTGATATTTAAAATTCTCTCTAAAACCATGAAACGGTAGTTTAAAAATAACAGCGATAGGAATTTAAAATCATGATTAATTAAACTATTAATTTTATGGGATGTAAGGGCGACAAACTTTTGTGTGCGATTATTTTCTGAAAAATCGCACCCTAGACCGGAAAACAAGAAAATCGGAGAGTTAACTCGTCAAGCGTTCTTTTGTTTATTATTCAAATATCGAAGCAATTTTTGCATACTTTAATAACAGATGTCTCGTGATTTTAGAATTATGTTCGGAATTGGTGGCAACGGGGTTAAAAAACTACAAATATAATTATTTCCGACTGTCGTTTTATTTGAGTAATATTTTCTTTTTTAATTCAATTTTTTCAATAAAATTTATGTCCGAATGACATCTCTTAAGCGGACACATGACATTTCTTTTACTCATGTGCGATGCATATTTTAACAAATAATGGTAAATTTACCAACTTTAACACATTCAGTGCCACCTAGTGCTACGCGCTACGCTCGTAGCCCGTAGCTACGTATTCGTCGTACGTAGCGCGTAGTAGCAACGAAGAGAGAACCCGACTGTCGGGTTCTCGGGCCTGAATGTGTTAAACAGGTGCAGTTTAAAAATGGTTTAATTTGCCGATAAAATTATTCGTACTCATGAGTAATGACTACTATACAAGGTGTAACAAATATGCAGGTGATTAGTTTAAGGGCATAATTTGGTATCGTATTCTAATGAGGGTTTCCGCGATTGAGATTTTCACTAGTTGGCAGCACCATATATTTTTTGATTGGTGGATTTTGACAGCTACTGTCAAAAAGACCTGTCGTCACGACAGGTCTTTTTGACAGTAGCTGTCAAAATCCACCAATCAAAAAATATATGGTTAAACATGATTGGTGGATTGTGACAGCTAGACCTGTCGCCACGGTGCTGCCATCTAGTGAAAAACTCGATCGCGGAAACCCTCATTATGAAAAAGTAAGAAAAAAAATATTTTCACGCAAAAAAAATTGGGTTTGTATGGAGGGTTGACCGGCGGGGACGACGGGTCTCATACAAAAAAAATATTTTCGCTTTAAAATATTTTTTTCCTTTTTTTTCTTAGTCTCAATACGATACCAATTAAGCCTTTAAACGGATCGCCAGTATTTTTGTTTCAACCTGTAGTTTTCCAACCAGGGGCGCGATTCTAAAAATAAACACACATACTGGACAGACACGGCTCCAACCCAACTCAACTCAACGCTATAACGACATTGACATTTGCTATTCGAACAGATTTTTATTCAACATTGGTCTCACATTGGTCTCACATTGGTCCAATGTGTGACCAATGTGTGACCAATGTGAGACCAATGTGTGACCAATGTGAGACCAATGTGAGACCAATGTTGAATGAAAATCTGTTCGAATAGCAAATGTCAATGTCGTTATAGCCTTGAGTTGGGTTGGAGCTGTGTCTGTCCAGTGTGTGTTTATTTTTCGAATCACGGCCCATATAGGTTAACTAAATTCTATGAATATGGTGGGGTGACAAACATTCAGTTCAATCTAAACACACCTTTAGCTCTAGTTTTCTATGTTTAGCGTATCGAATGTCGCATTTAGGTTGTCGGTCTGTGCATTATACAAAAATAACGGCTAACAGGTTATGTCCACTCCAAAAATGCTCACAGACAGGTAGTGTTCCTGTCCTAATATGTGAAGTTTTGAAATCAAACGATCATTGTCGGTTGTTAATAGAGTTTATTTCTATATGTTTTATGGCAGTAACGCCTTATTGATAACCTACAATGATGTACCTTTGACTTGAAATAGTAGTTTATGTAACTGTTACGTAATAAGGGTCCTTAAAATACGAGTGTTTTAAGGCCTAATTACGTACAGTTGCATACACTGCGTTATCTACACTCATATTATATATCCTGAATGAAGTGTTCGGAAACCATATAATGACCGCCATTGCACCGCCATGGCCAACTCGATTGTGCCGGCGGTCGGGCGGGCGCGTGCCGTTGGTCGGGAAGGAGGACAGGATTTACATTCTGTTATCAAATTCGATGTTCGGAATTTGAAACTCATAACGTACCTATCAATATATGAGCATGTAAAGTTAAAATTACGTTACTGCCACAGATATAGTACATTACATCAGAGGCCGGGAAAACACGGATTTCCGGCCAAGTAGGTATAGACGGCCGAGCGTAGCGAGGCCGAATAGAGATACGAGGCCGTGAATCCGTTTTCACGCCGAGGCATGTATAGTGCTTTTCTCAAACATGCAATGAAATAAAATAAAATAAAAAACCAAAAGGACAATGTTTTATTCAATCTAAAAAACGACCATGAAGTAAAAATTAAAAAGGTAAAATCAGCTGTTCGTAAAACCTGCCGCCATCTTTGACGCTGTCTGAATGAGGTTGGACGTTGAAATAAATGTGATGTCACCTCTATACATATATAATCTATGATGTAACCATTGTATATTTAAGATGCCATCTATGAAATATAGCCCAGTATTATTCCAGCATCTGCTTGTTTCATTACTCATCCTTTCCGAACCGATTTCGACCACTAAGCCGAAATAAATGGTAAGTTATGATTGATGTCTTATTAATAGCCATATAAATTAGACGCTACCTAATTAAAGTTGGTCCAAGTAAACGTAAAGGAAATTTAGTTGTAAAGAAACTTAACGAAGCAAATGTATTATTTAGTCAATACACTACTATTTCAGAACATTTATCAGTAGATATTCAAAAAGGTAATATTTTAGAGGAAGACGCAAACATAATTAAAACATTGTCACAAAATTTTATAGATTTATACAAGGAAATTTCTGATTTATGTACTGTGAAAGAAGAAACAATGTCTGAAAATAACATGGATACTTTCAATTTAAAAACGGCTTTATCCTTATTGCCGCAAATGACTGACGATGAGGACAGTATTAAGTGCTTAATCGATAACCTTGAATATTACGCGTCCCTGCTTAAAAGTGATAATTGTAAAAAGAATTTGATACTATTTATACTGAAAAGTAGGTTGTCTCAAGCAGCTAAATTAAAATTAAATTCATCTTACGATACGGTGGATGCATTAGTAACTGATATGAAACAGGTCCTTCTTCCACAAAAATCGGCTACTGCTATCCAAAACCGATTGCAGCAGATTAAACAAAACGAAATGTCAATTCAAGATTATGGGAAAGAAATTTCGGAATTATTTGTAGAACTTACGATTTCGCAAGCAGAAGGCAAATCAGAAAGCTACAAAATTTTAAAGCCACTGAATGAGAAAATGGCTATAAAAAAGTTTGCGGACGGCTTACGAAATCGTAGGCTCAGTACTATCATTGCAGCCAGGAATTTTGCGACGCTGAAAGATGCCATACAGTCCGCCAAAGACGAGGAGACGTCATCTGCTACACCAGCTGAGGAATCGATGCGTACGTATGAACCATACAACTACTCTCATAGGAGCCAACAAGGACATCGTAATGGGCCAAGAGGTCAATATAGCCCAAGAATATATACAAATAGGAACTCGCGTGGCAACCCGAATGCGTACTCAACCGAAGCTCGCAGAGGCTTCAGCGGATTCCAGCATTCGCCAAATAGAGGTAATGATCACGCTAGATATTCTAGACCGTCTCGAGGAAGGTATAATAACAATTTTAGCACTCGAGGTAACCAGTGGATACGTAGAGGACAAATGCGTGTAATGTCAGAAGAAGAAGTGAATAATCCTCAACCCCAAAGTAGCCAAGAAAATGAAAATACATTTTTTCGTGACTAAAATGGAACATATATTTGCTGCAAACAATAGTTCGTATATAAAATTGTTAGTAGGTATCAAGCCTTATACGTGGCTGTTAGATACAGGCGCCTCCATATCGGCTATAAAATATAAACACGCTGTTGAACTTGATCTCCCAATCCATAACGATGACATGCTTATAAATGGTATGGGAGGTAAAGTCCAAGCAATAGGATATATGAATTTGCAATTAATCACTAACGGTCACTTATTGCATCATAAAGTATTTGTATTTTAAACATTGCCATGTGCGACAAATGGCATCATTGGTCAAGACTTCATTAAGAAATATAAAGCAACAATGGATTATGACGACAATATTTTAACGTTAAAACTATCCCCTGATTATAAAATCACTTTACCAATATACGACGACGAGACTAAGCTACTACAAATTGCACCAAAATGTGAACCAATTCATTACATTAGGACTAATATCACAGAAGAGTGTGTAGTTTGCTCACAAGAAATAAGTCATGGAATTTATTTAGCTAGTTCAATTGGCAAACCAACAAACGGTATGATACCTGTTAAAATATTAAATACTACAAATAAAACTTTAACATTGACAAATTTACAACCAACGATCCATCGACTTAAAGATTATAATGTATGTTCGTTTGAGAAACTAAATAAAAGTGCAGATAGAGTAAAAGAATTATTTAAATTACTACAATTAAAACAATTAAATTCAGAAGAACAAGCGTCAATAGAAAAACTATTGCGATATATTTCATTTACCCGGTGATAAACTTACAACTACGGACATTTATGAGCATTCCATAACTTTAAAACCAAACGTTACTCCAATATTTAGTAAACCATATCGTCTACCACATGCTCATAAAGATGAAATTAACTCCCAAATTGATAATTTGATAAATCAAGGTATAATAGAACCATGTAGGAGTGAGTGGTCTAGCCCAATACTGCTAGTACCGAAAAAGACAGACGAAAGTGGACAGAAAAAGTGGAGATTAGTCATTGATTATCGTAAATTAAATAATTGCATTGAGGACGATAAGTTCCCACTCCCAAATATTACGGAAATATTAGATGCTCTGTCAGGTAGTATTTACTTTACACACTTAGATTTACACCAAGGATTTTACAATGTCAATTTAAACAAAAGTAGTCGTAACTATACAGCATTTTGTTCAGGACAGTACAGGATGGTTAGAATGCCAATGGGAATGAAAACCAGCCCAGGATCGTTTTCCCGCATGATGAACATGGCTATGGCAGGTTTAACTTATGAAAAATGTTTCATATATTTAGACGATTTGATTATTTTCGGAAGAGATCTACATACACACAATAAAAATTTACAAGACGTTTTTGAAAGGTTAAGAACAGTTAATTTAAAATTAAATCCCCAAAAATGCGAATTTTTAAGAAAAGAGATATTATATTTAGGCCACGTAGTTACGGGTGATGGTATTTTGCCAGACCCAGATAAAATAAATGTAGTTAAAAATTACCCCCACCCCAATAACTTAGATGAACTACGAAGATTTATTGCTTTCGTCAATTACTACAGGAAATTTATTCAAAATTTTGCAGAAATAGCTTACCCATTAAATAATTTGTGCAAGAAAAATGTGCCATACCAATGGGACAGTGAATGTGAAAAATCATTCGAATTATTAAAAAGCAAAATTACTTCACCACCAGTGTTACAGTACCCGGACTTTTCTGAACAAAATCAATTTATTGTCCAAACAGACGCATCTAATGTTTCGTTAGGAGCAATTTTATCAAATCAGGATGAGAGACCAGTTGCATACGCTAGTAGAAGTCTAAATAAAGCGGAAAAAAATTATCCAACCATACAGAAAGAGCTATTAGCAATAGTGTGGGCTGTTAAACATTTTAGACCGTATCTTTTTGGTAAAAAATTTAAAATTCGGACAGACCACAGACCATTGATTTATTTATTCACTATGAGAGATCCGTCTAGTAGACTCATGAAATTTAGACTTCTACTAGAAGAGTACAACTTCGAGATAGAGTATGTTAAAGGTTCGTGTAATGTGGCTGCAGACGCATTATCTCGAATAACTTTAACAACCGATAATTTGAAAGAGATGGGTGAAAGTATTTTAGCAGTTACAACTCGAGCACAAAAGAGAAGAATGGAAGAAAAGGATAAGGAGAAAAGCTTAGACAGTAACCTTAACAGCGACTGGCCTGATCAACCAAAAGTTGTAGAGGTGCTTGACAAGCCCAAGGATTATACGGAGTTGTTATTTATAGAAAAAGAAAAGCTAGATATAGCAAAAAGAACAAAAGTCGTAAAAGAAAGTGAAACTTTATGTTATGTACCAGATGACAAAAGAATTTACATTAAATACAAATCTTCTCGATCATGGATTACGCGAGCCGAATTTGTGAGAGAACTTGTAGAATTGTGTAAGAATATAAAAAAAAAAGAAGTATACTTAATAAAAACAAAGCAAAATAATATATTTATAAACAAATTACTAAATGAATTACAGAATTATAAGGACAATGATAAACCACGATTATGTGTCTTAGTCGACGTAGATAAAATAAACGATAAGGATGACCAGAAAGTAATATTGAACGATTTCCATCTTCTACCTACAAGTGGCCACGCGGGTGTGAGAAGGATGATAAACAACATCAAAAAGTATTATTTCTGGCCAGGCCTTGAAAAAGACGTTATAAATTATGTTAAAAAATGTGATATGTGTAAAAAACAAAAGCATTCAATTCATACGAAAGAACCAATGGTAATTACGTCTACTGCGCATACAGCATTCGAAAAGCTATATTTAGATATCGTAGGTCCCTTAGAGACAGATAGTAATAATCATAATTATATACTAACGCTCCAATGCGAGCTTACAAAATATGTCGAAGCTTATCCACTAGTTTCCAAGAGTGCTACATAAGTGGCAAGATCATTTGTAGATAACTTTATACTACGCTACGGGATACCAAAGGAAATAGCAACTGATAGAGGTACGGAGTTCATGTCCTCAACAATGACCGAGGTTTGTCGCTTATTGCATATATCAAAACTTAATTCAACAGCTTACCACCATCAGAGTATCGGTGCATTAGAAAATTCTCATAAACACCTTGGTTCATATCTACGTATTCAAACAGATAATCATCCAGAGTTTTGGAGCAAATTGGTACCCTATTGGTGCTTTTCATACAACACGTCAGTTCATAGAGAAACAAAATATACACCTTATGAACTCGTATTTGGGAAAAAATGCAGTCTTCCCAGTAATTTTTTTAGGTAATAACGTAGATCCAATTTATAATTATGACGACTATCCAGCAGAGTTAAAGTTTCGGTTACAGTTATCGCAAAAAGAAGCAAGAGACAACTTACTTCACAGTAAGATACATCGGAAACAAAAATATGATGCTAATGTTAAAGCTGTAATGTATCGGCCAAATGATTTCATTTTAGTACGAAATGAAATAGGTAATAAGTTTAAGCCAATATACTTAGGCCCTTACAAGGTCATAAGAGATGTAACCCCGAATGTAGAAATAATTAAGGACGGTAAGTCCGAAGTCATACATAAAAATAGGACTAAAATATATTATCCTAATATATAGATAAATACAAATATAAAGCGCCTAATTGTAGTAAAAGCGCTGTTGTAATACAAAAAGAAAAAAAAAAGGTATAAATCAACTTTTTTTTTCTTTCATTTAGAGGGAAGGTGTGGTGTCACCTCTATACATATATAATTTATGATGTAACCATTGTATATTTAAGATGCCATCTATGAAATATAGCCTAGTATTATTCCAGCATCTGCTTGTTTCATTACTCATCCTTTCCGAACCTTACATGAAAAAAGTTACTTTGCAGGCCTAGGCCTGAAAAGTTGTCTGAAAGTCTATTATAAGGAACGTAAAGAGAATATTTCAGTGCATGTTTGAGAAAAAAAGCTTATCATAGTAAAATCGGTTGTGGTAATGCTAGCCATTGCCTACCGTTTTTGAACACGTTTTAGAGGACTTACAATGTGAGTGTAGATAAATGTCATATATAGGCAATCGGGGCAATCAAGTGCCAGCGCCTAACCTAACCTACCCTAAATTAAATGTAGCAGTAAATGTACCGTTATCAATGAAAAAAAAAACAAGTGGGACACAAATGGGAATGGTGGTGGGTGAACATGGTACAAAAAAAGTTTCCTTGGGAAAAAAGAAAAGGGTCAGAGCCGCTTAATATCAGGCGTCGTGGCATAAAGGCTGGCTATTTTCTATGAGGTGGGTTGTATGTTTGCTATATTGGTGCAAAACTAAAAAAAGTAAGTAAACCTAATAGGCAATCTCCCTGTCCTAATAACATTTCAAGATTTACAATCAAATAAACGTCTTCCCCTTAACCGCCCATAACTCACAACTTTCGCTAACCCATAAAATGTTCGGGGTTATTAAAAGTTTGCCCCTTAATTGTGAATCGAAAAGCCGAATCCTTATTACTATAGGGGATGGTCGCCGATTACAAAAGACTGTATCAGATACGGCACTTGAAGCCCTTCCATCGTTTTTAGGGCCGTAGCATTTAATTTTGAATACTCCGGTTTTTGCAAGGTTATCACAAGTGCGCGGGGACAGTACCTATCTCGCGAATTAAAGAAAAAAATATCACATTGATTGTGAGCTGGCGAATGTGCATAGACCACAATTGTCTAAAGCATGCATTATCTCATACCGATTATAACAAACAATTTTTTTTTCATACGGTTGAGTTTTGGCGAACAACAACATACCGTCACTTACAGGACCGGGCCTTTAATCTAAAAAAACATTGAATTTTACAAATCAAATGAAAGAGTAGACATACTCGTACTTCTTCGAAAAAAATACTTTTTCTTTTTTCCTCAAGAAATACATTTATGTTAGCTACTTTCCTAAACTTTTAACCATTTTAGATTGCTTAGTGATCTGCCTTGCAAGCATGACTAAGGTTATTGCGCGTGACAGCATACTTCGAGTCGTGGTCTGGAGCTCGTGGTCCGCAGTGAGAGTGGCATATCTGTTTTATTATTAATGCTAAGTAATCTGTTAAGGGTACGGAACTGCGAAAGGGCACTAAGTCCCATTTGTGTCGGGCCCTATTATCCTTCGGAACATATTGCTATTGGGACCTTTAATGGCGAATCACCGTGGTCAAGTCGATTGTGATAAGTTATTGCTATTAATATGATACGTAATAGGTCCGTTTTAGAAGTTGTTATTGCAGGGGTTAAGGATTTGACTTAAGAATTGTGTCCCGTCCCCTGTAACTTTTGAACCGAAAACCCAAAAAATATTGCAAAATGTTGTGAAGATACATTCATTATATATTCTTTAATGAAATTTATTTTGAACATTATTGGTTAGGGCGTTTTTGAGTCATCGCCGAAAAACTTCTTCTGTAGGCATCAGAACGGTCGTACCGTTTGGTATTAAATTAATTTTGTAAGCAGAAACGTCTGCAAGCGAAAATTTCAATTCTAAAATTCTTTCAATTATAAAGTTGAAATTTTCGTTTGGTATTAGTTAGGTTTTTATTCTATTGAAGGTACGGAACCCTCCATTATGCGTGGTCCGACACGCATCTAGCCGGTTTTTATATCCATACTAATCCATACTAATATTATAAATGGGAAAGTATGTGTGTTTGTTTGTTTGTCCGTCTTTCACGGCAAAACGGGGCGACGAATTGACGTGATTTTTTATGTGGAGATAGTTGAAGGGATGGAGAGTGACATAGGCTACTTTTTGTCTCTTTCTAACCCCCCACTTCCCTAAAATGGGGGGTGGAAGTTTGTATGGAGCATTACGGGGGCAAAGGGGAACCGTGTTACCCCAAATTTAACGCGAGCGAAGCCGCGGGCAAAAGCTAGTATTATAAATGGGAAAGTGTATGTGTGTGTTTGTTTGTTTGTCCGTCTTTCACGGCAAAACGGGGCGACGAATTGACGTGATTTTTTAAGCGGAGATAGTTGAAGGGATGGAGAGTGACATAGGCTACTTTTTGTCTCTTTAGAACCCCCCACTTCCCTAAAATGGGGGGTGGAAGTTTGTGTGGAGCATTCCGGGGGGCAATCAGGGAAGGGGAACCGTGTTACCCCGAATTTAACGCTAGCGAAGCCGCGGGCAAAAGCTAGTATTTAATATGTCTGAGTATCACGGAAGCTTTGTGTTTAAGACATTTATGGGACATCAGTATCGAACTTATGAAGATGTTATACACTACAACTATGTACTCCCGTACGTCCCGTACCTAATAAAGTTAGTAATGTCACAGCGCATTACCAACGCTAATACCCAACTCTCGCGCTTAGGCACGCCGAGTCATATGGCTGATCCAAATATGAAATTATACGGAATACCCGGATTAATTACTTTACTGGGGGCGGGGTTGGCCGAAGTAAAGATGGTGAAATTATTTTAACACTTTCCTTTACAACTGACCGGCGGAACTTGCGCAGAATGGGGAGTCATGGAGATTCAGGGGAGAGGCCTTTGCCCAACACTTAGGAGTCTTAGGATACTCACATTTGTAGCGTATATAATCATTATATCATTAATCAAGGCTCGTTACTGTATTAAGGGCCTTATTCTTACTTTAAAACACGTAAAGTGTTCCGACTCCAACCAGGTGCAGTCGCAGCCTCAAAATTTTGGGGGGGTTACTATGACATTATGGGGGGTCAATATGAAATTTGGGGGGTCACTATGAAATTTGGGGGGTCACTACGAAATTTTGGGGAGGTCACTAATGCAGAAATGATTTCATGAGGGGATCAGTAATGAACTCCAATATTGGTTGATTGTTCACTGAGTGTTGGAGTTGTATATATCTATCCCCATGAAGTATTTTTGTTTTTTTGTTAATGTTTTTTAAAATTAAAAAAAGAATACAGCACATTAACTTTGTTATATGGACGGACATATAGTTCATGGTTTGAGTGAAGTCAACAAGAATTTCAAGCGCAATTCACGCGCTCGTCTGTTTTTGATTTAAGGCCAACAGCTATCTAATTGGGTCAGGTCGCTTTGTCCCGCATAGTGAGGCGGTGTGGCACGGCCTTTAACAATTCTGGGAATACTGCCGAGTGGAAATATTGCTCTCAACTTAACAAATGTGCTAAATATAGTGTACTAGCTTTTGCCCGCGGCTTCGCTCGCGTTAAATTCGGGGTAACACGGTTCCTCTTTGCCCCCTGTAATGCTCCATACAAACTTCCACCCCCCATTTTAGGGAAGTGGGGGGGTTAGAAAGAGACAAAAAGTAGCCTTTGTCACTCTCCATACCTTCAACTATCTCCACTTAAAAAAATCACGTCAATTCGTCGCCCCGTTTTGCCGTGAAAGACGGCCAACAAACAAACACACACACTTTCCCATTTATAATATTAGTATGGATTAACATTGGTTTTCCGTTCCGGATATTTACAATGAGCTACAAAATGGCAAGGATACATTAGATTTGTTATGAAAGATAAAATTGAAGATAGAACTCAAAGAGGGCTCAGTGTGTTGACGATGAGGGATCCTTTTGGTCCTTTAGCCGTCAACACAGTGAAACCTCCTTTTTGTAAAGGCTCGGCAACGCGCATGTGACACCTCTGGAGTTGCATGCGTCCATAGGCTACGGTAGCTCCTTACCATCAGGCGGGCCGTATGCTTGTTTGCCACCGTCGTGGTATAAAAAAAATTGGTAATTCCGTGAAATTCCCGAGACAAGACGAAAGAAAATTGGTAACCATGAGCCGTCTTAACGAAAATAAAGGAAAGGACATTATTTGCACGTTAAAACTGTAAATAGCGTGCGATGACTGGATATTCCAGACATATTACCCAAACTTTAGATTCACACTGCATGTCATAGACTATAGAGTATTTTAAACTCTAAGAACCAACATAGAAACTCATAATTTAATTCGCAATAGAGTCTTCTAACTTTAGTTAATACACATGACATGTCATAACATAATGTATTGTAGCTGGCAATATTCTCAGGCTTTTTTTCAACTGTGGCAATATTGTCGGGAAATAAAGCTAAGATCAGCTCTTCCATAACCTTGTACACGCGAAATTATCCGTCAACAGCGTGCGGTGACGGGATATTTCGGTTTTGATGTTCCAAGCCTACATTACCGTGCTAACACAATACGTCATATATCCATTGTATTTCATAATGACATACGACGTTTTGATTTAAAGATTAGTACAGACGAGTGACAGGCTTCCGTGGAAATTGACGCTGCTTAGGTTGATTTTACACTAGCTTTTCGAGTAGTGTATTGATGTGAATTTATTAACTCATCGACCAGCTAATCAATCTACGAAGGTACATTTCGGACTCAAGTATATGCTTTTCTGTGCCGAGCGTTGACTAAATTAAAGACACATGTACAGTCGACGTCAAAGATATGTTTAAACTTGTGTACCTACAGTCACCTGCAATAATATCTTTCTTAACCACAAACATATTGATTGCAATCCGGTACCGGATCCGGCAACTTTTGTACCAAAATAGTGTACCGGATCCGGCCGGATCCGGTACCAGTTTGCAATCCCTATATGTGACACGCTCTTATGGCTCTACAAATAAGATTGTGACACATACTTTTGCGGCCTTACTTGAGAAAGATACTATTCCAGGTGACTGTACCTTATATAAAAAAAAACCGGCCAAGAGCGTGTCGGGCCACGCTCACTGTAGGGTTCCGTAGTTTTCCGTCCGTCACAGTAAGTGTCCCCACTTAAGAGTTAATAACACCGCCATGTAGGATATGATATGAGAGTTCCACGTACAGCGACATCTATCGGCAAATTAAGTCAACTATTGCGCGCGAGCATAAAGTATGGAAGATGATTTTTATGGGATAATTCTTTATTGCGTGAACCGATTTTCACCGTTTTTACTTTATTTGAAAGCAAGTCATTTCATTGTAATTTTGTAGAAATTACAGGTACAATAAACACCTGCTTATACGGTTAAATTACAAACTTAGTTTAGAAATTATTTTGTATTTTTTTTCAAAAACTATTCATCCTATCAAGTTCAAAATAATTTTCCTAGAAATTTATAAAGTTCTACTTTTGAGATTTTTTTCATATTTTTAAAACTTATGGTTCAAAAGTTAGAGGGGGGGGGGACGCATATTTTTTTACTTCTGGAGCGATTATTTCTGAAAATATTTACATTATCGAAAATTTATTTTAGGAAACCCCTATTCATTTTTAAATACCTATCCAATAATATATCACACGTTAGGGTTGAAATGAAAAAAAAAAATCACTCCCCACTTTACGTATAGGGGAGGTACCCTAATAATAATAAAAAATCCACTTTTTATTTTACCACTTTGTCGGCGTGATTGATATACATATTAGTACCAAATTTCAGCTTTCTAGTACTAACGATCACTGAGATTATCCGCGGACGGACGGACGGACGGACGGACGGACGGGCAGACATGGCGAAACTATAAGGGTTCCTAGTTGACTACGGAACCCTAAAAAGAGCATTGATTAACATAACATAATTATTTATTTCACATAATAAACGAACTTACGAGCAATGGGTTGATAATAAAACTCCCAAACACTCGCGGAGACAAAACCCCAGTCCTTCGCCGCGCGCGTCTTTTAATGTCAACTGTCACATTGACAGTGACGTTCATTATCATCGTTCGGAAAGGTGAATAATATTAAACATAGAACTTGGATATACATATAAATAAAATATATATTAACAGTGTAATAAGATTTTTTGCCTATTCATTCTCATCGTATTTATCGACCGAACTTTGACCAAAATTAGTCATCTTTAAACCAGTATTATACTTTGCAATTTCTCAGGAGTGTGAGAAAGAGAGGTGTAATAAAAGTAAGGGCACTAAGGGACGAGCGAGCGGGACAGGGAGAGGCAGAGTAAACGAGAGATCGGGTCCGAGACTTTGCAAAGTATAATACCGGTTTTAAATGTAAGTATATTAGAATTCTCCCGAGTGTTTTTTAGGTAAAATAGTAGTAAAAATATAAGGAATATAATACAAAACCTGCTATTTAAAATTCAAAGTAAATGTTGTTTTCCTTTCGCATCGTCATGTTAATCTACTACAACACCAACATTACCTGAGGAATTTTTATCCAAACAACTTAACTTTGCGACACACTAACAAAGCCTTGAAGTCAAAGGATTATAGCCCTTATTACGTGTACTGGAGGTATAAAATAGACACGGTGACCGCTAGTGTGGTGCTCCGTAATGCATACAAATGCGCCAGTGTGGATAATAGAATGTACGATAGGGTTGTCAACTGCAAGTTTTTGGAGAAAATAGAATGTAGTTTTCACCGAAAAGCGATTAAAACTTGTTAACAATGTTATGATGTGTACTAAAATTCTTTTAAAAAAAACATAGTAGGTGTAGTTGAGAGTTTTTAAAGACTTAAGTGTACAAATAACAATATACGCCCGTATAAAATTTACACACTGTATACTTATACTCCGTAAAATGAAATATAGCAGGAGCCCGGGCAAAGACGGTATCACAACCGAAGCATTAAGAGTAGGAGAGCCGGTATTAATTTCTCACATCACCAAATTATTCAATAGCATAATCGAATCACAAACATTCCCACTGCATATGTGCCATTCCGAGATAATACTTCTATACAAAAAGGGTGACAAGGCTGATATAGGTAATTATCGCCCCATCAGCCTTGTTTCCCACTTGTACAAATTTTTTACTAAAGTTATAGAAAGCCGCATCTCAGGCCAACTAGACCGCCACCAACCACCCGAACAGGCAGGATTCAGACCCGGCCTCTCTACCACCGACCACCTACATTCACTAAATCAAATCATCGAAAAATGCCAAGAACACAAACTCCCACTTTACATAGCCTTTATAGATTACTCTAAAGCATTTGACAGTATCACTCACGACGCTATATTCACAGCCCTGTTCAACCAAGAAATAGATCCATCGTATATACAACTTCTCAGCACCATTTATACAAATAGCACAGCCGCCATAAAAATGCAATCTTCTGGTCCGTCCTTCAAAATAGGCAGGGGAGTAAAGCAAGGAGACCCGCTATCGCCCAAACTCTTTACCAGCACATTGGAACACGTCTTCCAAAAACTTGCGCCAAGTTGGAGGGAGAGGGGGCTTATCGTCGGAAATCGTAGATTAACCAACCTCCGATTTGCCGATGACATTGTTATTTTCTCTTCAACTGCTTCCGAGCTACAACAAATGCTTGAAGAACTAAGCACCGCAAGCCTTGAGATTGGACTGAAGATGAATATGTCGAAGACCAAGCTCATGACAAACAGCACACAACGTAGAATCGAGATAAACGGAGTACATATTGCATATGTCCATGAGTACCTTTATTTGGGCCAACTAGTTGCCTTCCAGGCGCGTCAGGAAAAAGAGGTCGAAAGACGGATTGAAAACGCCTGTTGGAGCTATTGGTCCATGAAACACTTAATGAAAGGAAATCTTTCGATGTCACTGAAACGGAAACTCATGGACATGTGCATACTTCCAGTTCTCACCTACGGTGCACAGACTTGGTCTTTGACTAAAGCTCAGATGTCCAAACTCGGGGTTTGCCAACGAGCCATGGAGCGTAGCATATTAGGTGTAAAGTTGGTGGATCGAGTTCGTAACACCACGCTGCGCTCCAAGACCCAAATCGTCGATGTAGCTCGGAAAGCGGCGAAATTAAAATGGGACTGGGCTGGCCACGTCTGCCGGATGCCGAATGAGTTGTGGGGCAAAATCACTTCACAGTGGGAGCCCGAAAACTCAAATCGGGGACGCGGTAAACCCCGCAGGCGATGGCGGGATGAACTAGACTCCTTTTTGAAGGAGTGGTCAGGCACAGCGCAGGATAGGGATCGGTGGAAAGATTTGGAGGAGGCCTTTGCCCAGCAGTGGGACACGACAGGCTCCATATAATAATAATATAATAATAATAATACTTATAAAACAATCGTGTGATTTGAAAACTGACAAATAACATGCAATATAAACTGATAAAAGTAGAAGATCAAAATTTGATAACAAAATGATCTTGATACTACATACGTGTTGAGACGATAAGAGGGTGTCATAAAGATACAGTCCAGTACAAAAAGATGTATCCACTTTTTCACCTAATTGCGATGTAATAAGGTCCAAAAGTAGATATATGAGTACTCGACTGTACATAATTTAACAATTAGTTTTGTTTTTCTGTCATATCCATCTTCCAATTTATTCTACACGAGACTTTATTTTATGCTGTAATGAAGGTAAATAAAAACATTTCAGGTGTTTTTGCTAAAAAAAAATGCTTCAATTCACTTCTCTAGTAAAATAACAAATTACCGAAGGCGGTCAGGTTTTAACTTATTCCGTCTGCTCTCTTCAAACACAAGAACTTTAATCTAGTTTGTACTTTGCATATCTAATGTCAGCATGCGTACAGAAAAGCAACCATAACATGAGATATCATAAGAATATTATTTCGTTTTCCTTTTTGAATTTACTGGTCTATAAAGTCATATCGGTTATATATAGGTACCTAATCCTGCTATTTGCGGATATTTAAATCAATATCTTTAATTATAAAAAAAATTAACAATCCTGAAGTCAATTAATTAGTTTAATATGCATTTAAAACATTTGATATTTTTTTTATTTAAAACATTTTCTTTAAAGAAAATTACAATAGAGATCTATTTTAAAAGCCAAAAACATTCCAATGCGCTGAGTGCTGGTACCGAATTCGAATTTAAATATACATAACCAATACATTAAAAAAACTTTTTACAAAAAAAAGATAAACCGACTTCAAAAAGTATAAAATAAATTATTATATTATTTATATGCGTTACAAACTGATATGTTTGAAGTCGGTGCCAAGCCAAAAAGTTACAATACCGGTCAAATCAGCTTCAAGTCTGAAAATCGCAAAACAGTTAATATGAACGAGGCGTATTTGGTCAGTGAATTGTTCTTCATACTATAGAACTAATACAGTATTGACTGCACGTAGGTTCTCATTCAAGTACAGAAAGAAAGTATAATCATGCGTCTTATGATGTTTCTTAATAAACTTTTTTACTAGTTTTCGGACTAACCATATCTCGAACGGAGCCCGTGCTTCGTTTTGAATTATTTATCCTACTTCATTTAAGGTGTAATATCGAAGTGTAAAGGAATTCAATGGCTAGATTGATCTTTCTATACTCAGACACACCGGGTGTGTGGGACCCACCTTTTCAGTAGAAAAAGGCGAGATATTTCAAATTTTGGATGGAAGGTCAACCATACATGATTTTTTTTTTATTTGCCGTCTTTTTCTGATTATTGACAAAGTAGACGTGTATCAGAGTATATAGACATGGGTACCACATTTCATCAAAATTGGATTAGTGGTTTAGACGTGAAAATGTAACAGATAGATTCACAATCACCTTTGCAATGTAAGTAGGTATCGATATGTTTTGTGATTTTCAGACTTGAAGCTGATTTGACCGGTATTGTAACTTTTTGGCTTGGCACCGACTTCAAACATATCAGTTTGTAACGCATATAAATAATATAATAATTTATTTTATACTTTTTGAAGTCGGTTTATCTTTTTTTTGTAAAAAGTTTTTATTTTTCCATTTTTAGTGGTTATATAATTATCATAATCGGACAACGGATCTCGCAATAATCGGTTAAGATATATAACAAAAAGTTCATAATACCTACTCAATGTAAGGAAAGTTCCACATATCATATGTGGTCTTCATCATAAGGTCCACTCCATGAAATTAGTGGTTTTCGAGAGTAAATGCTTGAGTTGCTTAAAAAAACAACCAAATCACCATACATGTGCCTTTAAAAATTGAGGAGATCCCTCAATTCCTCATGGATCCCATCATCAGAACAGCACCAGATTAATGTGGAACTGTCTTAGAGGTAGTTCCTTTCAAACAAAAAACAATTCCTCAAATCGGACCACGGGTGTCGGAGTAATCGCTGAACATCCTACATAAAAAAAAATCATCATCATTATCATCAAAACAACCATCATCATGAGGTCCACATCATCAAATTGGTGGTTGCTTAAGAAAACACCCAAATCACCATACATATGCCGTTATAAATTGAGGAGTTCCCTCAATTCCTCATAGATCAGCATCAGATTAATAATGGGACCACCTTGGAAGTAGATCCTTTCAAACAAAAAAGAATTATCAAAATCGGACTACGCGTCTCGGAGTAATCGGTGAACATACATAAAAAAAAGCCCAAACCGAATACAGATCTCCTCCTTCTATGAAATTGAAGTCGGTTAATAATGTACAGTCAAATACAAAGAGATGTATCCACTTTTTCACCTTATTGCGTTGTAATATGGTCCAAAAGTGGATACATCTCTTTGTAGTCGACTGTACCACCCCTCGCGTTTAGGACGCATATAAAATATAATATTCGTAATAAGCATCACTAGTCTGATTGAGGTGGAAATCAAAACCCTAGGGTGCGCGGTGCAGTCGGTCAGCGATGCAGATGTAGTCGGTGTGAAGGCTGAGGTGAAGAGTTGTACGTGCCACACGAGATTGACGTTATTAATTTTGCACCTCGTGCCTTAAACGCCCTCGCTACGCTCATGCTTATAGATTAGTAGAATCTTTTGCTACGCTTTCTCAGGATCTCAATCGGCTCTTTCGACATAAACTAAATTTGCTTCCTTCTTTCACACAATGTTTACCTACCCAATTCAAATAGCTATTTATGGAAGGGACTCCACATGTCATCTGCGGTTTTCATTATCGGGTCCTCTCCATCTAATTGGTAGTTCTCGAGAGGAAACACTCGAGTTGCTTAAAAATACACTCAAATCACCATACATGAGCCTTTTAAAATTGAAGAGTTCCCTCAATCCCTCATGGATTCCCATCATCAGGTCCAACTAAATTAGTCCGCTACTGTCGAGGTAACTCTTTATAAACAATAAAACTATTACTCAAGTCGGACAACGGGTCTCGGAATAATCGGTATAGACGTATAAGAAAAATTTCATAATACACCCGCTTAAACTAAGGAAAGTTCCACATGTCATATGTGGTATTTATCATTAGGTCCGTTCCATCAAATTGGTAGTTTTCGAGAGGAAATGCTTGAGTTGCTTAAGAAAACACTCAAATCGCCATACATGTGCCTTTAAAGATTGAGGAGTTCCCTCAATACCTCGTGGATTCCATCATCAGAACAGCACCAGATTAATTTGGGACGACCACCTTGGAAGTACATCCTTTCAAACATAAAAAGAATTATTCAAATCGGACCACGAGTCTCAGAGTAATCGCTGAACATCCTACATTAAAAAAAATCATCATCATTATCATCAAAACAATCATCATTATCAGGTCCACTTCATCAAATTGGTGGTTTTCGAGAGAAAACTCTCGAGTTGCTTAAGAAAACCCCCAAATCACCATACATGTGCCTTTAAAAATTGAGGAGTTCCCTCAATTCCTCATAGATCCCATCATCAGAACAGCACCAGATTAATATGGGACCACCTTGGAAGTATATCCTTTCAAACAAAAAAAGAATTATTCAAATCGGACCACGCGTCTCGGAGTACTCGGTGAACATACATAAAAAAAAAGCCCAAACCGAATACAGAACCTCCTCCTTCTATGAAATTGAAGTCGGTTAAAAACACAATCTATCTCAAATAGAACTTCAACGCACAACAAATACTTAGGTATTAGTCAACCAATATTGAAGTTGTATTGGAGTTGCATCGAAATAATTTTCGAGCAAATTCCGATAATTCAGATTCAGACGTGTAGGCGCTAGCTGTATTGCGTAGCTCGTAGCCCGTAGCCACGTATTCGTCGTATGTAGCGTGTAGTAGCTACGAACAGAGGACCCGACAGTCGGGTTCTAGACCCTGAATGTGTTAACGCATTGGTGTTGTATTGAAGTTGGATCGTGTTTAAAAGTGTTTTAAGTAAGAATACGGCCCCTGCTCTTACACGCACTGTCCTATGTAAATATTTAAATAGTGTTTTTTTTTGTACATTATTAAAGCGATATTAGCAATTCCTCTTTAAAAAAAATTATAACAAAATGCAATCGATAAACTGAAGATACGTATTTTAAGACCGTACAATTACGTAATTTAAGACTCAACATTACATTTAACAGTACCTAAAAGACACCCCTAAAGCTGACATTCCCCTGAACGTCGAGTAATGGGCAAACTTTCGGCCAGCCTCGCTTTGTTTAGTCCCAAAATACAGCTTAATTATCAGCACAGAGGGACTCTCCATTACGTCACGCCGATGACGTATGGGTTTGAATGTAATTGGATTTGATTAGCGGATCCGTTAGGGTTTTTAGCTGGTAATTTGGGTATTCAATAGGCATGGTGAATTTTTTTTCAGGAATGGTATCAATCGATTCGTTTTGTTGTGAGGATCAAATTTCTATATGCGGCCAATTGCGTTAAAGCAACACAAAAGTCAGAAATTAGACTTAAAGTCTGAGATTTGCATCTCTCATCTCAAAATGACGTGCTAAAATGTTAAAAATCTAATGGTATCATTGTTTTTTTTAAATTTCGTACTTTAAAAAATTAAACAATTTTGAAATTTTGAAGCATGATATCTTTGAACCATTTCAATAGATTTATTTAATTTTCACTTTATTTGGATATATTGATAATTCTGCATCCCATCAACTAATTTTTATTGCATAACTCAACATGTGTCATCATCCCTATTGAAGTGATCTGTGTAGTTGGTGGTGTAATTGCGTGAGGTATTGTTGAAATTGCTTAAATTTTGTGTTGTAAACAGGTAATAATTATTGTGAACTAGAAAGACTTAAAATAACTTAGTGTCAACTCGTTGTTTTGGTTTATTTCAGGGAGGTTTTCTGGTAAGTTTCACGTGTTTATTGGATACCCTCAAATTTAACTAATAGAAAATAAGTTCTGCAATGCTGATAAAGCTGCGCCCTGGTTGTAATAGTAGTTTATGTTACTGTTACGTAATAAGCAGGGCCCGTAATTTTCATGCCGATGACATCAATTTGACGTCACGCTCCATATAGGATGATCCCAAATAGTTTTATTGTAAATTATTAATCATTATCATTTTAATCATGTACAAATGACTTCGAAAGTACTATATTTACACATGGAATAAATTATACCTACTTGATACGTGAAACGTAACGTAAATAAAACTATTTGATTTGTTTTTATACATACATTTTATTAAATGGTGTTGTTAATAACACATTACAATTCATTAGAAAACAGAATTCCTCTCTAACGTAAAGCACGCCATCCTTCTTGCATTAATTCCCATGCAAAGAAAATCTAAGTCATCTTCGCGTTCATACGTAATGCAATATTCATAAAAAAAAATTTTTTGTAATCGTTTTTTTGTTTGTTGTGTCACACATTTGGTTAATTATTCCAACTTCTCTGCTAAAATGAAAATGTATATATGATGGACACATTTTTTCTGATTTTAACAACTAATACAATTAGGAAGTCAGTATTTTTATTTCTCAGTGGCACTTGTAACATTTTTGACAGAACGTTTTTTAATGAGAACGAATAAAAAACCGGCCAAGAGCGTGTCGGGCCACGATCAGTGTAGGGTTCCGTAGTTTTCCGTCCGTCACAGTAAGTGTCCGCTCTTAAGAGTTAAAATAACACCGCCATGTAGGATATGATATGAGCGTTCCACGTACAGCGACATCTATCGGCAAATTAAGTAAACTATTGCGCGCGAGCTTAAAGTATGGAAGATGATTTTTATGGGATAATTCTTTATTGCGTGAACCGATTTGCACCGTTTTTACTTTATTTGAAAGCACGTCATTTCATTGTGATTTTGTAGAAATTACAGGTACAATAAACATCTGCTTATACGGTTAAATTCCAAACTTAGTTCAGAAATTATTTTGTAATTTTTTTCAAGAACTATTCAACATATCAAGTTCAAAATAATTTTCCTACAAAGTTTTTATAAAGTTCTACTTTTGATATTTTTTTCATATTTTTGAAACTTATGGTTCAAAAGTTAGAGGGGGGGGGCATATTTTTTTTTACTTCTGGAGCGATTATTTCCGAAACTATTTACATTATCAAAAAATGATTTTAGTAAACCCCTATTCATTTTTAAATACCTATCTAACAATATATCACACCTTAGGGTACAAATGAAAAAAAAAAATCACTCCCCACTTTACGTATAGGGGAGGTACTCGTACCCTAAGAAAAAAAATTTTTCCACTTTTTATTTCACTACTTTGTCGGCGTGATTGATATACATATTAGTACCAAATTTCAGCTTTCTAGTGCTAACGGTCACTGAGATTATCCGCGGACGGACGGACGGACGGGCAGACATGGCGAAACTATAAGGGTTCCTAGTTGACTACGGAACCCTAAAAAAGGTTACATTTAATAAAAACCGGCCAAGAGCGTGTCGGGCCACGCTCACTGTAGGGTTCCGTAGTTTTCCGTCCGTCACAGTAAGTGTCCCCACTTAAGAGTTAATAACACCGCCATGTAGGATATGATATGAGAGTTCCACGTACAGCGACATCTATCGGCAAATTAAGTAAACTATTGCGCGTGAGCATAAAGTATGGAAGATGATTTTTAAGGGATAATTCTTTATTGCGTGAACCGATTTTGACCGTTTTTACTTTATTTGAAAGCACGTCATTTCATTGTAATTTTGTAGAAATTACAGGTACAATAAACACCTGCTTATACGGTTAAATTACAAACTTAGTTCAGAAATTATTTTGTATTTTTTTTCAAAAACTATTCATCCTATCAAGTTCAAAATAATTTTCCTAGAAAGTTTTTATAAAGTTCTACTTTTGAGATTTTTTTCATATTTTTAAAACTTATGGTTCAAAAGTTAGAGGGGGGGGGACGCATATTTTTTTACTTCTGGAGCGATTATTTCCGAAAATATTTACATTATCGAAAAATTTTTTTAGAAAACCCCTATTCATTTTTAAATACCTATCCAATAATATATCACACGTTAGGGTTGAAATGAAAAAAAAAATCACTCCCCACTTTACGTATAGGGGAGGTACCCTAATAAAAATAAAAATTCCACTTTTTATTTTACCACTTTGTCGACGTGATTGATATACATATTAGTACTAAATTTCAGCTTTCTAGTGCTAACGGTCACTGAGATTATCCGCGGACGGACGGACGGACGGACGGGCAGACATGGCGAAACTATAAGGGTTCCTAGTTGACTACGGAACCCTAAAAAGGTTTTATTACATACTGATTTACAAACAGTCAAGGAAATTGATTTGTGTAACATTACGTACTTTGTCATAGTGACAATCAACATCTAGACGCTAGAGATTTCATATTATTGTCGCTGTGATAAGGTTCTAAATGGTATGTAAATCAAAGTCCTGGGTCGTACCTACACGAATAACCAGATACTTAATGATATTATTTACAAACGAGGTTTTGTACGAGGTGTAAGTGCCACTGAGAAATAAAAATACTGATTTCCTAATTGTATTAGTTGTTAAAATCAGAAAAAATGTGTCCATCAATTATACATTTTCTTTTTAGCAGAGAATCTGGAATAATTAACCAAATGTGTGACACAACAAACAAAAATACGATTACAAAACAAAATGATTTTTATGAATATTGCATTACGTATGAACGCGAAGATGACTTAGATTTTCTTTGCATGGGAATTAATGGAAGAAGGATGGCGTGCTTTACGTTAGAGGGGAATTCTGTTTTCTACGTAACAATTGTAATGTGTTGTTAACAATACCATTGAATAAAATGCATGTATAAAAACAAATCAAATAGTTTTATTTACGTTTCACGTATCAAGTAGGTATTATTTATTCCATGTGTAAATAGAGTACTTTTGAAGTCATTTGTACATGATTAAAATGATTGACGACTAATGATTAATAATTTACTATAAAACTATATGGGATCATCCTATATGGAGCGTGACGTCAAATTGATGTCATCGGCATGAAAATTACTAATAAGACTAATAAGGGTCCTTAAAGCACGAGTGTTTTAAGGCCTAATTACGTACAGTTGCTTACACTGCTTTATCCACACACATATTAATATTATAAATCCGAAATGACGTGTTCGGAAACCATTAGAATGACCGCTATTGCACCACCATAACCAACTCGATTGTCCTGGCGATTAGGGAGGAGGGCTGGATTTTCATTGCGTTACCGATATATCGAAGTGGTAATGATTTTCATACAATTTTACAACACTGTCACAGATAATATACTGATGTTACATTACTGGTTGCAATAATGGTGGTTATTACATACGGTTTCCGAACGCAGAATAGAGGGTTTATGATATGGGCACGGATCATAAGACAATCCGGATAGTACTTTTACTATATTTCCCTAACCACAGTTGAATCTTATTACCGAGCAAAACAGTCGTTCATAGGTCACTAGTAAAAAGTAATAAAAACGGTCCGATAGAGAGCATAATGTAGGGGGCGGTGTCTCACTCGCACAATGCTGCCAACTTATGAAACTTACCAATGTGGTTTTATTTATCTACATTTATTTTAGTAACACACTAGAAGTTACTTCCTACTTATAATAATTTATTGCAAGATTTGAATTAATACTTTGTTCCCTTTTAGCTGCTTTGAATTTTTTTACGACGTAAATATTATTCTTTCATTAAATTAAAGAATTGCAATTAATATTGCAGACAGTAGTAAGTTTTGTAATATTTAAAATACGGTCTGGTATCCCCATCCCATCAGTCCCATCACTGACATAATATGTCACTGATATTATTTCAAATGACGCCGCTCAGCTCAACAACATTTCGTAACAACATTTTTAAGTAAAAATGGTCAAGATATGTTGCGTAAAAGGGTGCAGGAGGGAGACTTTACAATAAAGTAGACTTTCCTTTCACCGGTAATCCACAATCATTCAGTTTGTCAAACAATAGGGTGACTATGATGTCGGCAAGCTGCGGGTCGGTTTTGTTGTTTTTACAGAAATGTACATAGGTACATGGTCTGTTCCTAACTAAGTATTACTTACACAGGACAGGAGTGGCCCGCGGGTCTTTTTAGGCCCTTTCGAAAGGGTCCTAAAATGGCACAAGGCCATACAAAAATTGTAGTAGTGGCAGTATAATAAATAAATGAATAAATATTATGGGACAATCTTACACAAATCAACCTAGTCCCACAGTAAGCTCAATAAGGCTTGTGTTGTGGGTACTAGACGACGATATATGTAATAGATATATACATATAAATACTTAAATACATAGAAAACATCCATAACTTAGGAACAAATATCCGTGATAAACACACAAATAAATGCCCTGACCAGGATTCGAACCCGGGACCTCCTGCATCATAGGCAGGGTCACTACCGACTAGGCTAGGGGCCGTTAAAATATACTTTATTATACAACATTTGTACAACAAAGAAAAATACAACAGGAAGAATATACAATATTTGTACATGGAAGAGATCTCTTCCAGTCAACCATTGAGCAGTTTGATGTTATTGATGTTTTCTTTATTTACCTTTAAGTATATTAAAGTCGGAGAACTGTCCACATCAGATATGACGCAATAGTGAGAGCCACGACCTGTACTTACTTAGTTTTAGTTTGCTACACTAACTATTCTCTATTTTAAGACGCGGACATGTGGCAATTGGTCATCGGTGTTATGCAAACGAGTTGTAAGAAATAAATATCTTACAGTTCTAGGTTTGATGCAGTGCAGTAGTTAGTGCAGTATCATGTAATTAATAAGATTATATCATTTTCAGGAGTTTCTGTTGGGGGAAAATAGTGCAAAATGACGTTACGTTAATGTATTGTTTGGCGCCTACCTACTGTTTTCCGTAGCGATACGCAATGTTTTTACTTTTTTGTTATTATATTAGCGATAGGCTTCGACAGTTTTTACCTATTAACTGAAATATTTTGCTGGTCTGTCACTCTGACGTCCTCCGATAAATAGCTGCCAGATGCCTGGGTCTAGCAATAAGTTTAAAATAGTAAACTAATTAGAGGGGTTCTCTGCTCTCATTATTGCGTCAACGTATCTGAAGTGGCCAGCTCCTTAAGTCAGTAGAATGTATAAGTTCCCATATGAACTATGAGACTTCTCTTTCTGGACAATACTTACTAGACGACAAGCATATTTAATTTTATATTTATCTTCATCCTATCCCAATCCCACATACATCATAGTACATATGGTCACTCTACTTAGAATGAGATGCAGCCCCCTACATTACCCTCTCTTTCGGCCTCACTTTGTGGTCGAAGTATGACCTCCAGATTGTATTTAACTTCATGGATATGGGTAGATAAAGATAAATAACACATTTTTGCTGGTGACTTTATACAATTACAATGATCTTTTTTTTAAATTTACCAATCGCTATTCGGTGAACGAAAACATACTAAGAAAACCTGCATCAGAAATTCTGAGTGAAATCCCGTGCAAAAGGCTGTTCCCAGCGAGGGTATATTATGTACACGGCAAAAATATGACTTTATTTGCTGTAGTATTTTTTAGAGAAATCCCAGAATCCCAAAAAACTACGCAGTAACGTAATAATATCTCGCGGGCTGAAAGCGGTGTGATAAAGAAACTCAGTATCAGCTTATCGTCCAACTGAAACTGCACTCCGGGCGATTTGTCAAACTTTCGCTACGAGCGAGAACAGAAGCCATACACCCACCATCTCTCAGAGACCTCCCACCATGTTCCTATAATCTGCCGGCTCGCCAAGTTTTATAACAACTTCGGGGGCGACATTGGCGCAGTTTATAGTGGTCGCTACAGTACTTCACCGCGCGTAAGAGCCATTACAGCCATTGGAAAATATATACAATTTTGTATCATATTCTCGCGCATTAAGTTCCAAATTCAAACGGTTTTTCAATGTATTTACGGCGTTTTATAGCAAAGGAGCAATACATACGACAGATTGAGAGCATCTCATCTCATGTATAATTCACATGCGACTTTGAATCGCGAGCGAAACTTGGATCATAATGCATTTTGTTTTTGTTCCATATGAAAGATTGCAGTGAATATATGAATATATTCTAGAGCACATTTTAATGTTTATGGCTGTTGTAGAACAGATAAGTTCTTTATTTGGCTAAGTGACAATATAATACACATAAGCTAGAAACTATGCCCAATAAGGCCTAGTTCTCCCTTGTTTTAGAAGTGCCTGGTAAGGAAGTCAATTCTGAGGTCCACACCCCGGCTCGTAAAACGTTGAAAACACAGTGGGTGTTTTCAACCGACTTCAATATTTCGAAGGAAGAGGTTATCAATTCGTCGGGATCTTTGGTTTTGCATTTTTGAAGTGGCAACTTCTTTAGCGGCGCTGTGCACTTTTTGTGATGGGGAAAAAATGTTAAACTCGCGACAGGGTCACGTGACCGACAGATTCGACAGGGTCACGTGACCGACAGATTCGACAGGTTCAGTGTTGCCAATTTAGCACTTTTGGGGCTAAATTAAGCACTATTTAGACTGATTTAGCCCATTTTTTTTGCATTTAGCACTTAGCACTATTTTGAGCACTTTTTGGAAATTGCGATTTTATAAAAAATAATTTTCCAAAAGTTGATAAATTTTATTTGTAATCTGTCAAACAAAAATTGTCAGAAGTAGTAGCACAGAACAATATAATAGTATTACATAAAGATGCTTATCTTCCCTATAAAATCAGTGTTTGACAGAACTTTGAAATATGAACGGTGACACATGCGGTCTTCATACAATTTTGCCTTCGACTTTATAGGGTTGACAAGTCAAGTATGGAATTAGTTTGATTGCTAGACCTGCTCCAATCTGCCTCAACCTACCTAAGCTATCAGTAGTTTTAATACAAAACTAAATAAATGTCTGATATATTACCTCATTTGCCCAATTTAACTGTAATTTTAGTACAAACAAAACTACTACTATAAACTACTTAAATATTTTATCTTATCTGAAAATAACCGAAGGGGATTCTGACAACCTCGAAAAGTATCCGATCACTAACCAAGGCCGTAGCTGTCACTTCGTGGAGTGGAGTTGTACACACGGACCAGTAGAGAACCGGACATTACTTTTGCTCTATTTCCCTAACCACAGCTGAACCTAATTACCGAGCAAAACAGTCGTTCATAGGTGACTAGAAAAAACGGTCCGATAGAGAGCATAATATAAGGGGCGGTATCTAGGTAGATTGGGGCAGATCTAGCAATCAAACTAATCGCGTACTTGTCAACCCTAGAAGTCGAAAGGCAAAATTGTATGGAGACGTCATGTGTCATCGTTCATCTGTGAAAATGCTGTCAAACATTGATTTTGTAGGGAAGTTAGCCTTCTGTACGTAGTACTATTAAATTAAAAACCGGCCAAGAGCGTGTCGGGCCACGCTCACTGTAGGGTTCCGTAGTTTTCCGTCCGTCACAGTAAGTGTCCCCACTTAAGAGTTAATAACACCGCCATGTAGGATATGATATGAGAGTTCCGTGTACAGCGACATCTATCGGCAAATTGAGTAAACTATTGCGCGCGAGCATAAAGTATGGAAGATGATTTTTATGGGATAATTCTTTATTGCGTGTACCGATTTTCACCGTTTTTACTTTATTTGAAAGCACGTCATTTCATTGTAATTTTGTAGAAATTACAGGTACAATAAACACCTGCTTATATGGTTAAATTACAAACTTAGTTCAGAAATTATTTTGTATTTTTTTTTCAAAAACTATTCATTCTATCAAGTTCAAAATAATTTTCCAAGAAAGTTTTTATAAAGTTCTACTTTTGAGATTTTTTTCATATTTTTAAAACTTATGGTTCAAAAGTTAGAGGGGGGGGGACGCATATTTTTTTACTTCTGGAGCAATTATTTCCGAAAATATTTACATTATCGAAAAATGATTTTAGGAAACCCCAATTCATTTTTAAATACCTATCCAATAATATATCACACGTTAGGGTTGAAATGAAAAAAAAAATCACTCCCCACTTTACGTATAGGGGAGGTACCCTAATAATAAAAAAAATTCACTTTTTATTTTACCACTTTGTCGGCGTGATTGATATACATATTAGTACCAAATTTCAGCTTTCTAGTGCTAACGGTCACTGAGATTATCCGCGGACGGACGGACGGACGGACGGGCAGACATGGCGAAACTATAAGGGTTCCTAGTTGACTACGGAACCCTAAAAAAGATCAATCGAGCTTCGCAAGTGAAGTTCAATCGATATTATATGACTCGCTTTATTGGAAGATATAATAAACACATTCGAATGGATAACTTTTTTTATTTAGCACTTTTTTTTTGCATATTTTTTTAAGTTATAGCACTATTTTAGCACTTTTTTCAGTATAGCTTTAGCACTGATTGAAATGCGGAGTTGGCAACACTCTCAGGTTGAAAATTCGTAAGACGGACCCGTGACCTGATCGAATACCTAAATCTTCTATATTAATAATTCCGTCGAGGGGTACGGTAGACCCGAATGAAATTATACTCAAATGAAAAAGTGTAAAAAAATAACAGTTTTGAATTGAAGACATATATGGGCAAAATTCGGATTGTCGCGTATTTTGCATTTAAAAGTGTTAATTTAATGACAAATGGTGGGCCATATCATCCATACTAATATTATAAATGGGAAAGTGTATGTGTTTGTTTGTTTGTTTGTTTGTTTGTCCGTCTTTCACGGCAAAACGGGGCGACGAATTGACGTGATTTTTTTAAATGGAGATAGTTGAAGGGATGGCGAGTGACATAGGCTACTTTTTGTCTCTTTCAAACCCCACACTTCCCTAAAATGGGGGGTGGAAGTTTGTATGGAGCAATCGGGGGGCAAAGAAGAACCGTGTTACCCCGAATTTAACGCGAGCGAAGCCGCGAGCAAAAGCTAGTATTACATATTTTAGTGGTTGACAACTTGAATTGTCAACTATGTTTACGTCCGGCATATTTGACAAGTTAGTTGGTCAAAAGGAGGACGTAAGTAAATAAATTAAGAAAACCCGGCTGACTGGCAAGGCAAGAAAAGCATTTGACACACGACAAAATATATTCTTACAGAAATTACTGAAATATATGTAAAGCCTGACCAGAAATATATGATTATTGTCAAGAGGGCGCTATTATTCTCATTTAAAGCCTGACCAGAAATATATGATTATTGTCAAGAGGGCGAGGACTCTCATTTATATGGCAACAGTTCAGTGTAGTCATAGAGCTCTATGATATGGTGATATCTTGATTTGTTTACCTGTCAGCTCTGATGTCAATTTGAGAATGTTTCACAGCGAAATAGTTTCATTTCCCGAGCGTATTATTTACAGCAGTTTATTATAAACACTATTTACAATGTTTCGCTCTTGACTATGGACAATTTTGGGATTTTTTGTCGTTTATTGTTTAATTTTCCACACTTTATTATTATCAAGTAAACTGACACTATGACAGTGACAGCATGTCATGCACTCACACATGCGTAATCATTCTGTGATTAAAATTATTGCTAGTGTAAGAAATTAGTTCCAATGAAATTCCGCAACATGGCGCGTGATCATATATTTCTGGTCAGGCTTTAAGTAAAAATTGATATTTTTACTAAAAATAAATATAAATAATATAAAATTCATGAAAGTTCGTAAGACGGACACGTGACCTTATCGAAAAATGGTTACAATGCCATTGAAGCCAATAGACAGCCGGCTCTTTTTTTTTTTCACTATTCGCTGACACTTACAATGTTTCGCTCTTGACTATGAATAATTTTGGGATATTTTTGTCTTGTATTATTTAATATTCAACACTTTACTGTAATTCAAATAAACCACGACAATGACACTGACAGCCTATCACATGCACTCACACATGCATATCATTCTGTCAGTAAAATAATTGCCAGTGCAACAAATTAGTTCCAATGAAATTCCGCAACATGGTGCATGATCATATATTTCTGGTCAGGCTTTAAGTAAAAATTTTTATTTTTACTAAAAATAAATGTAAATAAAATAAAATTCATGAAAATTCGTAAGTCGGACAAGTGACCTGATCGAAAAATGGTTACAATGCCATTGAAGCCAATAGACCGCCGGCGCGGCGTAGGAGAGGAAGTATTCCCCTCTCTTTCTACCGCGCGGCGAAAATGTATGCCTGCGCCTGCTGTTTCGTTCGAAATCGTTATCTTAGCACTACGAAATACAAAACTACTATTGATGCGGTATTTATTAGACATTTAAATAGGTTAGAATCAAAATTGTTCGTTTTATCAGCTTCCATAAACCTATCGTATCAGTTTTAGAGACTGGCGATGATGGTTCTAGTAATGATGATGGTTTAAGGGTCATTGAAATTATGGATGGAAGTTGATATTTCTGAGAGATAAACTTTTTAATGTTAAATAATTGTAATAGTTCTGAAGTATTAAATTTTTAATGTAATATAAATTGTCATGTTTGTGTACGATGGCGCAATAAATGAATATTGTATTTTACCACATAAAATTTTGATACTGATAATTAAAGCAATTCGTGCAAAATTATTCCCTAACCATTCAAAAATATCAAAAATGCACAAAGTTCATATTCAAGTTTTCACTTCTGCCGGCACTCCCGGAATGCCACCCGTTTTTTTTTTTAATGTATGTTCACCGATTATTCGAAGACGGTTGGACCGATTTGGATAATTCTATTTTTTGTTTGAAATGAAAGAGTATATTTCACAATTGGTCCCATTGTAACCAGTTCAGGATCTGATGCTGGGATCCTGGCGAAATCGAGGGAACTCTTCAACTATTATTGGCACACCTATAGTGATTTGAGTATTTTTTACAGCAGCTCAAGCATTTGCTGTTGGAAAGGTGGATGCTAAGTGGAGTCGGTTATTTTTTGTTTAAAATGATTGGAACTAGTTCTACGAAACATCACTTGATATTACTGCTGTTCAAGTCTGGCACTAAAACATATCCCATTCCGCCTATATTTCTTAGTGGTTCTCCTCTTCAGACAGTAACCAGGTTCAAATACTTGGGTCACTGGGTGACTGAAGATCTCAAAGATGATGTTAATATGGAAAGGGAGCGCAGAGCACTGTCGGTAAGATGTAATATGCTGGCCCGCAGGTTTGCACGTTGTTCTGCTGAGGTAAAAATAACCTTGTTTAAAACGTACTTTATACACGTGCAACCTGTGGAGTGACTACACCAAAAGAGCCTACAGTGCTCTGCGCGTCCAATACAATAACTCCTTCAGGGGCTTGTTGGGGCTGCCCTGGCGCTGCAGCGCATCGGGAATGTTTGCCGCGCGGAGCACAGACGGTTTGCGTCCCTGGGTGAGCGCGTACGGAGCAGTACCAACACTCTCCTGAAGGTGATCGCGGAGAGGGTGGACAGCCCTATCCTTACGCATTGGATGTCATTGCATGTCAATGCCAATTATAATTATGCTTTCCTATAGATATAAGTTCTTAATAACATAATTTTGCTCTTAATATAAGTTCTTATACTAACATAATTTTTTCAATCGTTTCAAAATAATCTGCAAATATTAATTATTATTATTTATTAATTATTTCGTACATTAGTCCTTGGGCTACCGTGATGAAAGTAATTCAGCTTTTTATTGTAATCTCCTGTAGATTCTAATGATTTGTTTGGTTTTAGTTTTATTTAGCATACAAATTTGAATGTTAAAATTAGTAAATTCAATTTAATTTATTCTATGCTTTAGTTTTGCAAGTCACGAAACTGTTTTATATTAAGTACATTATCATTGTAACCTACCACCTGTGGAAGAGCAGTATCTCTTGATACAAGTATCAAAAATACTTAAAAAGAGGTACTAGCACAGTTACTATAAAAAAAATTAAGTTGCACAATAAATTGTTTTAATTTTTTAATTTAATTTTTAATATGGATGTATCGTTGTCCGAAATAAAAGCTTTCATTTCATTTCATTTCATATTACCAGTCGCTTTTCGTTGAAGGAAAATTAACATCGTAAGAAAACCGAGAATCCCAATAAAGCCTTATTTTCCCCTCTAGGTAGGATTGTCATATGGCAGTCGCCTTCGTAAAAACTAGTGTCTACGCCAATTCATGGGATTAGGTTGCCAAGCGGACTCCAGACTAAATAGAGCCGTGGAAAAAAGGGTCAAACGATAGGAGGATGATATGGTTGCCTAATGGATTCCAGGGTCCTTTGAGCCATTGCAGAAAAGAAATGAAACAACGCTACAGAAATAAATGATCCGAGGACATCAGCAGTCACCCAGTAATAAAAAAATAGACACAAAATCAACCAAGAAGTTATACAAGAGTAGTTTATGTAACTGTTACGTTTTAAGGCCTAATTACGTACAGTTGCATACACTGCTTTATCTACACTCATATTATTTATCCAAAATGCCGTATTCGGAAACCATAGAATGGCCGCCATTGCACCGCCATGACCAACTCGACAGTGTCGGGGAGGCGCGTGTCGGGCTGTCGGCAGATGCGCGGGAGGGTGCAGGTGTACATTATGTTATCAAAACTCATAGCACATCAATATTTGAGCAATGAAAAGTTAAAATTACGTTACTGCCACAGATAAAAAGCTTATCATAGTAAAATCGGTCGTGGTAATGCTAGCCATTGCCTACCGTTTTCGAACACGTTTTAGAGAACTTACAATATGAGTGTAGATAATAGTTATTTGTTATACAAGGGTGCAAAGTTGTATTTTAACTGCGAGTGTGGAATTGAAGCACGAGCTAGCGAATGGATTCTAGGGTTGAACTGCGAGGTAGCGAATGGATTCTATGGTTGAACCGCGAGCGAAGCGAGTGGTTCGAAAATAGAATCCTGAGCGAAGCGAGTAGTTCAAAAATGGAATCCTGAGCGTAGCAAGTGTTGCAAGACACGAGACGTAAAAATAACTTTGCTGCCGTGTGTAACACAAATCTTTTCACCTCACTAAAGGGAGGAAAATATAGTCTGGCCAGCCAACGAACGCAGTAGCAATGTACATCAAACAAAAATGTAGCAACACTAAGCGAATTGAACAGCAGTATTGCTCCATAGAAAAGCAGCAATGTACATCAAACAAAACTTAGTATTTTTTGAACGCCTGTCGCGCGCTTTTGTACCTACGTCATTTCGAAAATTGTAATTCTGCATTGAATAATAAAATAATGGATGATTCTGACATATTTATGACTTTACAATGAAAAATAAGGTGCGAAGAAATTAAAATAACAACATAAAAATGACAGAAGATTAGGTATGCGGTCAAAATACAATAGTTGACATCCAGGAAGGAATGAAATATTGATACTTACAATGATTGCTAAAATCATAAGGCCAGTCGAGGGAAACGAGTAACTACCTATATCTACCAGAAAATACAACTTTTCAGTTTAGAATGGAACAGGATTAGCTTCATTATCTGTATGAATAAGAGAGAGTGTCATGTTAATTTACATATATTAAGTATATCACTCAGTATTATTGGGGATATCACTAGGATTATAAAATAAACGAATACTTTACCAGTATTTACACTTATATTTGTTTGTTACAAGGTTTAAATATGAACCAATTACACTATGTGACAATAATATTTTCAAGACGTCTTTACAACAATCTTGTCAAGATCCGAATGGCGGTCGCAGCTGTATACCCGTCATTTTATAACATCAAAATGGCGGGAACGAGCAACAAGGAATAGTCAATTGACAGTATTTTAAGATGATGCTAAATAAAAAGTAGTTATCCTTACAAGTTAAAGTATTTATCAATAATAATGCTTACAGCTCGGCCATCCTATTCGAGGCGAGACCCTTCGCCAAAACTTAATGAAATAATTGCACTAATAAAATAATTTACAAATAAATTCTGACAATAAAAGGTAATGAATACAAACTGTTTAAATGCCCATATTAATTACATAATTAGAGTTTTGGATCTTAACACATTGGATTTAATACATTTTCTCTTGTAATAAGTTAATGAAATAATGTTTTTATATTACTCATGGTCATGACAACCCTTGACTATCAGTTTCACATCATTGTAGTATATTTTTATAAATGATTATACAATGTAAAATGAACTATCATCGATAATAAAGTATAGAACGATCAATAAGAAAGATAATAATAATAGCTCAAATAAAATAATTTACAGATCAATGCTGACAGTAAAAGGTAATGAATATAAACTGTTTAAATACCCATATTAATAACATAATTAGAGTTTTGAATCTTAATACATCGGATTTAATACATTTTCTCTTGTAATAAGTTAATGAAATAATGTTTTTATATTACTCATGGTCATGTCAACCCTTGAATATCAGTTTCACATCATTGTAGTATATTATTAGAAATGATTATTAAATGATTATACAATGTAAAATGAACTATCATCGATAATAAAGTATAGAACTTCACAAGAAGTTCACAAAGAGTTGATTACCCATTATCTTTATGATTAAGTTTGTACATAAGTGCTCATTGTAAAAGTAGTACAAGTTTATTTCATTCAGTGCAAACAACAAAGGAAATAAATTATTATTCTATCGACTTCTTAACTTCATAATATTATTGCTTATCGACTTCATAATATTTAATTATTAGGACTCTATCATCAAGTTTGAGTATTACGAATAAGATATATCATAACAGTTAACATTATTAAATAGTGATGGAGTTTGATATGTATATCAATACAGCAAAGGTCAAAATAATAATACTTCTTCAGAATATTTAATTAACATGACTTTATCATCAAGCTTAAGTAATACCAATAAGGTGTAACACAGGCGTTAAAATGATTGAATAATGATAGAGTTTGATATATCAATACAGCAAAGATCAAACCAAAAGTTATTTTTCATGATATTTAATTAAGATGACTTCATCATCAAGGTTAAATAATAACAATAGTGATTAAGTTTGATATATTTATATACAGAAGCAAAGATCAAACCAATAGTTAATTTGTAAGCGCAATAATTGTTTACGTTATTGAATAAAATATTATCAGACTGTTTAATGCATTTGAAAATTCAAATTAGAAGGAACCTTTATAACATAAATTACATACAAATAACATAATACTTATCACTTTCACATGAATCTCGCACAACACCACACGTATGACCACATGATTGATTCAGACCAATTTTTTTAACACTCACAACGTAGTTGAATACATAACGACAGCGAAGAGTCGTGCAGAGTGGAGTAGAGTTCTGAACCACACCACTACACATGAGGTGACGACCATGATCATTCTTTCGAGAGCGTAGCGTCAGAGAAGATGTAGGTGAAGATGATGCCTTTCTTGAGGAAGAAGAATATCATACCATAACCCTAGCCATCTCACTTTGGCGCTCCTGGGTCGGAAGTGTTCTACACCCCGACCCTCTCACCTGGGCACTCCTGGGTGGTAAAGAAATACCAAACCCTGGCCCTTTCACCTGGACGCTCCTGGGTCGTCAGTCTGAAACTTGTAACACTTTCTTTAGAAACGTGAATAATTTAGTCTTGTTATTTTCAACATATACACATTTCAACATGTGTGATTACCTAAATAATATTATAATGGCAATTATTTAATTGTTTATTTACGTTTTAAAAGTATAAGTTTAAGAATTAAATATTATTACCTATAATCTATTAAGTATTGGAAGAAATAAATGATTATGATTATTAAGTAAGAACTTTTGTTTGATTAACGTTTGCTTTTATACAACTTGACGCGTGTGATTAAATGATAAGATACATGTAATTGCTCGTACTAGTTTAAGAAAAGAGTAACATTTTGGATTAAAATATATGATTTCCAAGCGCGGAGTTGTTTTAATTAAGTTTTATTTATTTTAAGTTGAACTTCGAAGTGTTCTACTGTGGTTAGTTACCTAATAAGTATAGTGATATACGTTTTAATGTTATCTACCGAAAATTGCCTAAAAGTACAATAAGGCAATGCTAATGTAACGCAAACTTATTAATTTTGATTTTTAAAACATATAGGCAGTTTATTTTGCGTAATTAACGCACTTTGTCACGATTACTTAGTCACGCTAAGATATTTTTTTATACAAGTTTATTAATCAGAATTTACCTAGTCGGTTACTAAGTTCTGTTACTAGAGTTTTCACTAAATAAATAGGAATAGGTAGCAACATTTTAATCATTCATGTACATAATTTAAAAGCTTATTTAATAGTCAATAGATTAAAATATATTGAATTCAAAATTAGTGTCGCAGTTTTTCAGAATTCTTTATAACACTCGGAAAAAGGCGTGAAAAATATGCGTCAGAATTACACTCCTTGTTCACGTTGATTTTAAATCCTATTTATTTTTAATCACGTTTAAGACGCACCAGTCTTGCAGAATTCGGTAGCTATATTCTTTAGCTTCAATTTGGTATATGTATAGTTCACGTGGGTCTGTCTGATAAAATGCTAGACTAAACGTTGCACGTCTGCTTGTTCCATAGTAGTCTAAATCTATGTCTTTTGTGCAAAACTTAAAAATAGGCTATGTTTCAAATGGGAATATCTGTGGGATAAAATAGCAAGAAAATTAAATGGTGGTCACGCAATTACCTCTAATAAATAGGTTTCTGACAAACAAGCAATGGAACCTTCTAAACAAAGGTGCAATATTTATTTGATGCCCTATTGTAAAGTGTAATTTTCTTAAATTTACCGCGTGCTTGCGTCTTCAGGCAATCTTGTGCTTTACAAGGACTTCCAATAAATTTCCATCTGATTTGTATATTATTATACCATATTATGTTCATTAGAAATTAGGCTATTACTTTAAATTTTTATTTAAAACTTTATTTTATATTTTATCAGTCAGAAATCTGGTAACAGAACTTAGTAACCAACTAGGTAATTATCATATTTGTATCGATGTTTCAATTAATTGATTAAAATGATCTTGTATTGCTGGATTCGTAACATTATCCAATGTAATAATAAATCAGTCTTAGCGGTCTGGTACTATGAACTTTGATATATTTCCAATTAATTGATTAAAATGATCTCGTATTGCTGGATTCGTAACATTATCCAATGTGATAATAAATCAGTCAGTGGTCTGATACTATGAACTTTGATAAATATGTGAAATACTTATATTATAATAATAAATAACTTGTTTAGTAGCGATGAAAGCAAGCTAAACCAAGTGTCGTCATTATCCTATTTTGTACTAGAAAAGTCAGGGCCTTAACCAAAGAATTGAAAAATAAAATAATTACTGAACCCGTTTCACCAATATTTAACTAATGTAAATAAGCAGTACTAAGTATGTGGTTTTGCAAAGATTTATTATGCAAGTTCCTTACGAACCTCAATTTGCACTAGTCGCAGAAATTTTAAACTGGATACATGAATGAAACAACCCTAATTTTGCCCTTTTGTCTGCACAAACTGCACAAACGATTAAATTAACGTCTGATATTTATTAGGCATACATACAAAATATTACAATGGTAATTGATGAGCTTTAATAATAAAATAGTAAATGTAATCAGAGACCACTTAAACCACTTTTTTGACGTCTTATTTGATTAGATTATCTGTGATTTCTTTCATTTGAGTTGTCCATACTTTACATGACTGCAAATAAAAATATTGGTGTTTTACGTACACCTACAAGAACCAAGCTCTAAAATATATGATGATGTATATCGTGCATTCTCATAATCGCATTATTTTCAAAGTTTATTGATTACTTTCCCTAAAAGTGATAAATAATATTGCTAGGTATATTAAGGTAAAACTGAATGAAAGTTTCCCACATTATTCACGTGCGTTGCGCAGGTACTAGATACATTTAAGTAAGTTTGATTAAAAGTACCGCACGTTCATCCACGTGCGTTTCATGGGTACTAGATTTTTAAGGTAGGCCTGAATAAGCCCTGCACGTTCATCCACGTGCTTCACATAATTAGGTTATATAGGTAAATAGATCTATTTAGGTAGGCCTGAAAAAGGTTTGACATGTCCGTTCACTTTTGTTGCATTAACCCCACCATATGCGTGGAAGACTTCATACGTGTCGCCTCAAACATTTGGCTTTACATAAGAATCATAAGTTTTTATCCTTCATTTGACTCTACATGTCATTTTTCGTCTCTACACGTTGAGTCTACATCGACTCCAAACGTGATTTTATATTTCGACACCATATGTATCGGCTCTACATATCGACTCTACATTTGACTCTACATGGCGACTCTACATGTGACTCTACATGTGACTCTACATGTGACTCTACATGTGACTCTACATGTGACTCTACATGTGACTCTACATGTGACTCTACATGTGACTCTACATGTGACTGCATATCGACTCTGCATATCGACTCTACATATCGACTCTACATATCGACTCTACATATCGACTCTACATATCGACTCTACATATCGACTCTACATATCGACTCTACATATCGACTCTACATATCGACTCTACATATCGACTCTACATATCGACTCTACATATCGACTCTACATATCGACTCTACATATCGTCTCTACATGTGACTCTACATATCGACTCTACACGTGACTCTACATATCGACTCTACACGTGACTATATATCGACTCTACACGTGACTCTACATATCGACTCTACACGTGACTCTACATATCGACTCTACATGTGATATATCATATCTATATATATATCACATATCGAAAATAGTCAAAAGGTATTATGAATACAAGTACGCGTGGTCTCGACCTGTTAAATACAGGTATTGCTTGAATTAACGTTTAAATTAATTATCAAAAATAAATGTTATAACGATTATACTCGACAATCTAGTTATTATATTCAGGCAACTTCAATTTTATTCATTCGCGTTTTGACTATCATTAGCATTTATTCGCGTTTTGACTATCATTGGCGTATTCTTCTCACTCTATGATTCAATAATAACTTCTTTCTTTTGAGAGTTATGTAAAACGGGAATGATTCAGTTCGTAAATTTCTAAGCAATACTTTGCTCATTAGTCATTAGTGGACACAATTATGACAATTATATTAGATCGTCAAATCATCATCGATTTTCCATCAACTTCCTCTGTAATTAAAATCGGTAATATCCTTTACTATGTTAATTGCCATCTAAACCTTTATCAGGCAAAAATAGAGATCAATTGACATTATAAGTCATTATATTATTTATGATCATATACCTCGATAAAACAGAATACACACATGGGATTATATGCGTGTTAATATGCTGACAACATACACGAGAATAACAAATCTCGACTATTAAGGCTCTTGTTCTTATTTTGTTACTTTATTTTGTATATAAACAGACATGTGAATAGTCAATGCACTTCACTATTGTGATTTAATCATTAATTGATTGGGTCGAATACAATAAGGAAGTAAAGAATTCAAAAATACTTCGGTCAGTTACCACACCGAGACTTATATAAGTATAAAAGGTAATTACTATGAACTTTATAGTACCGTTTATTAAGACGAACTATGTATGGGATATAACTTATACTTAGACAATACAGGCAATTTATTAATTATTGTAAATAATACTTTAATTTCTTTACACACTTTATTTAATCACCTTGGTTCATATCTCTGAAATTGATAAATCCGACTTAATACCAGTCTTAAGCTGTTACTTAGCTGTGGCGTGAACGATCACGTAAACTTGAAAACTTTACACTTTTATGTATATCCAAACGCACTTGATATTAATTTTTTTTTTTAACGGCAATAATGGTTCACGAGAAGTAATAGTAATTATAAGCATTTTAATAATATGAAGTGATACATAAGCGTGAACCACTTGGAGACATTGTACACACTACAAGCGTTAAGGATTTTCTAATAAATTATTGTTTCATTTTAATCACATTCATAAAGCATATTAATTTCATTACTGAATATTCCGTTGTCGAAACAATAATTATATTTGTTTGTGGTAATAATGGAAAAAGAAAGTTAATTACCTTTTCCTAAGATTTATTATTATTTTCAACTTGTTTATATATTTACTTATTAGAAAGATATACAAAGTATTTTGAATGCAGCCTGCTTATGGCATGATATTCGTAATATTCGTAAAATTATTTTGAAATAATATGCGCTTTTTAAAAAGGGCTTAAATAATATCGTAAGACATAGAAAAAATAATTTACTTCATATGAAATAATTTATTTAAAATGATTTCCCGCAAATCTTCGAACATAAATTACCGGGTAAGTATTTTAAAAGATTAATTTGACTACTGCAAAATATAAGTAGTACCTATTTACCATTGAGACATATTGCAGGCGAACTATACGGTTATAATAGTACCAACGTTATTTTATTCAAAATTTAAGCAAATATCAAACTATACTTATTGAAAAGGAATTGAAGGTTAGGTTATAAAAGTTGACCAGAACATATTTTTATGGATTGTGAAGTTATCTTTATTAGGAATGATGAAAAAATATCTGACTTTCTAATCTCCCTGATAATTAATTATATTGATAATGTAACAACATAACAAACATCTCCATCTAACATGTGCATATCCAAAAGAGCAACCTTTGGCAAAATGTCCATGTAAGACTAACCATATAAACCTCCGGACTTACTCCGTTACGGAAAATACAGTTTACCTTCAATTATCAATAAACATACCATCTAACATGTGCATATCCAAAAGAGTAACCTTTGGCAAAATGTCCATGTAAGATTAACCATATAAACCTCCGGACTTACTCCGTTACGGAAAATACAGTTTACCTTCAATTATCAATAAACATACCATCTAACATGTGCATATCCAAAAGAGTAACCTTTGGCAAAATGACCATGTTAAACTAACCATATAAACCTCCGGAATTACTCCGTTACGGAAAATATAGTTTCACCAATCAAACTAATTTATTATCTAAAAAAAATGAAAATCTTTCTATCGTTTTTGTGCGGCGTGGCAAAAATCCGATCGATTTTTGTTAGATCCCACTTCTGAGATATTGGGGATATCACTAGGATTATAAAATAAACGAATACTTTACCAGTATTTACACTTATATTTGTTTGTTACAAGGTTTAAATATGAACCAATTACACTATGTGACAAAAATATTTTCAAGACGTCTTTACAACAATCTTGTCAAGATCCGAATGGTGGTCGCAGCTGTATACCTGTCATTTTATAACATCAAAATGGCGGGAACGAGCAACAAGGAATAGTCAATTGATAGTATTTTAAGATGATGCTAAATAAAAAGTAGTTATCCTTACAAGTTAAAGTATTTATCAATAATAATGCTTACAGTATACTCCTACTTATTTATTATGATTTCCTTTTATCATTTCTTTTGACGACTATTTTAGGTAGGCACTTATTTAATCTAACGTACGAATTGTATAATTGAATAATCAATAAACGCACCCACGTGAGGTTTTGGTGTTTATTTATTTTATACATAGCTTAGGTAGGTACATAAAGGAAAACATTTCAAAGGCTTGATAAAAGTCTGTTGTAGGTAGCGGGATGCTTGGTGCTTAAACCTGTTAAATTGTAGTGTTTTCTTGCTTTGTGACAATACGAGTATGCAGCACTTGCTCCTATGCAACAAACGATCTTGGACTTCATTTAGCACTAGTTTACGCTTCAATTATTCGATTTTACACTGAAAGAAAGAACTTGAAATGATAATTCGATACAAAACTCTACATAACCTCAAAGTCACATATATCACGAAAAATGTATTACACCTGTCGTAAGTACCTACATAAATATCTAAGCTGGTCTTTGCGTTGATTTAATACATTTATTGAAAGGTGATGGCAGATATTACAGTAATAAAAAAAAACGCAATCTGAAACATAAAAATATAAGTAAAGAAAACTAACTTTTTAAAATTAAAAAGTTACATGTCACAGATAAAACAAAAACAATGCACAATTTTCGAATTATTCCGCGACAGGTCGTTCATCAATTAAAATGGCTCGATCAAAATAATATTTCTTGAACGATTTAAAGCGTTTATAGTAAAATCATGAAACAAAATTGTTGACACTAAATGTTTTTAATTGAATACAATTAAATATAAAATAATTTTTGCGTCCACAGCACCTGATTTCATCAGACAATTTAATCAGATGGGCGAAGATTGTCCTGTCTGGAGTGGCCTTTACATGTTATTATGTTTAAAAAAGTGACTAATATCATGTTCGAATTTCAAATATTCTTTGCACTCTTGTGAATAAAATGCAGTTTTGCTATCTGTTTTGAAAGAATAAAAGAGAGCTTTCCGAGCCAGTGAGGTGAAAAGATATTTTTTATATACTAACTAAATACACAGGCATGGTATCTCATCGACCAAAGCAGTTTTTGTATCTTAATACATATTCAGTTTTGATTGTGTATAGTGTTTATTATTTAAAATGAGTTTGCTTGTTAATGTAAAATTCTTTTTTCGCTCGTGTTTAAATCACTTGTGTTAATCGAACGCTATTGTCTCCAATAATGAAAAACATTTTCACTTTACTGTTCCAACCGTTGGTCGAAGTTTTAATTAAAGGAATAAACATTGATGCTTTTGCTACCATTTAAATTACTTTAAACACTAGTAGTTTGCCTAAAACATTAACCTGAATTTAGAAACTTATTTCCATACATTTTGATGCCTGTGATTTCTTAACTTCGAGGCCTACTTATACAAGGACTTGCTCGTAATATTTGAACAAGCGAGCGCAGCGAAGCATAGTTATCGAACGAGCGGAGCGTAAGCAAAGAGAAGTTCTTACAGACAACTTCAGACAGTTCAGACACAACGTAATTGTCAGCTGGCTACTGGGACGTCCATGAATTTCGGTGGATTTTTGATTTCGAATATTTATTCCGTAACGTTTTTCTGACCTTTGTGAAATTTGTTGAAGTTGTAGCAGACATAAATATCTTTGAGATTTCTTATATGAGCAGAATTGATCAAGAGGTTATGGAGCTAGAAGGCACAAAAGCGATCTTTATAAGCGTCTTTTGCGTGAGTTTTCAGTTCGAGGCAGACTACAAGTATATGTTTATCTGAACTACGTTCCTGCCAAATTTCATTAAAATCACATAAAGATTTTTCCACATGAAACATACAAACATAAAAAATGCAAAGTTGTTGACCTTAAATATCCGCTCGGTCGATAATTATTGTAACTAGTGAAAAAGGCCCCCAAGTAGTCGTGAAATTAGTCACTTCAACTCTAAACTTTCTCGACTAGGTTGACATTCAGTTGAGTAGATAAATATTTGAACGGGAAGGCTAAGTGCTTAATTTTCTTGAATCGATCGTTCTTATTGGCCATTGAAATTTCAGAGGGATGGAGGTACCCTAATTTTATGACGAGACATTTTGGGCTCGTTATCTTAATTTACTTGATTTTTATAGATAGTTACGTTATAATTAAATAGTATAGGTACGTTAGCTAGTTTGTCAAAGATTTATCATGAAATTTTCCTTCTAGGCAATACCTACTTATTATTTTTACGATTTTGTACCTAACCTGTATACGGTAAAGTTAAAATGGAAGCTTACAGACGTATTAAAAACTCATCACGTAGCAACCATACTTAGCTAGCGATAAAAAGCAAAAAGTGCATGTTGGTGGAGTGGAGACGGTTCTCGTAAAATTTTCAATCTTGCAGCTAATGACAGCCCGGCTCATTAGACGTGGTTTCTATCTGTTCTCGATGCAGTTTATTTTTCGTTTGGTCCACAATATCACTACCTTATGTTATGTTGAATTTATTTATCGTATGGCTACATATCACTGGATATAGATAGGCATTTCTTCCCTGGGGGAGTAGTAGTGGGAAAGCAGATGATAATGAAAATCCAGTGAGTGCTGCGAGGTCCAGATGGGACAGTGCAGCTGCCAAGTTTGTTACTCTTTTAGCACGACTCAGGGATCACGTTTAGGGTTGTCTAAGGTGTTTCCTACAGACGCAGAGTACAGACTGGATTTTACAAATGGGTCAGTGAGAACAGCAGAGCTACATCATCCCATAATGCTACGCGAAAATTGTCTTAGGAGACCTTCCCTAAGTGTATGGAAATCGTATTTTTTTTAATTGTGGCTTTTCTAGTGCCCTACCTTAGGTTGTTGTGTAAGAGACTTCTAATCCCTGATAGAAACAGGATCTATTGACACCAAAAAGTTTCTCCCTGTCGATAAGTGCATTTTTTTTATGGAGGGTAGGCAGGCGTTTGACCACGATCTCACCTGATGGTAAGTGATGATACGGTCTACGCTTACCTATGAGATACCTATTTACTCATTTTGTATTTTTTTTAAATCTGTAAATGTCAATCGTGGTTAGTTAAAAAAAGTTAGGGAAGTTCTCCTAAGATCATTTCCACGTAACATCTCGGGTTCCTCGGGTAGACCGATGCGAATCGGATCACAGGCCGAAAATTATCAAGCAATTTGATAAAATTCCTAAGATCACAGATATGACAGATGGCCACGGACAGCCAATCAGCGTCCCGCGTTGAATTTAACCTTCCTGCACGCCATAGTGGCGACCGCGGTGCATAACTGCGGTGGCATGACAAAAATGCTTACCTTGATCAGTTGCATTGCACCCTGCGATCTGATTGGCCATGGTCTACCTAATAAATGAAGATTATTAGGTATTACTATCATAGCTAGGTTTATGCTTATTTTATTTTATTTTAAGAAAATAACATCAATACGCTCGCACCCTTCTATAATGAGAGTTGAATTATTCCAATTTACATACTGAATGCGACAGCCGTTCAATACTTTAAAAGGACTACGTTCCTTAATAAGTGCAGTGTGTAATATACTCACTTCAGTAAAGGAAATGAAAGAAAGAGAATATTCAATCAAAGAGGGAATTTTATTTACTTCGGCACACAGAAAATAGTACGAAATAAAACTGCTAAGAGTTCTTCGTTTTGATGTAACTTATGTAAAGGGAACATACAGTACTGTCGACGTTTAGACTTGCACCTTACTCATTTGTAATAAGATGCAAAATTGTAAACATATCTTTGACGTCGACTGCACTATGAGTTTTTTTTATGTGCAATATTTCACATTGCTTCGTGTCTGTTTACGATACTACATGTTTTGTCACATATTTAGGAAAATGCCATATAAGAACCAACCAGGTGCAAGTGAGGCCTCAAGGGTTCCGTACGATTACACATTTTCGGTCAGATTAGCTGGTCGGGACCATTTTGTAAGTCAGTGGAATTAAAAATTTTAAGAAAGTTCATGATACTGTAACTCCTTCGAAAAGTCGCTGAATTAAATTGTAACCAGGTATAAAACAGCATGTCCCTAACACCCGAAGCTTCAAGCATTTATGGGTTATGGTTATGGTGCCTGCGTACTATTTGCTTTCTTACTATCGAAGTTTGGTGTTTATATCAAAAAAACTGGCCAAGTGCGAGTTGGACTCGCGCACGAAGGGTTCCGTACCATTATTTATAAAAATGGAATAAGATCATGTCTGTTGTATGGGAGCCCCCTTCAATATTTATTTTATTCGGTTTTTTTTAGTATCTATTCTTATAGCGGCAACAGAAATACATCATCTGTTAAAATATCAACTACCTGACTATCACGGTTCATGAGATACAGCCTGGTGACGGACGGACAGACGGAGAGCGGAGTCTTAGTAATAGGCTCCAGTTTTTACTCTTTGGGTAAGAAACCCTAAATAGGGCTCAATGTACTAATTTACCATATAAGATAATATATATTGGCAGCGCTCCACTTCAACATATGCATACAAACGAGGCTTCTTAGTAAAAGGGTACTGAATTGCATAATTTTTACATTGAAGTGCGCTAGAGGCGAGTGAAGAGCACGGTCACAGACGGACGAAATTCCATTAGCGAGTTTTGGACGGTGGCCAGAGTGGTCGATGGGGGCAAAGAATACATAATAGCTGTAGACAGCTCCTCATCTACTTGTGAATGAGTACCTAACCTTAGTCAAAAATATCAAGGTGGAAATATTAAAATGTATAGCTGCCTCTAAGCTGAAATGAGTACGAGCTTAGTAGCTTTTGGCATTGAAACACTCGGTCCGTGGTTGCCAGCGCATCGATAAAAATTAAAATAGCGGTGTATTGTTAAATGCCATTTACGATAGCAGAAACAGCGCCCTAAAGACGCACGCACACATTGAAGCGTGTACAGATGTGCCGTGCACACAAAGGCGCTCAAACGAGTTTTATAGTATGACGTATCCGCCGCCCTATGCCATAGGGTAGTAAGCGCGCGGACTCCACAAAGCGCTCAGCAAATACCTCATAGAGGGCTACAGGTACACATAATAGTTTTACGTCTTGTACACGTTTGTCTTATATTAAATAATTGACATAGGTCAATTGCATTTGATGAATATCAGCTTACTGAGTTTATTCGCTTGATTTTCAAGCTGGCTTTCAAGACACATCAAGATCTTTGTTATAAAATAGTGATTATAAACCTTTTTTCTTATACTACTCTTATACCTAGGCTACGAAAAAAGTCATTCCAAACATTTCAGCATCGAGTGATATATCAGAACATTTAATTTAATCATGCACGGCCAGGAAGTCAAGTGTTATTCTTGCAGCGTTTTATATGTGACGTCGCCTCTAAACGAGGTCGTGAAAACGCAGATAGTAGCAAATCATCATCATCAGTAGTTCCCTCAGAGCTGAGGATCGTGACATCATGTCCTTCTTTTGAAGACCAGGTTCCTCCATAGGCTGTTATCCCTTGCTAAGCGCGGCTTCTTTCAACGTAAATTTGTGGCGGTGTCATAAGTTTATTTCACTCGCTCGAAGCCGACAGAGCTATGTCGCCCGGAGAGTGCCTTCCGTGGCATTTACAGGAAGTTTTCTAGACAGGCACACAGCTGGTCTAAGATGGTCACTCTTAAACCCGTACCTTCACCCTGCTTGCCCGTGCCCATTCTGTTTTGAAATACATAATCTCTGCAAAGCCTCCGCGCGACCGGCTCTGAAAGACCTCGAATAAAAATTTATTGTCCACTTCATGGATCCGGAATGGACCGCAAGTAATTATGAAAGTCAAAGCACTGGTTTTTAATGGGAATCAAAAGTCAATAACGATTTCTGCCACCACCAGAAGAGCCAGCTTGGATCAGAAATGTTTAATGATAATTCATGATAATAATATTCGCTGTGTGCATGATTGTGCCCCATCTTTGGCTCCTTGCCTATATTAAATGTCTCTGGCTGATTCACTATTTTGAAAATTGACCGAGTTGAGGTGACATAGGTGATGTCACTTTGCAGTTTCATTTCTTGCCACATCGTGCACTGCGATCGTTCACGTTACCCCCACCATGCACTCACACATAGCTAATGGTTAGTTGCAGGAGTTGTTTTTATTGAAAGATGGATTAAAAGATGTCTTGAGGTTTTCAGAGCATTTATTTAAATATAACTCCATAACACAAATCTAGTAAATAAAAAGAAGCCGTGCGTGTTCACCGTAGACCTGTCGAATTAGCAAGAGGGCGGGGATAGATATATATCATAGAATAAGACATTGCATTATTAAGTGGAAGTTACACATAAGACTGCACATAACTACAATAGCTTGTGTCGATGTACCTAGTCTGGTTCCAGTATAAAATGTATGAAACTAGGTATCACCATCGGAAGAACTGAACGTAGGAACCGCTCGGAACTTTCAAGTCTGTCATTAAATTGATCAAGCATTTCCCGTGGCATCCCCATGTCGAATGAAATCGGAGATTAACATTCAAAGTTACTTTTATTCCCATTAAGTGTAGAATAGGAAGTGTTTTCTAATGAAAAAAAAATCGAACAAAATCCTGCATCGCATTTGTTTCCTGAACTGATAAGTGCTCATACGATGTCATTAGGTATATGGCTTTCAATTCTGAAAATGTTCTTTAAAGATAAATGTTTTCAAATGTCCTCCGAAATCTAGATTGCTTGCAATAAATTTAGGGCCATTTATACGATTATGAATCTTATCTGAATATATGAGTTCGCTTATGTTATAACAAATCGTCTCCCACTGCTGAGCAATGATATCGCATTAACATGAGAAAATGGCCGCTTTGGTTTAAAAATTGTTAGCATAGAGTAGATACTTATACGTAAATGTTAGATTTTAGTAGAAGAAGTAAAGTATAAAAATAGCTTACAAATTCAGGTTAAGCACATGACATTGATGCATTGACATGACATTTGGGTAAAAATACATAAGCTTAGTTTTAAAACATTCACCAACAATGTGCGTCGTTTAATGAACGGGTGTAAATGTCACTCTTATATAACTAATGACATACATTTCGCCCTCGCATCAAAATTCACTACCTTTTACATGATAAGGAAGGAGAAGTTGTCATAGCGCCTGTATGAATAATTGAATTAGGTACGGTTCTACGAGCTGCTATAAAAGTTTACAATAAGTAGACTAATAACACGGTCACAACACTAGCCCACAAGGAATAGAAGGCGTTACCGTCAATAGAGAATGAATTTAATTATATACTCTATTCTCACGCCGTAAATTCCAAATTAAAACTGGCTTTCTAATGGCGGTTATGTGCGTTGGGGCAGAACCGCAGAATATCAGTGCACCTCTCTGGAAAACGATAGCAGGAGCGCGCTGAAATAATGTAACAAAATCGGTGTTCTGTAACTCTGTTGTTTAAAGGGTTAACTGGAACGCACGACTTTTGTTTTTTCCAAATATAGGGATATACATATGATAAAAACAAAAGTCCAGCGTTCCAGTCTCGGCCGATCTGAACAGTCCTAAAATTATAATCACAAAAAAAATGGTCAAAAATGTATCCAGCCGGCTGTAGCATAATGTCATGTTAAGGATTTAGTTAAATAAAAATTATGAGAAAATATCACGCAACTCGACCTAGTTCACAGTAAGCGCAATAAGGCTTGTCTTGTGGGTACTAGGCGATAATCTATTAAAAATAACTCTATTAAATTCATTATTCATTAAATCTATTATAAATTACGTAAACTATTTCTGAAAACAGATAGTTGCTTTGCTAAGTTTTAAATTTGTCGAATCTTCTTCACAAAACAAAGCCTTTGTACTACGATGATTACCATGTTTTAAAAATTCAAAACCATCTTAAAGATTCAACAGATCACCTCAGTAAAATACTGTAATACTAAATACTGCTGAACTTTATTTGAATTGAACACATTAGCCTTACTAGAAATTGCACCATAACAATAAACTAAGGCAATAAATATTATTTAACCTCACCAATTACACCCAAACTTTTGCACACGCATAACTTTACTCTCAAATCCGAATCGGAAGAAATTCCCGTTAACGCCATTAACTGGGAACTTAATTTTGTCGGGCGAGACCCGGCGATTTCGAAAAAGATATGTCGGGTCGTTCCGGACAATAGTTGGTCGTCGCGAGAAATGAGGGCCTTGTTTTGTCTTTAAGCTAGTCACACACTTGGAGATTTATAAAAGTCGATTTGGAAAATATCATGGTCTTTAAATTTTTCATGAAAGTTAAAATGTAAATCGGTATAAATAATCGTATTCAGTGACATTTAAACAGTAAGGGCATCTTTTTTGTTTTAAAAATGTTTTAGTCTCATCGAATTAATTTCTCCATAAAATAACTCCATAAGTCATTTGAGTGTAAACGTTTCTATAGTAAGTACTAATAGACCGGAGTGACCAGGGTGTATAGTCAACGTGCCAATCGTTAACGCTCCGTAGCGTATCGTAGTCACCTCTCTCTATCACTCTTCCATGTTAGTGCGACAGTGACAGTTGCATTTCGTTCTCTACGGAGCGTTAACGATTGGCACGTTGGCTACGCACCCTGGTTAAGAAGAAAAATAAGTTTTGTGACATAGTGCGAAATCAAATGGCTATTAACAGGAGTTGATGGAAGCAAGTCATACGATCCAGAAGGACGCCAGATGATCACGATCTTTAGATATGAAGGAGCGACTGCAGAAAGAGAGTAAAGTACTAATAAAGATTTCTATAATGAGAAAAACATATTTTTTCTTGCATTCATCCCATAATTTTACTGGCAAATTGGAATGCTAAACCTTATCACGTGGAGATGCCATCCATGCGAGATTAGAATCACTCCTTGTTTAACACATATGTATACTAGAATGTGTCAAAGTGGTCTCACTAGCGACTGTCAATTTTAGATTTTCGAATTGGGTACCTGTCCGGGCTAATCTTCCATTCGAAGCAAATAGCACATTGTGAACACAATACCGCGCAATAAATATAGTATGGCCTAAGATATAGCACCTTGTAGTACACCAATAGTAACTGAACATTTCGGAACAAAATACAATGTGCAATGGTTCCGAAGGTCAACAAATGGCAAATAATAAAAGCAACTATGGCTGACTAACTACATTTCTAGGTAAAAAAAGTATTTGACATATGACCAAATTTTATTAAAGAAATTATTTTTCCCTAAAATATGTTACGGATATTTTTGCTAAAAATGAATGCAATGCATGTTTCTTTGAAAGTGCGTGATTTCAATTTAAGCAATGGAGGTTCAAAATTAATTTATTTGCATTATTTGCCATTTCAATAATAATTGACCATTATAGCAGACACAGGTATAAAATGTTGTTTAAAGTTATTAGTACACCCTTGGCCTTAACTTTATGTCCGGGTAAGGAGTGCTTGACGGGACAATATCGGACGAATGGAATTATGTATTTTTGTCAGGGCTAAGGGTGTATTTGAAGCAAATATCACGTTCTGAACACAATACCGTGGCATAAATATAGTAGGGCCTAAGATGGTACCTTGTAGTACACCAATAGAGTTGGTAACTCAACATATTGGAACAAATACAATGTGAAAACCTTGTCTAAAGCTCTCAGTACATCCTCAGCCTTACCTTTATGTCCGGGGCAAGGGCCCCGTGCTTGACGGGGCAATATCGGACGAACGGAATTATGTGCATTCCTGTCCGAGCTAAGGGTGCATTCGAGGCGATTTGCGATATGGAAGGATTTTATGAATCCTTTTGACTGTGTCTTCGTACGATGTTGAGACTTAATTTGACAAAATTTGCGTTGGTACTTACGGGTTTTGTTCTTATGCAAACCATATCTTGAAACTGAGGATAGAAAAAAAAAGTCATGATTAGACTCGTGATGATAAAGGTAGTCATTGCAAACATTAACATTGCGGCTCGTTATCCTAATTAAATAAAAACATGAGTAAAAAACACGGTTTTATTGAACAGATAATCGTTTATAACCCTCGACACAAAAAGGGGGCTGTTATAAGTTATATGTGCATCTGTCTTGTTTTTTTTTTAATATGCCTGATGATAAGCAGCTTCCATAGCATATAGACGCTTGCATCTTCAGTGGTATCACATGCTGTTTTTACGGCTGGCTTACGGTCAAAGGGACAAGAGGGCCTCCGTCTTCAGCACACTGCATCCTCTTTGAGCTCTCTGGCAACCTTACTCACCGGTAGGAAGAAGTCTCTAAGAAACGTTGTAGCTTCAAAAATGTAGGAGGACCGACACATTATTGCCTGAAAACGCAAATACTCAATAAAAGCGATTTAACAAACTAGACTCCACATAAAATGCGTAAACATCTCCATCCGAATTACAACTCATTGTAATGTAACGCGAACCGAGATTGTCGATGAATAAAATCACCGTAAATCTTGTTCGGCAATTCCCTTTGCATGCGATCCACAGATTATTTATTAGATAGACGAAGCATCTAGTACGATCAACTAAGGAGAGCGCACCATTAATATAATGGTCATCGTTAAATACTTGTACACTTGACTTGACATAGCTTGGAAGAGAGATACAGTTATATGGCTTGACTATTTCATATATGAAAATGTTAATGATATCGATGACGTTAACATACGGTTTGGTATTGGTGCAACTAGCCCTAATATTGATTAAAAATTTAAGTGCGACCGCCTAACGTAAGCAAATAGTAAATTACAATTACGAGTGTTATCTGGCATTCAATTTTAGGAATCAAACATTGGGCCATTGAAGGCAAGTGAAGATTATATAGTGCGGCAAAATCAACGTTCAATTTTGTGCCATAAAACATAACAATTTAAGTTAAACTTCTCGTGGTTCATGTTGCAGCATTCCTACTATTTATTATGCCCTATAAACACGTTAATTTTGACCACTATTCATTGAGTGGAGCGGTGTCCGGCGTTTTATATCCTAAATAAAATAGCGCTTATAAAAACTGACTTAATCTTAAAGCGCAAAAAGCGGGGTCTATGGGTGGTCGTCCATGATGAGATCGTACATTGGCGATAACTCTAACAAAGAACCCAAATTGCTATGAGAATCAATAAAGTACATTCTTGTTGAGAGCTTGGCTTTTTTTCCAATCACTGAAGGATTTGTGACCATGATGCGATGTCGAAGGAGTTGTGTCGAATGTTTGCTTTTGTGTGACTGAGGAACCGACCATCCAAGTATTTTAACAAAATAATTTATACAAAGTGTAACAAAAATTCTGGTGATCCGTTTAAGGGCATAATTGGTATGAAATGATATGAAATGAAATGAAATGAAATGAAATGAAATGATATGAAATGAAATGAAATGAAATGAAAAATATTTATTTGGTGCAAAGCGAACAGAGACATAACATGAAATAATTAATTATAATTTAAACCAAAATGGTTGCCACTCAGCATGAGTCATGGCAGTGTAGCCACAACGCTGATTTTCAGGGCAACCAGAACTTAAAACTATACTTAATCTAACTAGTGACAACAATATTTCCAGATGACATTCATGTTACTATCGTGTCGTATTCTAATGGCGAAAAACTAAAAAAAAAATTTGTGCGAAAAATAAAATAGATTTTGTATGGAGGCAGACCAAAAAGGAGATGGCGGGACGATCTGGACGCATTTTTTAGCGACTGGCGAGAGCATGCACTAGGCCGTGACGAGTGGCGGAAGCGAGGGGAGGCCTTTGCCCAGCAGTGGTATACAATATAGGCTACGAAAAAAAAAATGAAGGGTTGACCGGCTGAAACGACGAGTCCCATAAAAACATTTTTTTTCGCGTCCAAAAAAATTTTCTCTAATTTTTTCTTAGTTGTAAAACGATACCAATGCCCTTATGCGTATCATCAGTATTTTAGTTTCGCCTTTTATGTATATTAGGCCCTGCACGGTTAGCACAAGTAGGTATGCCGCTCGCGCTCGAAATCGACTTTCCGTCAGTTGTGTTCAAATAGGTAGTAAGAACGAGTAAGATAGTCAATATCGCGCTCGATATACTGCGACACTGTGGCGCAAACTCGTGGGAACCATCCAATCTTGTCAAAAAGCTACATATGTTATCGAAGTTCAAACTTTTACCAGAAACCGTGCGCGTTTGAAAGTCGGCAAACTCGTGAGCTCATTGAAAACACTAGGTGCCGTTTTCTAATTTTAAAATACATAAACAATACATTAAAAACAAAATCTATTTCGAACATAACTCCAACACACAGCAAATTATCAACCAATATTAAAGTTGTATTGAAGTTGCATCAGAAAAAAAATCAAGCAAATCCTGATATTTCTGATTCAGACGTTTAGGTGCTCGCTGTATTGCGTAGTTAATGCGTTGCAGTTGTACTGACGGATGATCGTATCTATACGTGTTTTAAAGTTAGAAACTTAGAATACGGCCCAAGGTACTTCTCGTCAATGGGATAGAGAAATAAGTAAACATAGAGTAATCACTTCATACAGCTGGTTATTAGCCTGTGAGCTCGACATTATGAAGGCTAGACGACTAAGAGGACTACCCGCTAATCCCTTAGTCCTTTAGTCGGTTAGTCATTTAGCTAGCCTAGCTTTAGGGCTAATACCCAACTGAAATGAGCACTCTAATGCCAATAGTAGGTGCTGCCTACTTGTTTAGATGTCATTTTTATGACACAACTAGCGACCCACCCCGGCTTCGCACGGGATATAAAAATGGTTATTGTTGGTTATGCCTAAGATATAGACATACACCGTCGCGGATTTTTTTAGACCTTTTTAAGGTGTACTACAATACTGTAGTACATTATTTTGATCTATCTCGCAGGGTTCAGGCAGCGTTTGCAATGTAAGCGCAAAACAATATGTTTATTTACGACATCGCATTAGAAATCTAAAATTATCAGGGTTTTTCTACAACCATATAAACCTTCGTCTCTATCTATTAAAAACCGGCCAAGAGCGTGTCGGGCCACACTCAGTGTAGGGTTCCATAGTTTTCCGTCCGTCACAGTAAGTGGGGACACTTAAGAGTTAAAATAACACCGCCACGTAGGATATGATATGAGCGTTCCACGTACAGCGATATCTATCGGCAAATTAAGTAAACTATTGCGCGCGAGCTTAAAGTATGGATGATGATTTTTATGGGATAATTCTTACGCAATAAATTTCGTGAACCGATTTTCACCGTTTTTACTTTATTTAAAAGCACGTCATTGTGATTTTGTAGAAATTACAGGTACAATAAACACCTGCTTATACGGTTAAATTACAAACTTAATTCAGAAATAATTTTGATTTTTTTTTTAAACTATTCAACCTATCAAGTTGAAAATAATTTTCCTACAAAGTTTTTATAAAGTTCTACTTTTGAGATTTTTTTCATATTTTTAAAACTTATGGTTCAAAAGTTAGAGGGGGGGGACACATTTTTTTTTACTTCAGGAGCGATTATTTCCGAAACTATTTACATTATCAAAAAATGATTTTAGTAAACCCTTATTCATTTTTAAATACCTATCCAACAATATATCACACGTTAGGGTTGAAATGAAAAAAAAAATCACTCCCCACTTTACGTATAGGGGAGGTACCCTAATAAAACATTTTTTTCCACTTTTTATTTTACCACTTTGTCGGCGTGATTGATTTACATATTAGTAGCAAATATCAGCTTTCTAGTGCTAACGGTCACTGAGATTATCCGCGGACGGACGGACGGACGGACGGGCAGACATGGCGAAACTATAAGGGTTCCTAGTTGACTACGGAACCCTAAAAACCGCATCAAAATCCGTTGCGTAGTTTTAAAGATCTAAGCATACATAGGGAGAGAAAGCGGAAAGCGACTTTGTTTTATACTAATAGTGATGATAAGATCGTATTGATAAGAAATCCGTAACAAATAAAGTTTAAAAAGCGGAATTACTCGCCTAGTTATCTACTAATTAGGTACTTCAGAAAACTACGTACTAAAAATATAACTGTTCAAAAACTAGTAACAACAACCGCTATTTTGATACTCGCCAGCAAAGAGAAAGTTTCGGTGTTACAAAACTCGCTCAAAAACAAAATGTTACGAGCATTATGTTATGATAACACTGAAATGTTCGCTTTCCTATCTTTTGTACAAGCACGCTCATAAAACAAGAAAAGTTGAGTTATGACTCCAAATACTGCGGACGATGCACGTCTGAACAGTCGCATGTAGTTGTCTGTTGAAATTGACTTTTTAGAATTACGAGAAAAATGGGTCTTATCTTTAGGTATCATATTTTCATAGGAGTCATCGAATTCCATGGCCGCGATTCGAAAAATAAACACACACGCTGGACAGATACAGCTCCAACCCAACTCAACTCATGGCTATACTATAACGACATTGACATTTGCTATTCGAACAGATTTTCATTCAACATTGGTCTCAAATATTGGTCTCACATTGGTCTCACATTGGTCACACATTGGTCACACATTGTAGCAATGCTGTACCAATGTGAGACCAATGTTGAATGAAAATCTGTTCGAATAGCAAATGTCAATGTCATTATAGCGTTGAGTTGAATTGGGTTGAGTTGGGTTGGAGCTGTGTCTATCCAGTGTCATTTGTCGTATTTTGATTGTATTAATATACTTATACTGTTTGACGTGTCGTACTTTTTACGTGAAGTTTTTTTATATTTCTTTGACATAAATTTGATAGGTAACCATTAGAAATTAAAGAAATTTGTAAACTATTTAAAAATAATGCAATGTATTATTTTAACTCGGAGTTCTCGCCATATTTAAATAACAATTCTATAATTCTCACTAACCAATTTCGGAACCATAAAGCATATCAATTGAAGGCAACACGGAATTGGAGATACCTTTAATAAAATAACGGCATCGCTTATGTTGATTCGTGTTACGTCAAATTATGTAGTCGTAAAAACCGGTCAGGCGAGAATCGTTAGTAGCAAATCGGAGTATTGAAATAATGAATATGATTTACATTTGTAATGTTCTATATTATGAATAAATGGTTAAATAAAAAAAGGTTTGAGTTGGGTAAAGGCATGTCTTTTTTTTAGATTGAATTTCTGACCACCCATTTCGAAAATCGGGTACAACATATCAAAGACATACTCGTATTTACCTATCTTTTTTATAGCGTGCTAAAGTGTAAACATATATTTGACATCGATTGTAAACGTAACCAATCAATCTGTTCAGGGGGCTTAGCCAAGATGACAATCGTGCGTAGAAAACAAAACGAAAACTTATAGGTGTTTCTATCACTCTTCCATATTAGTGCGATAGAGAGACAGATAGAGTTTCGATTCGTTTTCTACAAACGATTGTCATCTTTACACTGTGCTTGTCTTCTTCTTTCTTTCTTTACTTTTATTCTTTAATCTTTACAACTACAGTGCAGCTTGTATAAATAACTTTAGGTTACTTAAAGAGGGTAAAAATCCAAAGCTTGACTGACGCGAATAGTGCTGTAGGTGTATGATCCAAAATATGAATCAAAAATAGACCTGGCTATACCATACAATATCATCGAATATAGACGTGTAAATTGAAGATTTCCTCTCAAGGAAGAGATCCCTTGAAATTTGGTATATTGTAAGTGCGTCATGGATCTTAAAACTACTTTACTACATTACATCAGTCATTTTATAAAGTTATTCAATATATATATATATATATACAGGATGATTCATGAGACGTGAGCAGGAACAACCCTACACACTTAGTTAACGATAATTAATCGGCCGCCATCATGTTTAAGTGAAACAATAACGCCTTTCAATTTTTTAAACCTATTTTGTTTGGTAGAAATATTATTTTCTGTAGTCATGGTCATCCTACATAAACAAATCAATAAAGATAAAACCTCTTTAACAATCATGACAGCACCTTGATTATGAAAAAAATAATTGTCAAATTAAGTGAGATACGATGTTTCCAAAGTAACCAGACATCAATTTGACACATATCATAGAAAAACAAGAGAATATCAGTACTCGACGGAGTATTCTAACTGTAGAGTGACCATGCGTGTCGTAAATAATTTTGAACTTTTTATTTTTACTTTAAATTATTTTTTTTGGGCTTATCACACTAATACTGATATCAAACAATAGCTTGTTATTAACTGAATCCGTAGTGTTAAGCCTGCTCACGTCTCATGAATCACCCTGTATATATATATAAATATTAATTCTCATAAAAACTGGCCAAGTCAAATCTAACCTACTTTAAGATCTCACATTTTTAAATAACAGCAATTGTTATAGGTATCCAATAAAGCAAAGAAATAGAGTTTAATACTTATTCATAATGTTATTTTGTTCCTATAAATACATATTTGGATTTTGCATAGAACATGGCACTCATTTAGATCTCCATTCTTTTTGCGGCGAAGCCCACAGCCATTTTTGTATTGAACTTGGCTCTCCTTTTTTACATTTATGTTTTTGGTGGGATATCATTACTTTTTGTAAAGAAAACTAGGCAGGTATTGAGATTTAATGTTTTTTCTTGCGTTTCCGCTGCATGGTTTTTTTATGCTTTTGTCTACATTCTCTTTTTATGTAGATTTACTTCTGTTCTGTGTATAATTATGTGGTGCCGCGCGCCGCCGACGACACACCGTTGGCCGGTCGTTTAGCGCGTATTACAAGTTTTTTGTATGGGTGTCCCCATTTAATTTTTGACTTACTTTATTTTTATATTTCTGTTATATAGAAAATATAATAATACATATATTGGGATAGTTTCAAATATCTGCTTGTAACGGTTCCAACGATACAATTTTTTTTTTGTATGGAGACCCCCCTATTTTTTAACTTTTTTTTTATTTTTAGATTTTTTCTTACGTTAACACACAATTACCGAGCTGGATTCCAAATTTCATCCTCCTAGGTCATATGGAAGTAGGTTAGATTTAGGACCTATATGTCAGTCAGTCAGTGCTAAAATTTACGACTTTTTGACCTTCATATCTTTATAACCGTTTGAGCTAGCTTCATGAAATTTGGGCTTCTAGATGTACTTATGGATATAATTAAACACATGTTATTTTATGTGTTTACGTTAAAGAGGTTTTGAGTTATAGAAAGGTCAAAAGTGGCACCAAGTGGTTCGTGTAATATACACTCGGCGCTAGCCAGCCAGTTCCTTTGCTTGAACTTGGCTTGACACGCTGCCGCGTGTCTAGATAACTAATCACACACACAATAAAATTACACAATTACAATAAAATTGTAAATGTGTACAATAAAGTGATTAGTGATTTACTATTACTACTACTACTACTACTACTTATTTATTGATCTACACTCATATTGTAAGTGCTCTAAAATGCGTTCAAAACCCGTAGGCAATGACCAGCATTACAACAAACGATTTCACTATGATAAGTTTCTTATCTGTGTAATTGTAGTAATGTAATTTTAACTTTACATGCTCAAATATTGTTAAATTATGTGTTTCAAATTTGGAACAGCTGTCAAAACCAACACAATTTCAATGGGTTTCTATTCTAGTATCCATAGATTTTAAAATGTTGTCGATACGAAACGTCAGTACGATATATTTTTTGACATAAACCGCACGACATTTTGATCTCGGATGACATGAGAATAAGGACTTTGTTCGTTGGCTAATATAAAAAAAAACTTGCGACAGAAGTTTGTACATATATATATTTCTCTATGGTTTGTACGGCCGCCATTTCTGTTATCAACTTGTCAGTTATTGTTTGTCGAAACATTTTTAATTGTGAAAATGTAAATGTTTACTATTAACTATATTATAATAAATAAATATACTTTCCTTATCAGTTCTAATTTATTTATTTTTATTAAGCTTACACCTGTGGGTATGTTTCAGCACTTGTATCTATCTACCTAGTAATGCAGGTCAATTGCCTTCGGCTTCTGAACCCATCTTTGAGTACTTGCAATATGTGTGTAGATAAAGTAATGTATGCAACTGTACATAATTAGGCCTTAAAACACTCGTGTGATCCTATAATGAACCCCACTCGTGTTTTAAGGCCCCTCATTATGTATAAGTTGCATAAACTACTATTATCGTATGCTGGCTAACATGACACTGGATGTAGATAGGCATTTCTTCCCTGGGGTAGTAGTAGTGGGAAAGCAGATGATGAACAAAATCCAGTAAGTGCTGCGAGGTCCAGATGGGACAGTGCAGCTGCCAAGTTTGTTACTCTTTTAGCACCACCCAGGGATCACGTGTAGGGTTGCCTAAGGTGTTTCCTACGGACGCCGAGTAACATATATTGATCCCCTAACTTCTACTTACGTACCTACTAGTTATGTATATGGTTCAAAACGAAAGACGGAAACATCGTCTTTTGATTTTGATATCCATTACTAACGCATCCCTAAAAAATCATGTATTTCATATCATTTTCGTACGTAGCCAATTTCCCATAGGATCCCTTTAAGGGTTACATGCGTAAGTACTCAACATCGACGGTTGTATTGAAAATAATATTTCACGTGAGTCATGGAAGGTAGTAATCCGCCATTTGAAGATGAGATCCGATCCGATATTACGTATCATTGTGTCTGACACAATGGAAAAACGCGTTTATCAAAAAAATCATTATTTGCCATTGCAATTTAAGTCTTGATCCATTGGAAAAAGATATTCTTTTCGTCTATTCATGTGAGGAGTATCATATAAAATGAATTAGGGAGATATTAATCTGTCATGGTACTCCATATTATATCGTATGTGTGACAATATGTCTCATTAATGATTAAATCTCATTAATCATTGGGTGTAATGAAACCATTGTCTTCTTACACCCATTGAATATTATTATGTTGATTAATTTTGTTATATGTATGATATATTTACTGAATAAAGAAACACATTGAGGTGGGTACATAGGGTGATTGTAGGTACTAGTTTATCGTCCAGCAGGCCTATGATGGCAGATTTTATCAGCGGATAAGTTGATATAAATCTGATAAAATTACAAACAATAGCAGCAACTGTCATTTTATCAGGTTTATATCAACTTATCCGCTGATAAAATCTGCTATCATAGGCCTACTGGTCCAGTTTCGTGCCGACCCCAAGTAAATGGGATAAGGCACGGATAATGATGATAGTTTATTCTTTATTAGATTTCTTTAATTTTAAGCTTTTATTTCGGGAAAAACTTGAATATAATTGTATAAATAAGTATGGACAGAAAAATGACATAATGTGGGCGAAAACTAGCACAATCACCCTACTTCTTTTTCCAGTGTAGGTACTTACCTGTGAATTTGATATATCCATAGAGTTGTTTTTGAAATGATTGCAACGCTACCCACATATGACTATACTGTGCGTGGCTTTGTGCATTGATTATCCTCATTTGAAAATTATTTGTCTAAATATCTTACGGTCTCGCAAGAGCGGGAGACATAGCTATCTGCTAGAGCGAAACGGTAATATGCTCCTATAGTTACGCTTATGAATCTCAACTCTATTGCACAAAATTTTGTTCTGGCGAACCGGTGACAGACGCAAACTGAAAATATGTACTCAAGTGAGTTTCCCGAATACATCTTCGTGTATTAACTAGCTACGTTTATACAACGTAACTACGTTCCTACACAACGTAACTACGTTTCTACATGCAAACTGCTGAATAGCTTCATTTGCCGGCGGAAATATCGTATAGGCGGCACTCTTGGAAAAGGAAAATATCGCGCATCGTGCGAACGGTATGTAGGTACGAGGCATAGGCTGCAGCGGGAATAGCCAGGTTTAAAATAAATTTCTGCCTTTGCACGATAAAACGAGTAGAGTGAATCCAGAAAGAGAAGTGCCTATGGTTTACATGGGAACTCATACATTCTGAGACACTTCTCTTTCCGGAGAGACTATAAGGAATATCGTTCCCCGAGTTTTATAGCTCAATTAGATGCCACTTATAGCGCAGTATGTTTTGTGGTAACAATTCTCAAACAGTAAGGAGCTTTCAAGCAGGATCTAATCGCGCTGTCATATTTGAAGCCCTTTTTTAGCTTATACAAATCCTATCAAATCAATAAATCTTGCTAACGATATGAATCAAACCGTAAAGTTGGTAAATTCCAGAAGTAAGCAGCAGGCCGACTCATAAAATAGGCTGTTTCCACCTACAAAAGTTACGGTTAAATTGTCTGGATTATAAGAACACCCAGTGGACCTCTAATGTGCATATTTTCGAAACTTGCAAATTTAAAATATCTTTTGACAAGCGTCACGTCCCTCAAGTCAATATATTGAAGATTCTGATAACGTCACAACTCACGGTTTGACACTGTTGACAGCACTGACCTGTACTGTAGTTGACAGTTAAAACAATGACTTACAATAGTAGCGTTTCGTTATAACCAAATAGTGTTCAACAGGATAGGAGTACCCTAATGTTTACCTACAGTGGCTTGCAGAAAACGAAAATTGTTTTAATTTACTAGTACTAGACTAACCAAGATCAAAAATAATTTAATAGTTCTAGGCTAATCTAATTTATCATATCGTGATTTAGAAGAAACGGTGCTAAGATTTTTCATAAGTGGTCATAACAAAACTCACTTATTCAATTGCAGTCACGGATCATAAGACAATCCGGATAGTACTTTTACTATATTTCCCTAACCACAGTTGAACCTTATTACCGAGCAAAACAGTCGTTCATAGGTCACTAGTAAAAAGTAAAAAAAACGGTTCGATAGAGAGCATAATGTAGGGGGCGGTGTCTCACTCGCACAATGCTGCCAACTTATGAAACTTACCAATGTGGTTTTATTTATATACATTTATTTTAGTAACACACTAGAAGTTACTTTCTACTTATAATAATTTATTGCAAGATTTGAATTAATACTTTGATCAATTTAGCTGCTTTGAATTTTTTTACGACGTAAATATTATTTATTCATTAAATTAAAGAATTGCATTTAATATTGCAGACAGTAGTAAGTTTTGTAATATTTAAAATACGGTCTGGTATCCCCATCCCATCAGTCCCATCACTCGGAAGAACATAATAAGTGATGATAAGTGTACATATTGTTTTAAAGAGAATGCGGGTATTAAACATATAATTTTTGATTGTGAGTCGTTTGCCATGCAAAGACTGTTATTTGTCAGTGTCATAAGTGACATTTCAGAAGAGTACTCGATAAGTGTTCCCCGCCGCGTTCAAGATTTACTTTCAAATCCTGTGTATTTCTTACCAGTCTTTAGGTTTATTGTAAACACAATGGAAAAAGTTTGATTATTTGATTGCAATGTATACTTGATATATATGTATTTCGATATGTTACGATTACAAATTATAATGATTCCGACTGAAGGACATAATATCCATGGTCATGAATAAATTAAAAAAAAAAAAAAAAAGTCCCATCACTGACATAATATGTCACTGATATTATTTCAAATGACGCCGCCCAGCTCAACAACATTTCGGAACAACATTTTTAAGTAAAAATGGTCAAGATATGTTGCGTAAAAGGGTGCAGGGGTGAGACTTAACAATAAAGTAGACTTTCCTTTCACCGGTAATCCACAATCATTCAATTTTACGATTTAACAACAAGTTAAGATTGTCAAACAATAGGGTGACTATGATGTCGGCAAGCTACGGGTCGGTTTTGTTGTTTTTACAGAAATGTACATAAGTACATGGTCTGTTCCTAAGTATTACTTACACAGGACAGGAGTGGCCCGCGGGTCTTTTTAGGCCCTTTCGAAAGGGTCGTAAAATGGCACAAGGCCATACAAAAAATTGTAGTAGTGGCAGTATAATAAATAAATAAATAAATATTAAATAAATATTAAATAAATATTATGGGACAATCTTACACAAATCAACCTAGTCCCACGGTAAGCTCAATAAGGCTTGTGTTGTGGGTACTAGACGACGATATATATAATAGATATATACATATAAATACTTAAATACATAGAAAACATCCATAACTCAGGAACAAAGATCCGTGATAAACACACAAATAAATGCCCTGACCAGGATTCGAACCCGGGACCTGCTTCATAGGCAGGGTCACTACCGACTAGGCTAGGAGACTGTTAAAATATACTTTATTGTACAACATTTGTACAACAAAGAAAAATACAACAGGAAGAATATACAATATTTGTACATGAAAGAGATCTCTTCCAGTCAACCATTGAGCAGTTCGATGTTATTGATGTTTTCTTTATTTACCTTTAAGTATATTAAAGTCGGAGAACTGTCCACATCAGACATGACGCAATAGTGAGAGCCACGAACCCCCTGTACTTACTTAGTTTTAGTTTGCTACACTAACTATCCCCTATTTTAAGACGCGGACCTCTGGCAATTGTTCATCGGTGTTATGCAAACGAGTTGTAAGAAATAAATATCTTACAGTTCCAGGTTTGATGCAGTGCAGTATCATGTAATTAATAAGATTATATCATTTTCAGGAGTTTTTGTTGGGGGAAAATAGTGCAAAATGACGTTACGTTAATGTATTGTTTGTCGCCTACCGACTGTTTTTTTCCGTAGCGATACGCAATGTTTTTACTTTTTTGTTATTATATTAGCGATAGGCTTCGACAGTTTTTACCTATTAACTGAAATATTTTGTTGGTCTGTCACTCTGACGTCCTCCGATAAATAGCTGCCAGATGCCTGGATCTAGCAATAAGTTTAAAATAGTAAACTAATTAGAGACGACAAGCGTATTTTATTTTATATTTATCTTCATACTATCCCAATCCCACATACATCAAAGTACATATGGTCACTCTACTTAGAATGAGATGCAGCCCCCTACATTACCCTCTCTTTCGGCCTCACTTTGTGGTCGAAGTATGACCTCCAGATTGTATTTAACTTCATGATTGCATAATATTGTCTTCGGTTGCCGCGATAGTTATTCATGAAATAAAACAATTAAAAACGGATTTTATCGCGTGTATTGAGTTTAAATTACATCCCGACGTTTCAAACATCAATACTTAGCAGGAGTCCTTTCAACTTTACGGGGTAATACTAGAACACATACAAAGGATTCTTACCATTTCATCAGTGACATTAAAGACCTTACATTAACTGATGACGAGATCATGGTCAGTTTCGATGTCCAGTCACTCTTTACGAGTCTACCGGTACAAGACTGCATTGAAATTGTGAAGAAGAGGTTGCGTGAGCAGAACATGTCTGAAGAATATGCTAAGCTCTTGGAACACTGCCTTACATCAGGATATGTACTATGGAACAATGAATTCTTCCTGCAAGTCGACGGTGTAGCCATGGGGTCCCCGGTATCTCCAGTAGTCGCTGACATCTTTATGGAGGACTTTGAGGAGAGGGCGCTCTCATTGGCTCCCGTGCAGCCGAAGATTTTCAAAAGATACGTAGATGATACTTTTACTATATTACCTAAAAATAGTGTTTCAGTTTTCCTTGACCACCTCAATTCCATTCATAGTAAGATTAAGTTTACCATGGAATTGGAAAATAATTGTTCACTGCTTTCTTAGATGTACTAGTATTGAGAAACCCCGATAATACCTTAGGCCGCACTGTATATAGGAAACCTACACATACAAATAGATATTTGAATGGTAGATCACACCACCACCCCAGTCAGCTAGCTACTGTAGGCAAGTCTTTGTTTCAGAGAGCCCAGAGGATATGTGATGAGCAGCACCTGGCGGCGGAGCTCCGGCATGCCAAGGATGCACTTCAAGCGAACGGGCTCAAGATTCCACGGCTCAATCAGAAAGCTCGGATGAAGATTCCTACAGTTGAGCGCCGGCCTGCCGTCTTGCCTTTTGTCCGAGGAGTCACTGACAGGATTGGCAACATCTTGAAACGTGCTTCTATAAAAACTTACTTTAAGCCAATGAAGAAGATGTCACAGTTCCTGAGGTCAGTGAAGTCGGCTACTCCTCTACAGAGTGCAGGGGTCTACAGGCTGGAATGTGAATGTGGTCTATCATATGTAGGCCAGACTAAGCGGAGCATCTCTACTCGGGTAAAGGAACATATAGCCGATGTAAAGCACCGTCGACCAAGGTCAGCAGTCTGTGAGCATGTCATGGATAGACCCAACCACTCAGTTAAATTTGACAAACCGCAAGTCCTCGTCAAGGAGAAACGATACATTCCCCGGATGTTGCGAGAGGCAATCGAGATTAAAAAATATCCAAATTTCAACAGAGAGGATGGTTTTTCGGTACCACCAGCTTGGGATCCAGTTATTCATTTGGTTAAGGAGCAAGCTAGACATAGGACTGTGAGACCATAATGGTGGACAGTGTGGACACTAATAATAATTTAATACTAATTTAAAAAAATTAAAAATAAAATGAAAATAATAATTAATAATAATAAAATAATTTGTTTAATAATTTGTTTTGTAATAAAAAAATAATTTGTTTTTATAAAGGCCCCTCCGGCATGTGCAAACACAAAATTTGTTTAATATTTAATATGTGGGTAGGTTTGCATATTGAGATAGTTTTTGAACAGAGGTAATTGTACATTTTTCCTCAGTCGACCCGTTGACCACGAACGCTGTAAAGTGTTTGAAACGTCGGGATGTAATTTAAACTCAATACACGCGATAAAATCCGTTTTTAATTGTTTTATTTCATGATTGCAGTTGACAATTCAAATCTTCTATATGTGTGTTACGTGTGTAATGCGTGTGTATGTAGTTATGTATCAAAGCGTGAGTTGTGACGTTACACGTTTTCCAAAGAGCGTTTTAGGCGTGAAGCATCTGTCCAAATAAAATTTGTAATTTTCCCATATTTAAAGTCCCTTTCGAGGCAAAACACGAATTCTAGGGCAATGTCTGGTTAATATAGAACGTTATATTTTCGTTTCGAAAAATTGGAAACAACCCTATTAGATCTCTCTCTCTGTAGTCGCTCCTTCATATGTGAAGATCCTGATCATCTGGCGCTTTCTGGATCGTAGGTATGACTTGCTTCCATCGATGGTTCGTGGCCATTTGTGCCGTGTCATATAGCTTGTTATTCTTCTTGACTCACTCCTCCGCGTCGGAGGTGTACGTTTCCTTATGCCTTCTACCTTCCTAGGTACTTCCTATTCTCAAGGTTGTTATCCCCACGTCTAGCAGTGGCCAAATTCGATAATCTCGCTTATTCTTGTCCCTTATTCCGCAACGTTATGATCGTGACATGTTCTTATTGGATGCACTCGTTTGTACAAACTGGACATGGAGCCTTTATAAGCAGAGACAACTCGCTAGCAATTTAAATTCGAACTTGTATTGAACAAGCATTTTTTCCAATCGGTCGAGTAAAGTAATATCTTTGTGGTCATTTTATTGTTGGATATAATAAATGCTTTTAATATCCTTAGGTTGCAATTTGACAGCGAGCTAGTTCCAGAAATATGTATACAATAAAAAACAAGAACCCATGGCAAAATTCAGATTTTAATATTACATTTTTGTTTTTGATTACGATGGAACTGGCCACAGCTGCTGTATTTTATAAAGTTTAAAGTGTCTGGAAACGACACTGAATTGACTATTTATAAAAATTATTTCAAAAATCAATTACTTACACGCATTTCGGTCATTTCTCTCAATGGATGAAGAGCTCCATGATAATGGGTGTACAATTTTGATTTTCTACGTCTACTTAAAAAAAAGATGGAATATCATTAAAGATAAAAAGATAAAAGATATTTATTCTTCAATTTAGGCACATTACAATGCACTTATGAACGTCAGAGAAAAAAAAACTACCACCCGTTCTAACCCTACACCTCTGACCCGAGAAGTATTATGACCGGCAAGAAATTCGGCGGGAGTTATTTTTTCAAAACAGTAATACAGTAATATTATATCTTAAAGATACACAATAATGCTTAGTTCTATAATTTCACAGCTAAATAGGTATAAGAAGTTTGTCTCAAGTTTAGGAAAGGTAAATAAAGCAACAAACGTGACTTTAATTATCATGTAGTTTAATCATGTTCTTGCTCGATTCAATGATCTTCTATTGTTTAAGCAAAATTATTAGGTTTTAATACATGTGTAAATAAACGAAGATGTAGTCTCATCATCCTCGTGTTGTTGACACGTTGTTCCTTGTTTACAGTGGCAGCTGGAACAAAAATAGTACATTACTTACCAAGGACTGTAAAAGAAAGAAAGCCCGAAATCGCAGGTATTTGTATAATAATACTATACACAACCAGCCCAAAAAAATGGCCCCACAATAGTGCCGCAAAAACGACTCGTGCGGTACTTTCACTGACAGTCTTTAGTACATTACTTACCAAGGACTGTAAAAGAAAGAAAGCCCAAAATCGCAGGTATTTGTGACCAGAGCCGCAGGCGAGGGTTGTTAATATGCGATAGAGGGCTTTCTTTTTTACTGCCCGTGATGAGTTCACAATTTTACGTCTCCACCTGGCCATAATGCGAGCTGTACCGTACGCGTAGCGTGCGATAAAACTCACATCATGGTCAGGTGTGACGTAAAAGTATTTTACAAATCATTATATAATAATCAATGAGCAGTAATATTCTAGGCCTGAAGTAGGTATCATTATTGAAGTTTTCCTTACCGTACTGTTGGAGTTTTTTCAGTACAACTTAGACATAACACATAGACTACCTAGTTCTTACGTTACCTACGTTAATCAAGATCTTTATCTACACTCACATTGTAAGTCCTCTAAAATGTGTTCAAAAACGGTAGGCATTGGCTAGTATTACAACAACCGATTTTACAATGATAAGTTTTTTATCTGTGGCAGTAAACTAATTTTAACATTACATGCTCAAATATTGTTAAATTATGAGTTTCGAGATCGTCAATTTTTGTTAGGTGATCTGGCCCAGATTATCTAAGACCGTTTAGGAATGATTCTTAGCTTTAAAAAATCGTGATAATTTCTAGATCAGGACGGTGGTAAAAAAATTGCGAAATCAAATGGGGAAATTGAAAAATCATGCATTTAAAACTTGAATCTGACAAGGACAATATCTAAAAGCGTGCATGCCTATGATTTATATATTAATTTAAAAAAGTACCGATTTTTTAAAGAAAATGTACAAAAGCGGACTTAAAAACAAAACGGGAATCATGATGAAATAATAGAAAGTCATATTTTGATCGTATTGATAGTTCCTGTATTTCGGTAAACAAAGACGGCTGTCAAACCATCGTTAATACTACTCGTATTAACTGAACATTCCTAACACCTATTACGAAGAGATAAGGTTTACCACCGTTAATTGCGATACCATTAGTATCTGACATTGCAAAATTGAAAAAAAGCGTTTCGTTATCGAAGGAGCATGACATTATGCCATTATGAAACCCACTTTTAATATTCAAACTCCGATCAAAAATGCAAAAATACGCATTTTTAATCTTTAGGCGTTTTAATACAGTTGATTTCTAATTTAAACTTCCGTATTCGTAGGCTTAGATATTATTTTAATATTACAATGTTCTAACCTACCGAACAGTATCAAAACGCAGATTATGTAACGGTACACATTGACAGTGTCAAACCAAAAAACAAACCCGTTTCAGTCCACGGATCAGAAGATATTCCGGATAGTACTTTTACTATATTTCCCTAACCACAGTTGAACCTTATTACCGAGCAAAACAGTCGTTCATAGGTCACTAGTAAAAAGTAATAAAAACGGTCCGATAGAGAGCATAATGTAGGGGGCGGTGTCTCACTCGCACAATGCTGCCAACTTATGAAACTTACCAATGTGGTTTTATTTATCTACATTTTTTTTAGTGACACACTAGAAGTTACTTCCTACTTATAATAATTCATTGCAAGATTTGAATTAACACTTTGTTCCCTTTTAGCTGCTTTGAATTGTTTTACGACGTAAATATTATTCATTCAATAAATTAAAGAATTGCAATTAATATTGCAGACAGTAGTAAGTTTTGTAATATTTAAAATACGGTCTGGTATCCCCATCCCATCAGTCCCATCACTGACATAATATGTCACCGATATTATTTCAAATGACGCCGCTCAGCTCAACAACATTTCGTTACAACATTTTTAAGTAAAAATGGTCAAGATATGTTGTGTAAAAGGGTGCAGGGGTGAGACTTTACAATAAAGTAGACTTTCCTTTCACCGGTAATCCACAATCATTCAATTTTACGATTTTACAACAAGTTAAGATTGTCAAGCAATAGGGTGACTATGATGTCGGCAAGCTGCGGGTCGGTTTTGTTGTTTTTACAGAAATGTACATAAGTACATGGTCTGGTCCTAAGTATTACTTACGCAGGACAGGAGTGGCCCGCGGGTCTTTTTAGGCCCTTTCGAAAGGGTCCTAAAATGCCACAAGGCCATACAAAAATTGTAGTAGTGGCAGTATAATAAATAAATATTAAATAAATATTATGGGACAATCTTACACATTTGTGTAATGCCACACAAGCCTTATTGAGCTTACTGTGGGACTAGGTTGATTTCAACCTAGTCCCACAGTAAGCTCAATAAGGCTTGTGTTGTGGGTACTAGACGACGATACTCGACGACGATGCCTCGAACTATTGGCGCTCTCACTTCGTTCGAGCGCCAAAATACCTCGGCAGAAATGGGTGCCTTTCAGCCCTCGGTTAACAATCTACTATTTCTTCACAGTAGGTTTTTAGGATTCCGTAGCCAAAATGGCAAAAACGTAACCCTTATAGTTTCGTTATGTCCGTCTGTCCGTCCGTCCGTCCGTATGTCACAGCCATTTTACTCGAAAACTATAAAATGTATCCTAATAAATATTTGTCATAAAGTATATTGTTGTAGTAAAATTGCTGAAAAGATATATTTAGGGGGGGGGGGGGCGCACTCCATACATGTAACAATTTCAATAATCACCCCGTAAGTCTAAAAAAATGTGCCCCCCTGTCACTTTTGAACTGGAGATCTAAAAACATATGAAATAAATCGAGAATATAATCGGTTTACGAATTATTAAGTTATTTCCAAAAACCGTCTTTCATAGGCACAACCTTTTGATATTACTTTTTCGATAGTAGGTACGTGGTCCGATACGCACTTGGCCGGTTTTTTTCTATTAAATATTATTTTAATGAAAATAGTGAGATGTGCATACATGTAGTTTCATTTTTTTTCCTTCACGTGTACGTAAGTACATTACGTTTTCACGTGTTAGAAAACTGTACTTAGTTTAGTTAGCAAAAAATTAAACGTCATATTGGACGAGGGGGGAGGGGTCCTGAAAATATCACCAAAGATCACCATGGGGGAGGGGGGGGGTCTAAAACAAGCCAAAAACGTATGACGCGATTAATGGACGCCCCCCATCTGGCAATTGTTCATCGATGTTATGCAAACGAGTTGTAAGAAATAAATATCTTACAGTTCTAGGTTTGATGCAGTGCAGTATCATGTAATTAATAAGATTATATCATTTTCAGGAGTTTCTGTTGGGGGAAAATAGTGCAAAATGACGTTACGTTAATGTATTGTTTGTACGCAATGTTTTTACTTTTTTGTTACTATATAAGCGATAGTCTTCGACAGTTTTTACCTATTAACTATAAAATATTTTGCTGGTCTGTCACTCTGACGTCCTCCGATAAATAGCTGCCAGATGCCTGGATCTAGCAATAAGTTTAAAATAGTAAACTAATTAGAGCGGTTCTCTGCTCTCATTATTGCGTCAACGTATCTGAAGTGGCCAGCTCCTTAAGTCAGTAGAATGTATAAGTTCCCATATGAACTATGAGACTTCTCTTTCTGGACAATACTTACTAGACGACAAGCATATTTAATTTTATATTTATCTTCATACTATCCCAATCCCACATACATCATAGTACATATGGTCACTCTACTTAGAATGAGATGCAGCCCCCTACATTACCCTCTCTTTCGGCCTCACTTTGTGGTCGAAGTATGACCTCCAGATTGTATTTAACTTCATGTTTCAGTCCAGGTAAAGTTAAACTATATGTCATAAGGACGTTAACGACTTGTCTTGCTGTATTTTAATCGCGGAAAGTTCAACATAATGTTTATTTATTTAGTATTTCTAAATCCCGTTTCATTTTTTTGTAATATTTTGTCTACTTTAGTAATAAAATGAGTATTTATTTTACATTGAAGTACAAACAGTATACGGTTTATATCAGGTGGCTCAGAATTGACGATCTCCTTTGGAACTCATAACTTAAAAAATATGGATTTTGGTAACGTAATGAAAATCCTGGTAAGTTAGAACATTGTTGTATTAAAATAGTACTAGAGCCTACGAATACGGAAGTTTAAATTAGAAATCGACTGTATTATAACGCCTAAAGATTGAAAATACGTATTTTTGCATTTTTGATCGGAGTTTGAATATTAAAAGTGGGTTTCATAATGGCATAATATCATGCTCCTTCGATAACGAAACGCATCTTTTTTTCAATTTTGTAATGTCAGATACTATCGCACTTAAGGCGCTAGGCGCTGATTGTGGCCGAAAACTGTTACTTTCTAAGGGATATATCTCAATAACGGGTCACTCAATTTCGAAAAAAATATATGTCATTTACCATTTCATGTACAACATTGTCAACGTTTGAATAACTCGTGTAACGTATAGTTTCTCCGTTATGTAAATGTAACGAAATGTCGTTTTACGGTTAATTTTGCTTATATCTACTGAACGGCTCATTCGATTTAAAATATTGTTGAACTAAAAAATATGTACTACAGAACACTACAAACTCAACGTAGGATATTTAAATTGATTAAATTTTCTTAAACAACTTGATCATAATTCCACATTTCGTGCGTTATTAGCTCGAAAACGGCGTTGCTGGCAGTCGTGAGCTAGCTTTGAGACGAGGAGGCTGTGTCGCTCGTCGCTCCGTGCTTCCCTTGTACTACATATACTTGTGCTTGGCCCGTGAGCAATAATATCGGACTTACTGTACCTAAAGACTAAATAACTGCAGAGGGTTCATGCGGTGCGGATATAACGTGTCTTCCCGGAATCAATAATGTATAGACGTTTTATCTTTTAAGATAATGTACTCGTATGCATGTTTATGTACGTTCGTATAAAAAGTGTATTTTATTTAGATTATAATACAAGTAAAAACAAATGAAATAAAAATGGAGAAAAAACAAAAATCATGAATCTCACATTGCTCCGAAAACAAATTTGGTCATGTAAATAAACTAAAATTATTATGTTTTAGTAGACGCATGCATCACGCAAAATAGGCATTAGTCGCCGAGTTGCGGAAATCTGCTAGTACTGCAATACAATAGACTAATAATCTATACATATAATAAAGCTGAAGAGGGTCGAAAGTCTGTACATGGAAGATAATCGAAAAAAAGTTGTCTGGGGATACTTAGAATCGATAACAGAACACGTTCCAACAATTTTTAGAAATTTTGTCTGTTTATCTGTTTATCTGTTTGTCTGTTTATTTGACCGCGCATCACGTGAAAACGGCTGAACGGATTTTGATGAAATTTTGGATAGATATAGTTTGAGTCCTAGGAAAGGATAATATATAGTTTTAATCCCGAAAATCAACCCTGGTGGGGGTGAAAATGGGGTTGAAAGTTTGTATGGAGAATTTTTAACCGCTGAAACAATTTAGATAGAAATGAGTATGGAGATAATTTGAGTCTCGAGAAACGTCATAGGATAGTTTTCAAACCCTTGTGGGGGTGAAAAGGGGGTTGGAAGGTGGTATGAGGATTTTTTTACTGCTGAACTGATTTAGATGAAAATTGGTATAGAGATAGTATGGGTCTCGAGAAATGACAAAGGATAGTTTCTTCTTCAAACCCCCCCCCCCCCCATCTTACTTTAGAACCGTAGGTCCAAAAAATTTGAAAAAAATAATGGAAGTGACGCCTGAAAGGTACTTTCAATAAAAACTATCTATACATATAATAAAGCTGAAGAGGGTCGAAAGTCTGTTCATGGAATATATTCGAACAAAAGTTGGCTGGAGATACTTAGAATCGATAACAGAACACGTTCCAAGTATTTTTAATTAGTTAACGGCTGAACGGATAATGATGAAATTTTGTGTAGAGATAGTTTGAGTCCCGGGAAAGGATAATAAACAGTTTTCATCCCGAAAATCAACCCTGGAAGGGGTGAAAAGGGGGTTGTAAGTTTGTATGTTGAAAGTTGGTATTGAAATAATTTGTAATTTCTTGGTCAAGGTGTTCATATTTATAACATGTTACCCGTCGATGCTTTAAATTTACCTTTACCCGCTCTTAAGAAATATTTGAAAATGTCATGAATGTCAAAGGGTTATTGCAGCAAACCAAAAAACTACTACAAAATCATCTAACATTTATAGGACACCGTTTAGGTAGGAAAACATATCAAACGTTTTGTGAAGCAGTCAGATTAGGATTTATTTTTCTTTATAATTAAACAATAGGTACATTATCTGTCTCTCAAGCAGTTTTGATATATCTTCTTGAAGAACTACGCATTATTTTGTATCTTTATGATCCAATAATGTATTACTGTTTTGAAAAAAATAAGTCCCGTAGAATTTCTTTACGGTCATAATACTTCTTGGGCCAGAGGTACACCTACAGGGTTAGAACCGGTGGAGTTTTGGAACGAAGTTCCTTATCGGACGGTTCGCGGATGGGGGCCTAGGCGAAACAAAGTCACGTGACCGTTACGAAATAGCGTCACGTCACGAAAACGCGACACCCATACGATTGAGAAACATGTAAAATGGAATGAAATAAAAAATATATAAAATAGAATAAAGTGAAGTGAAGTGTAGTGAAACTGAGAAGTGGCAAAGTGATAAAAGTGAAAAAAGTCGAGAACCTCAAAAGTCGAGAATTTTAAAAATGTCGAAAATGTCAAAAATTTCGAAAATGTCAAAAATTTAAAATTTCTAAATTTCCAAAATTTCCAATATTTCCAAAATCTCCAAAATTTCCAAAATTTCCGATATTTTCAAAATTTCCAAATTTTCCAAAATTTCCAAAATTTCCAAAATTTCAAAATTTTCCAAAATTTCCAAAATTTCACAAAATTTCCAAAACTGAGAAGTGGCAAAGTGATAAAAGTGAAAAAAGTCGAGAACCTCAAAAGTCGAGAATTTTAAAAATGTCGAAAATCTCAAAAATTTCGAAAATGTCAAAAATTTTAAATTTCTAAATTTCCAAAATTTCCAATATTTCCAAAATCTCCAAAATTTCCAATATTTTCAAAATTTCCAAAATTTCCAAATTTTCCAAAATTTCCAAAATTTCCAAAATTTCAACATTTTCCAAAATTTCCAAAATTTCACAAAATTTCCAAAACTTTCAAAATTTCCAAAATTTCCAAATTTTTTCACTATTTCCAAAATTTCCAAAATTTTTAAAAAATGCAAAAAAAATTAAAACCACAAAATTTACGAAAAAGTAAAAAATTAAGTAACATAACTTCGTTCCAATCGCACTTGATTCACACACTTTCCACGACACTCACGTATTTTATTTTTCTCTGACGTTCATTAGTGTATTGTAATGTGCTTACATTGACGAATAAATATCTTGATCTACACCAATATCATAAATCCTCTATTCCGCGTTCGGAACCGTATGTAATTAATTACCAACATTATTGCAACCAATAACGTAACATCAGTGTATTATCTGTGACAGTGTGGTAAAAACGTATCAAAATTCATTACCTACGGTAACGTAATGAAAATCCGCCCCCCCGACCGCCGGCGCAATAATATTGGTCATGGCGGTGTAATGGTGGTCATTCTAATGGTTTCAATGGATTTTTAATGGATTTGTGTGTAGGTAAAGCAGTGTATGCTTCTGTACATAATTAGGCCTTATTACGTAACAGTTACATCGCCATGTCCGTCCGTCTGTCCGCGGTCTAGCTCAGTTACCGTTCGCACTAGAAAGCTGAAATTTGGTGAGGCCTGATAAGAACTTTCAATAAAAACTATATTGAATAAAATCGGTTCAGCCGTTTTTGAATTATTAGTCAAAAACGCATAGTGAAAGGAAGTGCCGAATAGTAAACTGACGTAAGCGCCGCCAAATAAACGACCTTTAGAACGGATGTTTTGTAACAGGGCAGCATCTACGAAACTCTACACTGAGCATCGCCCGACATGCTCTTGGCCGGTTTTTTTTTTCATTGTTATCCCGGAAATCACCCAATTAAGGATTACTAATTCTAATTCTAGAAAATCCCCAGCCAGGTTATACGTAGCCTATAAAAATTCAACGTCTAAAAGGAAGGGGGGGGTAGCCACTACACTCGATGAGTTAAATTTGCATGGGTCATGGACCCCCCCCTCCAAGTGCACCTAAAATAGAAAAAAATCATTTCTGTATTTGTGACCACCCCCCCCCCCCACCCCACCCCCCAACTGATTTGACGGGAGGATCGATCTGGATGATATTTGCCGTGGACATGAATGTATAAATACAAAAGTGGTCCTGTATCGTCCGATATACACCTACTACTCTCTATGTCGGTTAAATCATGCCAAAAACAAATATAATAAAAAAAAGTATACATTTATGAGTGTAGTTCATTTAGTGGTAATTGTAAAATATTTTATTAGGACTACTGTCGTCTAGCGTATCCATCTGTCAACTTTACTTCAAGGATACTTTACTCCAGGGTAGCGGGAGAGAAATTAGGGGTGAATTAGCCGCTTACTGACACAGACCGAATTCCACGCGGGCGGAGCCGCGGGCACAGCTAGTTAATTTAATAAAAAACTCCAAAGAACCGAATTTATTTAAACATATTTATTTAAGAATACCGTGTTCTAAACGAATGTAATATGCGTATTATTTTAAGATTAAACACAATCTTTAATATTATACTTTATACTAATTTCTCAAATCTAGAAATTGCGAAGTAAACTGCAAAGGATTGCAGATAAACCGGCCAAGAGAATATCGGGCTATGCTCAGTGTAGGGATCCGTAGTTGCCGGCCTGTTACAATACATCCATTCAAAGGGTAGTCTATAAAGAAATATTTTGTGGCACTTACGTTATTTTACTATAGGCATAACTCAAAAACGGCTCAACCGATTTTATTCCATATAGTTTTTATTGAAAATACGTGATAAGTATTTCAATGGCCTCACTTCCAGGAATTTTCCCAATTTTTTTGGACCCACGGTTCAAAAATCAAAGAGCATTTTAACTTTCGAAGCTATTATTTACGAAAGTATTCATTTTATCCAAAAGTTGTTTAAGGCATATTCTTCTTGAAAGACCTATCCAACAATGGGTTTCAGATACTTATTGTTTTACCACTTTGTAGGCGTAATTAAAACACATAATTTCTCATACCAAATTTCAGTCTACTCGTACTAACTATCACTGAGCAAAGCCTGATTGAGAATCTAATAAAAAATTGCTGATATTTAAGAGTTCAATGTATGTAAGAATAAAGGAAAAAAATCTTTTTTTATACCACGACGCTGGCAAACAAGCATACGACCCGCCTGATTGAAAGCAGTTATAAAGCCTATGGACGCCTGCAACCCCAGAAGATTCACATGCGCGTTGACTACCCTAAAAAAACTTTACTATGTCGGTGAAATGCAAATAAATACAAATTTTATATTAATTATCAACACAAGTGAATAAATAAATTACTACTAAGGGTTTATACTATCTATCAAATATCTTTAAAAGACCGGCCAAGTTTGAATCGGACCATGTATAATGTAGGGTTCCGTAGAAAGTAGTTTCTTGGAGATAACTCAAAAACGGATGAACCGATAATATGTGAAATAATTTTAAGTACTAAGCCTTCTTGGTATTTTTTCATATTTTTTAGACTTACGGATTAAAAGTTAGATGATGGTTATTATATTGAGACTTTCGAAGCAATTATTTCTGAAAATATTGACATAATAAAAAAGTTTTAAAAATACATATATACAACGTGCCTGTGAGCATTGCGAGAGACTTTAACAGTGTATTCATGATCATATTTAGAGAACAAAATGTCCTTTAAACTTTTCCGAAATTCGCCATAGTTTCAGAGTAAATACTACTTACAAAAATTGCATTTTGAATTGTTTCTCAGTGTAAAATGATTTTTTGATGGCGATCTCACCGGTATGGGGCATAGTCTAGACATCTCTTATTGACTGATATCAAAGACCTAAGAAACACTTTTCATGGACTAGTTTTTACGAGAAAAAATGTAGCAATTTACTTTTTCCGTTACTTTTTTCTAATGACATTTACTTTTTATGTAGAACAGCATTCCAAAAAACTGAAAAAAAAATTAAAAAAAAAAAATTTTTTTGGCGTTTTACAACAAAAGTCATATAATGTTTTTTCATTCTTTTGACCTCAGAAATGCGTGGTTAAAATCTCTCGCAATGCTCATGGGCACCATATATATATATATATATATATATATATACATATATATATAAGATATTTTTAAAGCCGTATCGTACAACATGTTCATATTTACAATAAAAAATATTTTTGACATTTAGTTTGGCATATGTATGTATGGAGTGCCTAACCTAAAAGATTTTTTTAGCAATTTAGCCAGAAAACTAAGTAGCGGCACATGAAACACACCTCTAGATAAAATTTCAGTAATATATGTTTTATAATAAAAATGGCTGTGACATACGGACGGACAGACGGACATGTTTCAAAAAACTTTTAAGAGTTCCGTTTTTACCATTTTGGCTATGGAACCCTAAGAAGTGTTCGCGCTGTGTTATATTTTAAAGATCTAAATTTAATGGGCTTACAGCTCTCATTTGTATGACGATTTGATGCACAAATACCGCTCCTTACATGTGCATTTTTACTATTCGCAACTCGCAACAGGCTTAGTTTTGTTAATTTATCGTAATTAAGTGAATTTTTACGGTTAATATTTAAAATCGCAACAAAAAATAACCATCTATTAAGCTCACTTGCACAGCAAAAAAAATCCAAATTCACATGAAAACACCGCTTTGATGTGCATTCAGTTTTTTTTGCTGTACTAGTCAGTATTTTTATATTTTTTTCTGATATGCGGAATATTTTTAAACATATTTCGTAAATTCATAAATATTTTGCCGCTCACTGTACTTCAAATTCAAAATCTAGGTTTTAATTTTTTTACATAAAAATCTGCTAATCGAGATCGTTATTACTTATCTTATTTAGTAGCATTCCTAACAAATGTCACCGTAGTACTTAATCACAGTATTCAAATCACAAAACATCCACAAAAGGATTAGGTATAATTATTATAAATCTGCCCGCGCGCCTCTGAGTAAAGTCATATTCTTTGAACATTATTGCGGTGCATCGCGGCGGATTTACGCACGATCGCAATGAGAAGGGTACGCGGGTGGCGCGGGTAGAGAGCGTCCAAACGCTCAAGGACACTCCGGCGACAATCGTCTTAACGGTGGTAAACCTTATCCCTTCGCAATAGGTGTTAGGAATGTTCAGTTAATAGTATCAACGATGGTTTGACAGCCGTCTTTGTTTACCGAAATACAGGAACTATAAATACAATCAAAATATGACTTTATTATTTCGTCATGATTCCCGTTTTGTTTTCAAGTCCGCTTTTGTACATTATCTTTAAAAAATTGGTACTTTTTTTACATTAATATATAAATCATAGGAAAGCACGCTTTCAAATATTGTCCTTGACAGATTCAAGTTTTAAATGCATGTATTTTCAGTTTTCCCATTAGATTTCGCAATATTTTTACCATCATCCTGATCTAGAAATTGTGACGATTCTGTAAAGGTAAGAACCATTCCTAAACGGTCCTAAATAATCTGGGCCAGATCACCTAACAAAAATTGACGATCTCCTTTGTGCGCCATGTTTGGCGGTTGACAGCCATGACAGAATCAAAGAGTAGTATAGACTTGTAGTGATTTTCACTACAACTTTTGGGACAAAAAATTTCTTAGGGATATCATCTCCTGTTACTCAATGACAAAAACTAGGATTTCGAAACGTTTATAAACAAAAATCCTACCAGCCAAACGAGGGACGCGTCGCTGTCGCGCCCCGCAGTTAGCATTGTCTATTTAAGCAGGATAATAATGTACTTACTAATCGTTTGGAACGGTGAGTGTAGTTTTTTTTCTGGACCCAGTCCCTTTCTGATAAAACACCCACATACATGGTGTCGTTGGTTTGCAAACTTCTTTCGCCTGTCCTGAAGAGGCCGCATTACGCTGTAATGTATTTAATTATACGTAGGTACACTTTAGGTTTAGATTAGCCACGCTGACTTCTAATTCGAGGTTCCTTCAAGGACCTAACACTAAAGTTAATTTGAAACAAATAAGCAGGGCCCGGAATTAGGTGAGCTAAAATACCTAAAGTTCGCGAGAGGACATAATATAGAGTGGTTACAACCGGATGAAAATAATATTTTATTTGGATTCCGGGTATTCGATATTCATCCGGGCACTGCAAGTAATTAGTCGTAATGATGAAAAATGGGGTGCTGTGAAGTTGACCACCCCAAACCGTTTGCCCGCAAATGGCATATCGGTATCGTTAGTTCATCGTTAGTTCATGTTTGTTCAGCAGGTTAAATCGTTAGGACCCGATCGTAACGTCGATTTTTTAAAAAAACAAAATGGGGTGGCTAACTTCACGTTAACCACCCCAAACCACTTTTTTTGCTATTTCTATTTTTATATCGAAAGATATTCGTTAGTTCATGATAGTTCACCAAATCAAATCGTTAGGACCCGACGCAATCATTTTTTTTTATTTTTTGAAAGTGGGGTGGCTAACTTCACGCCAACCACCCCACCCTGGAATCGACAAATCTCACTATGTGGGGGCATCGGGCGACGTTAGTTCACGTTTGTTCAGGCATTAAAAACGTTAGGATCCCATCAGTATTGCCAGAAAAAAATAAAATCGAAAATTTGCTATTGGCGGCTGAAGGCAGGTATGTTAGGTGTCGTAAAAAGTTATACAATCGGGTCCTTACGATTCTTCAGCCTAAACAAGCGTCTGCAGGCCTTATTTAATCGATACAGTACGGTATCTTGCGGGCAATCAAAAGAGAAAAAGAGATTTCCGAGGTTTTAGATTTTTTTTCATACTATGGGGTGGCTAACTTCACGCCAACCACCCCACCCTGGAATTGACAAATCTAACTATGTGGGTGCATCGGGCGACGTTAGTTCACGTTTGTTCAGGCATTAAAAACGTTAGGATCCCATCAGTATTGCCACAAAAAAATAAAATCGAAAATTTGCTATTGGCGGCTGAAGGCAGGTATGTTAGGTGTCGTAAAAAGTTATACAATCGGGTACTTACGATTCTTCAGCCTAAACAAGCGTCTGCAGGCCTTACTTAATCGATACAGTACGGTATCTTGCAGGCAATCAAAAGAGAAAAAGAGATTTCCGAGGTTTCAGATTTTTTTTCATACTATGGGGTGGCTAACTTCACGCCAACCACCCCACCCTGGAATCGACAAATCTAACTATGTGGGGGCATCGGGCGACGTTAGTTCACGTTTGTACAGGCATTAAAAACGTTAGGATCCCATCAGTATTGCCACAAAAAAATAAAATCGAAAATTTGCTATTGGCGGCTGAAGGCAGGTATGTTAGGTGTCGTAAAAAGTTATACAATCGGGTCCTTACGATTCTTCAGCCTAAACAAGCGTCTGCAGGCCTTACTTAATCGATACAGTACGGTATCTTGCGGGCAATCAAAAGAGAAAAATAGATTTCCGAGGTTTTAGATTTTTTTTCATACTATGGGGTGGCTAACTTCACGCCAACCACCCCACCCTGGAATTGACAAATCTAACTATGTGGGTGCATCGGGCGACGTTAGTTGACGTTTGTTCAGGCATTAAAAACGTTAGGATCCCATCAGTATTGCCACAAAAAAATTAAATCGAAAATTTGCTATTGGCGGCTGAAGGCAGGTATGTTAGGTGTCGTAAAAAATTATACAATCGGGTCCTTACGATTCTTCAGCCTAAACAACAAAAGAGAAAAAGAGATTTCCGAGGTTTTAGATTTTTTTTCATACTATGGGGTGGCTAACTTCACGCCAACCACCCCACCCTGGAATTGACAAATCTAACTATGTGGGTGCATCGGCCGACGTTAGTTCACGTTTGTTCAGGCATTAAAAACGTTAGGATCATATCAGTATTGCCACAAAAAAATAAAATCGAAAATTTGCTATTGGCGGCTGAAGGCAGGTATGTTAGGTGTCGTAAAAAGTTATACAATCGGGTCCTTACGATTCTTCAGCCTAAACAAGCGTTTGCAGGCCTTACTCAATCGATACAGTATGGTATCTTGCGGGCAATCAAAAGAGAAAAAGAGATTTCCGAGGTTTCAGATTTTTTTTCATACTATGGGGTGGCTAACTTCACGCCAACCACCCCACCCTGGAATCGACAAATCTAACTATGTGGGGGCATCGGGCGACGTTAGTTCACGTTTGTTCAGGCATTAAAAACGTTAGAATCCCATCAGTATTGCCACAAAAAAATAAAATCGAAAATTTGCTATTGGCGGCTGAAGGCAGGTATGTTAGGTGTCGTAAAAAGTTATACAATCGGGTCCTAACGATTCTACAGCCTAAAAAAGCGTCTGTAGGCCTTACTTAATCGATACAGTACGGTATCTTGCGGGCAATCAAAAGAGAAAAAGAAATTTCCGAGGTTTTCGATTTTTTTCCATACTATGGGGTGGCCAACTTCACGCCAACCACCCCACCCTGGAATTGACAAATCTAACTATTTGGGTGCATCGGGCGACGTTAGTTCACGTTTGTTCAGGCATTAAAAACGTTAGGATCTCATCAGTATTGCCACAAAAAAATAAAATCGAAAATTTGCTATTGGCGGCTGAAGGCAGGTATGTTAGGTGTCGTAAAAAGTTATACAATCGGGTACTTACGATTCTTCAGCCTAAACAAGCGTTTGCAGGCCTTACTCAATCGATACAGTACGGTATCTTGCGGGCAATCAAAAGAGAAAAAGAGATTTCCGAGGTTTCAGATTTTTTTCATACTATGGGGTGGCTAACTTCACGCCAACCACCCCACCCTGGAATCGACAAATCTAACTATGTGGGGGCATCGGGCGACGTTAGTTCATGTTTGTTCAGGCATTAAAAACATTAGGATCCCATCAGTATTGCCAGAAAAAAATAAAATCGAAAATTTGCTATTGGCGGCTGAAGGCAGGTATGTCAGGTGTCGTAAAAAGTTATAAAATCGGGTCCTTACGATTCTTCAGCCTAAACAAGCGTCTGCAGGCCTTACTTAATCGATACAGTACGGTATCTTGCGGGCAATCAAAAGAGAAAAAGAGATTTCCGAGGTTTTAGATTTTTTTTCATACTATGGGGTAGCTAACTTCACGCCAACCACCCCACCCTGGAATTGACAAATCTAACTATGTGGGTGCATCGGGCGACGTTAGTTCACGTTTGTTCAGGCATTAAAAACGTTAGGATCCCATCAGTATTGCCACAAAAAAATAAAATCGAAAATTTGCTATTGGCGGCTGAAGGCAGGTATGTTAGGTGTCGTAAAAAGTTATACAATCGGGTCCTTACGATTCTTCAGCCTAAACAAGCGTCTGCAGGCCTTACTTAATCGATACAGTACGGTATCTTGCGGGCAATCAAAAGAGAAAAAGAGATTTCCGAGGTTTCAGATTTTTTTTCATACTATGGGGTGGCTAACTTCACGCCAACCACCCCACCCTGGAATCGACAAATCTAACTATGTGGGGGCATTGGGCGACGTTAGTTCACGTTTGTTCAGGCATTAAAAACGTTAGGATCCCATCAGTATTGCCACAAAAAAATAAAATCGAAAATTTGCTATTGGCGGCTGAAGGCAGGTATGTTAGGTGTCGTAAAAAGTTATACAATCGGGTCCTAACGATTCTACAGCCTAAACAAGCGTCTGTAGGCCTTACTTAATCGATACAGTACGGTATCTTGCGGGCAATCAAAAGAGAAAAAGAGATTTCCGAGGTTTTAGATTTTTTTTCATACTATGGGGTGGCTAACTTCACGCCAACCACCCCACCCTGGAATCGACAAATCTAACTATGTAGGGGCATCGGGCGACGTTAGTTCACGTTTGTTCAGGCATTAAAAACGTTAGGATCCCATCAGTATTGCCAGAAAAAAATTAAATCGAAAATTTGCTATTGGCGGCTGAAGGCAGGTATGTTAGGTGTCGTAAAAAGTTATACAATCGGGTCCTTACGATTCTTCAGCCTAAACAAGCGTCTGCAAGCCTTACTTAATCGATACAGTACGGTATCTTGCGGGCAATCAAAAGAGAAAAATAGATTTCCGAGGTTTTAGATTTTTTTTCATACTATGGGGTGGCTAACTTCACGCCAACCACCCCACCCTGGAATTGACAAATCTAACTATGTGGGTGCATCGGGCGACGTTAGTTCACGTTTGTTCAGGCATTAAAAACGTTAGGATCCCATCAGTATTGCCACAAAAAAATAAAATCGAAAATTTGCTATTGGCGGCTGAAGGCAGGTATGTTAGGTGTCGTAAAAAGTTATACAATCGGGTCCTTACGATTCTTCAGCCTAAACAAGCGTCTGCAGGCCTTACTCAATCGATACAGTACGGTATCTTGCGGGCAATCAAAAGAGAAAATGAGATTTCCGAGGTTTCAGATTTTTTTTCATACTATGGGGTGGCTAACTTCACGCCAACCACCCCACCCTGGAATCGACAAATCTAACTATGTGGGGGCATCGGGCGACGTTAGTTCACGTTTGTTCAGGCATTAAAAACGTTAGGATCCCATCAGTATTGCCACAAAAAAATAAAATCGAAAATTTGCTATTGGCGGCTGAAGGCAGGTATGTTAGGTGTCGTAAAAAGTTATTCAATCGGGTCCTAACGATTCTACAGCCTAAACAAGCGTCTGTAGGCCTTACTTAATCGATACAGTACGGTATCTTGTGGGCAATCAAAAGAGAAAAAGAAATTTCCGAGGTTTTCGATTTTTTTCCATACTATGGGGTGGCCAACTTCACGCCAACCACCCCACCCTGGAATTGACAAATCTAACTATGTGGGTACATCGGGCGACGTTAGTTCACGTTTGTTCAGGCATTAAAAACGTTAGGATCCCATCAGTATTGCCACAAAAAAATAAAATCGAAAATTTGCTATTGGCGGCTGAAGGCAGGTATGTTAGGTGTCGTAAAAAGTTATACAATCGGGTCCTTACGATTCTTCAGCCTAAACAAGCGTCTGCAGGCCTTACTTAATCGATACAGTACGGTATCTTGCGGGCAATCAAAAGAGAAAAAGAGATTTCCGAGGTTTTAGATTTTTTTTCATACTATGGGGTGGCTAACTTCACGCCAACCACCCCACCCTGGAATCGACAAATCTAACTATGTGGGTGCATCGGGCGACGTTAGTTCACGTTTGTTCAGGCATTAAAAACGTTAGGATCCCATCAGCATTGCCACAAAAAAATAAAATCGAAAATTTGCTATTGGCGGCTGAAGGCAGGTATGTTAGGTGTCGTAAAAAGTTATACAATCGGGTCCTTACGATTCTTCAGCCTAAACAAGCGTTTGCAGGCCTTACTCAATCGATACAGTACGGTATCTTGCGGGCAATCAAAAGAGAAAAAGAGATTTCCGAGGTTTCAGATTTTTTTTCATACTATGGGGTGGCTAACTTCACGCCAACCACCCCACCCTGGAATCGACAAATCTAACTATGTGGGGGCATCGGGCGACGTTAGTTCACGTTTGTTCAGGCATTAAAAACGTTAGGATCCCATCAGTATTGCCACAAAAAAATAAAATCGAAAATTTGCTATTGGCGGCTGAAGGCAGGTATGTTAGGTGTCGTAAAAAGTTATACAATCGGGTCCTTACGATTCTTCAGCCTAAACAAGCGTTTGCAGGCCTTACTTAATCGATACAGTACGGTATCTTGCGGGCAATCAAAAGCGAAAAGAGATTTCCGATGTTTTAGATTTTTTTTCATACTATGGGGTGGTTATAGATTATACTTAATTCATACAGTTTTTGTTTTCGTTTTGCTCCGTTGGGTTGGGGTGGCTATTGTTGCTAACATCACGCCGACCATATGGACCCGGGTATGACCTTAAACTACGTCTGGACATGGGCATGTCCTTAAACTACGCCCAAAAGAGAGGTATGGGTACTGCGAATGTCATATCGCTAGGTGTGGTAGCACAGCGAATATCATCTCGCTGAAATCTGGAGCAGAGCCCGACTGGGGAAGTACCTCCACCTTACAGAAAACCACAGCCAAATAGCACTACACCCTACTCATAGTGTTGTGTTCCTGCTCGTGAGAAAGGTTGCCAAAGAGCTCAAAGAGGACCTAGTGTGTTGACGAAGAAGGACCCTCTTGTTCCTTTAGCCGTCAACATAGTGAGTCCTCCTTTTTGTAAATGGTCGTCAACGCGCATGTGACACTTCTGGAGTTGCAGGCGTCCATAGGCTACGGTAGCTGCTTACCATCAGGCGGTCTGTATGCTTGTTTGCCATAGTTGTGGTATATTTTAAAAAAAGCAGATTATCGATATCTTAATGAATACTAACTCACTGCTATCACGTCAAACTTTGCCATACTGTCCCTTGCTAAGTCCATGCAGGATAAGTGTAGGAGTATTAGCCACTTTTTTTATTCATAAACGTGTAACAAGCTAGAGCAATGTTTTGTACACTGTCACAAGTAGCCATTTATCCTAAATGTAAATTATACTCATACTTAGGTACCGCCTCTTAACCGCCATGGAAAAAAGTGATGGAGTTAGTAGCTACGCAAAATATAATCATGTTCTAAACATGATTAAATCGACTAAATCGTTAGTTTAGCATCCGTCTTACTAATGTAGTCACTTCAGCTAATCATGATTGAAACTAAAAATCGACATGATCTACTCATGTCGGTGCTCAATCCGTTTGGAAAGCTCATTGTTGAATTCGTAATCATTTTTATATTATAAAGATTAACATTCACATTTTTAAGTTTAGTTTCAATCACGTAAATTTTTGCCCAACTCTGCTTCCACGGCAGTGAGCAGGAAAGTGGGGAGCAGGAGCTGTTTGTATACACGACACTTCTGACGCTGCCGCTGCTTCTCGCGCTGCCCTTTGCCCAAAAGAGCGGTTTTTGTGTGGAAGTCAAAGGACGAGCAACGCGAGTAACAGTGCGTGTTTACATGCAGCACGTTCGCTTAGTACTACCAAGCGCTCGAATAAGAAGACACTATGCCAACGCAGGAATAACACGCCAACTTATACCTACTTACCTACATAAGCTTTTTAAAAGGAATATACAACAGAATAAAATATTGAGACATTATATAAATTGATTTATTTTGTCAATAAACAATTAAGACTTAACAAAAACAATTCTAAAGATTACTGTAATAAATTGTCAGTTTTGGTTTCCATACCCCTCCTAGAGAAATAAATGGTAATGATCAGCTTACTACTGTGCAACGAGAGGGTAATATGTTTAGCTTGTTGGTTTGACATATTTGAAAAACCATTATAAAGAATAAACAGTATTAAAATAAACTTAAAAAAGTCGGCTTATAATATAATTATAATTTATAATTTAAATATAATTTATACCTTGATTTTAGATGTATATTAACTTATACCTGTCATGTCATGGTTCGTCTTTAATATAATATGATTTAAAACGTTTAGTGATAGTAATATTATATATGTGTATATATAATATACGTGTCTCGTTCACTGGGGCGGGATGCGGCGCCAGTGTGAGATCCGCCAAACTGAATAATATTATTATTATTTAGTTAGGCGGATCTCACACTGGCGCCGCGTCCCGCTCCAGTGAACGAGGCACATGCAGAGCGTTAATTATCCTGTCTCGCACACCGTCGCCGCATGCGGAAGCTGCGGCAGTGTGATAACCGCCTTAATGACATAATTAAAAAAAGGACATTCCAGTTTCCCGAGAAACATTACCAGTTTCATGGACGTCCATTATAGGGCATTCCTCTGGAAGCAAACTGGTTCTAGGTTACTTATAATTTTGATTTGACTCTACTAAATAAACTACTTATACTATAAATAAAATACATATATGTTACTGTTACCGTAACGAATTCAGGCCATTACAACCCCTCAATGGGTTAGTTTTCAGGTTTATAGGTATCTTCCATCGTTCTTCCCTACAAATTTTCTGAGTCGGTTCAGCAGATTCAGCTTGAAATAATAAATTTGACAGATCAACTGTTACTTTCGCACATATAGATAAGTAGGTATGCTAAGAATAAAGAACGTAACATTAGAGTTTAGACCTGTGATGTTATTGCCTGAAATATGAACAAACAGAAAAACCTTGTGATTACTGTCTACCTACCTAGTACCTACAGCCTTGGAATGAGTCCGCTAAGGGGACTAAAAAGCTCTTCTAAGTTTGTATCTACATTTAATATTTTTTTATTAATTAAAACTGAATAGGTACCTATTAGTAGTATTTGCAGTTAGTAAATAGTAATTGCTTAAAAATATCGATTAGGTACTCCGTTGTTAATTCGCCTGATTATGCCTTAATTTTTTTTATTTAAATTAGTACTTTGAAGTATTATTTACTTATGTTCTCTAGTTGTAAGTACACTAATACGTAATAACTTTTGAAATTATATAACGTTTGCATGAAGAAAACAATATTTATTGAGTTAAGAAAGAAAAACATACGTGCTCAATGCTTTTGTCCAAGGCTGTACTTGAAATATATACAAAGCTTTCAAAACACACTTCATTGTTAGGAGCCACTAATTTTAGGTACCCAGGCGCACAAAAATTGGCCATGTCTTCATAGTCTTCATACAAAACAAAAAAAAAACATACACCGGGCGTATCTTTGTGGTAATAAGGTTATAAATATTTGCAGCAATCTTTTTCATTATTCAATGAAATCTATGGAGTGCCCCTCTAAAAGTAAAAGACACCTTCAGGTAAAAAATATCATCAATTACAAGTATATGGTTTACAGTCTACAAATAAAATGGCTGAGTGGTGAGCATCGCCCATGACGTTGCTATAGGTATAAGACTCAATTTTGGTTATGGAACCCAATGATTTTGCTAGATACGCCGAAAAATACCTCGGGAAATTAAACGGTAACTTATAGAGTCAGTAATGTATATAATATACTCAGAGATGGGCAAAATGTAATCGACTAACGATTAACGATTGAGATTAACAAAATTAATTGCGACTGACGGTTGAAAACGACGACTGATCAATCTTAGTTGTATAGAATGCAACTAGTTTAGTTGCAATTAAATTAGTTGCAGATTGATTTCGGACAACTAAATTTTGTAATCGACTAATTAGTTAGACTGCTTTTTCGCGAGTAATGGTAGAAGCAAATTGAACAGGAAACCTCGGTATTACTATGTTGACAGACTGAACAGGACATATTAACGGATGTATACAAATAAAATGGTCATGTACTCTTTGCTATGATCTCTTTGCTAACTATAATACCAACCAAATGAGCTAAAATTGTATATCAAACGTTTAGTTTGGATGGCAATGCTACAAAACGTCATGTTAGAGCTCGTCAGAGCTCCTTAACCCGCAAATTTCGATAGTCATAAAGCTTATAACAAAAATGAAACTTAAGTCAAAAACTTTTTGTTATCCATCATGTAAGTAAGTAATTAAGTAGTGCATCTCTCTGAAATTGGATTGAATTTCCCTAATCTTAAAGGGTAAATAAGAACTGTGTACAGTCACCATCAGATGTCTTTGTGTCTATTATTTGAGGTGTGCAATAAAGAGTATTTATGTTATGTTATACACGGTGAATCTAAGTAACCCGCCAGATTTTAACCATAAATTCCTGAGGGCATAAGGATTAATAAATGTTCTATGAATTTAGGTCAATTTCGCCAAAAAAAAATTGTTTTTTGCTTTTTTTCGATTTTTTTAATGCTTTTGAACATAAAAACATAAATGTTATTGGTAAAACTGTCGATTAAAATAAATAAATACATTTTTTTTCGTAAAAAAAAAATAGTTTATGTAAAGTATTCCTTGGCACTTTGATATCGTTCAATAAGAATGTCTAGACAAGACCCCATAAAGGGTGAAATCGCCATCAAAAAAGCGTTTTGTACTGAGTCACAATAAAAAATGTTTTATTATTTAATTGGTAGTAACTCTGAAACAAGGCCAATTCCAGAAAAGTTTATACGACATTTTTGTCTCCAATTATGATCAGGAATTTATGATTAAAATCTGTCGGGTTACTCAGATTCACCGTGTGTATCGGAGTTGTGGGGAAATATCGGAACAACGTCTCTGTTGTCACAGCGATGCAGTGCATGTAACGATTTCCTTTCTTCATACATCGTTCTCTTTCTTACTTTATACCTGGCGTCCGTGTCCTTAAACCTTTACCTACATTTGCACTTTGCAGTACTAATCGTCTGAGCATCGTAAGCAATAACTTAAGCACCTAAAATCTATAATTATTCATGACAACATGTTCAATATTTTAGACATAAACCCTAATCAGTAACTTATTAAATATTTTTATAACAATTTTTTATAACCAACCGAATTCCTTTGACAATCGTCATTTACGCGTTCAGAGGACATCAACGAGTCCGAACTCTAGTGTATGGTATTATTATAGTCACCTGCTGGGGCTAGCACCAGATCAGCTCGATGGTGCCATAACATTAAACTGTCATTCAACCATTTCAAATTAAACGTGTAAATATAATTTTAGCTCAATCGGTTGAAGATATCTGCTTCAAACTAACATAGTTACAACCTTACAACATACAAGTACCTATACAATGTACATACCTACTCCTAGTCACATATTGCAAGTTATGTACGAGTATATTGCAACTTAAATGCATAAAAAATGCAAAAACGAGTGACTAACGAGTTTTGATATAGATTTAACCGTGAAATTTAGTCGATTGAAACTAAAACTAATTTAATTGTTAGTCGAACATTCTCACAACTAATTTAATTGCAACTAAATTAGTTACAATTAAAAAAATAAGATTGATATTTTTAATCGATTGATTAGTTAACTAAAAAATTTATCGATTAATGCCCATCTCTGAATATACTACTTGGAGAAGTATTTTCTGTTAATATTACATGAACCATTTGGAGCCACCTTTGACCCCTTCATAACTCAAAAGCTATTTCACATAAACATGTCAAATTTGGTTCATATATTGAAACTTCATCATCATCATCATCATCATCAGCCTATATTAGTCCACTGCTGGACATAGACCTCCCCTAATGAGCGCCATAGCGCCCTGTCTTCAGCTTGCCGCATCCAGAATCTGCCTGCAGTCTTTCGCAGATCGTCATCCCACCTGGTTAGAGGGCGTCCTACACTACGTTTGCCGAGACGCGGTCTCCACTCAAGAACACGTTTACCCCAGCGGTTGTCGGTTCTTCGCGAGATATGGCCGGCCCACTGCCACTTCAGCTTGCTAATTCTTTGAGCTATGTCGATAACTTTGGTATTGAAACTTGCGAAATATATGTTCTCCAAGTTTCATAAACACACCTCAAACTTATATTTAGATATTAACGTTCAAAAATCGTCATTGACCTATAGACCAAAACTCTAACCCTGTTCCAGATGACCTAGAAAGTTCAAATTTGGCATCGAGATAGGTAATTGGGTAATTTTACACTACAAAATTATTTTAGAAAGAAAGAAAGAAAGAAAGAAACATTTTATTCTCAAAAAGCACACATTACAGAACAAAAAAAGGTGAGATTACAAAACTTAAACACAAAACAGAAACATTAAAAAGTTGAAAAGTAACACATTAAATACAGAATAAAAGAAGCTTAAATATAAATATGGGAAATACTGGTGTTTCATTAAAGTTCCACAATGTGTACAATCAAGAACAGGCAAAGACTCAGCATAATGTTGCAAATTGCAGGTGAGAAATTTGCAACGCTGTTATTCTGTCTCAACCTTGCGGAGTGACATAAAACCTAAACAGGTACACGAGTAAAATTAAAAATAAGTAAATATGGGTGAAAATTCAAATTATACGGGTAGATATACAATAACTCTCTTTTCGATTTATGTCGGAAGGGAACAACATAAAATAATAAGGGGGATAAGGATAATATGAAAATGTACTTAAATATAAATATATTTGATAGGTGTATAATTGTATTAAGGTGACATTGTTAATGTTAGGATTTATAAATACATAGGTAGATATTAAATATATGATAATTTAAATGTTACGATTTATAAATACATAGGTAGATATCTAAATATATAATTTATCAACTTGACTGTTGAATAACTGTTCCAGAGATCTCGGACTTTTGGACATTTAATAATAATTCACGCAATTTACGCTGAAGGCCAAGCTTGGAACCACAGCTCCTAATCGGAGGAGGCAGATCATTCCAGCATTTTGTAGCCTGGAACCGAAAGCTGCCCCGGAAGGCTGCGCAGTTACATTTAGGGACTATGAGTGGTTTATAGTTGGCTGCAATACGTATCGCTCGCTGTTGTTGTCGCCAAGCTATTTTCGTCAAGAGGTAAGGAGGTTTGCCTAATTTAAAGACGCCAAAAAGAAGAGAAGTAAGGTGGAGGTGTTGCCTTTGTTTCATTTTAAGCAAATTTGCATTACACAGGTAAGGGGACACAGATGTTCGCGGAGGAATCGCAAAACAAAAGCGAGCGCAAGCATTCTGTACCCTTTGAATTAGCTTTTGGGTTTTGACAAATAAACAAGGACCAATGACAAAATCGCAATAATTCAATTTAGACAGCACAAGTGATTCACAAAGTTTGATTCTAAGTTCCACAGGGATAAATTGGCGAATATTGTACAGCACCTTAAGCCTGTAGAAACAGTTACGGACTGTGTTGAGAACATGTTCTTCGAAACGCAAGTGAGAATCCATCAGGACTCCAAGATTGCGTGCAGTGTACACCCGCTCAATAGGAACACCACAAGCATCAATATCGAAGGCCATACTATCGTCGTCTCCTCAGATGTTATATCTCTCTTAGAGAGGTCGTCGTATTTACGCCAAGCGCATACCGATAAACAATACGCGACGTAGTGATGGTGTGTGTAAGCTACGACACCTGTTAAAGTATATGTCTCGTCCCCAAGAGACAGTTGTTTCGGTAGTTCACCTAATGCGTATTTACGCGCCGTAGAACAATTGTTCCCTGGGAACAACTCATTTGACTGAAATTCGACGTAACATACCTGCCTTCAGCCGCCAATAGCAAATTTTCGATTTAATTTTTTTTGTGGCAATAATGATGGGATCCTAACGGTTTTAATGCCTGAACAAACGTGAACTAACGTCACCCGATGCACCCACATAGTTAGATTTGTCAATTCCAGTGTGGGGTGGTTGGCGTGAAGTTAGCCACCCCATAGTATGAAAAAAATCTAAAACCTCGGAAATCGCTTTTTCTCTTTTGATTGCGCGCAAGATACCGTACTGTATCGATTAAGTAAGGCCTGCAGACGCTTGTTTAGGCTGAAGAATCGTAAGGACCCGATTGTATAACTTTTTACGACACCTATCATACCTGCCTTCAGCCGCCAATAGCAAATTTTCGATTTTATTTTTTTCTGGCAATACTGATGGGATCCTAACGTTTTTAATGCCTGAGCAAACGTGAACTAACGTCGCCCGATGCACCCACATAGTTAGATTTGTCAATTCCAGGGTGGGGTGGTTGGCGTGAAGTTAGCCACCCCATAGTATGAAAAAAAATCTAAAACCTCGGAAATGTCTTTTTCTCTTTTGATTGCCCGCAAGATACCGTACTGTATCGATTAAGTAAGGCCTGCAGACGCTTCTTTAGGCTGAAGAATCGTAAGGACCCGATTTTATAACTTTTTACGACACCTAACATACCTGCCTTCAGCCGCCAATAGCAAATTTTCGATTTTATTTTTTTCTGGCAATACTGATGGGATCCTAACGTTTTTAATGCCTGAACAAACGTGAACTAACGTCGCCCGATGCCCCCACATAGTTAGATTTGTCGATTCCAGGGTGGGGTGGTTGGCGTGAAGTTAGCCACCCCATAGTATGAAAAAAAATCTATAACCTCGGAAATCTCTTTTTCTCTTTTGATTGCCCGCAAGATACCGTACTGTATCGATTAAGTAAGGCCTGCAGACGCTTGTTTAGGCTGAAGGATCGTAAGGACCCGATTGTATAACTTTTCACGACACCTAACATACCTGCCTTCAGCCGCCAATAGCAAATTTTCGATTTTATTTTTTTGTGGCAATACTGATGGGATCTTAACGTTTTTAATGCCTGAACAAACGTGAACTAACGTCGCCCGATGCCCCCACATAGTTATATTTGTCGATTCCAGGGTGGGGTGGTTGGCGTGAAGTTAGCCACCCCATAGTATGAAAAAAAATCTAAAACCTCGGAAATCTCTTTTTCTCCTTTGATTGCCCGCAAGATACCGTACTGTATCGATTAAGTAAGGCCTACAGACGCTTGTTAAGGCTGAAGAATCGTTAGGACCCGATTGTATAACTTTTTACGACACCTAACATACCTGCCTTCAGCCGCCAATAGCAAATTTTCGAAGTTTTTTTGGCAATACTGATGTGATCCTAACGTTTTTAATGCCTGAACAAACGTGAACTAACGTCGCCCGATGCACCCACATAGTTAGATTTGTCGATTCCAGGGTGGGGTGGTTGGCGTGAAGTTAGCCACCCCAAGGTATGAAAAGAAATCTAAAACCTCAGAATCTCTTTTTCTCTTTTGATTGCCCGCAAGATACCGTACTGTATCGATTAAGTAAGGCCTGCAGACGCTTGTTTAGGCTGAAGAATCGTAAGGACCCGATTGTATAACTTTTTACGACACCTAACATACCTGCCTACAGCCGCCAATAGCAAATTTTCGATTTTATTTTTTTCTGGCAATACTGATGGGATCCTAACGTTTTTAATGCCTGAACAAACGTGAACTAACGTCGCCCGATGCCCCCACGTAGTTAGATTTGTCGTTTCCAGGGTGGGGTGGTTGGCGTGAAGTTAGCCACCCCATAGTATGAAAAAAAATCTCTTTTTCTCTTTTGATTGCCCGCAAGATAACGTACTGTATCGATTAAGTAAAGCCTGCAGACGCTTGTTAAGGCTGAAGAATCGTAAGGACCCGATTGTATAACTTTTTACGACACCTAACATACCTGCCTTCAGCCGCCAATAGCAAATTTTCGATTTTATTTTTTTCTGGCAATACTGATGGGATCGTAACGTTTTTAATGCCTGAACAAACGTGAACTAACGTCGCCCGATGCCCCCACGTAGTTAGATTTGTCGATTCCAGGGTGGGGTGGTTGGCGTGAAGTTAGCCACCCCATAGTATGAAAAAAAATCTAAAACCTCGGAAATGCCTTTCTCCTTTGATTGCCCGCAAGATACCGTACTGTATCGATTAAGTAAGGCCTACAGACGCTTGTTTAGGCTGAAGAATCGTTAGGACCCGATTGTATAACTTTTTACGACACCTAACATACCTGCCTTCAGCCGCCAATAGCAAATTTTCGATTATATTTTTTTCTGGCAATACTGATGGGATCCTAACGTTTTTAATGCCTGAACAAACGTGAACTAACGTCGCCCGATGCACCCACATAGTTAGATTTGTCAATTCCAGGGTGGGGTGGTTGGCGTGAAGTTAGCCACCCCATAGTATGAAAAAAAATCTAAAACCTCGGAAATCTCTTTTTCTCTTTTGATTGCCCGCAAGATACCGTACTGTATCGATTAAGTAAGGCCTGCAGACGCTTGTTTAGGCTGAAGAATCGTAAGGACCCGATTGTATAACTTTTTACGACACCTAACATACCTGCCTACAGCCGCCAATAGCAAATTTTCGATTTTATTTTTTTGTGGCAATACTGATGGGATCCTAACGTTTTTAATGCCTGAACAAACGTGAACTAACGTCGCCCGATGCACCCACATAGTTAGATTTGTCAATTCCAGGGTGGGGTGGTTGGCGTGAAGTTAGCCACCCCATAGTATGAAAAAAAATCTAAAACCTCGGAAATCTCTTTTTCTCTTTTGATTGCCCGCAAGATACCGTACTGTATCGATTAAGTAAGGCCTGCAGACGCTTGTTTAGGCTGAAGAATCGTAAGGACCCGATTGTATAACTTTTTACGACACCTAACATACCTGCCTTCAGCCGCCAGTAGCAAATTTTCGATTTAATTTTTTTCTGGCAATACTGATGGGATCCTAACGTTTTTAATGCCTGAACAAACGTGAACTAACGTCGCCCGATGCCCCCACGTAGTTAGATTTGTCGTTTCCAGGGTGGGGTGGTTGGCGTGAAGTTAGCCACCCCATAGTATGAAAAAAAATCTAAAACCTCGGAAATGCCTTTCTCTTTTGATTGCCCGCAAGATACCGAACTGTATCGATTAAGTAAGGCCTACAGACGCTTGTTTAGGCTGAAGAATCGTAAGGACCCGATTGTATAACTTTTTACGACACCTAACATACCTGCCTACAGCCGCCAATAGCAAATTTTCGATTTTATTTTTTTCTGGCAATACTGATGGGATCCTAACGTTTTTAATGCCTGAACAAACGTGAACTAACGTCGCCCGATGCCCCCACGTAGTTAGATTTGTCGTTTCCAGGGTGGGGTGGTTGGCGTGAAGTTAGCCACCCCATAGTATGAAAAAAAATCTCTTTTTCTCTTTTGATTGCCCGCAAGATAACGTACTGTATCGATTAAGTAAAGCCTGCAGACGCTTGTTAAGGCTGAAGAATCGTAAGGACCCGATTGTATAACTTTTTACGACACCTAACATACCTGCCTTCAGCCGCCAATAGCAAATTTTCGATTTTATTTTTTTCTGGCAATACTGATGGGATCGTAACGTTTTTAATGCCTGAACAAACGTGAACTAACGTCGCCCGATGCCCCCACGTAGTTAGATTTGTCGATTCCAGGGTGGGGTGGTTGGCGTGAAGTTAGCCACCCCATAGTATGAAAAAAAATCTAAAACCTCGGAAATGCCTTTCTCCTTTGATTGCCCGCAAGATACCGTACTGTATCGATTAAGTAAGGCCTACAGACGCTTGTTTAGGCTGAAGAATCGTTAGGACCCGATTGTATAACTTTTTACGACACCTAACATACCTGCCTTCAGCCGCCAATAGCAAATTTTCGATTATATTTTTTTCTGGCAATACTGATGGGATCCTAACGTTTTTAATGCCTGAACAAACGTGAACTAACGTCGCCCGATGCACCCACATAGTTAGATTTGTCAATTCCAGGGTGGGGTGGTTGGCGTGAAGTTAGCCACCCCATAGTATGAAAAAAAATCTAAAACCTCGGAAATCTCTTTTTCTCTTTTGATTGCCCGCAAGATACCGTACTGTATCGATTAAGTAAGGCCTGCAGACGCTTGTTTAGGCTGAAGAATCGTAAGGACCCGATTGTATAACTTTTTACGACACCTAACATACCTGCCTACAGCCGCCAATAGCAAATTTTCGATTTTATTTTTTTCTGGCAATACTGATGGGATCCTAACGTTTTTAATGCCTGAACAAACGTGAACTAACGTCGCCCGATGCCCCCACGTAGTTAGATTTGTCGTTTCCAGGGTGGGGTGGTTGGCGTGAAGTTAGCCACCCCATAGTATGAAAAAAAATCTAAAACCTCGGAAATCTCTTTTTCTCTTTTGATTGCCCGCAAGATAACGTACTGTATCGATTAAGTAAAGCCTGCAGACGCTTGTTAAGGCTGAAGAATCGTAAGGACCCGATTGTATAACTTTTTACGACACCTAACATACCTGCCTTCAGCCGCCAGTAGCAAATTTTCGATTTAATTTTTTTCTGGCAATACTGATGGGATCCTAACGTTTTTAATGCCTGAACAAACGTGAACTAACGTCGCCCGATGCCCCCACGTAGTTAGATTTGTCGTTTCCAGGGTGGGGTGGTTGGCGTGAAGTTAGCCACCCCATAGTATGAAAAAAAATCTAAAACCTCGGAAATGCCTTTCTCTTTTGATTGCCCGCAAGATACCGAACTGTATCGATTAAGTAAGGCCTACAGACGCTTGTTTAGGCTGAAGAATCGTTAGGACCCGATTGTATAACTTTTTACGACACCTAACATACCTGCCTTCAGCCGCCAATAGCAAATTTTCGATTTCATTTTTTTGTGGCAATACTGATGGGATCCTAACGTTTTTAATGCCTGAACAAACGTGAACTAACGTCGCCCGATGCACCCACATAGTTAGATTTGTCAATTCCAGGGTGGGGTGGTTGGCGTGAAGTTAGCCACCCCATAGTATGAAAAAAAATCTAAAACCTCGGAAATCTCTTTTTCTCTTTTGATTGCCCGCAAGATACCGTACTGTATCGATTAAGTAAGGCCTGCAGACGCTTGTTTAGGCTGAAGAATCGTAAGGACCCGATTGTATAACTTTTTACGACACCTAACATACCTGCCTTCAGCCGCCAGTAGCAAATTTTCGATTTAATTTTTTTCTGGCAATACTGATGGGATCCTAACGTTTTTAATGCCTGAACAAACGTGAACTAACGTCGCCCGATGCCCCCACGTAGTTAGATTTGTCGTTTCCAGGGTGGGGTGGTTGGCGTGAAGTTAGCCACCCCATAGTATGAAAAAAAATCTAAAACCTCGGAAATGCCTTTCTCTTTTGATTGCCCGCAAGATACCGAACTGTATCGATTAAGTAAGGCCTACAGACGCTTGTTTAGGCTGAAGAATCGTTAGGACCCGATTGTATAACTTTTTACGACACCTAACATACCTGCCTTCAGCCGCCAATAGCAAATTTTCGATTTCATTTTTTTGTGGCAATACTGATGGGATCCTAACGTTTTTAATGCCTGAACAAACGTGAACTAACGTCGCCCGATGCACCCACATAGTTAGATTTGTCAATTCCAGGGTGGGGTGGTTGGCGTGAAGTTAGCCACCCCATAGTATGAAAAAAAATCTAAAACCTCGGAAATCTCTTTTTCTCTTTTGATTGCCCGCAAGATACCGTACTGTATCGATTAAGTAAGGCCTGCAGACGCTTGTTTAGGCTGAAGAATCGTAAGGACCCGATTGTATAACTTTTTACGACACCTAACATACCTGCCTTCAGTCGCCAATAGCAAATTTTCGATTTTATTTTTTTGTGGCAATACTGATGGGATCCTAACGTTTCTAATGCCTGAACAAACGTGAACTAACGTCGCCCGATGCACCCACATAGTTAGATTTGTCAATTCCAGGGTGGGGTGGTTGGCGTGAAGTTAGCCACCCCATAGTATGAAAAAAAATCTAAAACCTCGGAAATCTCTTTTTCTCTTTTGATTGCCCGCAAGATACCGTACTGTATCGATTAAGTAAGGCCTGCAGACGCTTGTTTAGGCTGAAGAATCGTAAGGACCCGATTGTATAACTTTTTACGACACCTAACATACCTGCCTTCAGTCGCCAATAGCAAATTTTCGATTTTATTTTTTTGTGGCAATACTGATGGGATCCTAACGTTTTTAATGCCTGAACAAACGTGAACTAACGTCGCCCGATGCCCCCACGTAGTTAGATTTGTCGTTTCCAGGGTGGGGTGGTTGGCGTGAAGTTAGCCACCCCATAGTATGAAAAAAAATCTAAAACCTCGGAAATCTCTTTTTCTCTTTTGATTGCCCGCAAGATAACGTACTGTATCGATTAAGTAAAGCCTGCAGACGCTTGTTAAGGCTGAAGAATCGTAAGGACCCGATTGTATAACTTTTTACGACACCTAACATACCTGCCTTCAGCCGCCAATAGCAAATTTTCGATTTTATTTTTTTCTGGCAATACTGATGGGATCCTAACGTTTTTAATGCCTGAACAAACGTGAACTAACGTCGCCCGATGCCCCCACGTAGTTAGATTTGTCGATTCCAGGGTGGGGTGGTTGGCGTGAAGTTAGCCACCCCATAGTATGAAAAAAAATCTAAAACCTCGGAAATGCCTTTCTCCTTTGATTGCCTGCAAGATACCGTACTGTATCGATTAAGTAAGGCCTACAGACGCTTGTTTAGGCTGAAGAATCGTTAGGACCCGATTGTATAACTTTTTACGACACCTAACATACCTGCCTTCAGCCGCCAATAGCAAATTTTCGATTTTATTTTTTTCTGGCAATACTGATGGGATCCTAACGTTTTTAATGCCTGAAAAAACGTGAACTAACGTCGCCCGATGCCCCCACGTAGTTAGATTTGTCGATTCCAGGGTGGGGTGGTTGGCGTGAAGTTAGCCACCCCATAGTATGAAAAAAAATCTAAAACCTCGGAAATGCCTTTCTCCTTTGATTGCCCGCAAGATACCGTACTGTATCGATTAAGTAAGGCCTACAGACGCTTGTTTAGGCTGAAGAATCGTTAGGACCCGATTGTATAACTTTTTACGACACCTAACATACCTGCCTTCAGCCGCCAATAGCAAATTTTCGATTTTATTTTTTTCTGGCAATACTGATGGGATCCTAACGTTTTTAATGCCTGAACAAACGTGAACTAACGTCGCCCGATGCACCCACATAGTTAGATTTGTCAATTCCAGGGTGGGGTGGTTGGCGTGAAGTTAGCCACCCCATAGTATGAAAAAAAATCTAAAACCTCGGAAATCTCTTTTTCTCTTTTGATTGCCCGCAAGATACCGTACTGTATCGATTAAGTAAGGCCTGCAGACGCTTGTTTAGGCTAAAGAATCGTAAGGACCCGATTGTATAACTTTTTACGACACCTAACATACCTGCCTACAGCCGCCAATAGCAAATTTTCGATTTTATTGTTTTCTGGCAATACTGATGGGATCCTAACGTTTTTAATGCCTGAACAAACGTGAACTAACGTCGCCCGATGCCCCCACGTAGTTAGATTTGTCGTTTCCAGGGTGGGGTGGTTGGCGTAAAGTTAGCCACCCCAAGGTATGAAAAGAAATCTAAAACCTCAGAATCTCTTTTTCTCTTTTGATTGCCCGCAAGATACCGTACTGTATCGATTAAGTAAGGCCTGCAGACGCTTGTTTAGGCTGAAGAATCGTAAGGACCCGATTGTATAACTTTTTACGACACCTAACATACCTGCCTACAGCCGCCAATAGCAAATTTTCGATTTTATTTTTTTCTGGCAATACTGATGGGATCCTAACGTTTTTAATGCCTGAACAAACGTGAACTAACGTCGCCCGATGCCCCCACGTAGTTAGATTTGTCGTTTCCAGGGTGGGGTGGTTGGCGTGAAGTTAGCCACCCCATAGTATGAAAAAAAATCTAAAACCTCGGAAATCTCTTTTTCTCTTTTGATTGCCCGCAAGATAACGTACTGTATCGATTAAGTAAAGCCTGCAGACGCTTGTTAAGGCTGAAGAATCGTAAGGACCCGATTGTATAACTTTTTACGACACCTAACATACCTGCCTTCAGCCGCCAATAGCAAATTTTCGATTTTTTTTTTTCTGGCAATACTGATGGGATCCTAACGTTTTTAATGCCTGAACAAACGTGAACTAACGTCGCCCGATGCCCCCACGTAGTTAGATTTGTCGATTCCAGGGTGGGGTGGTTGGCGTGAAGTTAGCCACCCCATAGTATGAAAAAAAATCGAAAACCTCGGAAATGCCTTTCTCCTTTGATTGCCCGCAAGATACCGTACTGTATCGATTAAGTAAGGCCTACAGACGCTTGTTTAGGCTGAAGAATCGTTAGGACCCGATTGTATAACTTTTTACGACACCTAACATACCTGCCTTCAGCCGCCAATAGCAAATTTTCGATTTTATTTTTTTCTGGCAATACTGATGGGATCCTAACGTTTTTAATGCCTGAACAAACGTGAACTAACGTCGCCCGATGCACCCACATAGTTAGATTTGTCAATTCCAGGGTGGGGTGGTTGGCGTGAAGTTAGCCACCCCATAGTATGAAAAAAAATCTAAAACCTCGGAAATCTCTTTTTCTCTTTTGATTGCCCGCAAGATACCGTACTGTATCGATTAAGTAAGGCCTGCAGACGCTTGTTTAGGCTGAAGAATCGTAAGGACCCGATTGTATAACTTTTTACGACACCTAACATACCTGCCTACAGCCGCCAATAGCAAATTTTCGATTTTATTGTTTTCTGGCAATACTGATGGGATCCTAACGTTTTTAATGCCTGAACAAACGTGAACTAACGTCGCCCGATGCCCCCACGTAGTTAGATTTGTCGTTTCCAGGGTGGGGTGGTTGGCGTGAAGTTAGCCACCCCATAGTATGAAAAAAAATCTAAAACCTCAGAATCTCTTTTTCTCTTTTGATTGCCCGCAAGATACCGTACTTTATCGATTAAGTAAGGCCTGCAGACGCTTGTTTAGGCTGAAGAATCGTAAGGACCCGATTGTATAACTTTTTACGACACCTAACATACCTGCCTACAGCCGCCAATAGCAAATTTTCGATTTTATTTTTTTCTGGCAATACTGATGGGATCCTAACGTTTTTAATGCCTGAACAAACGTGAACTAACGTCGCCCGATGCCCCCACGTAGTTAGATTTGTCGTTTCCAGGGTGGGGTGGTTGGCGTGAAGTTAGCCACCCCATAGTATGAAAAAAAATCTAAAACCTCGGAAATCTCTTTTTCTCTTTTGATTGCCCGCAAGATAACGTACTGTATCGATTAAGTAAAGCCTGCAGACGCTTGTTAAGGCTGAAGAATCGTAAGGACCCGATTGTATAACTTTTTACGACACCTAACATACCTGCCTTCAGCCGCCAGTAGCAAATTTTCGATTTAATTTTTTTCTGGCAATACTGATGGGATCCTAACGTTTTTAATGCCTGAACAAACGTGAACTAACGTCGCCCGATGCCCCCACGTAGTTAGATTTGTCGTTTCCAGGGTGGGGTGGTTGGCGTGAAGTTAGCCACCCCATAGTATGAAAAAAAATCTAAAACCTCGGAAATGCCTTTCTCTTTTGATTGCCCGCAAGATACCGTACTGTATCGATTAAGTAAGGCCTGCAGACGCTTGTTTAGGCTGAAGAATCGTAAGGACCCGATTGTATAACTTTTTACGACACCTAACATACCTGCCTTCAGCCGCCAATAGCAAATTTTCGATTTTATTTTTTTGTGGCAATACTGATGGGATCCTAACGTTTTTAATGCCTGAACAAACGTGAACTAACGTCGCCCGATGCCCCCACGTAGTTAGATTTGTCGTTTCCAGGGTGGGGTGGTTGGCGTGAAGTTAGCCACCCCATAGTATGAAAAAAAATCTAAAACCTCAGAATCTCTTTTTCTCTTTTGATTGCCCGCAAGATACCGTACTTTATCGATTAAGTAAGGCCTGCAGACGCTTGTTTAGGCTGAAGAATCGTAAGGACCCGATTGTATAACTTTTTACGACACCTAACATACCTGCCTACAGCCGCCAATAGCAAATTTTCGATTTTATTTTTTTCTGGCAATACTGATGGGATCCTAACGTTTTTAATGCCTGAACAAACGTGAACTAACGTCGCCCGATGCCCCCACGTAGTTAGATTTGTCGTTTCCAGGGTGGGGTGGTTGGCGTGAAGTTAGCCACCCCATAGTATGAAAAAAAATCTAAAACCTCGGAAATCTCTTTTTCTCTTTTGATTGCTCGCAAGATACCGTACTGTATCGATTAAGTAAGGCCTGCAGACGCTTGTTTAGGCTGAAGAATCGTAAGGACCCGATTGTATAACTTTTTACGACACCTAACATACCTGCCTTCAGTCGCCAATAGCAAATTTTCGATTTTATTTTTTTGTGGCAATACTGATGGGATCCTAACGTTTTTAATGCCTGAACAAACGTGAACTAACGTCGCCCGATGCACCCACATAGTTAGATTTGTCAATTCCAGGGTGGGGTGGTTGGCGTGAAGTTAGCCACCCCATAGTATGAAAAAAAATCTAAAACCTCGGAAATCTCTTTTTCTCTTTTGATTGCCCGCAAGATACCGTACTGTATCGATTAAGTAAGGCCTGCAGACGCTTGTTTAGGCTGAAGAATCGTAAGGACCCGATTGTATAACTTTTTACGACACCTAACATACCTGCCTACAGCCGCCAATAGCAAATTTTCGATTTTATTGTTTTCTGGCAATACTGATGGGATCCTAACGTTTTTAATGCCTGAACAAACGTGAACTAACGTCGCCCGATGCCCCCACGTAGTTAGATTTGTCGTTTCCAGGGTGGGGTGGTTGGCGTGAAGTTAGCCACCCCATAGTATGAAAAAAAATCTAAAACCTCAGAATCTCTTTTTCTCTTTTGATTGCCCGCAAGATACCGTACTTTATCGATTAAGTAAGGCCTGCAGACGCTTGTTTAGGCTGAAGAATCGTAAGGACCCGATTGTATAACTTTTTACGACACCTAACATACCTGCCTACAGCCGCCAATAGCAAATTTTCGATTTTATTTTTTTCTGGCAATACTGATGGGATCCTAACGTTTTTAATGCCTGAACAAACGTGAACTAACGTCGCCCGATGCCCCCACGTAGTTAGATTTGTCGTTTCCAGGGTGGGGTGGTTGGCGTGAAGTTAGCCACCCCATAGTATGAAAAAAAATCTAAAACCTCGGAAATCTCTTTTTCTCTTTTGATTGCCCGCAAGATAACGTACTGTATCGATTAAGTAAAGCCTGCAGACGCTTGTTAAGGCTGAAGAATCGTAAGGACCCGATTGTATAACTTTTTACGACACCTAACATACCTGCCTTCAGCCGCCAGTAGCAAATTTTCGATTTAATTTTTTTCTGGCAATACTGATGGGATCCTAACGTTTTTAATGCCTGAACAAACGTGAACTAACGTCGCCCGATGCCCCCACGTAGTTAGATTTGTCGTTTCCAGGGTGGGGTGGTTGGCGTGAAGTTAGCCACCCCATAGTATGAAAAAAAATCTAAAACCTCGGAAATGCCTTTCTCTTTTGATTGCCCGCAAGATACCGTACTGTATCGATTAAGTAAGGCCTGCAGACGCTTGTTTAGGCTGAAGAATCGTAAGGACCCGATTGTATAACTTTTTACGACACCTAACATACCTGCCTTCAGCCGCCAATAGCAAATTTTCGATTTTATTTTTTTGTGGCAATACTGATGGGATCCTAACGTTTTTAATGCCTGAACAAACGTGAACTAACGTCGCCCGATGCCCCCACGTAGTTAGATTTGTCGTTTCCAGGGTGGGGTGGTTGGCGTGAAGTTAGCCACCCCATAGTATGAAAAAAAATCTAAAACCTCAGAATCTCTTTTTCTCTTTTGATTGCCCGCAAGATACCGTACTTTATCGATTAAGTAAGGCCTGCAGACGCTTGTTTAGGCTGAAGAATCGTAAGGACCCGATTGTATAACTTTTTACGACACCTAACATACCTGCCTACAGCCGCCAATAGCAAATTTTCGATTTTATTTTTTTCTGGCAATACTGATGGGATCCTAACGTTTTTAATGCCTGAACAAACGTGAACTAACGTCGCCCGATGCCCCCACGTAGTTAGATTTGTCGTTTCCAGGGTGGGGTGGTTGGCGTGAAGTTAGCCACCCCATAGTATGAAAAAAAATCTAAAACCTCGGAAATCTCTTTTTCTCTTTTGATTGCCCGCAAGATACCGTACTGTATCGATTAAGTAAGGCCTGCAGACGCTTGTTTAGGCTGAAGAATCGTAAGGACCCGATTGTATAACTTTTTACGACACCTAACATACCTGCCTTCAGTCGCCAATAGCAAATTTTCGATTTTATTTTTTTGTGGCAATACTGATGGGATCCTAACGTTTTTAATGCCTGAACAAACGTGAACTAACGTCGCCCGATGCACCCACATAGTTAGATTTGTCAATTCCAGGGTGGGGTGGTTGGCGTGAAGTTAGCCACCCCATAATATGAAAAAAAATCTAAAACCTCGGAAATCTCTTTTTCTCTTTTGATTGCCCGCAAGATACCGTACTGTATCGATTAAGTAAGGCCTGCAGACGCTTGTTTAGGCTGAAGGATCGTAAGGACTCGATTGTATAACTTTTTACGACACCTAACATACCTGCCTTCAGCCGCCAATAGCAAATTTTCGATTTTATTTTTTTGTGGCAATACTGATGGGATCCTAACGTTTTTAATGCCTGAACAAACGTGAACTAACGTCGCCCGATGCACCCACATAGTTAGATTTGTGAATTCCAGGGTGGGGTGGTTGGCGTGAAGTTAGCCACCCCATAGTATGAAAAAAAATCTAAAACCTCGGAAATCCCTTTTTCTCTTTTGATTGCCCGCAAGATACCGTACTGTATCGATTAAGTAAGGCCTGCAGACGCTTGTTTAGGCTGAAGAATCGTAAGGACTCGATTGTATAACTTTTTACGACACCTAACATACCTGGGTTCAGCCGCCAATAGCAAATTTTCGATTTTATTTTTTTCTGGCAATACTGATGGGATCCTAACGTTTTTAATGCCTGAACAAACGTGAACTAACGTCGCCCGATGCCCCCACATAGTTAGATTTGTCAATTCCAGGGTAGGGTGGCTGGCGTGAAGTTAGCCACCCCATAGTATGAAAAAAAATCTAAAACCTCGGAAATCTCTTTTTCTCTTTTGATTGCCCGCAAGATACCGTACTGTATCGATTAAGTAAGGCCTGCAGACGCTTGTTTAGGCTGAAGAATCGTAAGGACCCGATTGTATAACTTTTTACGACACCTAACATACCTGCCTTCAGCCGCCAATAGCAAATTTTCGATTTTATTTTTTTGTGGCAATACTGATGGGATCCTAACGTTTTTAATGCCTGAACAAACGTGAACTAACATCGCCCGATGCACCCACATAGTTAGATTTGTCAATTCCAGGGTGGGGTGGTTGGCGTGAAGTTAGCCACCCCATAGTATGAAAAAAAATCTAAAACCTCGGAAATCTCTTTTTCTCTTTTGATTGCCCGCAAGATACCGTACTGTATCGATTAAGTAAGGCCTGCAGACGCTTGTTTAGGCTGAAGAATCGTAAGGACCCGATTGTATAACTTTTTACGACATCTAACATACCTGCCTTCAGCCGCCAATAGCAAATTTTCGATTTTATTTTTTTCTGGCAATACTGATGGGATCCTAACGTTTTTAATGCCTGAACAAACGTGAACTAACGTCGCCCGATGCCCCCACATAGTTAGATTTGTCGATTCCAGGGTGGGGTGGTTGGCGTGAAGTTAGCCACCCCACTTTCGAAAAATAAAAATAAATGATTGCGTCGGGTCCTAACGATTTGATTTGGTGAACTATCATGACTAACGAATATCTTTCGATATAAAAATAGAAATAGCAAAAAAAGTGGTTTGGGGTGGTTAACGTGAAGTTAGCCACCCCATTTTGTTTTTTTAAAAAATCGACGTTACGATCGGGTCCTAACGATTTAACCTGCTGAACAAACATGAACTAACGATGAACTAACGATACCGATATGCCATTTGCGGGCAAACGGTTTGGGGTGGTCAACTTCACGCGGGCGAAAAATGGTTACATTGCAGCCATAAAGTTAACATTATAATAATAAATCTGAAAATGTGACATATATTTTAAATTAGTAATCTGTATTTTCCTATTCATTATCAATGCTTGTCAGAGTGGCGTATTAGCGTCAAAATAGTGAAAGCTACTAGTACTACTATAGTATATATAGAAAGATAAGGAAACAAGTACTTAGTATTAATCCAAATAAAATATTATTTTCATCCGGTTGTAAAGGCGGAATCAGACGGTTCATTTTTCGTTCATTTTTATGTTTCATTCCGCACCTTTCACCCGAAGTGACACGTCTGATCATAAAGTGAACCAAAAGTGCCGAACAATCACCCGAGGTTCACTCGGATGAATGTTCATCCGAGTGAACCGTCTGATTCCGCCTTAACCACTCTATATTATGTCCTCTCGCGAACTTTAGGTATTTTAGCTCACCTAATTCCGGGCCCTGCAAATAAGTCCCCATTAAACGGAAGTCAAAAGTAACTGATTACCGAGATAATAAACTTTGTTCTAATTGGGATTGTTCATATTTTTACCCCCCATTTTGATAATTTATTCTGAAACTATAGGCCATTTTAAGATATCAATTTGATTTCTTTAGCTTTAAGCAACTTAGTTATTTTATTTTAATTAAAATAATTAATCGGATACGACGCCTTGTATTAAGTAACAGTTACAAGCTGAATAGCATTGACGAAGTCAATAATTCGTATAAAAAAACCATTAGTTAAATATGCATGATTTATTTATTCAAATTATTGCTATATTTATGACCAATAAACGATGCGACAGGCTGACCACTGGTGCCTGGCTAACCACTGGTGCCGTTACCCTACATAAGTTTCGAAAAAAATCAGTGGTACGAGCCGGGGTTTAAACCCGAGACCTCCGGATTGAAAGTTGGACTATACCTACTAGTTAGTACCTCTCACTTAAGTAAATAAGTAAGTATAACTGATAACGTGACGAAAACTTACCTTTTCACGCGGCATGCTCAAAGAAAGAGCACACATACTCAAAATTAGTATCACGACTAGTTTCATGTTTACAAAAATTCTGTGGCTCTCTGGTTTAATCTAACTATATAGGTATACTAAATATTTATAGATGTATATCGGTATTGCAAGAATGATTATGTATTGAGTACGTGCGATTATGCCGAGATCTCAAATCAGAGTAACGTGACGTGATACAGAATTTTAAGTTCTTCGGTATTATATCAATTTCGGACGTAAAACAAATAGGATACAGCATATCATAGTAAGGGTTATCGTGTAGATGACCCGAACCGTTCATTAAACAATCTTGGAGGTACATTTTATACGAATAACGTTTGATCATGTTATTTATATCCCTATTTTATGATAGTATTTTATGCAAAACTTGTATAAGAGGAATCAAAAAGGTGAGTGGCATGGGTTTTTTTTGACCTAGGTACCCACTTGAACACGACGTTGCATACAATACTTTTTCTACGACTACACTTACTTTTGCATAAAATGCGAAATTGAACACTTCATGGATACTGCAGTTATTTATCAACGTGATCAACAATAATTTAAGTTTCCCCCTTTAAAACACTGTCGCCAAACCGGAGATCCAGTAGGGATCCCCAGGGTCCAGCATGAGCTCAAGATTTTGATACCGGTACCAACTGCTCATCAGTACAAGTCGAATGAGCCCAAACAGCACGAGTTTATGATGCGCCAAACCCGAGATCCAGTAGGGATCCCCAGGGTCCAGCATAAGCTCCAGATTTTGATACCGGTACCATCTGCTCATCAGTACGAGTCGAATCAGCCCGAACATCATGAGCCTATGATGCGCCAAACCCGAGATCCAGTAGGGATCCCCAGGGTCCAGCATAAGCTCCAGATTTTGATACCGGTACCATCTGCTCATCAGTACGAGTCGAATGAGCCCGAACAGCATGTGGGTATGATGATGCGCCAAACCCGAGATCAGATGTGACTCTCATGTCACGCTTGCACACAGTCACCGCATCCGGTTGCGGCGCCAGTGTGGTAATCGCCTTAACCTTTTTTTATTGGTGGATTTTGACAGCTGCTGTCAAAAAGACCTCGTCACGGTGCTGCCATCTAGTGAAAATCTCGATCGCAGAAACCCTCATTGTGATGAAAATACTAAAGTTTTAAGACAAAGAAAAATGTTGAATATGATACTACTTACGAGTATAAGGTCCATAACTCCCTAAGAAAGAATAGATTGTTAACCAAGGGTTGAAAGTGACCCATTTCACCTGATATATGCCAATAGTTCGAGGGTAAAATGGGTAATTTCACCCGAGTTAAACACTCTGCTTTTCATTTCGACTGTGAGGAAAGTACAATTTATAAAACTGGTATATAAAGAGTAATCTATAAAAATGTTAAGTAAAATTTGAACAATTTGAAAAAGACAAATTCAATGTTTTGCCGGTGGTCGGGTAGCAGGGCATCCGGGTGGGCACCGGCTCAATCCACAATTAACACAGCTAATTACTTTCCACCCTAGGGATGGAAAAGCAATTTTCCACCCGACTATCTACCCAGGAAATTAAACTTTCCGAACAGGAGAGATGCAAAAGCTATTTCTATAACAAGTCCCGCTACGCCGGCATGAATGATATCTACCAATGAAACTCAAAATTACAATACAAGTTTATTGACTAATAATTATAATTAGGCTCCGGCGGATGATGCGGGAATGGGGGATGTCCAAACGGCGGCGGTCCTCTCGGCGGAAACTGGGGCCGGAAAGACGGCAGCGGCGGCCTCCAAGGCGGCGGCGGTCGGGCCCCCGGCGGGCCGAAGCCGGGCGGGCCGAACGGCGGCGGAGGGAAGTGGTGGAAGGGCGGCGGGCCGGGCGGCGGCGGCGGGCCGGGCGGCGCCATGGGGGGCGGCGGCGGCGCCATGGGCAGCGGCGGCGGGCGCAGCGGCGGGCCGGGCGGCGCCATGGGCAGCGGCGACGGCGGCGGCGGCGGCGCCAGCAGCGCGGGGCCCAGCAGTGCGGGCGGCGCGTCCGCGAACAGCTGGTGCGGCCGGTCCGCGTGCGATAGCGGGTTCTGGGCGGCCAGCAATCTGAAATAGAGGTTAATAGAGAACATGCGTGAAAAACATTAAATTGAATTTGTTGCATAAACACGTTCAACAAACCTAAATTGATATAGATAGGTGGAAATCCGTAATAATTTTTAACAGTTTTTTAAAGTAACGGTTTAAAAACGTAAAATTTTCGGAATTTTTTTTTTATACCTCAAATGTATTTTCAAAACTTCAGTTCGTATACTTATGTTCTAACAAGAAAAAAAATGTATGACAACTATATAGCTACACGCATTTTTTCGTGCCTAAAATTACAAAAATCTTCCAAAAGCTTGTTCCTTCCAAACAGTTTTCTGCAACTTTGTGGTCGGTGACGTCACAAACCTCACACTTTTTGTATGGGGCGTAATTAAACGGTTGAACTTTGAAATGATAAACTTTTCAACCGACTACAAGATTTCGAAGGAGGTTTTCAATTCGTTGGGATTTGGGATCTTTGTTTTTGCTTTTTTTTTTAAGTGAATGTAAAAGATAAAAAGATAAAAGATATTTATTCTTCAATTTAGGCACATTACAATGCACTTATGAACGTCAGAGAAAAAAAAAACTACCACCGGTTCTAACCCTACACCTCTGACCCGAGAAGTATTATGACCGGCAAGAAACTCGTCGGGACTTATTTTTCAAAACAGTAATACGGTAATATTATATCTTAAAGATACACAATAATGCGTAGTTCTATAAGAAGATATATCAAAACAGCTTGAGAGTGTTCACCGATTATTCGAAGACGGCTGGACCGATATGGAAAATTATTTTTCTGTTTAACAGAGTATACTTCACAGTTGATCCCATTTTTATCAGGTCAGGATCTGATGATGGGATCCTGGAGAATACGAGGGAACTCTTCAACTATTATAGGCACACCTATAGTGATTTGAGTATTTTTTACAGCAGCTCGAGCATTTGCTTTTGGAAAGGTGGAGGCTAAGTGAAATCTGTTCTTTTTTGTTTAAAACTATTATTATAGGACATTTTACTAGTACTTGGGCCACAAACATCTCTTGCTTCATAGTTTGAAAGTGTGCTTTGGGTCGATTATCATATGAAAAAATAAAGAAATAAAAATTGCTATTTGCTTAAAATTTTGCTAGACTAAGGCGGCTATCACACTGCTGCAGTTTCCGCAGAAGGTGACGGTGTGCGAGCGAAGCGTTCTGCATATGTATAGCGCTGTCTCGTTCACCCACTCGATTGCCGCGCCGGTGTGATAACCGCGAAAAGTATTATTTTTAATTGAATGAATGGGTACATAAAAAGTGGTTTTCAGTACGTAAAGTACTGTCAAATTACTTCACTCGGTTAAGAATTCTAATTTAGCATCTCAAAATGTAAAGCCTGACCAGAAATATATGATCATGCGCCATGTTGCGGAATTTCATTGGAACTAATTTCTTACACTAGCAATAATTTTAATGATAGGTTAACTGACACTGTGTCAGTGTCATTACGACGTTTTACTTGAATAATAGTAACGTATTAGTAACAATGATATTTAAACCTCACTGGCTAGGAAAGCTCTTTTTTATTCTTTAAAAACAGATAGCAAAACTGAATTTTATTCACAAGAGTGCAAAGAATATTTGAAATTCGAACGTGATATTAGTCACTTTTTTAAACATAATAACATGTAAAGGCCACTCCAGACAGGACAATCTTCGCCCATCTGATTAAATTGTCTGATCAAATCAGGTGCTGTGGACGCAAAAATTATTTTATATTTAATTGTATTCAATTAAAAACATTTATGGCCTATTTCACAATCTCCAGTTAAAGCATATCTGTCAGATAAATGTTTGCTGTCCTTTTCTTTTGTATGACTGGCGAAAAGGATAGCAATAATTTTCACTGGCAGATAAGTTTATCTGGAGATTGTGAAACAGGCCCTTAGTGTAAACAATTTTGTTTCATGATTTTACTATAAAACGCTTTAAATCTTTCAAGAAATATTATTTTGATCGATCCATTTTAATTGATGAACTACCTGTCTCAGAATAATTCGAAAATTGTGCATTCTTTTTGTTTTATCTGTGACATATAACTTTTTAATTTTAAAAAGTTAGTTTACGTCACACCTGGCCATAATGTGAGTTTTACCGCTCGCTACGCTTACGGTAAAACTCGCATTATGGCCAGGTGGGGACGTAAAATTGTGTACTCACCACGGGCAGTAAAAAAGAAAGCCCTCTATCGCATATTTACAACCCTCGCCTGCGGCTCGGGTCCCAAATACCTGCGATTTCGGGCTTTCTTTTTTTTACAGCCCTAGGTAAGTAATGTACTATTTCTTTACTTATATTTTTATGTTTCAGATTGCGTTTTTTTATTATTTATTATATTATTGTAATATCTGCCATCACCTTTCAATAAATGTATTAAATCAACGCAAAGACCAGCTGAGATATTTATGTAGGTACTTACGACAGGTGTAATACATTTTTCGTGATATATGTGACTTTGAGGTTATGTAGTTTTGTATCGAATTATCATTTCAAGTTCTTTCTTTCAGTGTAAAATGGAATGATTGAAGCGAAATCTAGTGCTAAATGAAGTCCAAGATCGTTTGTTGCATAGGAGCAAGTGCTGCATATTGTCACAAAGCAAGAAAACACTACAATTTAACAGGTTTAAGCACCAAGCATCCCGCTACCTACAACAGACTTTTATCAAGCCTTTGAAATGTTTTCCTTTATGTACGTACCTATCTAAGCTATGTATAATATAAATAAACACCAAAACCTCACGTGCGTTTATTGATTATTCAATTATACAATTCGTACATTAGATTAAATAAGTGCCTACCTAAAATAGTCGTCAAACGAAATGATAAAAGGAAATCATAAAGTATAGTTCACATAGAAATGGTACGCAATCAAATACGTAGCATTTTCAACTAAATTAAGGCACGTGTATTTTAAGTGATAAAAATTAAATAATATTTGTTTATTTAATAGCATTTAATGAAATTTTACACATTTATTATTGTTACAAGCGAATTTACGGACTTTTTTCTTGATGGATGTCATCATCTTCTGAACAAGACTTATTTCAACTTTTTTAGCCTGTTGTTTCCACGTGGAACGCAGAGAATTGATGTCCTATACCGTTTTGCCAGTTTTGCTTCATATAGCTTTAATTATTACCCAGTAGTTTTCAATTGGACGAAACTGAGGACAGTTTGGAGGATTCATATCACGGGGTATAAAATCGATGTTATTTGAAGCATACTACTCCAAAACCCTTTTCGAGTAGTAGCAGCTAGCCAAATCCCGCCATAATTTTACTAGGCCATAGTGCTTTTAATAAAAGGCAAAGGTCGCTTTTGTAAGTACTCTTTCATGTAAAGCTCGGACGTCATTGTTGATGATGTAATGAAAGTGTTGGTCTTAAGACCGCAACTGCAGATACTTGCTGTATCACATATTTCTTGGCATTTTTTTCAAGTTTTACTAACTTATATTTTTCCTCAACATTCCCTCTATCTTTGGTGATATAAAACTTGGTACTCGGTAGTTGATTAAAATATAGATTGAAGTGAGTTTCATCATCCTTAAAAGGCAGCCCTTGAATTTTGTCAAAATTCGGTCGTATAAGAGTCGAGCACGTGTTTTTGCTGTTTTGTTCTGTTTCACGGTTCGGTTTGGCTATTATATGCCTTTATATCTCTTACCCAGCTCGAAGGCGTATAAGTCTTACATTACTGCGACTTTTTTTTAATATGCCAGATAGATCATAATCCGATATACCTGGATTTTGTTTAATAGCCCTTAACACTTTTTTTACCAAGTTCTTGTCCTTAGTGCCAGGCCTTTGGTTGAGTGGGGACTTTCTATCGAAAGACAGGAAACTCTGGTATTTTTTTAAGACCCTACATACCGTGGTTTTCGGTAAATTTAACGATTTAGCGATATTCGATCCGGACGAAGTGGGATTTTTTAAGTATTTGTTCACTATCAATTTTCGTCTTTCAACTTCCATCGTCTAAAATTTCGAAATTCATAGACCTATCCGAATCAACTTTTGGCGCTAAGACTTCAACATATTGACTTTGAATTGCGATCGTCATTTTTTTATTTTTGACGTCAAATATTTTTTTAACTTGCGACAACTGCGTGCCATTTCTATATGAACTATACTTTAATAAATAAGTAGGAGTATACTGCGTGATATAATATATGTAAATTAACATGACTCTCTTATTCATACAGATAATGAAGCTAATCCTGTCCCATTCTAAACTGAAAAGTTGTATTTTCTGGTAGATATAGGTAGTTACTCGTTTCCCTCGACTGGCCTTATGATTTTAGCAATCATTGTAAGTATCAATGTTTCATTCCTTCCTGGATGTCAACTATTGTATTTTGACCGCACAATCTTCTGTAATTTTTATGTTGTTATTTTAATTTCTTCGCACCTTCTTTTTCATTGTAAAGTCATAAATATATAAGAATTATCAATTATTTTATTATTCAATGCAGAATTACAATTTTCGAAATGACGTACAAAAGGGCGCGACAGGCGTCTAAAAAATACAAAGTTTTGATTGATGTACATTGCTGCTTTTCTATGAAGCAATGCTGCTGTTCGATTCGCTTAGTGTTGCTATATTTTTGTTTGATGTACATTGCTACTGCGTTCGTTGGCTGGCCAGACTATATTTTCCTCGCTTTAGTGAGGTGAAAAGATTTGTGTTACACACTGCTGCAAAGTTATTTTTACGTCTCGGGTGTTGCAACACTTGCTACGCTCAGGATTCTATTTTTGAACTACTCGCTTCGCTCAAGATTCTATTTTCGAACCACTCGCTTCGCTCGCGGTTCACCCATAGAATCCATTCGCTACCTCGCAGTTCAACCCTAGAATCCATTCGCTAGCTCGTGCTTCAATTCCACACTCAAAATTACAACTTTGGTTGGTTAAAATACAACTTTGCACCCTTGTATAACAAATAACTATTACTATGGATGGGTTATACTCTAACCATAGACTAATAACCCAAGACCCCGCATAGCCGGGCGACCCCCGCTGCCACGCTCGAAGTAATTTCACCCTATAGTGTGACACAAATTTATTGTAAGTGACATAGTACGTAAACATAGTACGTCACCATGGCAACCATTAATGTCTGACTCTCTCGTACGCCCCACGGAACAATGGCGCGTTCCCTGTCTAGCATTGCGTGTTCCCCTCCCGCACCCCTTCTTTTTGGCAGCTTAGGTTTCAAAGAAATAACCCGCTAAGCGGAGTATAGAGATAATCGCCAGTTACTGGCCACTATCCAATAACTGGCCACCTGATACTCGTACTAAAAATGAACTCTGTTTACCTACAAACAAAGCTGAAGTAGAAACTGAAGGGTTTCAATAGCTGGCCACGTTATACTAAAATGAATTTTGTTTGTAGGTACGCAGAGTTCGTTTTTAGTATGAGGTGGCCAGTTATTGGACAGTGGCCAGTAACTGGCGATTTACCCTATCTTGTATATGACTCTAACAAAATGAGCACAAAAAATACTTCCAGAGTTATGCCATAACCTAACAACGATTCGTTTATGTTTATTGATTTTGACAATCATTACATCTTTGTCACTCTCATTGTTAGAAAATTACAGTTTGTCTCTTTCCCACGCAGGTGACGGGAGCTCATTGACACGTCCGCATCTCTCGCTTGCCGGAGCGTGACTAGCGACAGTTGTTTGAATTCACTCATATTAAGTGCTTCACTTTTGGAGCGTGCATAACCCATCTGTCATTATTATATATCATAGGTTGGTAAGTAATAAATGACAAAAATGGTCAAATATTCATAGTCAAGAGGGAAACATTGTAAATAATGTAGGTATGTAATAAAATGGTCGGGAAATAAAACTATTTCGCTACGAAACATTTTCAAATAAACATTATAGTTGACAGGTAAACAAATCACGATATGACCATACCATAGAGAATAATGTAGGTACTTTTTGGCCATATTGAACTATAGCCATATAAATGAGAATAATAGCGCCCTCTTGACAATAGTCATATATTTCTGGTCAGGCTTTAAATAAATATTAAAAGATAACCTTACTTTAAACCGTCAGAGTTAACCTTGCGGGACATAAAAAAAAAGTCTTACCTTTCAGCTGCCGAACCGTGCCGCTCCCCTTTAACATCTTTCTTAAACGCGTACGACACAGATATGGGTCTATTGCAGAGGTACTGATTGTTCATAGCCTCTATAGCCGCGTCAGACGCCTCGAACGACGCGAAGTTTATAAACGCGAACGCTTTCGAGTTGCCCGTCTCTGGATCACGCATAACCTGCAACACAAATTACGAAGGTGGCAATTACATATACGATATGAAATATTTAGGACCTATAAAGCTAGATTTACATGTTTTCCGAGACTTGGCACACGTCTACAAGCTCCAAGCGTCTACAAGTACCATAGGGCGGACACGTCATACTACAAAACTCGTTTGAGCGCCTTTGTGTGCACGGCATATCTGAACACGCTCGAATGTGTGCGTCTTTTTTTTATTAATGGCTTTTACTGCTCGCCGGTCTTGGCGAGGTGAATTCTGCCAATGTCAAGGTGTACTTGTGATTTTATTCAATTTTTATAAAATAAAATAAAAGCAACGTTGTTCGGTTAAGGCCTTGTTGATTGTAAAGTGATAGCCTCCTTACAAACACGTGGGTGGCCGAGACCCCGGATAAACGTTTTTTTCAACTAAAGGGTGGTTACGCGCGTTTTGAAACTAATTTTTCATTAGCTGCACACTTGTTCGTTAGGTCACCACACAATAAGCTATCAATATTACACACTGAACTACGTAAATGAGCAAAAACAAAAAACTATTCTAAAGACGGCGTGGCCATCTTGAGCTCAAACGACTATTGTGCGTCTTATGGCGGTGTTTCTGCTGTCGTAAATGACGTTTTACCATACACCGCCATTTTGCTTTTTAGTGATGCGCTGCCAACCTGACGGATTAGCCTACTAGTTCTTTACCAATCGGCCGCCGCGAGGTGAGGTACTTCTGTTCGAGGGGCGAGGCGAAGCATGACCATTCTGTATGAAATACTATTATTTATTCTGTGGTATGGTTACGGACTTTAATTGGTCAACCATATATAAAACAAAAGAAAATAGCTTGAACCGTACAGTCCGTGACTGTATGGTACAGAAGATAATACCTTAGGTGTTTGTAGAATAACTCCAAAAGCAGAAAAGGTGTCATATAGCAGTTTCTCATCCACTTCCGGGTCCAAGTTACCGATGAACACATTGGCGCCCACATCCAGGTTCTTCTGGTGAGCTGATGCTTTGTTTACTCTTACCGGCTTGCCGTAGAGCTTTATCATATTCATAACCTGAGAATGAATGAAGATTCTTATAGTTAAAAATAAATTAAACAGACAGAAATAGTGAAAATAAATATGAGAAGATTTAAAATTTTTACAAATGTAGTTGCTATGGTTCCATTTAAATACCTACATTATATACAGGATGTCCCTAAAACCAACGTCGTTTTATACTTTAATGAAGTCATTTTGCCAATATCTCTAAAAAAAGCCAATTTCTGATAGCCAAAGACGGATCTCACACTGGCGCGGCGTCCCGCTTCGGCGAACGAGACAGCGCTATACGCATGCAGAGCGCTATCTCGCTCGCACACCGTCGCCGCATGAGGAAACCACATCAGTGTGATAACCGCCTTAAAAGGCTGATGATGACAGAAAATGCCTTTTCGTTCGAGATACTGGCAAAATGACTTTGCCGCGGCATAGTATGTCTTGATGATTATAAGTTGATGCTCAACATTGTGAAATGTGTATTTCATCTTCTAGAGTATGAATCCAAGCAAAATCTGGCAATTTCTTTTTTAATAGTGTGTCTACGGAATATATAAGTCAGTAGGTAGTAAATTGCCGCGCGAGGCAGCTCAGCTAGTGTGGACGTGACTTGCCCGAGGCAAACGCACGCGCGGCCGCAATGCCTAGGGCGAGGCACGTCCACACTAGCGGAGCTGCCTCGCACGGCAAGTTCCTCGCGAAGCCGTGCGTCAGGTGTGAACCTGCCTAATGAGTAACCAACTTAGAAAAATAATGAATGGTCTCACCTTGATAGCATAGTCCGCATCCTCTTCCCCCATAAACTCCACGAAGCCATAGCCTTGATGTGTCTGTGTGACTCGGTCTTTGGGCATGTGCACATTCACTGAAACACAAAAAGTAAGTTTTTGTCAGGATAATCGTTTACGCTTCAAGATGGCTGCATCGTCTTTGGAATAGTTTTTTTGTTTTTTGCTCATTTACGTAGTTCAGTGTGTAATATTGATAGCTTATTGTGCGGTGACCTAACGAACAAGTGTGCAGCTAATGAAAAATTAGTCTCAAAATGCGCGTAACCACCCTTTAGTTGAACAAACGGTTATCCGGGGTCCCAGCCACCCACGTGTTTGTAAGGAGGCTATCACTTTACAATCAACAAGGCCTTAACCGAACAACGTTGCTTTTATTTTATTTTACGCAAATGAATAAAATCCTAAGTGTACCTTGACATTGGCAGAATTCACCTCGCTAAACTAGGCGAGGAGTAAAAGCCATCAATTTAAAGAAAAAAAAAAGTTTTGTCAAAAAATAAATTAAAAAAAAATGCGTTTAAGGGGGTGACAACAGCTAAATTCCATCCCTATCTTTTTCAGCGCGCGTAAAAGAGAAACACTGTGTTACGATATATAATTTTAAACAAAAAACGCTGCCCTTCCAACAGGAAATGCCCGAGCTACTGTAAAAAATATTTAAATCACTATAGGTGTGCCTATAATATTTGAAGAGTTCCCTCGATTTCTCCAGGATCCTATCATCAGATCCTAACCTCATAACAATGGGACCAACTGTGAAATATACTTTCAAGGAAAAAAATTACTTTCCATATTGGTCCAGCCATCTTTAAATAATTGGTGAACACCCATAAAAATAAAAAAAAGCAAACACTAAGATCCCAACTAATTGAGAACCTCCTCCTTCTTGAAGTCGGTTGAAAATAAAAGTAAATAAAAAAACCAGCCAAGAGCGTGTCGGGCCACGCTCAGTGTAGGGTTCCGTAGTTTTCCGTCCGTCACAGTAAGTGTCCCCACTTAAGAGTTAAAATAACATCGACATGTTGGTTATGAGCGTTACACGTACAGCGACATCTATCGGCAAATTAAGTAAACTATTGCGCGCGAGCTTAAAGTATGGAAGATGATTTTTATGGGATAATTATTTATTGCGTGAACCGATTTTCACCGTTTTTACTTTATTTGAAAGCACGTCATTTCATTGTGATTTTTTAGAAATTACAGGTACAATAAACACCTGCTTATACGGTTAAATTACAAACTTAGTTCAGAAATGTAGTAATAATGTAGTGAAGTATTTTGTATTTTTAGGGTTCCGTACCTCGAAAGGAAAAAACGGAACCCTTATAGGATCACTTTGTTGTCCGTCTGTCTGTCTGTCTGTCTGTCTGTCTGTCAAGACCATTTTTCTCAGGAACGCGTGGAGGTATCAAGCTGAAATTTATATCAAATACTCAGATCTATTGTCCCTTGGAGCTGTGAAAAAATCAAACTTAAAAGCCAACGCAATCAAAAGATACAGTCGTTTATGCTGCAAATATTAGAGTTGTTCGGCACTCGCAAAACCTACGGGGTACTTCCCGTGAACCCAGAAACTTGAAATTTGGCACTAAGCAACGTCATATAGCATAGACAACGGAAAAATTACAAAAAGAAGAAATTTTTAGTAAAATCATACAAAAAAATATTTTTTTTAATTTTAAACTTACTACCTTTTTCCTCGTAAACGTGTGGAGGTAATAGATTGAAATTCATGTCAAATACTCAGGGCTATAGGACCTTTCAGATGTAGCAAAACCAAACTTTTATGTCAACGCAATCAAAAGAAATAGCAATTTAAGTTGCATATTTTGAAACTGAGTACTTGCAAGAAACTCAAAACCTAAAGGGTACTTCCCGTAAACTCAGAAACTTGAAACTTGGCACGAAGAAATGTCATATAGCACAGACAAAGGAAAAATTACGAAAAGTAGACATTTTTAGTAAAATCATACAATTTTTTTTTTTAAATTTTAAACTTACTACCTTTTTCCTCGTAACCGCGTAGAGGTATTACATTGAAATTCATGTCAAATACTCAGGGCTATAGGACCTTTCAGATGTAGCAAAACCAAACTTTTATGTCAACGCAATCAAAAGAAATAGCAATTTAAGTTGCATATTTTGAAACTGAGTACTTGCAAGAAACTCAAAACCTAAAGGGTACTTCCCGTAAACTCAGAAACTTGAAACTTGGCACGAAGAAATGTCATATAGCACAGACAAAGGAAAAATTACGAAAAGTAGACATTTTTAGTAAAATCATACAAAAAATATTTTTTTAAATTTTAAACTTACTACCTTTTTCCTCGTAAACGCGTAGAGGTATTAAATTGAAATTTATATCAAATACTCAGGTCTATAATACCTTTCAGCTGTAGCAAAATCAAACTTCTACGTCAACTTGTACTTATATACCTACAGGTTTGTACGGAACCCTCGGTGCGCGAGTCCGACTCGCACTTGGCCGGTTTTTTTTTTCAAAAACTATTCAACCTATCAAGTTCAAAATCATTTTCCTAGAAAGTTTTTATAAAGTTCTACTTGTGAGATTTTTTTCATATTTTGAAAACTTATGGTTCATAAGTTAGAGGGGGGGGACACATTATTTTTACTTCTGGAGCGATTATTTCCGAAAATATTACATTGTCAAAAAATGATTTTACTAAACCCCTATTCATTTTAAGGGTTCCGTACCTCGAAAGGAAAAAACGGAACCCTTATAGGATCACTTTGTTGTCCGTCTGTCTGTCTGTCTGTCAAGACCATTTTTCTCAGGAACGCGTGGAGGTATCAAGCTGAAATTTATATCAAATACTCAAGTCTATTGTCCCTTGGACCTGTAAAAAAATCAAACTTAAAAACCAACGCAATCAAAAGATACAGTCGTTTATGCTGCAAATTTTAGAGTTTCGGCACTCGCAAAACCTACGGGGTACTTCCCGTGAACTCAGAAACTTGAAATTTGGCACGAAGCAACGTCATATAGCATAGACAATGGAAAAATTACAAAAAGTAGACATTTTTAGTAAAATCATACAAAAAATTTTTTTTTTAATTTTAAACTTACTACCTTTTTCCTCGTAAACGCGTAGAGGTATTAAATTGAAATTCATGTCAAATACTCAGGGCTATAGGACCTTTCAGATGTAGCAAAATCAAACTTTTATGTCAAGCCAATCAAAAGAAATAACTATTTAAGTCGCATAATTTGAAACTGAGTACTCGCAAGAAACTCAAAACCTAAAGGGTACTTCCAGTAAACTCAGAAACTTGAAACTTGGCACGAAGAAACTTCATATAGGACAGATAAAGGAAAAATTGCGAAAACCGTAATTTTTTTGTTACATCATATAATAAAAATATTTTTAATAATTTAAAAGTTACTACCCCTATATACCTACAGGTTTGTACGGAACCCTCGGTGCGCGAGTCCGACTCGCACTTGGCCGGTTTTTTAAATACCTATCCAACAATATATCACACGTTAGGGTTGAAATGAAAAAAAAAAAATCACTCTCCACTTTACGTATAGGGGAGGTACCCTAATAAACTAAAAAATCTACTTTTTATTTTACCACTTTGTCGGCGTGATTGATATACATATTAGTACCAAATTTCAGCTTTCTAGTGCAAACGGTCACTGAGATTATCCGCGGACGGACGGACAGACATGGCGAAACTATAAGGGTTCCTAGTTGACTACGGAACCCTAAAAAAGCCTTTGTTTCAGACATTTACATGCTTTCTCTTATAAATCTAAATAATCTCTACGACGTTCAGAAGGTTGCGGGTCACTTCTGGATGAAATTGGTACAGGACCGGGACAAGTAGCGTACACGAAAGAGAGGCCTATGCCCAGCAGTGGGCGATAAAGGGCTGATGATGATGATGATGATGATGATATATCTTAATTATTAATTGTAATAGGGTTGTATGTGTGCCTTTTCTTGCCAAAAGCCTCCCCCAACTCTTTCCATTTCTCTCTGTCTAGTGCTAATGTTCTCCAACCCCTACTTTCTTCTTTATTTCGTCAACCCATCTTTTGGGTTTACCACATTTTCTTTTTTTGTGTTTTGTAAACTGGAACCAAGGATGATATAGAAATGGATGGACAATACCCATACAAAGTCGCGTTCTCTTTTCAGGTTAAAGCACTAGCGTCATCTATCGGTTACTGTTTTGGACCATTTTTCACTTCCTCTTATGTGTCCTGCCCATTTCCATTCGTTTTTTGATGGTTCTTGTTATGTCAGTACCTTTTTATAGTTGTACAAGTCTAATCCTGTCTGATAGTATTTTTCCTATCATACTCCGTTCCATAGCATTTTGACAGACTTCTATTTTCCTTATGTGAGTATTGTTAGTTGCCCAGGTCTGGCATTTGTATGTGATAACAGGTACTATGCAGGTATCACTAAGCCGGACCCAGAAACAAAACCGGAGAAGGGCTGGCCACATTGCCAGGACGAGAGATGGAGAGCTGAAAGAGGACCTTACAAGCGACAGCCTGGAGAGGTCCAGATGGAAAAAGAAAACAAAGAAGGCCACTGGCACGCTGGGCTGACGACATAGTTAAGGTAGAGGGGGCCAACTGGGTATGGGAGGCCCAATATTGAGAGAGGTGGAAGATTCTGGAAAAGGCCTATATCATAATAGGGCTCTGGTGTGATTTTTTTTACCCTTACAAATTTAGGTTCAATATCCTAGACTAATTTGCAAATAATTTTATATTCATACTAGCTTTTGCCCGTGGCTTCGCTCGCGTTAAATTCGGGGTAACAAACCACACAAACTTCCACCCCCATTTTAGGGAAGTGGGGGTTAGAAAGAGACAAAAAGTAGCCTATGTCACTCTCCATCCCTTCAACTATCTCCACTTAAAAAATCACGTCAATTTGTCGCCCCGTTTTGCCGTGAAAGACGGACAAACAAACAAACACACACATACACTTTCCATTTATTTTTTATCCAGAAATAAACGGCTTTTTTATTTTATTTTTAATTTATTTATTTTTATGCAGGTATCAAAAAGCTTCTTCTGTATTAACAAACTAAATATGTCCAAAATAGATGTATGGGTACTGTGAATGTAATATCGCTATGTATGGTAGGGCACAGCTAAGCAAATGTCATCTCGCTAAAATCTGGAGCAGAGCCCAACTGGGGAAGTACCTCCATCTTACAGAAAACCACAGCCATAGCACTAGACCCTACTTAGTGTTGTGTTCCTGCTGGTGGGTAAGGTTGCCAAAGAGCTCTAAGACAACCCAGTGTGTTGATGGCGAGGGACCCTCTTATTCCTTTAGTTGTCTACACAGTGAATCCTTCTGCATGCAACAGGTTTGCAACGGTAGCTGCTTACCATCAGGCAGGCCGTATGCTTATTTGTCACCATCATGGTATTAAAAAAACAATGATAACTTGAAATGTGGTCATCCTTAATAATATCAACAAATAGAACTGGTGCTCATAATACAATCACAAGGTGGTAGTGTTACTAATCGATGGCTGTGTGACTCAACCTCGTATATGGAAAAAATCAACTTTAGGAGAACACGTAAAAACTATTTTTTTTTTTAATAATTAGATAACTAATTCGACGATATAATGTATACCAAATTGACAATAGTTAATTTATATTATAAGTATTGAATTCATGTATGACGATTATATGTCTATACGGGTTTGTGTTATACATTTAAGTTACTTTAACATGTTATACGTGTTTGTGCCAAGAGATCTATTAAGTGTATTTTTTTGAAATAAACGACTACCGACCGCTCAAACTTCATATATATACTTAATAAAACAGTAATTTGTAAAATATATATTTTTTATATAATGTAACAAAACAAAACTGGTCTTATCCTCAAACTAATACTGCGATGACAAAAAAATGCTCTTCTACATATTATTCATTATAATATTTAGCATGATTCTTCGCTCGCTGACAAAGGTCTATGGGGATATAGGACTATATGTAAAGTGTTAAAATTAACACACCATTTTACGTCATAGGAATAGTTGTAATGTATTGCCATGTATTCCCTTAGTGGCTGGCCATTTATTATTTCTATATCTTCCCCAAACCATTTTACTTCACAGGTCTCCTTTTTTTTTGCTATATTTGTTAAGTTTATCACACATGTGAGAGTTGATAAGTCCATGTTCTCTTTTGAACAGTAATCTACAACTGAAACACACATTTTAATTAAATTAATACACTTTTTCAAATTAATATTCTTCTGGCGAGATTTTATGGTAAAGACATAAATATAACAGGATTCCTTATTTATTTTTTAATATTTATTTTCTTTTAGCTAAGTCAGCTAAAATTCACATGGAAGGTGTCAAAAAATGGATCTTTATGTATCACCATTTTTAGTGATTGCAGATCGTTAAATTTTCGACGCGTTATAGGCAGCTGTGCTTGATACAACTGTCGAATATCATTAGCTGCTGAAACCGTGATTGGGATCATACGCCGGGGAAGAGCCTCCCAGTCATCGTCAAACAATAATTTATATAAAATGCCCTCTCCGGTATATTTCAAGGCATTAGGTCATTTACGCACCAGTTCGATTGCCGGGTCGTATAGATTTATAGTATTTCAAAATTGAATACTTTTAAAAAAAACCTATAGTCTACGTAATTGACAGTGTAAGACTCTCTTATCCTGGGTTTTCTTATAAGCTGTACATAGTTTGCGGGTACGTAGACTTCTTTGTTCTTTTTTTGCCTTTCAATAGTTGCGTGGACAGAATCTGCTTCCATTTGTGTATGCTTTAACGAGATATTTTTGAAAGATTGTCAAATCATGTAATTTAGCAAAATGTAACAATGAATTGGACAATGTGATGTTCCGATTTTGAGCACAACACCCATCGCTATAAAGAACAATAGGCACGTTCGCATCTGAACAGTGTTTTTCCAAAAAATAGGTAATGAATAAGGATGATGAGTATGATGACCATTGATCGGCATTTATTATTCCTATCAATAGTTGTAGTTACATAAGTATGATAGTATTGGGTACTCTGTTTGCATTGATGATTAAAAAATTTGGTGTCGCAAACTTGTATAATTATTTACGAGGTTGTGTGATAAACAAATATTTCAATACCAAATACGTGTTTGAGTTTTGAATAAATAAATACGTAAAAAATCTATTTCATCCTGAATGCTTTTGTCGTAACGTGAATCGTAACAATTTACATAGTTTTGTATAATTATCTCATTTTCGCCAAAATTTCATATACCAGGTTGAGTCACACAGCCATCGTAATGCTTGTAAAATAAGTTGTAAATTGTTATGCAACAGGCCCATGGCTGTATATAATGATATGTATTCCGTCGATTTTTTATCATCTGTCAGACTTAAGGGTCAAATTGTACTTACCGAAACTGAATACCTACCTAAAACTTCATAGGGTGCAACTTCTCATTGGAGAAACGTCAATATCACAGTTTAGGTATTGTAGTACTTACCAACAGGTCCCGACTGGACGAAGAGCTCCCACAGCAAGCTCTCAGAGACCCGATCGTCGAGCCCTCCAACATAAATTGTGGCATCTGAAATATTTAAGTAAAATTTACCAAATTTTGTTTAAAACATTGTGCTGCCTTACTTTAATGTGGCCTATTATTGGCCAAGCATAGTAAAATAGGTTGGTATCTGTTTAAATACCTAAATCGAAGGATATTCATGCCTCAAGTAACGAAATAACATAACCTAAACGTACGTATCATAACAACACAAATTATACCAGTTTTAGCGATTCTGATGTAAAGCAATGTTTTGTTTTGTTACTATTTGGAGGGCTTACCTTGATTTCTTTCTGCAATTGGACCTGCTGCCATTTTATATTATGATAATAAAATCGGCGTCTGTTGCAGCCGCTATACACCGCGATGACGTGCGTGACGTTTACTTGACGTTTATTTATTTTTTCTACAAAAGTAAAACGTTTAGAAATTCAAACGTGTAGTTTAAAACATACCAACAGACAAAAATTTGTTTACAAAAAGAAAATAGATTATTACGGTATTGTAAAAATCAATTATATCACCTCTTCCGACTGTTTTAAGGATTTTAAGTTAAGATATATCTAATCTTAAAAGTTTCACTTACAATATTAAAAGAACATCATTTCTAATACATTTTGAAATAAATTATTAAAATTTACCAAAATTTTACTTAAAACTGCCAACTAAGACCGGTATTAGACATTGCAATTTGTAAGGCCCAATATGTTGTGTACCCTTCTCCCTACACCTCCTTCAGCTCCCTAAGGACCCTAACTTTTATAACACCTCCCAACATGACAGATTGGACCCTACAAATTGTAATGTCTAATACCGGTTTCAGCAATGGACCACAGACAATTTTAACTTTTTTAATGCATTGATTTTCTGTTCATAACTTGTTTACGTTTTCGCACTTTTGGCAGTTTTGGCGCAATCTGTGCATTGATTCATTCATTTGTGACTGGAGCGGTCGTTTGTCCTAATACAATTGGTACTTTTCCGTCATAACAAATACAAAAAACGTAAACAAATTATTTTAATCATAATGCAGAGTGCTTCGGATGTGATATCGTCGTTATTTTGGTTTAAAGATGAGGATGAAGATGAAAAGGATTCTGATATAGTAGAACAATTTGTGCAATATGTTGAAGATTTCAGTTCTCAATACGGAAGTGAAATCAGTGTATCCTACACCGCTTTCAATCTTCGCGGTCCACCGTCAAACTTTCCTGATTATGGCGACTATCCTCAAGCATTTGTAATGGTGAGACTATCTGAAACTTCTAAAAATGTAGATAACTTTCTAACATTGCCTTTTTGTACGTACACGCTAGTATAGCTATAGGCATTCCAGTAATGTAGAAAACGCGATCACGTGCCGGCTCTCGTGTAAAGTTGGGTTTCCACGTCCTTGAAAATTGAAAACAAAAGAAACAGTTATTAAATCCATACTAATATTATAATTGGGAAAGTGTATGTGTGTGTTTATTTGTCCGTCTTTCACGGCAAAACGGGGCGACGAATTGACGTGATTTTTTAAGTGGAGATAGTTGAAGGGGTGGAGAGTGACATAGGCTACTTTTTGTCTCTTTCTAACCCCCCACTTCCCTAAAATGGGGGGTGGAAGTTTGTATGGTTTGTTACCCCGAATTTAACGCGAGCGAAGCCGCGGGAAAAAGCTAGTAGAAAATAAAAACATCTTAGTTTCAAACCAATATTTCTATACAATACCTATTAGAAAAAAGTTTCTATACTATTCTGGCTATTTTTGAAGTATAGTTATGATTTTCTACTTATATAAAAACAAATACTGTTATTATGTTTTATTTTAACATTTTAAAAAATATGTAGAGTCCAAGAAATTTTCAAAATTGATAGTGGGTTAAATAATAATGTTTCTACTACGGGTTTTTTTTACAGAGAACCTATGGCACTTGGTGGGAAGAAGCCCCGTCGGCTCAGGAAGACTACATGCCACAAAACAACCGGAGCATTCCGAGCCAGGACTTTGTTGGTTAGTATTATTGTAAACCTCGTTTGTGGACGAGTTTAGTGGTAGGTCCCACTTTCTCTATACACAGAAAGACTTCATTTGTTCACTAATAGATAGCTATTGTGTAGTTTTAGGAAGTACTAATAATTCGGTACAAAGTGGAACCTTTTTCACTACATTGCACATTTTAAATAGATATATAGGAAATTTTTATGCCAGTAGAGCAGGTACATAGTCACTGTATTCCATATTTTCATTGAAAATTGTCTATTTATTTTCCATATAAAACTAGGTAGGTGTGCTGTGGAATGTTAAAACTTCAGCTTGCCAGCAGAACTAAAGTACAAATGAGTGTTAAATTTGAAGACTAGAGTTTTAAAAAAAATGTTCTATTCTGTCAGCCAAAAGTCAACATTAAAATATAGTTTGTTAGAAAAAATGCTGTTATAATCATAAATATGCTTAAAACACCCTAAAAAGTGTTTAATATTTGTATATTAAACACTTTTTAGGGTGTTTTAAGCATATTTATGCATGTTTTAAGCATTGAGGTAGAATAATAACAAATCAGTGTATACAACAGTAATAAGAAACTAAAATACATGCTAAAAGTACTTTAACCCTTTGACCGCCAAAGACGTCAAATCACGCGCACGGAAAGTCGTGCCCTCTGCGCCAGCACGTGACGTCACGTCCAAAATATAACCGGATTTTTCCTTGCGCGCGCGCGCTGGCAATAGGTGCACGATTTTTTTTTTTATATGGCTTTTACTCCTCGCCGATTTTGGCGAGGTGAATTCTGCCACTGTCGAGGTGTATACTTTTCATTTTATTAATCTTTGATAAATATAAATAAAAGCAACGTTGTTCGGTTGAGGCCTTGCTGATTGTAAGGTGATAGCCTCCCTACAAATACGTGGGTGGCCGAGACCCGGGACAACCGTTTGTTCAACTAAAGGGAGGTTACGCGCGTTTGAGACAAATTTTTCATTAGCTGCACACTTGGTCGTTAGGTCACCGCACAATAAGCTATCAATATTACACACTGAAGTACGTAAATGAGCAAAAAACAAAAAACTATTCTAAACACGCTGTCACCATCTTGAGCTCAAACAAGCATCTCAGTCAAAAGCTTAAAGCAAGTGAGTAAAAAGTGTCAAAATTGCTGTGATTTCTGAACCTACCATCTATCCCCTAGAATATCCCATTTTGTATAATCGTCTTCCAACAGAAGTATCATTTGAGAAGGCCGTATACCCACTTGAAGTATCCGTCTTCGAGACCTACAATCCTGGCGCTCTGGTCCGCATTTGGGCCCAGGGTCCGTCTATGTGGATGTTGCTATGGGAAGGTGAACCGGAGTATGCTGGGGACCGACCTAGGATTTTCAATCCTCCGATAAGACAGATTGATGTATTGACAAGGTTAGTAGCAGTTGAACATTTTGAGTTGTTGAATTTATTATTTATTTATTTATCGTTTGGCTACATGTCACTGGATATATAGGCATTTCTTCCCGGGTAGTAGTAGCGGGAAAGCAGATGATAATGAAAATCCAGTAAGTGCTGCAAGCTCCAGATGGGACAGTGCAGCTGCTAAGTTTGTTACTCTTTTAAATAGCACTACCCAGGGATCACATGTAGGGTTGTGTAAGGTGTTTCCTACGGACGCAGAGTAACATTGATCCCCAATTTATTATAGTAACTACACAGACATTGTCATTACCATTAAATCCGCCTTGAGCATTAAGTCCGCCTGTTGTACGATTGTATTTTTCTTTTGTGCAATAAAGATTAAATAAATAAAATAAATTACCATTTGACCTACATGTTTTATTTAGAAGTCAAATTGTCAAAGTAATTTGTTATGAAGTAGAAGTTTGCTAAAATATGAATACAAAAAAATTAATATATGAGATTCAGTCCCAATTCTCTAATGTATAATTTTCTATGATGTTTACGAAGCAGTTACAATATGCATATTCTTATCAATATTTGTGTCATCTTTTTGGTAAAGGTACCGTTTGTGGCCGGGGCCTTTATTTCTCGAATAGGTACAATATTGAATCTGTACAACATAGTGTACTGTATGACGTAAGCGCCTGGCGCCAAATGGTATCTTTGCCAAAATAATGTCACATTTATTTGAGAAGTGTTGATGTCTCTCTACTGGGGAATTTTAAAATATTGGTACCATTAGCAAGTTTAATCTAAGTCACCTGTTTTAATTTTTATGCTTCCTTTTAGGCCCTACATACATATAACATAGGGTTAGATCGATTTTGTATGTAAAGTTTAACCAGAGACGGTCTCACTTCAAGCACGGACAGAGATATTGCTTTCTTTTTCTTACGCTAGTCCCCCCACTACAAAAAAGGGGATGACTATAGCTTATTACTTCTACTGTTACTGCGGTTTTTGGTTAGATAGACTTTTTCTTCCTCAGAGTATTAAGACTGGAATTCAACCACAGACTGCTACCTTATTATACGGAACTAGACGCTGTACTGTTGAAAGGAAGAGAGCCTTGCAAGTTACAAATGAAAAACAAACTAATGTGTCCTTCGCTTCATAAGATAAATGGACCAGTTATGGAGAAAGGTAAGAATTTTTTTTTGTCTTGCTTTTTTCCGTTTTTGTTATATACCACGACGGTATACACGGTAACAAGGCCCGCCTGATGGTAAGCAGTTACCGTAGCCTATGGACGCCTGTAACTCTAAAGGCTTCACATGCGCGTTGCCTACCCTTAAAGTGGGTGTGCATAGTATCCTAATATCAGTAAGCCCAATAAGACTCATGTTGAGGGTACACAGCTAAGTATGTATTTAATAAATAGTAGATAAACAGGTAGATAAAATGAAAAGGTAGATAAACTAAGATAAATATTTTACACATATCTCTACTTATCACACAAATAAATGCCATTTCTTTGTACTTAAAACGAGATTACAAATAAGTTTTGGCAAAATATAACATGGTTAGTTGCGAGGAACTGCACAACCTTATTCCTCTGTCTCCATTTTACCATCGGACTACCAGACAATCGGCACTCCGGCATCGCTTCATGGTAAGTATTCCACATATACGCACGAAGCGTTTTGCTTCAACATTCTTTATGCGAACTGCCAAGGAGTGGAACGGTCTGCCCGAGTCTGTGTTTCCACTTGAGTACAATTTGGGTCTCTTCATAGCGAGAGTAAATAGGTATCTCATAGGTAAGCGTGCTCCACCGTAGACCGCATCGTCACTTACCATCAGGTGAGATCGCGGTCAAACGTCTGCCTATTCTCCATAAAAAAAATAACATAGTTTTTCATGATGTTCATAGTGATAATGGAGTAATATGATGATGCAACATACTATATACCTACTCCTTTATAGTATGTTGCATCATCGTTTGACATTGATTTAACTAACGAAGTAAGAAGATATTACTTCCACCTTGATGATATAAATAGTAGCTATTGGCCTAATCATAGGAAGTTATAACGTAATTAGGTTCGTGTAATAGTACGAGAGCCCACGACCAAAATTTTTGTCTCATAGCAATACGGCCAAAACCGCATCAAATCGATAGATACGATTATCCTGAACTCGAAAATACCAATATCAGACATTTTCCGCGTAGCGTTTGATCTGACCGAATTTTCAAAATTGTCAAAGAATTTTACCGAACTGCATCATAGCAATATGTCTGATTTGCAGACTGTAGTTGAATGATAGTTCTGAGATACCGGAAACATATTTTTCAGACGTTAGTGGTGTAGCGCAAACCCGTAAAATCACTTAAAAAAATTAAAAATGAGACAAAAAAAATGTCTCATAGCAATACGTCTGAAAATCTTTTTTATTAGTAAATTTTGGTTATTTGATGCGAACAAAACAATTTTCAGACGAAAATGTGAACGCATTAAATTTTGAGACCGTTTTGAAAATGTTAACAAATTTTACCGATCGGTATCATAGCAATATGTCTGAAAATTGTTGGACATGATAAAATAAGTTGTCCACATGTGCAAAAAATGTATATCAGACAAATTAAGTGTAGCACCTTCTCTATCAGACAACTTTTCGATACTCAGATATCATTTAAAAATCGTATTGAGGCATCTTGAATTCTCTGTTACAAACCAATGAATACGTTGCGACCCTGAATTTATTAGATGATAATTAACAAAGAATTTACCCGAAACCGTAACATTGAAGTTGAAGGACTGAAATAAATCGCGCAAAAGGAAACTGGGATGAAGTTGAAAAAAAAACGGTTTATTCAAAGTTACAAATATTCTTACGACTCCGAAACGTTATTTTCGTTTTTGGGAGTATATGCTACACTTAAAGTGTCTGAAAACAGGTTTTTGGTAATCCTGGCAGCAATACGAAAAGTTAAAAAAAAAAAATATCCGTATTGCTATGATACAGGTCGGCTAAATTTGTTGACATTTTCAATAATGCGCTCAGGCTATATGCTACGCGCAAAATGTCTGAAAACAAACTTTTTCGTAATACAATTATAAAATCTATGTACATTTTCAATATCAGACGTATTGCTATAATACCGACTGCCTTTTTTTTTTGACACAGCAGAAATGGCCTCCCACGCAGTTGCTACACTTTCGACCGTTACTACACACCTAGTCGGGTTCAGAATCTTATAATCTAACGATTTTATAGGGTTTTTGCCGTATTGCTATGATACATGGTTTTGGTCGTGGGCTCTAGTACTATAATGATTCAAGGCTAAATGAAAAATGCAACATACTGAAATATGTTCACAGTGATATTTATTTAATCGTATGGCATTTCGTCAGTCGTTCAGAGTGTAATGTTTAAATTCTGCATCCATTGGATTACATCTTAGGAAGTTATAACGTAATTAGGTTCGTGTAATGATTCCAGGCTAAATGAAAAATGCAACATACTGAAATATGTTTACAGTGATATTTATTTAATCGTATGGCATTTTGTCAGTCGTTCAGAGTGTAATGTTTAAATTCTGCATCCATTGGATTACATCTTAGGAAGTTATAACGTAATTAGGTTCGTGTAATGATTCCAGGCTTAATGAAAAATGCACAACATACTGAAATATGTTTACAGTGATATTTATTTAATCATATGGCATTTTGTCAGTCGTTCAGAGTGTAATGTTTAAATTCTGAATCCATTGGATTACATCTTAGGAAGTTATAACGTATTAAGGTTCGTGGAATGATTCAAGACTGAATGAAAAATGCAACATACTGAAATATGTTTACAGTTATATTTATGTAATCGTATGGCATTTAGTCAGTCGTTCAGAATGTAATGTTTAAATTCTGCATCCATTGGATTACGTCGTTATCGGGGGTAAACAAGTCTGCTGGATCGCCCTTGTATTTACGGAGTGCACAGTCCCGGACAATATGCTTTACAGTGATAGCCTGATAGCTATAAATTGGAAACGGAAGGGAAGTAATATCTATAGGTATTATTATCAAATTTCGATGAATTATACCCGACTGCTAAAAGGAGCGTTATTTAAGACCGCTGAGGATGTCGCACTGCTTGCGTGACGTGCACGTGTGCGTGCGGTGTGACATGTCTTATGAGTAGGGTTACCAGGCCCAAAAATCACTCACGTGTGGCCCCGGCGGAAGACCAGCGCTGGCCTACCAGGCTAGCATCATGCTGAGTCGGGGCCATTTCGTGGTAACCATATAATTAGTTATTATCCTTAGATTAAATATGTTTGTATGCATGTTGTTGTTGTCGTGAATAAATGTTTGCTATTTCTATTTCAAAAAATGAAAAAGCCGGACTCCGCGCTTAATTTAGCCGGACATTTGATCCAAAAAGCCGGACATGCTGGTCTTTCGAATCGTGCCACTGGCGTGACTGGCGCGGTTGTCTATTGTTTGCCCGAAAATTATATAAAATAATACTCATATGCCCGAATTTAATTTTCCCGAATGGCTTGTTTACCATAAAAATGATGTGACATACTCTTTGTTTACCCGATTATTAGATTTCAGAACGTACGAGTGCCATACGTATTGTTGTCCATATTATTAATTGTAATAATACTATTTAATAGAATATTTAAACGCCATACTAAGTAATGGTTTTCCGAATCCATGCATACAAACAATGCATTTGCTCACTATATTCCTGTGGCGCTCTAAAAATATTTACAAACTAACCTAACCTACTTTCTGGTAGCCGTTCGCTTCTTGGGGGATCTCAGTTCTAACCTAACCTACTTTCTGGTAGCCGTTCGCTTTTTGGGGGATCACAGTTCTAACCTAACCTAACCTACTTTCTGGTAGCCGTTTTATTTTGAAGGAGATCACAGTTCTAACCTAACATAACCTACTTTCTGGTAGCCGTTCGCTTTTAGGGGGATCACAGTTCTAACCTAACCTAACCTACGTTCTGGTAGCAGTTCGCTTTTTGGGGGATCACAGATCTAACCTAACCTAACCTACTTTCTGGTAGCCGTTCGCTTTTTGGGGGATCACAGTTCTAACCTAACCTACTTTCTGGTAGCCGTTATATTTTGAAGGAGATCACAGTTCTAACCTAACATAACCTACTTTCTGGTAGCCGTTCGCTTTTTGGGGGATCACAGTTCTAACCTAACCTAACCTAACCTACTTTCTGGTAACCGTTTTATTTTGTAGGAGATCACAGTTCTAACCTAACCTAACCTACGTTCTGGTAGCAGTTCGCTTTTTGGGGATCACAGTTCTAACCTAACCTAACCTACTTTCTGGTAGCCGTTTTATTTTGAAGGAGATCACAGTTCTAACCTAACCTAACCTACTTTCTGGTAGCCGTTTTATTTTGAAGGAGATCACAGTTCTAACCTAACATAACCTACTTTCTGGTAGCCGTTCGCTTTTTAGGGGATCACAGTTCTAACCTAACCTAACCTACGTTCTGGTAGCAGTTCGCTTTTTGGGGGATCACAGATCTAACCTAACCTAACCTACTTTCTGGTAGCCGTTTTATTTTGTAGGAGATCACAGTTCTAACCTAACCTAACCTACTTTCTGGTAGCCGTTCGCTTTTTGGGGGATCACAGTTCGAACCTAACCTAACCTACTTTCTGGGAAGCAATTTGGATGGCAAATGATATTATGGCTAGTGATAATTATGGCTTACAATGATCATGACAAATGATATTATTGAAATTGATTTTATGGGAAACAAAGTTTCTGGCACGTGACTAATATAGTAAACAATAACTATGGCATATGTTATTATGGGAAACAATATAATGGCTGTTGACTATTATGGCAAATGAAATTCTGGCAAGTGAGTGTATACCGACTGGCGCGTAGCGTAAGTCAGACAAAAGCCTAACAAAAGCCGGACAGGCCGGACGAGGAATTATTTGGCCGGACACACCCGTAAAAAGCCAAACATGAAACACCTGGCATCCCTACTTATGAGAATTCTTATTTTACAACGCAGTGGAACGTACACGTTTACGTACACGCAGCCGGTGTGGCGCCGCCTTTAATATGAAAAATACATATGGTTAGGTTAAGGTCACGCAAAGGGTTTGTTGTCTGTGAGGCCACGTAATATTCTTTATGTAAAACGTCCCTTTGCCTTCGAAAAAGGTATCTTTTCTAAGCATTATTTTCTTATCTGTCGCAAAACGTTTGTTGTAATATCCAGAAATACCTACAGCCACTTTCCAGTTTCCCATAATAAAAAATATATAAATGTTATTTGAACTTCTTGTTTATACGTCGCAAATTGGACGATTTGCGAAAGTAGCTGCGAAAGCACTTTTAATTAAATATATTAAGTGTAGATGAGACGTTTCGCCAATGTTAAAGTTTAAAAAAAAAAGTTTCGTGCATAAGGCGCCTTAACCCTAAAAACTGAATTTTTCAAGAAGTTTTGGTACTGTTTGGAAAATTACCGCTACCGGCGCTACCACAAATAAAATACCGGTATTTTATTGTATTGTTTAAAATAGTGGTGCGATAACATTTATTTTGTCCTCGTACGTATACCTAGACCGACCTTCATTTTGCGTTTACAAGCAGTTATTCAACAGGTCAACTTCAACTGTAGCATAATATAATGGCTTCTGAGTTAAGCGTGATAGTTCGTGCAGGGATTATGACTGCATGTATTTACGAGTGGAATTTAATAAATAGGTTTACAATTATAATATCCTCTGTTCTGTGACACTGGATGCCAAAAATAACCATGTCGAGCTATTATATGGTCCCTAAATCTTATACAAAACTAGCGACCCGCCCCGGCTTCGCGCGGGATAAAAAATGGTTATTGTGGGTTATCCCTAAGAGATAGACATATACCATCACGGACTTTTTTGTAGACCTTTTTAAGATAAACAATACTGTAGTACATTATTTTGATCTATCTCTTAGGACTCGGCCAGCGTTGGCAATGTAAGCGCAAAAATGTGTTTATTTACGACATCACATTAGAAACCTCTAAAATCATCAGTGTTTCTGTACTACATTATGCATGTATTATACATATAAACCTTCCTCCTGAATTACTCTATTTCATACGGTTTATATACAGCCTTGGCCAGAAGTGTTGAGCACCCTTGCGATTTTCATACAAAACTCGAAAGTTTAGACCGGCGTTTCTATCTTTTTTGAAGTTATTTTATCAATTAATTCAAACTGAGCAGGCATGTTTTGTTGAAGTGATTAGTAAGGCCCTGGGTTTTCTGACCACCCGTCGCCGGCGGCCGGCGACCGACCCGAACAAAACATCCAAACTTCGTCGGCGGCGGACACGAGTCGGTCGCCGGCCGCCGGCGACGGGTGGTCAGAAAACCCAGGGCCTAACTGTATAGAATAACACCGACTTAAATTCGCATTTTTGGGACGTCCACTTTCATATTTTTTAGGTACCTTGAAAGTGTTATTAAGTGAAGTTTTCTAGATATATCAATAAAATATAACATTTTACGTCATCGTAAATTGTTATGATAGGGAATTAATACTTCACATCAAAATTGTAAACAAAAAAGAGCTATGCTCAACAGTTCTGGCCAAGGCTGTAGGTCTCATAACGCTGATTTCTATCACCATAAAATAACGAATGACCTAGTTATATCTAATGATATTTACCTCCAGAAGAAGTCTTACGCCTTACCGTTCGACTGTTGCTTCTACCAACATTTACGTACTTTTGTTTGTCAACAGGTCAACTGTTACATAAAATAATGGCGTCAAACTTGCACGAAGCTGTTATGCCACTAGCAGCGTTAGGGGTGAAGCCAATGCAGATCGATACAGGCCCCCCGCTAGGAGACTTCGAACGATTACCGGTAAGTTTTGTTTACTTGCTTACTTTTTCGACGTAAGGCTGCGTTTCCACCAGAGCTGTGCGAGGATGCGTTGCGGGAAATGTGTTTTTCATGAACCAATAGAAACGTTTCACTTACCTATCGTCGCTCAGCACAGCTTCAGTGGAAACTGCTCAGCGGAGCGAGGTTTTTGTACATACAAAACAAGGGAAGCATATGTGCGAGGAATGTGTTGCGAGTAATGTGTTGCTAGGTACCTAAAGGTAGGTGTAGTAGGTGTTTGTCAGAGGTAGGATTAAATCTGAATCAGAATCAATAGTTTTATTCGTGATTAACCATAATTGCATACAAAATTACACGCCCTTGCTACGCATCCTCGCACATCTCTGGTAGAAACACTCACAACGTTCCACATCCTCGCTAGTCATCCTCGCACCGCTCGGCTACCTAGCACATCTCTGGTGGAAACACTCACAACGTTCCACATCCTTGCTACGCATCTTCGCACCGCTCAGCTACCTCGCACATCTCTGGTGGAAACACTCACAACGTTCCACATCCTCGCTACGCATCTTCACACCGCTCAGCTACCTCGCACATCTCTGGTAGAAACACTCACAACTTTCCTCATCCTTGCTACGCATCCTCGCACCGCTCAGCTACCTCGCACATCTCTGGAGGAAACACTCACAACGGTCCCCATCCTTGCTACGCATCCTCGCACCGCTCAGCTACCTTGCACATCTCTGGTGGAAACACTCACAACGATCCCCATCCTCGCTACGCATCCTCGCACCGCTCTGCTATCTCGCACATCTCTGATGGAAACGCAGCCTAACCACCCAAAATGAGTTTTCGCACCCGACAAAAGAGCACTCCATTTTGCTCGATTCTGAGCCTTGTTCTCCGACAAGAGCACTATTTTGATCAATTCTGAGCATATGATCACCAGCTTTCCCTGGCACCGAGCTCGCCAGATCTGCCGCTAAGAGTAGCGGTGTATTAAAAAAGAATTTTCCTAAGTGTCGGTCATCCTAAGTATCGCTGAGTGGATATAGTTAGAGAACTATATCCACTCAGCGATACTTAGGATGACCGACACTTAGGAAAATTCTTTTTTAATACAATTGCTCAACAAGTTTAGTTTATGTAGCTGAAAATCGTGCGTAAAGTTTGATTTTATGCACTAGTGCTAAAAAGTAATCTGATCTGCAAATCGTGCGTAAAGTTTGATTTTACGCACGACTTGATCCACTGACAGAATATAAATGTAATTTTATTTCATTGTAGTTTTTTCGCAATTGTATTTGAAAAACGTTGTTTGACACACGTGCGGAAGTGTCATTTTCACTCGTCCCGAGTCTTGACCGTCGCCTCTCGGCTCGGGTCAAGTAACCTCGGTACTCGTGCGAAATGACATTCGACTTCTCGCACTTGTATCGAAAACTACTATTTCAACCGACTTCAAGATTTCGAAGGAGGAGGTTAGCAATTCGTCTATAAATAATTTTAAACAAAAAAGAACCGACTTCACTAAGCATCCACCTTTCCAACACCATATGTTCGATCTGCTGTAAAAAATACTCAAATCACCATAGGTGTGCCTATAATAGTTGAAGAGTTCCCTCGATTTCTCCAGGATCCCATCATCAGATCCTGACATGGTTACAATGGGACCAACTGTGAAGTATACGCTTTCAAACAAAAAAAGAATTTTCCAAATCGGTCCAGCCGTCTTCGAATAATCGGTGAACATACATAAAAAAAAAAAAATAGCAATAATTTTAAACAAAAAAGAACCGACTTCACTAAGCAATCCACCTTTCCAACACCAAATGCTCGAGCTGCTGTAAAAAATACTCAAATCACTACAGGTGTGCCTATAATAGTTGAAGAGTTCCCTCGATTTCTCCAGGATCCCATCATCAGATCCTGACATGGTTACAATGGGACGAACTGTGAAGTATACGCTTTCAAACAAAAAAAGAATTTTCCAAATCGGTCCAGCCGTCTTCGAATCGGTGAACATACATAAAAAAAAAAAAAAAAACAAGCAAAAACAAAGATCCCGACGAATTGATAACCTCCTCCTTCGAAATCTTGAAGTCGGTTGAAAAACCTTAATTGTGTCGTACTTTAAAGTCTTTCGTTTTCAATATACATAGGTATATTGAAAACGAAAGATTAATAAAATTTTAACTATATAAAATTTTAACGTAGGTATACGTTAAAATTTTGATGTGATGATTGTGAAGTGCAAACTCTTTTCAACCGACTTCAAGATTTGGAAGGAGCAGGTTATCAATTCGTCGGAATCTTTGTTTGTTTTCAACCGACTTCAAGATTTCGAAGGAGGAGGTTATCAATTCGTCGGGATCTTTGTTTTTGCTATTTTTTTTTTTTTTTTTTTTATGTATGTTCACCGATTATTCGAAGACGGCTGGACCGATTTGGAAAATTCTTTTTTTGTTTGAAAGAGTATATTTCACAGTTGGTCCCATTGTAACCAGGTCAGGATCTGATGATGGGATCCTGGCGAAATCGAGGGAACTCTTCAACTATTATAGGCATACCTAAAGTGATTTAAATATTTTTTTACAGTAACTCTGGCATTTCCTTTTGGAAAGGTGGTCTAAGTGAAGGCGGTTCTTTTTTTTTTTTATTACTGAGCGATCTCCTCCCCTCCTTTAGAGAATAAGTTTTGTGTAGGGGGTGCTTTTAGTTTGGGCGTTCCATGTTTGTGTTGCCACCCGTGGCGTTAGGGGTGAATCTGATGAAGATCTATAAGCTGCTACATTTACGTCATTATCTCTTAATGTACGTAGAACGTTTTAGTTATTTGCTTTCGGCCAGATCTGCTCAAAAATTGCTACTTAATGTACCGTCTTCTTCTTCTAAATTTTATAACAGTTCTTTCACTTTTCAGGCTGTAAGGCTCTGGAACAATTTACCGTTAGACTTAAGGCGTGCTAAATCTCTTGCTGTGTTTAAGAAACAACTTAAAGAACATTATCTGTCTCTCCCATGATCCGTATAGATACCCTGCAACTCCATTAACCGTTTTAACAACCTGTGACATGTAGTGTGTGTGGTCCTAGTTTATAATTTCTTATTTTTTTTAATATATGTGTATGTACATATGTATGTATGAGCTATGTATTTATTTTTTATTTATATATTTTTCTTTCTTTTATATGTGTAAGTTTATTAATGTTTGCTTTATTTTTATTTGCAACACCTACTTTTCTGTTAATTTACACAAAGGTTTCCGCTTCCCCAAGGTTGCCTGGAAGAGATCGCTCTTTAGCGATAAGACCGCCAGTTGTTTTGCCTCTGCTTTTTTGTTTGTATCTTGTGTATACTTTGTGTCTATTATTTGAGGTGTGCAATAAAGAGTATTTATGTTATGTTATGTAATTTAGGTAAAGACAATAAATTATTAGTATCGGGTTACTCAGACAAAAACGAAATACATTAAAAAACTAGATACCGAAATTGAATACCGGTAGGTACCGAAATTGAATACCGGTATAGTTGTTTTAAAAAGAATACCGGTATACGATGTCTGGTTTTAATTACCATGGGTTCAGCAAACCTCTAGCTCTCACACGTACGGCCTTGAAGTTGAACGTAAAGAACTTCCATGTGTGTGTAAAACGCCTGTGTGTAATCATAGCAAACCGTGCAATGCAATTATTACCGTTGCACCAAAGACCATATAAAACCTGGACTGAAACTGGATCATCATCCTCTAGCGTTTGTACCGGCTTCTCAATGCAGTGGGGAAACTAGGTTTCCTCAGCCTCACGAATCTCACGATGTGTTCCTTCACCGAAAAGCGGTTAAGCTAAATATAAAATCATATTACGTACATAAGTTTCGCAAAACCCAGTGATACGAACCGGGGTTTGAACCTGAGACCATTATCTTTAATTCTACGCCTATACAGGTATTGATGGTCCCTGTCCCTGCACTGCACTTATCTAAACAATAGGACTGAATTCCTGACCTACAGCTTCAATATGAGTCTTGCGATAACATTTACGTTAAGTCCGTTTCTAACAATAGTGTGTTGTGGAATATTATCATTATTGGAGAAATATATGCCAGGAAATTTTATCAACCGAGCGAAGCGAGGTGACAGTCAATATGTCGATATGTCGTAATTGAAACGAAGTTTCGATTTACAAACTCCAGCGCATTTTATATTCCTACAGGACTCTGTATCCTACTTTGCTTTAAAAAATATGTCTTTTTATTTTCGAAGTAAAAGGTTCTCGATTCGGCAGATCCATAAAAAAATATTACAGTTAGTCCCGTAATCATCAGGGCAGAATCTGGTAACTAAGAGAAAATTTAGAGAACTACAAATATTAAACAGAAAAAGCATTAAATAATATTAAAATTTTTGACAACATATGGTAAAGTGGAACTGATGATGAAGACCATAAAATGGTGGCACAATTTCATTTATGAAGTCAATTGTTTTTGACTTACGCAAATGCACTGAATCTACTTTGCTGTAATCAATTTTACTTATCTTGGTTTTTCATTACTTGACCTTGAAAGTACAGTAGCTTGACATCCTACCTACACTTGACTAGAATTTATTACCTACTATACTTTTAATATGCAGGTACCAGAGAAATTTCTATGTAGAAGTAACATTTGAAGCGTGAAGTACGGCTACTTTAATACATACCTTTCTCAATGGTGATTTTCTTGGTAAGATAATAAACAGTTGTTGTCAAATGAATTCAAAGTAACTAGACGCTACTTTCAATAACATCACACAAAGATACAAAACCCGTATCACGAGTGAATAAACTATTTTTCACCATCCCCACCTCGGAAAGGCGTTCTTTATCCCTTGAAAGTGGAGGGGAAAAACGCATTTGATCCACGTGGGGAAAGTAATTTGGTACTAATTGGGTTATTAATAATCAATTACTTAAGTAGAATCAAATCGTAAATTTGTAAATGTAATCTTCTTGGCACTGTCAGAAGCATTTATTAAATTACTTAGTAGTCCGCCTCGAACGGAGAACTCGCGATTTACTTGCAAACGGGTTGACCAATATAACAAGATCCATATGAAGATCGTTTCGTACCTTCTAGTTCCATAACCCCTTAATCGATCCTGCTCATAAACGAACTCTCAAAATTTTACTTAACCCTCCTACAACCTCACCGAATTTCATAACGATCAGAAATGCGATACTAAAGTTATCGCGGAACAACTATTCAAAATCAAAAAGTCGTCGAAATGCGCAGACGTCTAATTACCCAGGTGGTAGTTCCGTTGCGTTCGAAGTTGACTCTAAGAACTTCACTTCGCTTACGCTCCGCTCGTTCGATTATCTACTATTGTACCAAATTATCCCGTTTTATATAAATAACCCCACTTTACCGTTACGTGCTAATTCCTTGTGATGAAATTAACACATTTCACGTAAAACTTCAGTTTAATTACCCATATTTACGTAACAAAAGTTACAATTAAGAGGCCTTATTCCCAAAACGCGCGAATTTCACGAAATGCTTCATTTTCTTCGAAGGCTATGGCGAAAATACTAAGTTTTTTTAAATCAACTATTGATGCACATAATAGTTCATTTCTTTATCTAGACGGCCATCGGAGCAAATATTACATTTTAACGAGTGAAATATGAAAAAAATTGGTTGTCTTGGAAGGCCTTTCCGGATTTTCCAGTTAGGTGTACCGTTCATTTTCAGATTACGCAAAAAAAGGGTAAAAATTCTTATTCAATTTGAATTAAATTCAATTGAGTATATCATGTATGAGACGGCCATGGAAATAAAAATCGAAGATTCATCTTGGATAATCGACAACATACCTTCTGATTATATGCCAGTTTTTTGATGAAAACACGGTTACATTTCATTTTTTCCACGAAAACCCTATGAATATTTTGCCCTAAAAATATTACCATTGCAAAGTTAAACTATATTTCTATCACGATAAAAAAAAGTATTACTATAGCAGTAAATTTCAAATTACTATGAATTTTTAAAAATGACACTCAAATCACACTTCACAGGACACTTTTTGTAAGAATCGTATTTTTGGGTACTTAATAATAATAAACATGGTTCAAAATTATTTTTTTGTATTACTAATACTTCAAACTATCTTATAAATAGCATTTTATGCGGCTTTTTTCATTAATAGAGTTTTTCGACCTTTTAGGGAATAAGGAGCCTTAAGGTATGTTACGTAGATACGGTAAAAACTATGGCTTCACTCTTTTAAATCACAACCAGTATTAGTAACTCATTTCTATAAACAAGTACATGAATCGATGTATTAATTCTTATTGTAAACTAAGAGTTAGCTCCGAAAAATTGTATACGATTAAGAGAGTAACGCAACCTCTAAACTATAAGTAGGTACAGTCACGAACCCGGATTGTTGAACCACTTGCCATTGTTCGTAATTTAGCCGTGTTATGAATGACCGATGTTACCGACTAGCTGTCAACTGTCAGTTACATCGGTCATTTATTACACGGCTAAATTACGAACAATGCAAGTGGCTCAACAATCCGGGTTCGTGACTGTACTTATTGCAAGATGCGGGGGTCGGGTAGTTGCTTAACGGTGAACATTAGAGTCATAGGCTAGCAAAACTCTTAAGCAAGGAAAAATGTATACTAAAAGATACGCAAAAGTGCCGAAGTTGTCTCATTTTTGGAGGCCAAACTCAATATTTTAACATTAGGACAATAACATTGTGGAAAGACTATGAATATCACAAGATATTATTATCTTTGGATCTGTTTTACCCTCAACAGCGCCAGGCAATTAAATACATCATTACCCGTAATACTGCACCAAACCCAGAATTCTAGAAACTCTAGCAATGACAAGAAAAAGTTGATTCACCCTACATTTCAACGAAACAAAAACGTTATTGAACAAATCTACGTTGGTAACATAATCTACATTCAACAGTCTAACTAACAGTCAGTCCATCTAACAGTGGGCATTGTTAGTGGTATTCAAATACCACTAACAATGCCCACTGAGGGTCTTGTATATCATATTAGGGTATTTGAATAACTTGTTATAAAATGTGACATTTTTCGATAAAAGGAACGATCTTCATCTGATTTTGTTACAACACATATAGAAAGGAAACCTTGTCGCATTAAGGAAATGGTAAACTGCATTAAATATTGTAATTAATTATTCCTCAAAAAGGATTTGGTCGTTTAGTCGATTAACTTTGATTTCCTGGCAGCTAAATAAAGTAACTATTTATCATTGCATATTGAATTGTAAATACCTAGACTTTTATTTACTTTTTTGACACTATCGCTGTAATTGCAATATTGCAACATTTAATCCATGCACCATTTAAAGCCTCAGATAAAAGATACATACCACACTGTATTTTTTGAAACAGTATAAAAAAAAACCTAAATTGTGTCGTACTTTAAACGCAATGTACTTTTAGGTCTTTTGTTTTTAATTTACATACATCATTCATTACTCACGTTAAGATTTTGAAGTAGGTTATACTCTTTTTTAGAAATCTGCCACACTCCGGAAAAACATGAATTAGGTACAGGTTTTACTATAGCTGCCAGTGGCACGGCGTCTATGAAACCAGACTTCTACTGGTTTACATTTTTTTTACTTTATTCTGTAAGCAAACAGCCATTCTTACAAAAATGGACACAAATTATTTTCAGTAAGTTAAGCACTATTCCATTTTTGACCTTAGAGAATTCAACCAACCGGAGTCGCCATTGACAATTCCCCTCTGCTGAAAACATATATGACCAGTCATACACATGTATATACGCTTATCTGACGTAGTTATTTGTACGTTACGTACGAATAGCCATACATTTGACGTTCCCCTCCCCCGCAAAAATCGGCAGCCTTTTTTTGTATAGAAAATGACAGACATGGCTACTAAATCCGGGTTGAATTTGACACTGGATAAAGTATTTATGTAGGTGAACTGGCTTGGATGTTAATACTGCTAAGTATATAGATAGTATACAGTACAAAATGTTTGCTCCAGACGAAAAATGGGGTGTCGACATTTTTGTTACCGAGTCTGGTATCCTTGTATATTAAATCGTATAAAAACTGAAATAAATGTTTACTTGAACCTATGTAAATTCAAAGTCATAGCCGCTACCATGACTCGGTTACATTTTAAACAAGATCACGAGGTAGATGAATTGACCGAGCGGGTAATAGCGAAGCGTCTTCGTTTCGGCTTGGAATATTTTAAAAATATCTTAAGTCCGGACATCCAGAATGATGCCCCGGAAAATATAACACAATAACGAGAACAACAAATCTCTCTAGTTTGTTTGCTATACTATCCTTATTTCTAGTTCCGGGCATCTGGCAACTGTTCACCGATGGAGAAGTGTCATGGGTGATTATGTAATTAATTAGAAAATATCATAGCCAGACGTTTCTTTTGAGGATAAGTTGTTCTAAGTGCCGTATATTATTCATAGTTGATCGCCTACTGTTTTTTTCCACAATAATTCGTAATTGTTTTTTGTTCTAGTGTTAAAATAATAGGCCCTAGCCTCTATAACTTCGGCAGTTTTACGTACTTTGGTATTCCGTTTTTCCGAGTGTGTTTTGCGTCCATAGGCTACGGTAGCTGCTCACCATCAGGCGGACCGTATGCCTGTTTTCCACCGTCGTGGTGTAAAAAAAATGTCACTCTAACCTTCACCGATGAATAGCTTCCAGATGCCCGGATCAAGTAATAAGGATAGTATAGCAAACTAATTAGATTTCGCTGCTGTTATTGTGTCCCTTTTATTGGGGCTAGCTATTAGTCTATTTACTTCCGATTTTATAACTGGCGATCTTTTTGTCTGAACTGTTCAGTAAAAGTTTATTTAAGAAATTGTTATCACCGCACCTCTCGCCGCCGGCAGGGTGTTCATCCTCACCCCCTGGAGCCTAAAGGGTCGCGCACTGTACGGTTTAAGAGGAATTTCCTCGCACGAACGCTGCGGCTTTAGAATAAACTCCCCTGCCGAGGTTTTCCCAGCGGGCTACAGTATGAGGCTCTTCAAAAAAGGAGTGTATAGGGTCTTAAAGGGTAGGCAACGCGCATGTGAATCCTCTGGGGTTGTAGGCGTCCATAGGCTACGGTAACTGCTAACCATCAGGCGGGGCCGTATGCTTGTTTGCCACCGTCGTGGTAAAAAAAATCGTTCTACTTAAGTTAATGTTTCGTTTTACAAATTTCACTACCTACAGTGTTTTTTCAACAAGTAAAGTTGCTTTTTCTACGGGGCTTTTCGTATTTTGATTATGTCATCGTCTGTATCCAGTGTTTCATACAAAGGTAGGTCATCTGAAACCAACAGAAAAAATATTACGACTCATAATAATCCGTCCTCACGAACAGCCAACACCAACATAAATAGGACCTATAAATAGGTCGATATTTATAAGGCAGGTGTGGATAAGGGGATCTTTTTGGTGCCTTTTTAGGGTTCCGTACCCAAATGGTAAAAACGGGACCCTATTAATAAAACTCCGCTGTCCGTCTGTCACCAGGCTGTATCTCATGAACCGTGATAGATGGACAGTTGAAATTTTCACAGAGGATGTATTTCTGTTGCCGCTATAACAACAAATACTAGAAAACAGGATAAAATAAGTATTTAAGGGGGCTCCTATACAAAAGACATGTTTTATTTTGCCGTTTTTATCTGCCACCAGGCTTCTCATGAACCGTGATAGTAAGACTGTTGAAATTTTCACAGATGATGTATTTCTGTTGCCGCTATAACAACAGAATAAAATATTTTTGCCGTTTTTATGGATAATGGTACGGAACCCTTCGTGCGCGAGTTTGACTCGCACTTGGCCGGTTTTGTCTTCTTGTTTCCAATAACATTTAACTATAAGTGTACCACATAATTTATCACCTTGTAGTTAGTATTCTGAGACTAAATACTGACGTCGGATCATTCTCTCTGGGGATAATGTTTTTTTTTTATCACGTGACAAACGCGACAATTAACGCTGTCTGCGGGCATTTGTCTCATTAAGAATATACTTAGGTTTTTTTAGATATTAAATAATTGAATCATGCAATAACTTTGTCTTTTTTTCCGTGTTAACCTCATCATGTTGTAATAGGTAATTTTACTGAATACAGTTTAGATAGGAGGGGGTTTCTAAATAGTCATGAAAAATGAAAAGTTAAACATGATGTTGACATTGCTTATCTATTAATATATGATCCTATATTTAATATACGTTAGTTGTTTGGGACTGCTTGTCTGATGATGAAGACCAAATAAAAAAATTTTAAAGAAAAAGGAGCCGACTTGCCTTAGGCACCTTTCCAAGAACAAAGTGCCAGAACTACTGTAAATATAATAATAATAATAATAAATACTCTTTATTGCACACCTCATACAGTTACAAGCACAAATTTTACAATTAGATAAATTTAGGTAGAGGTAACAACAGGCGGTCTTATCGCTAATGAGCGATTTCTTCCAGACAACCTAAATATACCTATAATATTTGAATAATTCCCTCAATTTCTCCAGGATACCATTATCAGATCATGACTTGATGGCAGGGACCGAATTTCAAACAAAAAAAAGCAATAATTTTCCAAATCGGTTCAGTAGTCTTAGAATAATCGGTGAACATTACCTAAGATAGTAAAAAAAAAGCTTCAATGATCTCGACGAATTGAGAATATCCTCATTCGAAATCTTGAAGTCCTTTGACTACGCTGAGTAGTTGGCTGTCGAAAGAAAAGTACATTCGGCGATAAGACCTCATATCTAAAATAGAAAAAAAAGAAACATTTTATTCTTAAAAAGCACACATCACAGAACAAAAAAAAGGAAAGATTACAATACAAATACAAGACTATAAATAAAACACAAAACAGAACATTAAAAAGTCTCAAAAATAACTTTTGTTGTAGGATGAAACGATACTCTGCGTGATGAAATACCTCGATATCAGATCATGACTTGATGGCAGGGACCGAATTTCAAACAAAAAAAAGCAATAATTTTCCAAATCGGTTCAGTAGTCTTAGAATAATCGGTGAACATTACCTAAGATAGTAAAAAAAAAGCTTCAATGATCTCGACGAATTGAGAATATCCTCATTCGAAATCTTGAAGTCCTTTGACTACGCTGAGTAGTTGGCTGTCGAAAGAAAAGTACATTCGGCGATAAGACCTCATATCTAAAATAGAAAAAAAAAGAAACATTTTATTCTTAAAAAGCACACATCACAGAACAAAAAAAAGGAAAGATTACAATACAAATACAAGACTATAAATAAAACACAAAACAGAACATTAAAAAGTCTCAAAAATAACTTTTGTTGTAGGATGAAACGATACTCTGCGTGATGAAATACCTCGATATGCAATCGTTATGCCGCTGCGCACAAGTTAACAGGCACTTCAACAGACTCGCGTCTGATGCGATCCTGTACCGCAGCATCGACCTAAGGCCTTATTGGCATTGCGTGCAGTCTCAGGTATGTATGAAACTATCTAATTAAGGCATAGACATAGAAGATAATAGAATTCCAGACTCATACACTGCAAATGCACTGAAAAAAAAGACTCAGTCAATCCGATTATATTCACAAAACCTATAGTTTCTACTGCGAGTACGTTCGCTTATGTAGTCTTGCTTATTCTGGTCTAATTTTAACGGAGCGCTTGGTTGGTACTTTGTGACTAACAATATTCTTAGAACGATCATCTCTCTTCGGCAAAAGGCGTCGTATACTCGTATGACGTTTTTTACTTAGCAATTTTTGCACGTTGATTGTGATTCTCTGTATTATATGAATTCAATGAATTAAGGCATTTAAATCGAATTTCTGGTGAAAAAGCTACGGCATACCATGGCTATGTTGCCTCTCAACTACGATAAGCGTTTATATTTTGGGTAAATTGTGTAACTGTAACATAGCATATTATTAGGGCAAAAAATGTCCCAAGTTTTTTCCATTCTGTTACCATTTTTCCATAGACTTCTTATGGCGGTAACGGAATAGAAGTAACGAAAACTATGTGTTTGAAAATTTTGGAACACTTTTTTGTCCTACTAGGATTAAAAGAGTCGAAATCAGATAGTATCATCATTTTCCAAATTCAAATAGAATTAGTGTAGACATTTTTTTATAAAATGACCCATTTAGGTAACAGCAATCTGCGGAATGATAAATAATATTTATTTATTTTATATATTGGCAGGTACTGGTTAATCTGTCAATGCGGTGCAAATTCCTTCAAAAACTGGACCTATCGTGGTGCGGAAGTCATCTAATGATACATCCCAGCTACGTAGTAAAGTAAGTAGCTTATCTTATCAACATTATTCCTTTATATGCACAACTACACCATATATTACAATCAAGGTCATTAACATGGTTATATCGATTTCATATCGGCAGAAAGATCAATCCAACATTGGCGGAGTGTCAATCTTATCCGTTGAGCACATTTTATATTTATGGATAAATATAGGATACCTAAGTCGGTTGGCATCAAGATCGATCAATTAGTATAAAAGTACTGCCATGAACGTAGGTCGTTTTTGCGTCTTTCGCCACTTGATAATATTCTCGACCGAGCGGAGCGTAAGCGAAGTGAAGTTCTTACAGATAACTTCGGACCATGGATTTATATGAAGTGGATGTCATACTTACACTTTTTCCCTCACCATAATCACAGAATAACTAATAGAACAAGTACAGAACATTCTCCTTCCCGAATTTGACATTTAGCTGCTGTGTGCATTAAAAAATTATAGTTTTCAACGTGCTTTTCATATATCCGTACAGTGTTTGAGATATATCACACGCATATCATAAACACTGGCTGAATTGATACTATTTTCGAACGCACCCATAAGGTGATGCGCTCGATGTGCCAACCCTTCCCTCACATGCGGTAAGCGCAACGAGAAGCAGCTCCCTACATTACACTCTCTTTCGGCCTTACTTTGTGACCAAAGAGTATAATCCAGTTTAAAATTATCGAACGAGCGCCGTAAGCGAAGCAAGTTCTTACAAACAACTTCTGGCTAGTGGGACGTCTCGGCATTTCGATGGCTTTTTGATTTTGAGAGTTTGTTCCACGATTATTTTAGGAACGCTTTTCTGATCTTCATGAAATTTGTTGGGATTGTAGCAAAGATACATATAATTTGAGAGATCGTATATGAGCACGATCGACCAAGGTGTCATAGAGCTAGAACGCGCGAAAAAATCATCATAAGGTCTTGTTATATTGGTCACTACTAGTAATTTCACAAACATCTGACAGATGGCTACTCGGACTTCCGTGCATTTCCATGGCTATTTGATTTTAAATAATTGTTCCGCGATAACTTTAGTAACGTTTTTTCTGATCTTTATGAAATTTGTTGGGGTTGTAGCAGAGATAAGTACAATAGGCATGGTGATTTTTTTTAATGTATGGTATCAATCGATTCGTTTTGTTGTGAGGATCAAATGTCTATATGAGGTCAATTGCGTTAAAGCAACACAAAAGTCAGAAATTAGACTTAAAATCTGAGATTTGCATTTGTTTCTCGAAACGCTCCTAACAAAATGACGTGTAAAAGTGACGTCACGATCATAGTAGTCGCCCTGTTTAAAGTATGGAAAAATTATGAAATTTATATCTCGTGTTCTGAGTTCGAAACGGACTAACAGTTTACTTAGTCGTAACTTAAACCCATCGTCAGCTCTGCATCCAATCCAGCGCCCTCGGTCCTAATTACATTGTAGTCAGATCACGTTTTTGCTGCGCGGAAGTTATCGCCATCAATTGCAATACTTAATGGCTCATCAAAGGTAATCTCAATCTGTCATTATTTCAACACATCGTAGCAACGCGGAAAGTACCTAGTCATTTAAGCATAGGGTTTAGAAGGTTGGTGATTAATTATGATTCTTAGAGCTATGTATACAAGGTCGTTGTTTTTTCAGCACCTTATAAGCGTTGATACATTTTGCATTGACATTGAAATCGCAAATGTAACTTTATGATACTAGTACTCCGCCTCGAACTGAGAACTCGCGATTGACTTGCAAACGAGATAACCAATATAACAAGACCCTTATGAAAATCGTCTCGCGCCTTCTAGCTCCATAACTCCTTGATCGATCCTGCTCATAAACGAACTCTCAAATTGTAAAGCCTGACCAGAAATATATGATCATGCGCCATGTTGCGGAATTTCATTGGAACTAATTTCTTACACTGGCAATAATTTTAATGACAGAATGATATGCATGTGCGAGTGCATGTGATAGGCTGTCACTGTTGTCAAGTGTCATTGAGACGGTTTACTTGAATAAAAATAAAGTGTTGAATATTAAATAATAAACCACAAAAATTCCCAAAATTACCCATATTCAAGAGCGAAACATTGTAAATAGTGTATATAATAAACATATGTAAATAATACGCTCGGGAAATGATATTATTTCGCTGTGAAACATTTTCAAATTAACATTAGAGCTGACAGGTAAACAAATCAGTGACAAATCAAGATGTCACTATGCCATAAATAATAACACGCTCTATGACTGTTGCCATATAAATGAGAATAATAGCGCCCTCTTGACAATAATCATATATTTCTGGTCAGGCTTTACTTATATCTGCTACATAGTCACCAAATTTCATCAAGATCAGGAAACAGATACTAAACATACCGCGGAACAACTATTCGAAATCAAATAGCCATCGAAGTGCAGGGACGTCTAGGTACTTACTACGAGTAGTATTCCGTTATGTCCGGAGTTGTCTGTAAGAACTTTACTTCGCTTACGCTCCGCTCGTTCGACTATGTTTTATTTTAGGTCTTTATAAATTCTAGGTATATCAGTATTAAAAAGGCTGCAACTTTTATGGTTAATGTCATGGTTTAAAGGAAGGTAACTAGAAATATCACTACTGTTATCTTTTTCCTTGTAAAGAACCCTTTTTTCTTTTTACAGAACCGTAGCATACATATCATTTTAATCACAATAATTTTAAATTATTATCATTTTACATCTAGTGAAATGTTCTATTCAATTGTAACTGTTTATTATTCTATGACGAAATACTATGAATAACATTATATTGTTATAATATCATCCCGAAATATACTCTTGCAAAGTACCAGAATAAGTAATTTGATACTTTGAAAAGCTCCGGTTTCCAAAATTTGTAGCTAAAATATGTATTGCCTTAGTTTCTGTTTGATGTGAACTCACATAGGACACAATATATGGAATGTATAAGACTTACTCCCAACGCGACCGTTCGCCTCATACAAACCTGGTTAAAGCCGATCTCCGATTAAGCATAAATGTTAAGGCTCCTTATTCCCTAAAAGGTCGAAAAACTCTATTAATGAAAAAAGCCGCATAAAATGCTATTTATAAGATAGTTTGAAGTATTAGTAATACAAAAAAATAATTTTGAACCATGTTTATTATTATTAAGTACCCAAAAATACGATTTTTACAAAAAGTGTCCTGTGAAGTGTGATTTAAGTGTCATTTTTTAAAATTCATAGTAAGGGGGCGTCCATTAATCGCGTCATACGTTTTTGGCTTGTTTTAGACCCCCCCTCCCCCATGGTGATCTTTGGTGATATTTTCAGGACCCCTCCCCCCCGTCCAATATGACGTGTAATTTTTTGCTAACTAAAGTAAGTACCTACAGTTTTCTAACACGTGAACGTACGTACACGTGAAGGGTAAAAACATGAAACTACATGTACATACATATAAAATAAAATAATCTTTAATAGAAAAAACCGGCCAAGTGCGTGTCGGACCACGCACAATGGAGGGTTTCGTAATCATTACAAAAAAGTAATATCAAAAGGTCGTATCTGCCTATGAAAGAAGTTTTATAACTCAATAATTCTTAAATCTAAGTTGGATATAACTCAATAATTCTAAAATCGATAATGCTGTCATTTTTTTTCTGATCTCCGGTTCAAATAAATAGGGGGGGCACAATTTTTTTAGACTTACGGGGCGTTTTTTTCCTAAAATATGCACTACATAAAAAAATTGTCAAACAAATCTCAATGTTATTTTTTAAGACCCATCGAGTGTTGTGCATCATATTGATATTTGGTAAAAATTGCCAAATAGTTACATGTATAGAGTGCCCCCCTAAAAATATCTTTTTCAGCAATTTCACTACAGAACTAAGTAGCGGCACACAAAAATACAATTTATGTTCAAATATTTATTAAGATACGTTTTATAGTTTCCGAGTAAAATGAATGTAACATACGGACGGACCGACGTACAGACGGACATAACGAAACTATAAGGGTTACGTTTTTGCCATTTTGGCTACGGAACCCTAAAAACCTACTTCACAAAATAATATCTCAAATGCCATTAAAAATTATTTACAATCATAGTGCATCTCATAACAATTAGTCCCAAGACGTAAAAAAAAAACACGGTGCACTGAAAAATGCGTGCGGCAAAAATGAAAACTTGAATATTAACGTTGTGCATTTTTGATATTTTTGAATGGTTAGGGAATAATTTTGCACGAATTGCTTTAATTATCAGTATAAAAGTACTATCATTTATGTGGTAAAATACAATATTCATTTATTGCGCTATCGTACACAAACATGACATATTATATTATATCATAAGTAGTATAAGTACATACTAACCAAAACTATGGGTCTAAAAGTTATCCGAAATAAATAAATGATTTGATTTGATATTAAAAATTTAACACTTCAGAATTATTACAATGATTTATTCGAACAGGTCCGGACACGTGACCTGTCGTGAGTTTAACATTTTTTCCCCATCACAAAAAGTGCATAGCGCTGCTAAAGAACTTTCACTTCAAAAACCTTGTCGTAGAGGAGTTCCATTCTGATCTTGACGAGCAGTTTCTATTTCACTAAATAGCACTATTTAAATGCAATTTTTTGGTATTTAGATTTAAAAATAATAATATCGCTATACGTCTGCTTATGAGGTTTCTGGAGTTCCCTTGATTCCTCATGGATCCCGTCACTAGAATTAAAATTTCCAGCTGCAAAGCAAAAATCCGCGCGCTACTCTGGTTTTGACGATTGATTAATTTAACATTTTATTGACCATAATACAGTATAGCACGGAGGAACAAAAAAATTACACGTGATACGTGTCCAGACCCCCCTCCCCCCTGTGGTGATCATTGGTGATTTTTTCGTGACCCCCCTCCCCCCCTATACAATATGACACGATTAATGGACGCCCCCTAATTTGAAATTTACTGCTGTAGTAATGTTTTTTTTATCGTGATAGAAATATAGTTTAACTTTGCAATGGTAATATTTTTAGGGCAAAATATTCATAGGGTTTTCGTGGAAAAAAATGAAATGTAACCGTGTTTTCACCAAAAAACTGGCATATAATCAGAATGTATTTTGTTGATTATCCAAGATGAATCTTCGATTTTTATTTCCATGGCCGTCTCATACATGATATACTCAATTGAATTTAATTCAAATTGAATAAGAATTTTTACCCTTTTTTGCGTAATCTGAAAATGAACGGTACACCTAACTGGAAAATCCGGAAAGGCCTTCCAAGACAACCAATTTTTTTCATATTTCACTCGTTAAAATGTAATATTTGCTCCGATGGCCGTCTAGATAAAGAAATGAACTATTATGTGCATCAATAGTTGATTTAAAAAATCTTAGTATTTTCGCCATAGCCTTCGAAGAAAATGAAGCATTTCGTGAAATTCGCGCGTTTTGGGAATAAGGCCTCTTAAGTGTCACGGGATCAACTAATGGGGACAAATGGGACAAGTAGAGTCGTAAACTGTGAATATCACATTGGCACTTGATCTTTAACCCTATTTCAAGGACTTAAGATCTAGATTCAGTTGATGTTGTTTGTATAAACTATGTATGTTGTACGGCAATATGCCTCGAGTATGGTTTCCGTGGCCTCTAATACAATTCAGACATTCAGCATAAATGATATGAAATGATTTCAATTTGCGACTGTTATGTAACTTTGGAATATGTCACTCATAGCTATTTATAATATTTACCCTACTATGGCGAAGCCAAAAAAATCATGGTACGGTTTTAGCAGTCTCCCAAGTAACACATCAAAGCAGTATAACGGCCGTCTTACAGCATATCTGTATGCTTTTAGCATTTTGTGTTCGTTTTATAGTAGCATTATAAACGTTTATAGTGCTGATATAGCTCTTAAATGGGCACAAATTACCCAGCTTGAGATCCTATATAGGTTATTTAATAGCATTACAGGCGCATTATGTCTGCGCTATCAGCATTATCGCTGTCATGGAAAGTGCCAATCGCATTAAAGAAGCATTAGTACGCTCTATTAAGTTGCCAACTGCATTAAAGAAGCATTAATACGGCCAAAAAACTTGCTAATCGCAGTAAAGAAGCATTAGTACTCTTGATTAACTTGCCAATCGCAATACAAAAGCATTATACTAGCATAAGAGTGTAGTAAAATAAACCTTACGTCAATGCAAATACGTCTCTAATACCGACGTAACAAATGTTATAGTACAATGAACGTTGTGATTTAACTACTTTGTCTCGCAATATAAAATGGACGAAGACGGTACAAAAAACTGAATGAGTGACACGTCATATTTGTTTGCATCGTAACAAAATTTATAAAAGTTTATGACTCTTTTACGTTATTATATCCTTCAAATATTACTGCGCAATGTAGTTTGTTAGCCTTTGATTTATTGTGGTTTTGCTATAAAATATTATAAAAAGATATGCGTCAAATATACAAAACAATTGTGTAATCCTCGTATAGAACGAGTTTTGCATTATTAACATAATAGTGTTGGTTGAGCAGTCTTAAATTAAGTTATTTCATTATTATATGGGTATTTTCCTTCTATAAATAGGTCCGCATGATTTTATTTTTAGGTTATAAATTATTTACAAAATGGCGTTGGCGAAATAGACGGAGAGCTAGCCACGTCAGATATGACACAATAATGAGAGCAACCAAACCCCTCTAGTCAGTTTGGTATACTTAGCTTATTTCTAGATCTGGACATCTGGCAGCTTTAAAGTGGTGGAGGTCAAAGAATGCAAACCATTTCAAGAAAACAAATCCTAGAGATCGGGGTTTGATGCAATATTATGAGAAACTATACAAATACTATACAATATTAAGAGAAATTATACAAAAGTTTATGTTGGGGGAAAGTAGTGCCAAACGATGTATAATATAGTTCATAGTTTGTCGCCTTCTGTTTTTGTTTCCGTAATAATACACAATATTTTTTGGTTTAACGTTTTTTATCGATTTTTGACCAGTTTTGAGTCGATATCCCAACATATTCACTACAGATAGAATTATAAGGTAAACCGTTATTTTTAGGGTTCCGTACCTCGAAAGGAAAAACCGGAACCCTTATAGGATCACTTTGTTGTCCGTCTGTCTGTCTGTCTGTCTGTCTGTCTGTCAAGACCATTTTTCTCAGGAACGCGTGGAGGTATCAAGCTGAAATTTATATCATATACTCAGGTCTATTGTCCCTTAGAGCTGTGAAAAAATCAAACTTAAAAGCCAACGTAATCAAAAGATACAGTCGTTAATGCTGCAAATTTTAGAGTTTTTCGGCACTCGCAAAACCTACGGGGTACTTCCCGTGAACTGAGAAACTTGAAATTTGGCACGAAGCAACGTCATATAGCATAGACAATGGAAAAATTACAAAAAGTAGACATTTTTAGTAAAATCATACAAAAAAATATTTTTTAAAATTTTAAACTTAATACCCTTTTCCTCGTAAACGCGTGGAGGTATTAAATTGAAATTCATGTCAAATACTCAGGGCTATAGGACCTTTCTGATGTAGCAAAACCAAACTTGTATGTCAACGCAAACAAAAGAAATAGCAATTTAAGTCGCATATTTTGAAACTGAGTACTCGCAAGAAACTCAAAACCTAAAGGGTACTTCCCGTCAACTCAGAAATTTGAAACTTGGCACGAAGAAACTACATATAGCACAGACAAAGGAAAAATTACGAAAAGTAGACATTTTTAGTAAAATCATACAAAAAAAATTTTTTTTTAATTTTAAACTTACTACGTTTTTCCTCGTAAACGCGTAGAGGTACTAAATTGAAATTCATATCAAATACTCAGGTCTATAATACCTTTAAGCTGTAACAAAATCAAACTTCTATGCCAACACAATGGGTGAACTTTTACTTATATACCTACAGGTTTGTACGGAACCCTCGGTGCGCGAGTCCGACTCGCACTTGGCCGGTTTTTTTTAATAATATTTTTAAATATGGTCTAAAAACACACTTTTATCTATATTCGAATGATGTAAAGAATCTTACATATACGTAATCTACATATTAGGGTTCCGTTTTGATGTCTCTAAAAACTGTAGAGAGATTTTAATTTTTAACTAATTAACACAAAATTTATGACCATAAAACCACTTTTTTAGCCTAAACCGGCTCGACTTTGCTGTCAAATATCTCGAAGACAATGAATATTGAAGTAAATATAGGATACTATATTGTTTAAAGCCGTTACTGATAATATGATAAGCTATATAAATCATTAGGAAACTAAGGGAATGAGATCTAAGGTCGTTGGCGCCAGGGAGCCCCTTAAAATATAGGCCCTGTCCTTTATAACTGAGACAACTTCGGCAGTTTTTACCTAGTTTGGTATTACTATTTTCCAATTAAAACATTTTGCTAGTCTGTCACTGTGACCTCCACCCATTAAAAGCTGCCAGATGCCAGGATCTAGCAATAATAAGAGTATAACAATCTAACCAGACGGGTTTTGTTGCTCTCATTATTATTTCATATCTGATGTGGCTAGCTCTTAGTCCAATAGCAGCTCAGTGACATTTAAAAAAAGCTTATTAATGCCTACAGCATTACACGTAAATAATTATGCTATTAAACAACATTAAGCATTATATACTACTTAAAATTGCTATTGTAAACCCTAAGGCACTAAAACAGCTAAAAGCTGTATATGGACTGTTCATAAATTACGTCATCAATTTAGATGATTTTTACCCCCCTCCCCTAAAATCATCCAACCCTACCCCTGCCAAATAAAGTGACGTCATTTAAAAAAAAAAATGCGTTTTTAGCTTAATTGTAAAATAAAAACTATTTAGTAGATAATATTTTATAGCATTAAAAGTTTATAGAAACACGAATTCCATTCCTCTTTTACACATTGAAGCACTTTTTAAAGATGCGAGAGATGATTTGATCTTCGGAATGACCCCCCCCCCCCTCCTACGTCATGCTACCACCATCCCATGTCCAGACCCCCCCCCCCATTTGAAATGACGTAATTTATGAACATCCCCTTATAGTGAATTACTTGGCTTTATAATGGTTTATATTATGGCTATTATACAGCATTAGGAATGTATTACCTACTTATGAATGCTATTGTACACCCTAAGGCATTAAAAATAGCTGAAAGCTATATAGCGAATTTACGTGGCATTAGAATGGCTAATATTCACGCTCTTAAACAGCATTAAGCATTTATTTATGCTATTGTAGAACCTAAGGCACTAAACCACACCGAAGCATGAGTGTAGCAAACCAAAACGCAACTGTACAGCATTCAGCTGTACAGTTGCATTTTTGTTCGCTGCACTAAAACTAAAGGCTTTAAAAAAGCATTTACATATGCCATTATACAACCGTTATACAGCTTAAAGCATTATATAATGCTATTGTAGAACCTAAAGCACTTAAGTGCTTTTAAACAGCTGAAAGCTGTACAGTTGCGTTGTGGTTTGCTGCACTAAAGCTAAAGGCTTTACAAAAGCATTTAGATATGCCATTATACAACCGTTATACAGCTCAAAGCATCATATAATGCGACAAGTTGCTCCGTGAACGTATATAAGAGTTTATACGGTCCTTAAGTTCGAAATAAGTTAACTATTCATATGTTACAATGCTTCCTGTGTTACTTGGGCTATGCCTAAACGGCCTCCTAGCCTAGCCTAGTCGGTAGTGACCCTGCCTATGAAGCAGGAGGCGGGTTTGATTTCTGGTCAGGGCATTTATTTGTGTGTTTATTACGGATATTTGTTCCTGAGTTTGCATGTTTTCTATGTATTTAAGTATTTATCTATATTTATCTATGATATATATCGTCACCTAGTACCCACAACACAAGCCTTATTAAGCCTACTGTGGGACTAGGTTGATTTGTGTTAGATTATTTATTTATGTACAGTCAGCTGCAGAAATAGCTAAACGGGCCATATGTTCAAATTAATCTTAACACGCTCAAACTTTCTTAACAATAAATTAGTGCCAAGATAATCTTTGTTGATTTCGACTGTTGACTATAATTTCGAGTCTCGAGTTTTATCTAGAGTAGGTACCATTACCTGAATAAGAAATAAGTTAGAGATTTGCCGGTAGTTTACCGTTAGTTTAAAAAAGCACCGGTTTCATCGCAAAACCAAAACTCTAGACAATTTTTTTTTTCGATTTTAATGTATCAGAAGGCTCGAATTAGCAAGTATAAGGGTCTCCCCTGATCTATCGACGGGGATTCGGCAAAATCCGGTGGAAAAAAGCTTTATGTCCACGCAATAAGAGCGAAACAGACGTCGACGCGTCGGCAGGCGTCGGCCGAGCCGATCCGAGCCGAACCGTGCCTTGTTAGCTCTTAATGCGTGGACATAAAGCTTTTTCCCACCGGATTTTGCCGAATCCCCGTCGATAGATCAGGGGAGACCCTAATAGACAGGGAAATAACGATATTTCGATTGCCGTGGTTCGCGATACAAATAATAGTACAAATACAAATCTTTATTGATACTCGTAACACCAAAGTTACAGGTCACATTTTACACACAGGCATTTAGATGTCTATCAATTGCTTTTGCGGTCCAAGTCTTTTGTAGTTAGCCTTTGGAAGTCAACTTTTAGTTGTGTAGAAATTAGCAAATGTTGAGGGAAAGTAGTGCCAAATGATGTATAATGCAATTTATACTTAGTCGCCTACTGTTTTTTATTATAATGTTAAAATATAGACCCTGTCGTCTATAAATGACACAACTTCGGCAGTTTTTACCTATTTTGATATTACTTTTTTCAAACTTAAAAACTGATCTGTCAGTCTGAGCTGGACCCATTAAAAGCTGCCAGATGCCCGGACGTACCAATAAGGATGGTAAAGCAGTCTAACTAGACAGGTTTCATTGCTCTCATTATCATATCCCATATCTGACGTGGCCAGTTCTTAGACCATGCGGCATGGTACCGAAGATGCTGGCAGCATTTCCTCTCACGATTGCTAAACTAATTCATTGAGCAGAGAAGCCAACTCTTCGGTCTCCTGTGGCATCTCTGAGTCTCTTCGACAGGTCTCTGAAGAGACAAAAGATGTTATTTAATCATTTTCTCTTTATGTAATGTATCTTTATTTACAGTTTCCTGAAAGACAACGGCGCCGAGTTAACACACTTACGGATGAATTGCTGCAAATTCGTTAACAACGCAGTGCTAAGAGCCATCGTTGACACCTCCACCTGTCTACAAGGTTGGTAAACTACTTACATATAATATAACATAGTTAGAATATCTAAGAACAAACTTCGTGAGACAAACTAGCACTTTAAAATATAATGGTTACACTCACGTCATTTTAGTCACTTCGCACGACATGCTTCGGAGAGCTTAGGTCTCCATCTTCAAGCACTAAGAGTGCTATTTGGACCGGCCCGTACAACAGTACCTAGGCCTCCCGAAACATGTCGCGCGAAATGACTAAAGTGACGTGAGTGTAACCGTTATAAATTAAAATGTAAGAACAAATTAATTAAATTAATAAAATACATCGTTTGGCGGGTAGCCTGGCGGTAAAACGTCTAACTTTCAGTCCGGAGGTCTCCGGTTCAAATCCAGGTTCGTACCACGTTTTAGGAACTCGTGTACGAAATATCATTTGATATTTACCAGTCGCTTTTCGATGAAGGAAAGCATCGTGAGGAAACCGGACTTAATTACAAAAAGGCCAAGCTTCCCCTCTCAGTTGGAAGGTCAGAGGGTAGTCGCTTTCGTAAAAACTAGTGCCTACAACAATCATGTGATTAGGTTGCCAAGCGGACCCCAGGCTCAATTGAGCCGGGGCAAAAGCCGGCACAAATGCTAGGAAGATGATTTCGATTTGTGTTTGAGTGATTTTTTGTGTTTGAGTGGTGTTGGTTGGAGATCAGAGCGTCGGCCCCGAAAGCTGAAAACGCCGTTTCAAATGCGGTGTCGGGCACATGAGGACTTGGCCACTTTTTCAGAAGTATATGACATTTATTTTAGTATATAACAGTTAAATTGGGATAATGATACTGACAACATGCTGGAAGACCAAGACATGGAGCGTGACCGAAGGGCCTTAGCAATACGTAGCAATATGCTGGCGCGCAGGTTCGCCAAGTGCTCTAGTGCTATTTCGCATATTTCCAAAGTTTTTATACTTGCCAAGTATGGGCAAAGTAAACACGAAAAGCTTACAACACCCTTAGAATACCGTACAATGACGCTTTGCGAATTATCATCAAACAGCTACGGTTTTGCAGTGGGTCAGCGATGTTTTTTTTTTATATACCACGACGGTGGCAAACAAGCATACGGCCCGCCTGATGGTAAGCAGCTGCCGTAGCCTATGGATGCCTGAAACTTCAGAGGGGTCACATGCGCGTCACCGACCCTTTACAGGGAGGATTCACTGTGTTGACGGCTAAAGGAACAAGAGGGTCCCTCATCGTCAACACATTGGGTCCTCTTTGAGCTCTTTGGCAACCTAGTCTAGTGCTATTTGGCTATGGTTTTCTGTAAGGTGGAGGTACTTCCCCAGTCGGGCTCTGCTCCAGATTTGAGCGGGATGACATTCGCTGTGCTGTGCCCTCCCAAGTAACACATCAAAGCAGTATAACGGCCGTCTTACAGCATATCTGTATGCTTTTAGAATTTTGAGTTCGTTTTATAGTAGCATTATAAACGTTTATAGTGCTGATATAGGTCTTAAATGGGCACAAATTACCCAGCTTGAGATCCTATACAGGTCATTTAATAGCATTGCAGGCGCATTATGTCTGCGCTATTAGCATTATCGTTGTCATGGAAAGTGCCAATCGCCTCAAAGAAGCATTAGTACGCTCTATTAAGTTGCCGACTGCATTAAAGAAGCCTTAATACGGCCAAAAAACTTGCTAATCGCAGTAAAGAAGCATAAGTACTCTCGATTAACTTGCCAATCGCAATACAAACGCATTATACTAGCATAAGAGTGTAGTAAAATAAACCTTACGTCAATGCAAAAACGTCTCTAATACCGACGGAACAAATGTTATAGTACAATGAACGTTGTGATTTAACTACTTTGTCTCGCAATATAAAATGGACGAAGACGGTACAAAAAACTGAATGAGTGACACGTCATATTTGTTTGCATCCTAACAAAATTTATAAAAGTTTTTGACACTTTTACGTTATTATATCCTTCAAATATGACTGCGCAATGTAGTTTACTGTAAATGTGTATATAAGTTTCATTGAAAATTTTCACGCGCCTTTGATTTATTGTGGTTTTGCTATAAAATATTATAAAAAGATATGCGTCAAATAAACAAAACAATTGTGTAATCCTCGTATAGAACGAGTTTTGCATTATTAACACAATAGTGTTGGTTGAGCAGTCTTAAATTAAGTAATTTCTTTATTATATAGGTATTTTCCTTGTACGAGGGTTGCTACTTATATATCCGGAAACAAAAAAACAAACAAACGTACACGGCTGAAAATGGTGTTATTGTTTTTCAAAGTATTCCCCTTGATGATCTATGCACTTTTGCATTCGCGTGAACCAATTTTTAAAGCACTTCTGCCACTCCGCCTGAGGTACCTCCATAACGTGTTGTTTGAATGCGTCGACAGCATCTTCAGCGGTCGAAAATCGTTGACCGCGTAATTTATTCTTTATATTTGGAAATAAATAAAAATCGTTGGGTGCCAAGTCAGGGCTGTACGGCGGATGACCCGTTAATTCCACATTTTGACCCTCCAAAAATAGAGTTGTTTCGCGTGACGTATGACAGCTGGCATTGTCATGATGAAGAATGATTCTTCGTCGCTGGTTAGTTTTACGAATTTGTTCAAATACTTCCGGTAAGCAAATGGTCGTGTACCACTCTGAATTAACCGTTCTACGGTTTTCTAGTGGCACTGTAGCTACATGGCCATTAATACCGAAGAAGCAGGCCACCATTTGTTTCAATGTACTTTTTGCACGAGTAACTTTCGTAGGGTTCGGCTCATTTTGAAACACCCATACCGTTGATTGTTGCCTCGTTTCGGGATCGTATGCATAGATCCAGGATTCGTCACCTGTATAGATGTTATAAACGGCTTTTGAGTCACCACGGTTATATTTTTTTAACATTTTATTGCACCATTCGACGCGAGCATCTTTTTGCTCTTTTGTTAAGTTGTGGGGTATCCAACGCGAACAAATTTTTTTTACAGCCAAATAATTATGTAATATGCTATTAATGCTGGTCATAGAAATACCCAGAGTCGCCTCTATCTCGCAGTACGTAACATGTCGGTCGTCCATTATAAGTTTTCGCACAGCCTCGATATTTTGTTGTACAACGACCGATTTCGGGCGACCTGCCTTAACTTCGTCCGTAAGCATACTACGTCCACGATTGAACTCACTAAACCAGTGATACACAGTAGTTTTAGATGGGGCTTCATCACCAAAAGTTGAAGTTAGTTGATCTATGCACTGTTGTTGCGTTAAACCACGCCGAAAATCATAATAAATCATAGCACGAATATTTTCACGAGTGAGTTCCATTCTTGCTGCGAGATGACATTTAAAACCCATCAAAAACAAAACACGAGCGTTAATAAGAAAGAAAAAATATACCGGCCAGTACTTAAAAAAGTTCAAATTTTACCATGGAGGTCAAATATGCTATTTAAGAAGATTGTAATCCCGGTTTCCGGATATATAAATAGCAGCCTATGTATAAATAGGTCCGCATGATTTTATTTTTAGGTTATTAATTATTTACAAAATGGCGTTGGTCTATATAGACGGAGAGCTAGCCACGTCCACGTCGGATATGACAATAATGAGAGCAACCAAACCCCTCTAGTCAGTTTGGTATATTATGCTTATTTCTAGATCTGGACATCTGGCAGCTTTAAAGTAGTGGAGGTCAAAGAATGCAAACCATTTCAAGAAAATAAATCCTAGAGATCTGGGTTTGATGCAATATTATGAGAAACTATACAAATACTATACAATATTAAGAGAAATTATACAAAAAATTATGTTGGGAGAAAGTAGTGCCAAACGATGTATAATAAAATATAGTTCATAGTTTTCGCCTACTGTTTTTGTTTCCGTAATAATCATATATCGGGGTTTTCGGTGCGGGGACGATTTGAGAAAGAGTAGAGATAAACAGATAGGTTAAGAGTTAGTCTGAGAAAATATCATATCTTAATGAATAACTACCTCTCTGTGAATAGCTTACACACTATGATACGAGCTTTTTTTCTTAGAGGCATGTTTGTATTGACTATTATATACTTAGTATTTTAAAAATTCAATTGCATATCCGAAATTTATTAACTAGATCTACCTAAGACAAAGACACGGTATAGTAAGTGTCAAATATTAATCTTGACGTCCGATATTTATGAACTATTTGATTAACTGAAGAGGTTGACAATGATCAGTCACTACATGAATTAATAAAAAAATACTTGAAAAAATCATAGGTATATGTACCTACAATATATATACATAATAGTCAGCTATTTCATATAAATTGTATATACCTATGATTTTTTCGATCAATTATTCATTAGGTAGAAACGTGCTAGAGTACATTCTGTTTTTTAAGTTAATGCCTACTCTTTGGCTAATGTCAAACATTCCCGCACCGAAAACCCCGATGTATGGTAAGAATACACAATATTTTTTGGTCTAACGTTTTTTTTTATCGATTTTTGACCAGTTTTGAGTCGATATTCCAACATATTCACTATAGATAGAATTATAAGGCAAACGACTATCGGTTTTTGAATCTTTTATCTCCATTCTGTAGAGCCGGATCTTGAAATAAATGAGCCGTTATTTTTTTATGATATTTTTAAAATATGGTCTAAAAAAACTTTTATCGATATTCGAATGGTGTAAAGAATCTTACATATACGTAATCTACATATTAGGGTTCCTCTTTGATGTCTCCAAAAACTGTAGAGAGATTTTAATTTTTAACTAATTAAAACAAAATTTATGACCATAAAACCACTTTTTAGCCTAAACCGGTTCGACTTTGATGTCAAATATCTCGAAGACAATGAATATTGAAGTAAATATAGGATACTATATTGTTTAAAGCCGTTACTGATAATATGATAAGCTATATAAATAATTAGAAAACTAAGGGAATCAGATCTAAGGTCGTTGGCGCCAGGGAGCCCCTTAAAATATAGGCCCTGTCCTTCATAACTGAGACAACTTCGGCAATTTTTACCTAGTTTGGTATTACTATTTTCCAATTAAAACATTTTGCTAGTCTGTCACTGTGACCTCCACCCATTAAAAGCTGCCAGATGCCAGTATCTAGCAATAAGAATAGTATAGCAATCTAACCAGACGGGTTTTGTTGCTCTCATTATTGTGTCATATCTGACGTGGCTAGCTCTTAGTCCAATAGCAGCTCAGTGACCCTTAAAAAATGCCTTATTTATGCCTACAGCATTACACGTGAATAATTATGCTATTAAACAACATTAAGCATTTATTTATGCTATTGTAGAACCTAAGGCACTAAAACCGCTAAAAGCTGTATAGGGGCTGTTCATAAATTACGTCATCAATTTTTGATAGTAAAGCTGCCATATAAAGTGACGTCATTAAAAAAAAATGCGTTTTAAGCTTAATTGTAAAATAAAAAACTACTTAGTAGATAATATTTTATAGCATTAAAAGTTTATAGAAACACGACTTTCATTCCTTTTTTACACATTGATGATGTGATCTTCGGAATGACCGCCCCCCCCCCCCCCCCCCCTCCTACGTCATGCTACCATCATCCGATGTCCAGACCCCCCCCCCATTTGAAATGACGTAATTTATGAACAGCCCCTTATAGTGAATTACTTGGCTTTATAATGGTTTATATTATTGCTATTATACTGCATTAGGAACGTATTACCTACTTATAAATGCTATTGTACACCCTAAGGCATTAAAAATTGCTGAAAGCTGTATAGCGAATTTACGTGGCATTATAATGGCTAATATTCATGCTTTTAAACAGCATTAAGCATTTATTTATGCTATTGTAGAACCTAAGGCACTAAACCAAACCGAAGCATTAGTGTAGCAAACCAAAACGCAACTGTACAGCAATGTTGTTCGCTGCACTAAAACTAATGGCTAAACAAAAGCATTTACATATGCCATTATACAACCGTTATACAGCGTAAAGAATCATAAAATGCTATTGTAGAACCTAAAGCACTAAAAACAGCTGAAAGCTGTATACCGGATTTACGTGGCATTATAATGGCTAATATTCATGCTCATAACCAGCATTAAGCATTTATTTATGCTATTGTAGAACCTAAAGCACTAAACCACACCGAAGCATTAGTGTAGCAAACCAAAACGCAACTGTACAGCATTCAGCTGTACAGTTGCATTTTGGTTCGCTGCACTAAAACTAAAGGCTTTAAAAAAGCATTTATACATGCCATTATACAACCGTTATACAGCTTAAAGCATTATATAATGCTATTTTAGAACCTAAAGCACTTAAGTGCTTTTAAACAGTCGAAAGCTGTACAGTTGCGTTGTGGTTTGCTGCACTAAAGCTAAAGGCTTTACAAAAGCATTTAGATATGCCATTATACAACCGTTATACAGCTCAAAGCATCATATAATGCGACAAGTTGCTCGGTGAACGTATATAAGAGTTTATACGGTCCTTAAGTTCGAAATAAGTTAACTATTCATATGTTATAATGCTTCCTGTGTTACTTGGGCTACCACACATAGCGAGATGACATTCGCAGTACCCATACCTCTCTTTTGGACGTAGTTTAAGGACATACCCGTGTCCGGACGTAGTTTAAGGGCATAAGCGGGTCCAGATTTTTGTTGAAGCCAGGGTACCTGACTTCTTTGCCATTATTAGAAACAGAATAGCGTCGTTCTGGCACAGAGTACGCATTTCTAATTATAGACTAATTAGGACGGTCAACGAAAATATGTACGAAAATGTATTTTTACTGCATTGGTTGTCTGCGCATCAGCAACCGAATCCTAAGTAGTAGGTTTAATTTCATTTTTTTTCTACTCCTGTACTTTTATCTGTCATTTATACATTCGTCAACACCTTTATAAGAACATAGATAATACACTCGATGAAAAGTCTATCTAGTCAATTCCCCAAAAAAACACTTGTTCTATAAAAGCGCCAAAATAGTATCGCGGAATCGCGTGCAAACACGACTATTAATATAAAATAAATTACTGCCAACCTAAGAAACCTAAATAAACGCAGCGTTTTTAGAAAAAAAAACTTTAAGAAAGAAAAAATTAAAAGAACCACAGACCTACTTCGTAGTTTTTTACGTTTCCCGTTCGTTTGTTGGGGCGAATTGCAAACTTTGAAAGTAATTTAGGTATTTTTACTAATCTCTGTAGCTCTTTAATAATTGATCAAATAACGACGGTGTGTATTTGTGCTAGTAATGTTAGTATTATTGAAAAATAGTGTTTTAATTTAAAAGGTAAAACTTAAATGATTGTTGATTATGTTGACAAAATAACTGCGATATCCATGAAGTTTTCAATTTCGCATTTTATGTATAAGTAAGTGTATTCGTAGAAAAAGTATTGTATGCAACGTCGTATAGTAGGTAAAAAAATTTTCGTGGCGTTTTTCTTAACAATTTTCGCCTACGGCTCAAATTGTTACCCACGCCACTCACCTTTTTTCACCCCTCTTATACAACTGTTGCATAAACTACTATAATTTTTACCGCATATTTTTGTACCGTATACTCTGTACTTTATATTATATTATTTAATGGGTTTATTTATTGCCTGAAATAAATAATTATTCATTCATGACAGTCTTGCAGGCCTCAAATAGTAAATTTATGTTTTGTCTGTTTCCAACAAACACAAAGTGTCAAAGTGCTATCATATAAGGAGACAATATACATTAACTTTAGTTAGTTAGTTTTTTTAGTTTGTTTTAAGTTTTTTCAAAGAATTAATGATACATATCGCGTCAAGATAAAGGCCGCTTATTTTCAACTCTGCATAGTGTTTTAAAACTAGATAAAAGGCATGAGCTGACGTGATTCATGAAGTCATTCTTGTACAGTCGCCATCAAATATATCGGAGCGGCCAATGTACTCGAAAATATCGAAATATGCAGTTTATCGCCGTGACAATAGAGGCGATGCTCAAATATTTGTGACCACCTTGGCCGCTCTGATATATCTGATGGCGACTGCACTTGAACTTTATGTTTTAAAACTTTTTATAATAATAAATAAATAAAACTAAATTAAGTTACACGTTTTTAAATTCCTATGAAAATGTACAAAGAGATCTAATTATAGTGCTAAATTAACAGTTCGGTGAATTAGCAATAACACGTTTAAGTATGTAGGTAGGTATTTTGATGTTATGTTATGATGAGTTGATACATAACCCACTACAACACTTTTTTGTAGAGACGAAACGTTAAAATTAAGTTACTAAGGGTGGGTTGCACCAAACCGCCTGTAAAAGTAAGCCAAATGTTACGCTAATCGGAGCTACTTAACGATTGCTAACATAAATGGGTTGCACCAAGTGCAAAATAACAGAACGTAAGAGTTAAGCGGGATGCCACTGTCTAAACGCATTTCTACTCACATTTTTATGGTAGAATATTTATTCAATATGGCAACACAACCATAAATGCCAAACTAAACTTGTCAAAATCGTCACACGAAGAAAAAAATCTAAAGAAAGGAGCGCGAACTAAACTTAACTTTGCACTCTGCAGATTGAAAATCAAGAATATACAAACATTTAGCCATTCCTGAACATGTTTATTACTCAATCAAAAAGTGGGCTATCCATTGCGCCTTACGGGGAAATTTTTTCAAAGGATAATGCAACTTGTGTTGAGAGTGGAGTTTAAAGCGAAAGCCAGAATAGTCGGCTGGTGTATTGTGCATTATATTATAGTGAGTAAATCATCCTGCTAGTTTATTACTACTTACAGAACCCTAAACAAGTAAAGCCGTTGCTGGAAGCACCAAATGGCGAGAAGGAGCCCAATCGCAAAACAAAGGCATCACTAGTTTTAACTCTTGAAAATTCGTAAAAATTGGGTACTGAATCCCTCCAACCTGGTTGATTATGGCTGGCACTGTAACCAACGTCCTAAATATTGAACTTATACATGTAATTACTTATTAAATGAGTGTTCTAAAGCATCTTTGTTAACAAATGATGAGTAGCACATATGTTACACTAATGAATAATAATACACAATGTTTTTTATTTCAGGTTTGAATTTACCTTTGGTATTGAAGACAAGATGAAATCGAGGCTTGTTATGCTACTCAGTGCTTAACTCCAGGATGTTTGAAAATAAAAATGCAGTGATTTCAAGAAATTGGTAGAATCTCAATGTAAAAATAAAGTATAATTATATTAACCTAATCAATCAGTATTTCAATTTTGATAATAAAATACATAATTATATTTACTTAGTTACCTTATTTTTGTTTTATTTATTATTCAAACACTGGCATAGGTTTCCTTTGTAGATGGAAGCAAGATCCTCCCCCTCCAAACATATTTCTACTGCAAATATTATTCACCAGTTTTCTAGCACTTGGCATAAATAATCAATGAAACTTGACACTTGAAGTATTTTAAGTCAGGTCAATCAGTTCTTGGATAGTGTGAAGCGGACCCTTGGCCAAAGTGAGCCAGCTTATTGATCGGACAAAAAACTTCATAAACTGAACCACAGATCTTTGATAATGGTTATTAACAATACTCTACTCTTGATACATGTTACAAATATTATTCAGGTAAAAGTGACCATAAAACATTAGTGTGGCTAGGATTCCAAAAATGTTTTCTTATCACTTGTATCTTAATAATCATAATCATTTATTTCTTTGTAATGATATATGTTTACAAGTCATACAACAGCCACGTAGGTAGGTACCTAGTTACTATTATGTTTTATTTGTAAATAGGTACCTATGCTGGTTGGGAAAGATATATGATAAAGAGAGACCTTTATTATTTATTACTAATAAATTCATAGTAAAATCATAACATAACACATATTTTATAATTGATTTTGAGCACTGATGATAGGACTAGGACTAATCAAAAATGCATGCATACATACATCATCTTAGGAAGCTTTTCCCCTTATAGAAATGTAAGTATGAAAATATATCTACTTTTTATACTTACAAAATGAAATGCATGTACTTATTTTGCGTACAGTCACCGGCAATAGTATCTTCCTACATGAACTGTACAGTGAGTACAATTTGGATTAAAAAAAGCATGTTCATAATAATGTCCGATTTAAAATATACTAATGGGGAAGGTATCTGTCAAAAGTCAGGAGGTGCCAGCATAAGTAGGCACCTACCACTAGTTTTGTTGAATGAGATTTGGCTTAAAGGGCTAAAATTAATGCCAGCAAATTCCAAATAAAACAAGAATTTGACACTATTGGTAGGACTGAGACTACAACCTATGCCGGCACCATCTGTAAACACTTGATTGGCCATAATCCTGATTGCAGTGACGAGCAGCAAATGTAGGTAACAATTGCCATAGAAGAGCGACACACGTGAAGTCAAATTAGTTAAACCATGCTATTACCAAATTGTCAGTAGATAGTTTATTTATTTATATGGGTTTAATGTTTCAATAGATCTGTAAAATCTTTGTGTTTATTTCACAAATTGAACTGAAATACAGTGTAAGCTCTATCAACACTCACGGGACCGGACATTTTGTGACATTATCACAAGTTGTCATTAAATAGAGGCACTGTGCTTGTTTTAAGGCAAATAATGAAATCAAATAAAAAACAAGAATTATATGAATTATTATAATGAATTTTCATACACATTTGAATTTGTGGATACCTAACCATTGTTGAACTATTTTTTTATTGTCCCATAACACATGACACTCTTATTTACTTGATTGTAAATTCCGCATCACACTTTATTTACATGTACTGTTCTGAACATTGTTTAGTTAGGTGTCGAGGCTCGATTTCTGTAGGACATTGGCGATAAATGTTTGGTGGTATAACTTCATGCCCTTATTAAAAGCATTAAAGAAACCTCTCTGATCATCTGGCATCTTTTGAATCGTATGACTTGCTCCCATCAAGTCCCGTTCGTGGCCTGGTCTACCGTGTCATAAAACTTGTTTTTCTTCTTGACCTGGTCATTCCACCGCGTCGGAGGTTTACGTTCCCTTTTGTCTTCTACCTTGCAGTATTCAAGTCAACCGTTGTTTCCAAAGGTTTGGTCTTCATTGACAAAAACAGAGTGGTTTTTTAATGGTTGTCATGATTCTGGTCCTGCTCATTCTACGGCTGTCGGCTTTCATGACAATGACTGTAGGTTCTGGTATGTTTGTGATACATAACAGAAGTCTGTACTATTTCAACCTGAAGTCACTCGGCACTCGATTTTAACTAAATAACGCACTTATTACAAAGAATTTTATGTACTTATTATTTAATACCGTTATCTGATCTGAAAATTGTGAATAAAACCAAACGTCAATCGTATACGCCTTTTTACGTTCAGATACTCGCATATATTTATTACTGCAAACAATATTTTAATATTTTTCATCAAATATCACTGTCTTTTTGTCTAATAATGCATTTATCCTTGAAATACGAGACATTTTTGCAAACTGTCAGCCATATTTAAACGTAGATTTGAGTTAACCAGTGGTCGACGGCTGGTTAAGGTTAACGTAACTTTCTGACTGCTAAAGTGCATGGTGCAACGGAAAAACGGACTTGACGTCTACTGTAACCATGATGAGTTCGTTAAGTGTGCGTGGTACAACCCGCCCTTATTAAGCACAATCAATGTTACATAAATAAAATTGCAATTATTCGTAATTGAATACTAATTTAACAACAGTGGGTCGCTCACATTGATTTATTATGCCTAATGTAAAAATAACAATGGTTCCCGCAATGGTGGTATTTTTAATCGTTTCCGCATCCCAAAGGTTGTCTGGAAGAGATCGCTTTTTAGCGATAAGACCGCCAATTGTGATTCCTTATTTTGAGGTGTGCAATAAATAATATTTATGTTATGTTATAACACTACATAGGGAATACTATAGGGACATACGATACTATATAAATAGACCTAATGCTTCGTGCAGACCTTACCGTGTATCATTATTACGTTGTCATGTATTTTGATCATTATGATCATTAATAAGTAAGCGGCTTTTTACTTATCTATGATCATTGATCATAAATCTAGAGCTATTAAAAAACTTAGCTATTTCTGGATTCATTAGAAGCGTATTAATTGTCTATTTGAGATGGTATAGATCCGAGATAGTATTGCTTTATAAAATTATAACTATAAGTTTTAAAGTTTTTTTTCTCCCTTAATCAATAAAGGACTTCCTGAATGAAACGATTTCCTAAATGCAAAGGAGCGGACTTTAAAAATATATTTACTTTTTCTGACTCATAAAATACTTTCTTTAGCAGTTTCAAAGTACAGTCATAAGTTAACATAGTTATAAAATCATACCAGGATATTTATGACAATTAGGAATATGCATGATTTTTTTGGAAGACGTCATTCGATTATATTTCCCTGTAGACTCATATTGTTATTATTATTAATCATTTATTTCAGATAATTACATCCATAGTTATAATACATAAAATTAAAATTACAGAATTAAAAAAAAATAATGTCTCTAATAAACCTACTATCTATGATAGCCCTGAAACGTCAATAATGTGAAAATACATTAGGCGTCTGCGCCGCGCGTCAAATCGCCCCATACTAAAAGCGTGAGGTTTGTGACGTCACCGACCGCAAAGTTGCAGAAAACTGTTTGGAAGGAACAAGTTTTTGGAAGATTTTTGTAATTTTAGGCACGAAAAAATGCGTTTAGCTATATAGTTGTCATTTGTCATACATTTTTTTCTTGTTAGAACATAATTAATCGAACTGAGGTATCGAATATACATTAAAAAAAATGCCTAAAATTTTACGTTTTTAAACCGCAATATCTTTAAAAAACTGTAAAAAATTATTACGGATTTCCACTTATTTATATTAATTTGGGGTTGTTGAACGTGTTTATTGAACAAATTCAATTAAATATTTTTTACGCATGTTCCCTATTGCACTCGGTATTGGGTGGTGATGATGTAGATGACCAATTAATTTTGATGAATTCATGTGGCTAAATTACTTAATACCTATGACTTTTTCATAACAGTATAATCGGTAAACTTGTTAGGTCAGCATTATTTTATAGTTATTATAAAAGATTCTCAAGATCTAATCTAGTGAAGATTACCATAATGTATTTAAAATTGCGTTTGAATTAAATTTTAAGAATTACAGAATTTAAACCCAATAGTTCAATAGTTAGAAATCACAATTAGCCCGATATGTCGTAGATATGCGTCTTGCTCTTATAATTAAGATTTTTTAGTATGAATACATTTTAATCATGTTACTTTTTGCTTCATGTACACGAAATATAATCTAGTTTTATTTAAGTTAGTATTACTTGTGCTCGCTTTTTTTCATGAATACTAATTTATTTTCTTTTTGTTCTAGAGTTATGCCTCCGTTCTGTGGTCGGTTGCTCCGACTGGCAATGCCTGTCATCGCTCACTAAACTCAAACGGCTAGATCTATACAGAACAGACATCACGACGATCGCGGCTGTTGCTATAGTCGTGTCTAATCCTGAGCTACAACACGTCAATGTTGGTAAGTACTAGCATAGTTAACGTTTTAACGGCCTCCTAGCCTAGTCGGTAGTGACCCTGCCTATGAAGCAGGAGGTCCCGGGTTCGAATCGTGGTCAGGGTATTTATTTGTGTGTTCATCACGGATATTTGTGCCTGAGTTATGGATGTTTTCTATGTATTTAAGTATTTATCTATATCTATCTATAATATATTGTCGCCTAATACCCACAACACAAGCCTTATTGAGCTTACTGGTGGGACTAGGTTGATTTGTGTAAGATTGTCCCATAATATTTATTTATTTATTTATAGTTATTAATTGACTTTACTTGAACAGTTTTTGAGTTATAGCTACTTCTTTAAGGCCCTGGGTTTTCTGACCACCCGTCGCCGGCGGCCGGCGACCGACCCGAACAAAACATCCGAACGTCGTCGGCGGCGGACACGACGTTCGGATGTTTTGTTCGGGTCGGTCGCCGGCCGCCGGCGACGGGTGGTCAGAAAACCCAGGGCCTTAGGAAATTAAAAAATATATGTTAATATTCATTACATTTTGAAGAACTTTGTTAATTCCGATACACGATTGGACGAAATCGGCTCGGTAGAAAATAATCCCTAAGTTACATCTTACAATTAGCTTTCAACAGTTGTATATATTTAGCTTCTTGATTTATACGTCTGTAATTAGGGATAAAATTCCGCCACTATAAACTTCATTATTTTATATTTCTAATTAATTCTTCATTTTTTTTATTCATCATTTTGCAACTGAACTGAACGAAATCGGCTCGATAGAAAATAATTCCAAAGTTACATATTACAATTAGCTTTAAACAGTTGAATGTCTTTAGTCTACGTCTGTAATTAAGGACAAAATTCCACCAGACTCACACTAAAAACTTCATTATTTTATATTTGTCAATTAATGCGTAGTTTTTTTTTTTAAATTCATCAATTCATCATTTTGCAAAATGAGCAATGAGCTTCCATACTAATCGTAACACAGTGTTTCTCTTTCACTCGCGCTGAAATTATTATATGTGCGGAAAATACTAATGGGCCCTGGAGAGTAAGTACCTTAAATCTTTAAAATAGCTTATTATATGCAAAGGAAACATTATTTTATCTTGCTGCTACATTTGCACAGATTTCTCGACTAGCTTATCTAAACCGGGAATAGAACCACTTTAAAAATATTAACAATCATGATTTTATTCCACTAATCGATGTTAAACATAAATTTTCTCAAAGAAACATTAGGTCTTACACTCGTTTATCGTACTTATTTTATATTATTTTCTTTATTGAGGAAAACAAACGGCATATAACATACATAAAGTTAATACAAATAGGTAGATCATAAGCCAGCAAAGTTTTCACTAATATGTTAGTACTTAAGGTAAATATGCACACAGTGTAAAACAATGAAATAAAGATGTTATTAAATTAATATAAAGAGTATAAAACCTAAAATATAATTTTGATCAGTGTCCGAATCTCCCACGACAGTTTACGAGTAAGTAGCAGATAGGATAGATTAGATATAAGATTTATAAAAGTTACAATAATGCATGCAGAAACAGTCGCAACCTAACTATAAAGTTGTTCTCACTGCGGTTACATAACTACTGTAATTTTGATGAAAGATGTCGGTATGGTTATATATACTGTTATGAGTGGAACAAGCTCTTACAACAAATCGATTTTTTGAATATTTATTGCTACAAAATTTAACGGCGAATGTGTTTTTGGAGCGCGTACGTATAGGCCCGAACACTTAAGTGATATGTTACTCAGGAGGTATGGAGAATCAACAACATTGTTGATAATTTTGTATAGTAAAATCTGGTCCTTGTGTTCCCTACGTTTCTGCAGGGGAACAATATCGTTCAGTGCAACGTTCTTAAATTTATAATTAAGGCGTTTTATAAATTTGTGTTGAATGCGTTCTATAGAATCGATATAACAGTGATATTGTGGATTCCAAGTTGCCGATGCATATTCAAGCTGAGGGCGTACTAGTGCTTTATATAAAAGTTTAAAAGTGTTAATATTTTTAAAATCGCCTCCTTGCCTAAACATAAATCCCATCATTTTATACGCTTTCGCAATAATATTCTGAATATGAGATGAGAACAACAGCCCCTGATCTAGCTGGATCCCTAGGTCCCTAATCTCGGGTACTTTTTAGGGTTCCGTAGCCAAATGGCAAATAACGGAACCCTTATGGATTCGTCATGTCTGTCTGTCTGTCTGTCCGTCCGTATGTCACAGGCATTTTACTCGGAAACTATACGACGTATCTGAATAAAATTTACACATAAGGTGTATTTTGTATGCAGCTACTTAGTTATGTAGTTAAATTTGAAAAAAAAAATATATTTTTAGGGGGCGCTCCATACAGGTAACTAAATTTAAAAAAAAATTAACCAAATATCAACATGTGACACATCAATCGATAGGTCTTTCAAAATAACATTGAGGTTTCTTTGACTATTTTGTGATTAAGTGAATATTTTCTGAAATAATCGCTTCGAAAGTCAGAAAAGTTGTGTAGCCCCCCCCCGTAACTTTTGAACCGTAAGTCGAAAAAAATTGAAAAGATGCGCCTTATCATAAACTTTCAACGAAAATTGTTTTTAACATTATCGGTTCAGCCATATTTTGAGTTATCTCCAAAAAACTTCTTCCATAGGCATCAGATATGACCTTTTGGTATTAGTTTGGTTCTTATTCCATTGAAGGTACGGAACCCTCCTATGCGTGGTCCGACACGCACTTGGCCGGGTTTTTTTTTCAAGTTTTGTATTAAGGAATTTATAATCACACAGTATAGGTTTCAGTTTCCGAGAATATGATATAAAGCAGCATTTTTCAACATTTAAGACTAGCTTATTGTCAACACAATATTGACTCAGGCGATCCAGGGTACGTGATATTCAATAATTATAATATTTAGTAAAGTTAACGCCAAACATATATATAAAATTACTAGCCTTTTCCCGCGGCTTCGCCCGCGTACTATAATATAAGTACTCAAAAAGGATACGATACCCATGTTGATTTTCAGACTTTGTGACCACATTTACCCCTTTTAGGGGTTGAATTTTCAAAAAACCTGAAACACGTGTTTACTCATTTATCGTTAGAAATAATCCTGCGAAGTTTCGAATAAAATAGTCTAACAAATCTTGATTCGCCATACAAACTTTGGACCCCCATTTTACCCCCTTAGGGGGTGAATTTTGAAAAATCCTTACTTAGTGCATCCCTAGACCTTATAAGGAACCTACGTGCCAAATTTGGAATCTCTAGAACCAGCGGTTTGGGCTGTGCGTTGATATGTCAGTAAGTCAGTCAATCAGTCAATCAGTCAGTCAGTTTCTTCTTTTATATATTTAGAAATGAACCTTATTTTCAACCGACTTCAAGATTTCGAAGGAGTGGGTTCTTAATTCGTCGGGATCTTTGTTTTAATTGTATGTTCACCGATTATTCGAAGACGGCTAGACCGATTTGGAAAATATTTTTTTTTGTTTGAAATGGTATACTTTACAGTTGGTCCCATTGTAACCAGGTCAGGATCTGATGATGGGATCCTGGAGAGATCGAGGGAACTTATATTATTTACAGTGGCTCTTGCATTTCCTTTTCCAAAGTGGAGTCTAAAATCAAAATCAAATAATCATTTATTTCAAGCAAAGCCCATAAAAATGTTAGTATACTTATACAAAAAACGTAACTCGCAGAACTATTGTTAATAAAAGCAAAAGTCAGAAGCACAAACACGTAAGTACACAAAACACAGCACAGAGGCATAACCGGATGAGCAAAAAAACAATAATAATAAAAATTTCATGTTAAATAATGTCTTGGTTGGTTTTCGAATTATCAGTTGAATTAAGTAATGAGAATAAAATAATATAATAGCAAAAAAACAAATTGATTTGATATTTCAATATGGATAAACTAAATTAAAAATGTCAATATGAGTAAATTAAAATAATAATTATAAAAATAAAAGATACTAGCTGTGCCCGCGGCTCCGCCCGCGTGGAATTCGGTCTGTGTCAGTAAGCGGCTAATTGACCCCTAATTTCTCTCCCGTACCCTGGAGGCGGAACTTGAAGTTAAGTTGACAGATGGATTTATCCTATCAATTTTTATTGGCGTGATTTAAACGACATACAATAGTAGGTGTATATCGGACGATACAGGACCACTTTTGTATTTATACGTTCATGTCCACGGCAAATATCATCCAAATCGATCCTCCCGTTAAATCAGTCTACGCATGAAAGGTAAGAACAGGCGCGGTTGAAATGGGGGGGTGGGGGGGTGTCACAAATGCAGAAATGTTTTTTTTTCCGGGATAACAATTCAAAAAAAACCGGCCAAGAGCATGTCGGGCGATGCTCAGTGTAGTTTCGTAAATGCCGCCCTGTTACGAAACATCCGTTCAAACGGTCGTTTATTAAGGGATATTTGGCGGCGCTTACGTCAGTTTACTATCCGGCACATCCTTTCACTATGCGATTTTGACTGATAATTCAAAAACGGCTGAACCGATTTTATTCAATATAGTTTTTATTGAAAGTTCTTATCAGGCCTCACCAAATTTCAGCTTTCTAGTGCGAACAGTAACTGAGCTAGACCGTGGACAGACGGACGGACATGGCGAAACTATAAGGGTTCCTAGTTGACTACGGAACCCTAAAAAGAGATAAATAGTAGTTTATGTAACTGTTACGTAATAAGGCCTAATTATGTACAGAAGCATACACTGACCTACACACATATTAAAAATCCACTGAAACCATGCGTGCCAGCGGTCGGGGGGGAGGAGAGGCGGATTTGGATTACTGGTTGCAATAATTGTGGTAATTACATACTTCAAGGTAAGCACATTACAATGCACTAATGAACGTCAGAGAAAAATAAAATTTTTGAAAATTTTTAATTTTTGGAAATTTTTGAAATTTTAAAATTTTTGAAATTTTTGAAAATCTTGAAATTTTTGAAACTTGAAATTTTTGAAATTTTTAAAATTTTTGAAATTTTTAAAATTTTTGAAATTCTTGAAATTTTTAAAATTTTTGAAATTTTTGAAATTTATGATTTTTTTGAAATTTAGAAATTTTGTCATTTTTGACATTTTTTACTTTTAGGAACTCTACTTTTTTCACTTTTATCACTTTGTCACTTCTCACTTTCACTACACTTCACTTCACTTTATTCTATTTTATATTTCATTCCATTTTACATGTTTCTCAATCGTATGGGTGTCGCGTTTTCGTGACGTGACGCTTTTTCGTGACGCTCACGTGACTTTTTTTCACCTAGCCCCCCGCGAACCGTCCAATAAGGAACTTCGTTCGAAAACTACCACCGGTTCTAACTCTACACCTCTGGCCCAAGAAGTATTATGACCGAAAAGATACTCGACGGGACTTATTTTTTTCAAAACAGTAATACATTATTAGATCTTAAAGATACAAAATAATTAAAGACATATCAACAGCTTGAGAGACAGATAATGTACCTATTGTTTAATTATAAAGAAAAATAAATCCTAATCTGACTGCTTCACAAAACGTTTGATATGTTTTCCTACCTAAACGGTGTCCTATAAATGTTGTAGTAGTTTTTTGGTTTGGGCCATGCATCTTTGTCCGTCATATATAAATTATATAATACTCGAACCTGCAATAACCCTTTGACATTCATGACATTTTCAAATATTTCTTAAGAGCGGGTAAATGTAAATTTAAAGCATCGGCGGGTAACATGTTATAAATATGAACACCTTGACCAAAAAATTACAAATTATCTAAATACCAAATTTCATCTAAATACGGACAGCGGTTATTGGTTGTTTCTTCCCCATGTAAACGTTCACCCCTTTTGTATCCGTTTAAAGGATAATTTCCGAGATAAAACTATTTTATTTCCTTTTTTAATTAATTATCTCCATACCAAATTTTATGTAAATCGATTCTGCGGTTAATAATTCCCTATACAAATTTATAACTATCTTTTCACCCCTTTAGGGTTGATTTTCGGAGTGAAAACTATCATTTGTCCTTTCATGAGACCCATACTATACCAAATTTCATCTTTATCAGTTCAGCGGTTAAAAAATCGTCATACTGTCAGGTAGATAAAATTTAGGCTAGGTTTTGATAACCTAGAACTATGCCACAGCTTATTTTTCCTGAACACAATTAAACAAATTATTATTAAATCACTAAATCAAATGTTGATGTCGCAAGGGTCTTGCTCTATGTAGGGCTGGTGTGAAATTAAACAAGTGGATACTGTACTAAATCTTTATTACCTATTCTTGCTTTTGAAAATAACTTTTAAAATCTAAACACTGGATAAATCTCTCTTTTCGTTTAAGTTCGACACCAACTAAAATTTCTAGGAGCTCAGCGGTTAAGCTAGGTCGTTAACAAGGTTCAAAGGTTGAGATTTATTCAGGTTTCTCTCTAAATTCTTAACTACTTAGGTTAGTCCCTATGGTTTTATATATCAGAGATTTCTAAATTTAAATACTTAATGTTGGTTCTCAAAACTAATTAAATTTACTCTTCCACAGAATTCCTACTGCCATTTAAAATTAATAAAGGACTGAACCGACCTCAGAAGCTGTTCTTCGCCAGTCGCTGATGTGCAAGAAGCTTGCCACGTCGCAAGCTACAGGACGCTGTCCGGAAACTGCTCACACAGACTTTGCAGCGGGGCACCGACTTCCGAGAAGCTCAGACCGCTTGGCCGGAACAAGGTGGTGATGGAACGCATGGAGGAGCCGCTGCTCGATCCATAATGATATGAGAGTACAATTTAAGTCTTCACTATAACATTTGTACTACATTGTACAATGGTTGCAAAATACAACACATTGGTTGAAAAATACAACACAATGGTTGAAAATAAAACATCATTGTACGATGGTTGGAAAATACAACACCCTACTCCTGCAAGGAACAATATATTATCTGCATTAGTCGACTGAACTACAGCCCTGATAAATTGACAAAACTGAAGAAAGAAACCTTACCGGAGAATGGAAAATATTCCTATAACATCTCTACAGAGCACGCCCTCCCTCAGGCAAGTTCAAATCTGAAAACCAAAAGCATGGTCAAAATAGCTAGAACACGTTTCACGCCGTGATAGCCAAAAACCCTATTAATCTTTACTTACGATTCTCCTTTGCAGATAACCGAGGATTATTGAACCGCCACCTTCGCTGCCACCAAGGGCAAAATTTCAGGAGGCTGCTTGAGCCCGCCCTTCCACATGGCCGCGAATCAAATGACCGAGTCATGTCAGTGACTCCCAAGATGGAGGAACCAGAGGGCAGAGGACCCAATTCAGGGTGGCAATTAAATAAATATAAATCCCTCTAATTATTGTTGATTGATTTCAACCAAACAACTTTCCTATCAATAGGTCAAAGCCATGATATTAAATAACCAAATACTTTACTTCAGAACCCGCTTTCAGAATTTCCAGATACATTTCCTTTGACTACATTTCATTTACTAATTTTCTAAAATACCTATTTATGAAACGCCAATGTTATTAAAAATGACAAAAGAAAAACCCATAATTTAGGCTAAATTTATTAGGTGACAACCCCATACAGATAAACACAAGGCGCATTCGAACGGCGCTGTTTGAAGCATTGTTATAACCGATCGAATCGAAGGTGTTGAAATTGATTGATAAGAAACTATTCTAATTAGAACCAAAAGACAATGTAACAACGTTACAATACCAACTTCCAACCCCCTTTTCGGTGTGAAAGGGTTTATTTTCGGGATGAAAACTATTCTGTCGTTCCTCGGGACTCAAATTATCTGCATACTAATTTCTATTAAAAAATTTGCATACAAACTTTCAACCCCCTTTTCACCCCCTCCAGGGTTGATTTTCGGGATGAAAACTTTTCTTTGTCCTTTCCCGGGACTCAAACTATCTCTACACAAAATTTCATCAAAATGCGTTCAGCCGTTTTCACGTGATAGATGTATAGATAGATAGTTTTTATTGAAAGTACCTTTCAGGCTTCGCTTCCATTATTTTTTTCAAATTTTTTGGACCTACGGTTCTAAAGTAAGGTGGGGGGGGGGGGCTTTTTTCAAGATGAAACTATTCTTTGTCCTTTCTCGAGACCCATACTATCTCTATACCAATTTTCATCTAAATCTGTTCAGCGGTAAAAAAAATCCTCATACCAACTTCCAACCCCCGTTTCACCCCCACAAGGGTTTGAAAACTATCCTATGACGTTTCTCGAGACTCAAATTATCTCCATACTCATTTTTATCTAAATCGTTTCAGCGGTTAAAAATTCTCCATACAAACTTTCAACCCCATTTTCACCCCCACCAGGGTTGATTTTCGGGATTAAAACTATATATTATCTTTTCCCGGGACTCAGACTATATCTATACAAAATTTCATCAAAATCCGTTCAGCTGTTTTCACGTGATGCGCGGTCAAATAAACAGACAAACAGATAAACAGATAAACAGACTAAAATTCTAAAATTTGTTGGAACGTGTTCTGTTATCGATTCTAAGTATCCCCAGCCAACTTTTTTTCGATTATCTTCCATGTACAGACTTTCGACCCTCTTCAGCTTTATTATATGTATAGATTACTTAAATTCTAATAATAATAAAAAAAATACGTGAATTCGGTTCTTTTTTGTTTAAAATAGTAAGTTTATTAAGATCAAAAGAATTACAACTATGTATACATAATTTCTTAACTCTAATACATAGGATGCGCTGTCCAAATATTTTTCGCTGATACTTAAAATAGGATACGCCTGTGCTATAAGTACCAGCTACCTTCCATTTCACTAAGATTTAGACATGAATATTTATGCAAAAAGTGTTACTTATACATACTGAGTAAGTTCTGACCTTTTGAACTTACAATGGAGTAAGGTGCAAAAGTGTATACCTTTTTTAGGATTCCGTACCTCGAAAGGAAAAAACGGAACCCTTGTAGGATCACTTTGTTGTCCGTCCGTCTGTCAAGACCCTTTTTCTCAGGAACGCGTGGAGGTATCAAGCTGAAATTTATATCAAATACTCAGGTCTACTGTCCCTTGGAGCTGTGAAAAAATCAAACTTCTAAGCCAACGCAATAAAAAAATACAGCCGTTTATGCCGCAAATTTTAGAAACTTGCAAGGGAATCAAACACTACAGGGTACTTCCCCTGAACTCAGAATCTTGAAATTTGGTACGAAGCAACGTCTTATGTCACAGATAAAAGAAAAATTGCGAAAACCGTAAACTTTTACTTACATCATATACCTATATACCTACAGGTTTGTACGGAACCCTCGGTGCGCGAGTCCGACTCGCACTTGGCCGGTTTTTTTTATACCACGACGGTAGCAAACGACAACAACATATTTTTGACGTTGACTGTACACAGGCTTTCATCAACATTACCTAAAATTGAAAAATCTGAAAAAAAAAATAGTCGCCAACAAGATTTCACATGAAACCTGAACTTTTAGACTTATCAAGGACATCACGTGTCCTAAAGTCAAAGTCACGTTTTAAAACTGAAGCCGTGCTAATGACGGCCGTAAGAAACGATAAACAATTATATTTTTCTTTTAAATAGGTCACGAGGGTCGAGCATCGATCGGTAGGGCGTGCGATTTTTAAAACGAATATAGTAATAGAGTTTACGTAATAAATGAAAATGAAAATGAAAAATCTTTATTCGATGGTTGCAATGTTATGTTGTTTATGAAAAGTGATGCTTGGAGTTTCCTATAGGAAGTATTACATACATCTGTGGCAGAAGACTCCGCTACTAACTATGTATGTGTATTTATTGTAACCGGACATATCTTTGACTAAAGCATGAGTATAAACTTAAACTAAGTAAAGTTATACATGCAATTAGCAATATATTTATTTACTAGCTTTTTCCGGCGGCTTCGCCCGCGTACTAAAAGTACTAAAAAAGGAGGTTCTCAGTTAGACTCGTATGTTTGTATGTAGGAATGTATGTTTGTCCGCGATCATCTTGCGTTTCGCTGAACTGATTTAGAAGCGGTTTTCGGAAAAGTATTCGTTACAATCTGGAGGTTTCGCTATACCACGTTTTGAAGACGGTTCCCTCATTTTTTATTTTAAAGAAATTATTGCAATAATTGTTTAATTGTTACGCCATCAATGACTTACTACTGAGAGATTATGATTACTACAGATTTCTACTCTTGAATAGAAGCTTTTCCCCGCGACTTCATTTGCGTGGAATTAGTAATCCACCCTGGGGAAGGATATATAACAACTATTATATATCCTTCCCCAGAACGCAAAATATCTCCATACCAAATCATCTAAATAGGTGCAACGGTTATTAATTTCCCATACAAACTTTCAACCCCCGTTTCACCCCCTAGAGGGTTGATTTTCGAGATAAAAACTATCCTATATTGTTTACCGCGACTCAATCTATATAATATGTACCAAGTTTCATTTCAATCGTCTGTTGAGCGGTTAATAATTCGCCATACAAACTACCAACATGTTTTCTACCCCTCTAAGATTGATTTTCGGCTTAAAAAATATTCTATATTGTTTCCTGGGACTCATACTATATCCACAACAAAATTATCTAAATCGGTTCGCGGTTTAAAAATCTCCATATAAACCTCCAACCCCCATTTCACCCCCTTAAAGATTGATTTTCGAGATAAAAAAGTGTCCCATGTCGTTTCCCGGTACACAAACTATCTCTATACCAAGTTTCATCTAAATTAGTTCAACGTTTAAAAATTTCCCATACAAACTATCAACCCCCATTTCACTCCCTTAAGTGTTGATTTCGTAATCAGCGACCCGATAAACCATAGAAACAATACCCATGTTGATATTTAAATTTTGTCACCACATTTCCCCCCTTATGGGTTGAATTCTCAAAAAAGCTGAAACACTTGTTTTCTCATTTATCGTTAGGAATACTCCTGTAAAGTTTCGAATAAAATAGTTGAACTAATCTCGTTTCGCATACAAACTTTGAACCCCATTTCCCCCCTTAGGAGGTAAATTTTTAAAAATTATTTCTAAGTGCATCCTTATGCCTTATAAGGAGCCTACGTACCACATTTGGAATCTCTAGAACCAGCGGTTTGGGCTGTGCGTTGATATGTCAGTCAGTTTCTTCTTTTATATATTTAGAAGATTGCAATTTGGTACAAATACTTTCAAGAATTTTCATGTCCACAATATTAAATTTCAAAATCGATGCCATTTTCTTAATTAACGTCCCAAAAAATCACAAAAACGACACCCATATGGATTTAGACATTTCAACCCCATTGTACCCTAACAGGGGAGATGGTATTTCACGTCCGCCACGTCCGATTTTAAAATCGTTGTTGTTTTCGTAATCAACGACCCGATAAACCATAGAAACATTACCCATGTTGATTTTCAGACTTTTTGACCACATTTTCCCCTTTTAGGGGTTGATTTCTCAAAAAACCAGCAACACGTATTTACTCATTTATTGTTAGGAATACTTCTGTGAAGTTCCGAATAAAATAGACTAACTAATCTTGTTTCCCCATACAAACTTTGCATCCCCATTTCACCCCCTTAGGGGATGAATTTTGAAAAATCCTTTCTTAGCGCACCCCTAGACCTTATAAGGAACCTACGCGCCAAATTTGGAATCTCTAGAACCAGCGCTGCAGCGGTTTGGACTGTGCGTTGATAGATCACTATGTCAGTCAGTCACCTTTGAGTTATATACACGGTGTAACATGAGAAAACCGAATAATTTTAACAGCGTATTCCTGATCATAATTGGAGACTAAAATGTCGTATAAACTTTTCTGGAATTCGCCTAGTTTCAGAGTTACTACTACTTAAATAAAAAAACATTTTTTAATGTGACTCAGTGTAAAACGCTTTTTCGATGGCGATTTCACCCTTTATGGGGTCTAGTCTAGACATTCTTATTGACAAATATCAAAGTGCCAAGGAATACTTTACGTAAGCTATTTTTTACGGAAAAAATGTACTAATTTGTTTTAATCGACAGTTTTACTAATAATATTTTTGTTTTTATGTTCAAAAGCATTCAAAAAATCGAAAAAAGAGCAAAAAAATTTTTTTTTTTGGCGAAATCCAGAAAAGTTTATACGACATTTTAGTCTCCAATTATGATCAGGAATACGCTGTTAAAATTATTCGGTTTCCTCATGTTACACCGTGTTTAAATAGATTATAATATTATTTATATTTAATAGTATTTATTATGTTTAATATTCATAATAAATATGAATATAGTCTGGCCAGCCAACGAACGCAGTAGCAATGTACAGCGAACAAAAGTATGACAACACTAAGAATCAGTGAAGAAAGCAGCAATGATCATTAAATTCTATCCCCCTTATTCATAAACGTCTACTAAAGTTGAGAGGCCTCTGATAATCATTTGTCCCTTTCCCTCATATAGGTTGGACGGAAAGGGACAAACGATTATCAGAGGCCTCTCAACTTTAGTAGACGTTTATGAATAAGGGGGTATGTTTTTAATTTTATTTAGTATGACCGCCCCTTTCATTAGGTGACATTTACGGTGTGTAAAAAGGAGACGGATATATTTTGTCTAACCTGTCATCAAATGCAACAGATAATCTGGTTGAGGCAATTGACATATGCCTTAAAAACGAATTTAAATTTAGAACGTTGCCGGAGTTCTATCTCACTCGCACTTAAGATGAGAGAGTGAAATGCACAAGGAACAAATTCAATGTGAATTAAAATGTTCGTCACGAAATACGGTGTTTCATCACAAAGGGTTGCCACAAGTACGTATTTTGAATTTGCCGCGCTTTTCTACTGACAGAAATGGTTTGCCAGACTATACCTACTTTATTGAATACATACAAGTTGTAACAAATATGCTGGTGTTCTGTTTAAGGACATAATTGGTATTGTACTCTAATTATGAAAAACTAAGAAAAAAAATATCACGCGAAAAATAAAATTGGTATTTTTAAGGGTCGGCCGGCCGGGATGACGTGTCACGATGTGTATCAATAGTACATTATTGTCAAGGAGGTGAAGTAGCACATTGATGGCTGAGTATTACGTTTAAACGGACGACTTTAGGAGTCCGTTTAATTTAATACGAAGCCAGCAATGGCCCTTCGCGCCGAGTCCAATACGAGGGTTGCTACTTATATATCCGGAAACAAAAAAACAAACAAACGTACACGGCTGAAAATGGTTTTATTGTTTTTCAAAGTATTCCCCTTGATGATCTATGCACTTTTGCATTCGCGTGAACCAATTTTTAAAGCACTTCTGCCACTCCGCCTGAGGTACCTCCATAACGTGTTGTTTGAATGCGTCGACAGCATCTTCAGCGGTCGAAAATCGTTGACCGCGGAATTTATTCTTTATATTTGGAAATAAATAAAAATCGTTGGGTGCCAAGTCAGAGCTGTACGGCGGATGACCCGTTAATTCCACATTTTGACCCTCCAAAAATAGAGTTGTTTCGCGTGACGTATGACAGCTGGCATTGTCATGATGAAGAATGATTCTTCGTCGCTGGTTAGTTTTACGAATTTGTTCAAATACTTCCGGTAAGCAAATGGTCGTGTACCACTCTGAATTAACCGTTCTACGGTTTTCTAGTGGCACTGTATCTACATGGCCATTAATACCGAAGAAGCAGGCCACCATTTGTTTCAATGTACTTTTTGCACGAGTAACTTTCGTAGGGTTCGGCTCATTTTGAAACACCCATACCGTTGATTGTTGCTTCGTTTCGGGATCGTATGCATAGATCCAGGATTCGTCACCTGTATAGATGTTATAAACGGCTTTTGAGTCACCACGGTTATATTTTTTTAACATTTTATTGCACCATTCGACGCGAGCATCTTTTTGCTCTTTTGTTAAGTTGTGGGGTATCCAACGCGAACAAATTTTTTTTACAGCCAAATAATTATGTAATATGCTATTAATGCTGGTCATAGAAATACCCAGAGTCGCCTCTATCTCGCGGTACGTAACATGTCGGTCGTCCATTATAAGTTTTCGCACAGCCTCGATATTTTGTTGTACAACGACCGATTTCGGGCGACCTGCCTTAACTTCGTCCGTAAGCATACTACGTCCACGATGGAACTCACTAAACCAGTGATACACAGTAGTTTTAGATGGGGCTTCATCACCAAAAGTTGAAGTTAGTTGATCTATGCACTGTTGTTGCGTTAAACCACGCCGAAAATCATAATAAATCATAGCACGAATATTTTCACGAGTGAGTTCCATTCTTGCTGCGAGATGACATTTAAAACCCGTCAAAAACAAAACACGAGCGTTAATAAGAAAGAAAAAATATACCGGCCAGTACTTAAAAAAGTTCAAATTTTACCATGGAGGTCAAATATGCTATTTAAGAAGATTGTAATCCCGGTTTCCGGATATATAAATAGCAGCCCTTGTATAGTGCTTTATTCAAAAATAAACAGCCAACGTTGATGAACAACAAACAATATATTCAGGATAACTTCTAGGTTAAAAGAATGACCACTATCGCGAGCATCGAATTTCGATTCGAATCCTATAATTATATCCATCTCCATCGCTTCTCATTTTGAGTGAGAGAGACAGATTTATTCGAAATTGCAATTTTCTATGTTCGCGGTACACGCTCAGCTTTGCCGCCTTTATATCTTTTTATTGAAAAGTTTGAAGTGTATTTTTCTTCTGAATTTACCGTAAGCTATTTGAGATAACTAAAATGTCGCGGTACCAACATTATAAATAACAAATACCGATGTTGTGTTTTGGCTGTTTAGGACCTTTGCCTTTATTTTTGTATGGCTGTTGAACTTTTTAAAAAGTTTGTACCTCGACAAAAATGGAATTTGTATGCAACATTTATGTCGCGAAATCGAGCCTGCAATTTCCGTAACTTTTTAATTTTTATTTGACCATAAACTAGGCACTTCGCCGCCTAGTTTTTAACCGTAAAAGTCAACCTTGTCGGACATTTTTGAATTATTTTTTTTTGCGTTAAAAAAATTTTTCTCCTACTTTTTCTGAGTCGCTCTTTGATACCAATTATGTCCTTAAACGGATCACCACTATTTTTGTTACTTCCTGTATTTTGGCATACGATTAAATAATAATTTTACACAAAAAAGAACCGACTTCACTTACCATCCACCTTACCAACAGCAAATGCTCGAGCTGCTGTAAAAAATACTCAAATCACTATAGGTGTGTCTATAATAGTTGAAGAGTTCCCTCGATTTCTCCAGGATCCCATCATCAGATCCTGACCTGGTTACAATGGGACCAACTGTGAAGTATACTCTTTCAAACGAAAAAAGAATTTTTCAAATCGGTCCAGTCATCTTCGAATAATCGGTGAACATACATAAAAAAAAAAAAAATAGCAAAAACAAAGATACCGACGAATTGATAACCTCCTCCTTCGAAATCTTGAAGTCGGTTGAAAAATAATAAACATTTGTGCTCATAGGGGGCGTTAGTACTCATAGTGTTGTGTTTCTGCCGGTGAGTAATGTTGTTAAAGTGCTGAAAGAGGATGCGGTGTGTTGACGACGAGGGATCATCTTGCACTGCATCCTATTTGCGCTCTCTGGCAACCTTACTCACCAGCAGGAACACAACACAGGATTCTATTGCTATTTGGCTATTTTCTGTGTCGTTACTGGTTAGTGTTTTCAACCGACTTCAAGATTTCGAAGGAGGAGGTTATCAATTCGTCGGGATCTTTGTTTTTGCAATTTTTTTATATATATATATATATGTTCACCGATTATTCGAAGACGGCTGGACCGATTTCGAAAATATTTTCTTTTGTTTGAAAGTGTATACTTCACAGTTGGTCCCATTGTAACCATGTCAGGATCTGATGATGGGATCCTGGAGAAATCGAGGGAAACTCTTCAACTATTCTAGGCACACCTATGGTGATTTGAGTATTTTTTACAGCAGCTCGTGCATTTGCTTCTGGAAAGGTAGATGCTAAGTGAAGTCGGTTCTTTTTTGTTTAAAATTATTTGTACTTACTTTACAGGCTCATGCAAGATGATATCAGCCATGGATGAAGTTGCCATAGCCCTGGGCATGAACTGCCCCGAGCTGGTCTCCGCGGACTTCTGGAAGTCTTACTCGCTGACTCCCACCGGCATCAGGGCTCTCGGCAGCTGCAGGAAGTTGCAGGAGCTTGACGTTGGATGGTGGTGAGATATTTATGATTCTACAGCACACTTTAACCTACAGTGTGAGTCACGTCAGTTATACGGCCTCCTAGCCTAGTCGGTATTGACCCTTCCTACCAAGCAGGAAGGTTTCAGGTTCGAATCCTGGTCAGGGCATTTATTTGTGTGTTTATCACATATATTTGTTCTTGGGTTATGGATATGAATGTTTTCTATGTATTTAAGTATTTATATGTATATATGTATCTATTATATAGATCTTCGCCTAGTACCCGCAACACAAGCCTTATTGAGATTATTGTGGGACTAGGTTGATTTGTTTTTCCCATAATATTTATTTATTTATTGTCATTAAAACGCTACAATGGCGCCCAATTTTTCCAGTTAGAGACTGCTTGGAAAGAGAAGTGTCGTGGTTTATATGGGAGCTCATTCATTTTACGACACTTCCGTTTCCGGACTGACTATTTATAAGTGTTATAAAATCCCAAGTTTTGTACAGATAATTATAGTGGTAGCCGTACAAGCCCAATTTCAAGGAAACACCGCAAATCGATCTACAGTGTAGCCGTTTGGCACACGCATACTAGAGGTCAAAACAAATTTTTTGATCCGCAGTTCTTAAAAAAAAATGCCTTAGGAGGGGAGTGCCGAGACATTTTTTTTTATATGTATGGAATTTTTTTTTTTTTTCAGAAACCTATCGTGTGTGGTATCTTATGAAAGGGCATTTTGAGGCGATTCTAAAAATATAACACATCATTACATTTCAGCCATTTTTTTAAATTTAACTCAAAAATAATTTTCGAAACATACCAAGTTTGGGCTCCTCCAGACACGATATGGCTGATTTTTTTAAAATACTATATACTACAAATTATACATAATATCCTCATATCTAACCTCAAAAAAGCAATTTTGAAAATAGTTTCATTAAGTATTTTATCTACACTCATACTGTAAGTACTCTAAAATGCGTTCAAAAACCGTAGACAATGACAAGCATTACAACAAACGATTTAACTATGATAAGTTTCTTATCTGCGGCAGTAACGTAATTTTAACGTTGCATGCTCAAATATTGTTAAGCAATGAGTTTCAAATTTGGAACATCGAATTTGATAACATAATGTTACCGCCATGGCCAACTCGATTGGTCCCGCGCGAGCGCCGGCACAATCGAGTTGGCCATGACGGTACAAAGGCGGTCATTCTATGGTTTCCGAACACTTAATTTAATATATATAATATGAGTGTAGATAAAGCAGTGTATGCAACTGTACGTAATTAGGCCTTAAAACACTCGTGTGATCTTATTATGAAATTCGCCTGCGGCTCATTTCATAAAACCACACTCATGTTTTAAGGACCCTTGTTACGTAACAGTTACATAAACTACTATTATTTTTATTTTTCAATATTACAAAGTGACACCGTTCTACTTCAATACCTATTTGGCGTGACTTATGGAACTGTAGTACAGATACGGTACATATTAATCATAAAATGATAAGTAGTATCCATATAACCAACGGGAAATACCTCTTTAACTATTTAACTGCGTCTTTTCATCAGTTGGTATAGTTTTTGTTGTAGATACTGACTTAAAAAGTGGCTGAAAGATGAAATAAAGATGTTTATTCCTGTTGTTTTTATCTCATAATTATAATACACATACTATTAATCTTGCTTTTTACATTTTTAAAATATATTTTTCTATCTTTATATTTCTTCCTCTCCGTCTTCTATATACAATTTGCTGCAAATAAAAAAGCGGTTTGTATAAATGAACTCACTTATTTACGTAAAAGGCGTAAATTGAGAAAATAATAGCGCACCTCGCGTTATGGCAATCAGCGTAGCAAATTTTGCAGGGTGGGGTGCAAGAGAGGTTATTTTTTTGCATGAGCATCGGTTGGTTTTGCATCCACACCTATATAGCTCCTTAACTGCATGGCTATATACAGTCCAATTAGGCTCTAATGAAAGGTCAGGTCTTCTCTTCCATCCCCACTGTTCTGGAGATGGTCGGGTTGCTACGTGGCTCCGCCCCCATATTTCTCCAGCCTGATATTTTGCCCTTTTTATACGCTGGTGGGCAGCGGCAGTAGGAGGTATTAAAGAGAGGTTCTTATCACCGGTGACAAACAGTTGGTGTCGAGCTTCATTCATCCACGTGTGTCAAATCGCAACAATTAAAAAAAATACTAAATGAAATTATTTTCAAAATTGCTTTCTTGGGTTTAGATATCAAGATATAACGTATAATTTGTGATATACTGTGCAAAAAAAAAAGTTGCGTATATCGTATCTGAAGGAGTCCAACCTTGATATTTTGTGTCAAAACTAAGCAAACTATACCAGCTGATGAAAAGGAGCAGTTAAAGGGTTAAAGAGATATTTCCCGTTGGATATATGGTGTAGCATGACGCTCGACGTTCTTTGGAACTACTTCCGTGTTTAGTTTCTCTGGTCGCTAGGTCGTGGTTGATTTATGAAAAAAACAGTGTGCATTGTGATTCACGCCATTACGGTTGGATGGCGCTTATATCAGTCCACATTTTGTTATAGACAACTGGCAGTTATAAAATTGAGATAATATTCGCGCTAATTTTGAATTAGAATTTTTGAGATTCGAGATTGTAAAAAGATTGAGTTTGTTTATTTGGAGAGAGACAGGTGGTCTTGGAGTTTTGAAGGGAAAAGTCAGAATTATTCATTTTGGTCCATTTTTGTTCCCTGGAAGTTTTTACCAGTGATCCCTAGTTCCCTAGAAGAGGGTGATCGCCAATACAGTTTTTCCTGTACCCAGTGCTCTTTTTTGGCCGTGTCTGAGGGTGGATATTGCCTGCCGTGGTCGCCGGTGCTGAGATCGTTTGAGCCGAGAGGGCTCCGGAAGGCGCTCGTGAGTGCCGATCTTGTGAGACGATCGGCAACCGTCGTCGGAGGACTAGAGCCCGTGTTTCGCGTGGTTCGTCAAGTAAAACCGTCGTCGGAGGACTAGAACCCGTATTGCGCGTGGTTCTCCAAGTAAAACACAGGGTTCAGGGAGCTGCTGCCTAACGTATTTTATTTAAATTCATAGTTTAGTTTCCACCATTTCCTGAGATTCAAGATTATTATTTTATTTAGTCATAATTATTTTACATGTTTTTTTAAAGTGGGGCATTCCACTCATACAATAGTATGTTATTCAATCAAATACAAACACTGAAAACATTGAAAAAATAATCAACCCAGCAGGATTTGAACCTCGCATCGATACCCATCGAGCCCCGGTAAGGCGTATCGATGCGAGGTTCAAATCCTGCTGGGTTGATTATTTTTTCAATGTTTTCAGTGTTTGTATTTGATTGAATAACATACTATTTTATTTAGATTTTTTTAACGTTATAAATCCGATTCACTTTTTGTAACCAGTTAATTACTTATTGTGTTTTTGTGCGGTAATAGATTTTGGTTGAATATCTCTGATCCGCATTTTTAAACTTCTCAAAATTCCAAATAGCCACATCTGACGGGCGTTATAAATATCCGGTTTTAAATTTAGGTTGCCTTCATCCAGTGAATCAGCCATCATCGTTCATACCACTCCACAGATATAAATATACATAGATCACGCAAATGCATCCACTTCGCGTGTCGGAACTCGGAGTAGGTCTCCGAGTTGGCCGTCGTTACTGACATTCCGCGCGCGTCTGTTGTGGTAGCCGGTTGTCCGTGAAAATTAAGAAAATGCCTTTTTGCATAGTATTAAAGTGCGATAGCCCAAAAATTGGAAGCACCCAAACGTAAGGACATTTTTCCTATCACACGTAAGTTATTTTCAAATGATATTATGCGTAAATTCATTTTAAATCATTTTTTTTAAGTATTCCGAGGTGTGATTCTAAGACTGTACCTAAGTAACTATAGATTATCGGTAAGTAAACTATGTTCACATTACATTGCCGCGTTTGCTTTGAGCGTTTAATCTGACGTTGTGTGTTAAGAGACGATGAATATCAGAACAAGCGATACTATCGCGCATCACTTGGAGTTCGTGGTACAAGGGAACTTATTATTCGTCTGTCAAATCTAGCAACTAGTGTTGTTCGTTCTACAACATTATTTCGATGATCGATGTTAATCGATATCGGACAGACGAATGGTATTTACCATTTTAAAAACGCCAATTTAGTAGTTATTGATACAAACAAGCTCGAAATATGTCCTAATTTTACACGACAGCTTTAAAAATGGAGGGTAATATCTTCGGGTTCATCATGTATGTGACATGTTTATCCTTTGAATGTATATTACGTTTATAAATTTCTATTGTGCTTAAGAAACACTTACTTTTTTTTTAGTTTCCCACACGATCCTATCACAAAAGAAAAATGGATTGCGGCCACGGGACGGAAAGACTAGTTCCCGACTAAGCATAGTATTCAATCAATCAATCAATCAATCAATATCTTTTATTGCTCACTTTTATGGACACGTTATAGTTACATAATAACAAATAACAATGCTATACAAAACAAAGAGCTTGAAACAATGCTTGTAAAAGGATATAGCGAAAGCAAGCATCCTTCCGTACTAGTTTACACTGTATTACGGCAAGGAACCCCCTCCACTCCTCTCCCAGTGGTCCATCCTACCAATGAGATGGTTCTCTTCAAAATAACAACATAGCAAGTGATTCAGGTAAATAACAAAAAAATTACTATGATTGTACTTAAATATGCACGTTGGTGTTACAAAAAAAAAAAAAGAAACGAAATAAGTAAATTAAAAAATTAAAAAGGAAAGTGAATAGACAAGTCAGGTACTATTTTATGGTAGTTATGACTGTGTAAAAATGTGTGAAGTATGTATGATATATTGTGATAATGTAATGTAAGTGTGATGTGTGAAGTGAAGGAAAGAACGCAAAATACCAAAAAAGTCCAAGAATGACAACTTAACTAGAATAAAGGAAAGAAAACTGACAAGAAAAAAAAAGAAAGACAGTGCTGCAGATAGTTGACAGGGGATCTATTAAGACAAAGATAAGTTAAGAGTCTCTTGTCGAAGACCTGTAAAAATTTGTATGAGGACTTGAGAACCACAATAACCCAGAGAAAAAGAAGGTTAGGATATCACATGTAGGAGTGACTCGGTGTTAACATAATTAAGTTTTTTTAGATATGCAGTTACAGCAATTTTACAGCCTCTGCTGTTCAGCTTCAGCAGGACAATATCTTTAGATAAACGGTTGTATAGGAAGGGCCCTAGAAAAGAAATAAAGTTATGTCCAAATTTGGTTCTGCAGGGTGGCACGTTAAATACTAGATCCTTCCTTCTTCGCAGAGATTGTGCATCAGATGAGGTTTTATGCTGTCTGGAAATAACGGATAAAATGAATAGTTGTCTAACAGTCAGAGTGTCAAATTCCTTGTATATAAGATCAGTGGAATAACTTATTTTTTTATACGTCGCGACCTTGATAATCGCCCGCTGAGCCCGTTCCACTCTTATTAGATGAGACTTCCTGGCCCCTCCCCAAGCTTCAATGCCATATGAAAGTATGGATTGACACAAAGCATAGTAAACGCTTTTCACCGGTGGTTCCCCTAAGTGTCTAATATTTTTAAAGATATATATTAGTTTAGAGACGCGGGATGAGAGTGAATTGATGTGGGAGATAGTTAAGATTTTGATCAATAAGTAACCCTAGGTACTTGGTTACCTTAGCTGACTCTAGCGTATAACAACTACACGAGGATGGAAAAGGGTAGTCACAAGAGTGGGCTTTTATACTATAAGTCGAGTGTGGCTGAGTGGAATTTCTAATACTAAATGAAATATATTTCGTTTTATCGAGGTTCAAAGTGAGGATATTAGTTTTGAGCCACTTCATAACATTAGCTAGTCCCCGTTCGGTATTATCTTTAACCTGTTCCCAAGAAGAACCATAAAATACTAAAACAGTATCATCAGCAAAAGTAGTAATATTCGCATTTTGTAGTTGTAGGCGGCACAATCCGTCAATGTAGATGAGAAAAAGGGTTGGGCCAAGCACGCTACCCTGCGGCACACCGAAAGACATAGGCAGCTCGTCACTTATAAAATCTCCCACCCTAAGTAGCTGAGTCCTTCCACTGAGATAGCTACTAAATAATTTTAGTAGCTAACTGACCTTTAGTATTACTTGTTCTAAACACTTTGAAAATAGCAGTTTCATTGAAGGGAAGAAGTTGAGATTGTTAAAAAAAACGGCGTATCCCACTATTAATTTACTAAAACACATTGACAATGATAATGAGGTTAGTGAATAGATTTAATGTTTAACAGTGTTTTTATTATTACCGTATAAAATATCTGATATAATATACTCATTTTATGTGTGCTTTACAGAATAAAGATACGCCATAACAAGCTTCATCATTGTCAAGTTTCAGCTTGGCCCAAAAATGTTTGGATGTTCGGAGGATGTCCGGATTTCTGTTCTCGCCTAGACTTTGCATTTTCAGCCAATTCTCATAAAATCTTGTGAACTTTATACAGTTTTTCGAAATTAAAAAAAATGGAGAGATATGGAGGTAGAAAACTTAAAAAATTACAAATTTCAACCATTTCAAAACAAAGCGAGATCTACAGCTCACAGAGCTAATAGTCTTACTAGTTTTATTTTTAAAATGTAATTCAAATATCCTTTATTTAATAATTCCGTTTAATATCATCCGTCTGTCTACATCATTCGTCTGTCTATATCATTCGTCTGTCAGAAAATCGATGTCATTCATGTGAATCGATTAGTGATTTTTAGGTTATCTCCGTCTTTGTCGCTTGAACTAGCAAGTGCAGCAGAGAGGGAGATACACGAACGGAGTTCGTTTTCGTTTCGCGGTAGGCCCTCTGGCCGCACACGCACGGAATTGTCGTTCGGGTTCCAAACGGAATAACATCAAAAAGTGTCTCTGTCTCTGTCTGTCATATGGAAACCGTACCGATTTTCCGTGCATCTGCGGCCAGGCTGACTCAAATCGAGTTGAACGGCGCGTGCGGCGGCGGCGTCGCCTTTGAATCGATTTTGTGCGGACAACGGGCAATTCACATCACTAATTCGCCCTTGTGACGTCACAGTAGGTAGAAAAAAAGTGACACTTTAAATTGTGCTTCAATATATCTTGTGTGAAGTAAAATATTTTTTGTGTGAAGTAAAATATTTTTTGTGTGAAGTAAAATATTTTTTATGTGAAGTAAAAAAAAAATTATACGTGTTCTGCAAAAGTGATTGTTTTACTGCAATGGATACTACGTATCTTTTTATGATTAATATGTACTGCAGTTCCATAAGTCACGCCAAATAGGTATTGAAGTAGAACTGTGTCACTTTGTAATATTGAAAAATTAATGAAATTATTTTCAAAATTGCTTTTTTGAGGTTAGATATGAGGATATTATGGATCATTTGTGGTATATTGTATTTTTAAAAAATCAGCCATATCGTGTCTGGAGAAGCCCAAACTTGGTATGTTTCGAAAATTATTTTTGTGTTAATTAAAAAAAATGGCTGAAATGTAATGATGTGATATATTTTTAGAATCGCCTCAAAATTCCCTTTCATAAGATACCACACACGTTAGGTTTCTGAAAAAAAAAATTCCATACAAATAAAAAAATGTCTCGCTACCCTCCTAAGGGATTTTTTTTTTAAGAACTGCGGGTCAAAAAATTTGTTTTGACCTCTAGTATGCGTGTGCCAAACGGCTAAACTGTAGATCGATTTGCGGTTTTTTTAATCGTACGGCTACCACTATTAGACGTAATTAGACTAATAATGTAGAAGTTCGACTTAGCGGCTATTTTTAGGGTTCCGTAGCCAAAATGTCAAAAACGGAACCCTTATAGTTTCGTCATGTCCCGCCCGTATGTATGTCACAGCCATTTTACTCGAAACCATAAAACGTAACGTAACGTTCTTTGAAAACCCAATCCGCACGGGTGCGGGCCCAAATGTCACTCCCGCGGCCCTGTGATTGGCGACCCGTTAAATGCCATACCGCACCGGCGCGGTGCGTATCGTGAACTTGTTCCAACCCTGCCCGTGCCGATGAGCGAGATATACAATTTATTTTGAGCTCTGTAACTCTTGAAATAGGTTTCTAATTCGAATGGTCAATTTATCATTTAACTCTGAATGAAGTAAACTACGGATTGAAAACAATAGGTCACTCTCCATAGTAATTTTTCGCATCTCGGTCATTCGAACATCAACCATTGCACAGACTGACATGCGAAGGTGACTTGCCTTGACTTACGAATACAATTAGAATTTATTTTGTTGAGTACCGTGATGTGATTCGCATTATTTGCTAGATAGTGGTATAATAAACCATAATAAATACAAAAGACTACACATGTGTTATTAATTTATTATATTTGAGAGGATTTTTGGCGGAGGTCGTATTGTTCGTACATAGCTCTTCTCTGGGCCTCTGTTTAAAATAAAAAGTAAACAAGTATGCCATTTATTTACAAAGAAACGATACGTTCATATTATACTCTTTTAGATAACATTAGCTAGTTAGCTGGGAATGTAAACAGTTAAAAAATATGAGCGATAAACGTAGCTCAAGTACTTCGTCCTTGCACTTGAGACGTCCTTGGGAGTGTTATGGATCAAGATACAAGTCACGTGATAGTTACGGACGGCCGCCCGCACGGGCGCGGGGGCGTACCTGCGGCGCTTTGAGTTTTCAAAGGTGAATTTTTTTATAATAGGTGTAATACTCAGCTTTGTAGTAAAAAATATTTTAGGGGGCATCCATAGAAACTAATTGTCAATAAAAATTGTTTTACCAAATATCAACATGTTGTACATCAATCGATAGGTCTTCAAAAATAACATTGAGGTTTTTTTGAAAATTTTTTCATGTAGTGAATATTTTCAGAAATAATCACCACGAAATTTTAAAAAAAATGTGTCGATCCACTCTGATCCACTCGTTCCTTCTTCAGTGCTTTAGCGTTATTCCGAGCATTGACCGCTCAATGCTAATGATGATTGTATTTGTTTCAGCCTCCAAGCCGGCGGTTCCGGCGAATGGCTGGCCTGGCTGAACGGCGGAGAGCTTCGCAAGCTATTCCTGGGCGCCCTGCGTGGCGTATGCGATCGAGACTTGAGGAATCTTTTGCCGAGAGTTCCCAAGCTTACTCAGTTGGACTTGCTGGGTGTTAGAGCTGTTACACCTGACATTTGTGACGCGTGAGTATCTTATTAGCTGAGCCAGGAATTTTCGCGGCAAAATAAAAGACGGTCGTAATCTAGCTAATTATTCATTAGTCATCTATTTGCAGAAAATAGTGTACATTGAAGATGGTAAATACAGTAGATTAATTAGATCAACTATTTTACTACAATGTAGCATGCAAATAATTATAATAAGTCTTAACTCGTCTAGATAAACATCTCACGTAATTACATTAATATAACGAAAATAGAGTCAATAATTAGAATTAGCAATTACATTATTATAAGTCAGAAAAGCGGTTCCTGTGTAAAACCGTTTTTCAAGTAGCCAATTGTGTAGCCTTCGTATAAACAAATTGTATAAAAAAGGCAAACTAGTAATGTCCTTTGGGATAGTATTAAAAATTTGTATGGCCATGCAGTACCAGTTGCTTCTACGTAATGCAGACGATGTTTTTGGGGCAACCAGTCTAATATTAGAAACATTTTATTATCGATATCGATAGCTGTTGACATTCAAGTGTATTACGGAGTACTCATTTTCTGAAGTGTCCATTATTTTCGATGAGGTGATATAGTTACGTCATTTAAAGTTTGACCACTTTGACCTCTTTGTTACTCGACTACGAGTCTACGACAAAGCCAAAAAGAACGTTTATTTTATTACTTAATATGATAAAGTATAGTTAAGATTTAGATGTATAACACATATAAAACAATCCCTTAATTTACTACTTCTTTTGCATATTTTAAATCAACTGTCAAGACCTGAAGTGAATAAAGTGAATAAAGTGAATAAAGTCATGTCATGAACCTGGTGGCATCTTGGTTTTCAGTCAACGGCATGATATTGAAAGTAGACAAAACCAACATAGTGCATTTCTGTTTGCGAGGCAAGCATGAACAGCCACTGAATATCACCTGCAATGGCCAGCTCATCCCCCAGGTGGATCAGGTTAAATATCTAGGGCTCGTTATTGACTACAAACTATCTTGGAGCCCCATATAGAGGAGCTATGCGCCCGTTTAGCGTCTGCCTACTTCACGCTTTGTAGACTCCGTCCCAGTCTTAACCCTGCCAATATCAGAAAGGCCTACTTTGGTTATTTCCATTCTTTACTCACATACGGGGTCGACCTGTGGGGTGATGCGGCTGACCGAATGAAACCGCTCAGAAAGAGGCAGTGCGCTACCTATCAGGGGTCCCATGGGATCATCCAACTCAAGAGTTATTAAAAAGCAGTAAAATCCTAACACTACCGTGCCTATACGTTCTCGAGGTGGCAAAGTACGTACGACGAAACCTATCTGATTTCTCCAACCGTGTTGACACACGAGGTAAAAACTGCAGGAGGTGCGACGAACTGCGACCTTCTTGGACATTACTTGTAAAAACGACAAAATGTCTTCACACGGTCGGACCAAAGGTTTACAATACACTACCGCAGGAAATAAAAGATGCAAATACATACTCTGCTTATGTTCATAAACTAAAAAATAAACTCACTGAGGCCCACTACTCCCTGGATGCCTATTTCAAGTGCCAGACTATGTAATAATCAACCCATCTGTTATTGACTCACAGTATCTACCTACCTATTTAGTAACCGGTTCGTTAACCTAACAACGTTGAAAAATGTTCCTAAATATATCACCAATGTACCTGGTTATACTTATAAGAATTAGTTTTTAAGCAATGACATGTAAAATACCTGTTTTATCAATAAATGATCATATCATATCATATCAATGATTATAAAATAATGTGATTACGAGTATATCGACATGACTTTTTTAATATAATACGAGTATATCTCAATCTTAAACAGGCATGTAGCCTCTCAAATACAGCCCTATCTCTGTGACTCCCAACATGGTTTTAGGCCAAGAAGATCAGTGGAGACGAACCTTTTAACCCTGGTAGACTATGTTTCTGAGCATTTGGATAAAGGGATACAGGTGGACGTGTTGTACTTCGATTTTAGAAAAGCTTTTGATCGCGTAGATAACGACATACTGCTAAGGAAGTTATGTAAAATCGGGTTCTCCCCAAAACTGCTTAAATTTTTTGCCAATTATCTACGCGATAGGCAGCAGTACGTGCAGCACGGATGCTTTGTTTCCAATTCCTACCACACTCGCTCCGGAGTAAGCCAGGGTTCAATTTTAGGCCCTTTTCTGTTTGGAGTAATGATTAATGACTTGGCGTCTCTCTCTAGATATGCTCGATGTCTCCTTTACGCTGATGACCTAAAGCTTATTTATGGCCTGCAGCAGCTATCTGACTCTGAATCGCTCCAAGATGATATTAACCGGATCTATGAATGGAGTATCACAAATAAGCTGCTCTTTCATCCTGAGAAGTGTTCCGTGATGTCCTTTAGCCGTGCTCGTAGTCCCTTATCTGTCAATTACCGGCTTGGAACGGAACTAATAAAACGCGTTGACACTATCAAAGACCTGGGTGTCACATTTGAATCCAACTTAAATTTTCATGACCACATAAGAACCCTAGCTAAGGACTGTTATCGGAGATTGGGGTTCGTCATTCGCAATGCTCGTGAATTTGACAACCCCTTTGTCATTAAACTTGTCTACACCGCCCTAATTAGGAGTAAACTGGAGACAGCGTCTGTAGTGTGGAACCCCCACGAGGTCACTTATGCCCTGCTCCTAGAGAAAATTCAAAAGGCGTTTTTGCGATTCTTATATAAAAAAATCTATGGGTACTATCCCTTCCTTTATCCAACGAAATTTCTGCTTGGCACCCTGGGCTTTAACTCCCTGGAAGTGAGGCGCAATTATGCTCTCGTGACCGGGGCATGCCGAATAATACGTGGGGATTCAGACTGTCCACAGCTGGTCTCACAACTGGTACGCCTTCTCGTACCCCCTCTGTTTCAATCAAAGATAAATATTAGGCCACGTAATCGCAACTTACTGGCAGTTCCTAATGCGCGCACTGTGGCGTACAGGAACTCGCCATTCGTTCTCGCCTTACATTACCTTAACGCACTTCTCGAGTCAGCACCTGACTGCGATGTTTTTGCCAGTAGTTGGAAGACGTTATATGACGAATGTAAGAGGTTATGTGAGGCGATGGATGATCGGCCGTCTTCAGTTAGTATTTAAGATTATTGTTATTGTATAACACAACTCTATGTTAACGTTATTATAATATAACTAGACGGGCCCGCAGCTCCGCTCGCGTGAGTAAAATATATCTTATGTTTCTTACGCGTAAGTAAAATAAATCTTATGTTTCTTACGTGTAAGTAAAATATATCTTATCTTAATAGTATAACTAATGTTTACTCAAATACCGACACCTTATTATGTTATCTATCATTAGGCAAACTTCAGCATTCAACCCTGTCAGGGATCATAACTATCATACTTCTTATTTGTAACAGTTATATATGTAACTTAGTTCGCTTCTTTCTCAATAGCAAAGGAAAGATTATATTTTTTCATCCACATATTTAGTTATTGAACACTCAATAAAATTATGATTTATGGAAGCCGCTCCAATTTAATTTTACGTTTGTGTGTCAGCAATATGTGCCAGCATTGTCACTGCCTAACCAGACTTAAAATTATGTGAATTATACATTTTACATAAGATCCATTGATCCTAAATAAAATTCGTGTACCTACCCAAAAGTTAATTTTTCTAGGTTCTCAACCTTTAAATTTGCTCACGTTTGTATTTTTTGCATAAATTTGTTAAATTTATAAATGAATGTTATTTTTTTTCTATTTCAATTACAATAAGGTATTAATTTTAATGCTCTGAGACCAACCTCGGAGTATCACGGAGGATTTCTCGCCGCGGTATTGACGTTAGAGGATACCGCGGCGGGAGGTGCCGACATGCCACAGCATCCACCAATATGCGCCAGAGTCTCCCGAGTGTGCTGGTGAAGCGAAGCCTCAGGAAGGGAAGGCTTAGCGTAACTCAGCAGACGACGGGTTGTACACCCGCACGCTGGTGAGGAGAATCCCTTTTGATACCGTATACCATGGGTATAGCGCGTATGCCGGAGACCTCCCGACTCGCGAGCCCGAGCGCGCGTCAACGGCCGCCAGCCCAGCGCTGATGGGCGCGAGCGGTATCGTGGAGGATGTTCCCTTGTCACTGTCAGTGCGCGCTGCTCTTTGATAATCTCCGCTACCGTTCGCCGGTTTGCGCAGGTGTTTAAACTCAATCGCAAATTGAAATGATAAGTAAGTTATCCATGCCCGCCATGCTCTTGGCCGGTTTTTGTAATAAGATACACAATTTTAATTTATATCTGATTAAAAGTAAATTTCAACTTAAAATATAAAACTATACCTACTAACAGACTATTTTAAAAATATGTATAGGATACCCCGTCTTAAACGTCCGCCCGCGGCATGGACCCGTTACGCTGGCGGCGTTACATCTCTGTGCAGCTAAGGAGCTATACGCTGGGAGAGGTGCGCGCCAGATCTATGTTCCACTGTAATTTCGACCAGACCAGACGTGACAGTGGCCCAGTATCTCTAATAATAAGTTAATACTTACAATTCTTGGTATTTCCTCTATAATCACTTATTTTTGAAATAATTTCAGGCGGCCGGCAATATAGACATATTAAACCATCATCATAACAAAAAATAATTATGAATTGACATAAATATCCATTTATGTCCATTTTGACATTTGTCTCACAGAGGTTGACAATGGGTTTAAAGCACTTTTCATTTCATTTCGAGTAAAAAAACACTGATATAACTGTATACCAACATGACAAATATAATTAACTTACGTCAAATAATGGGCTACTTAAACTTACTTAAGTTTAGCGAAACGAACCGAGAGTTGCCGAAAATGACCGATGATCGTGAAATGAAGAAATATATGAAAATTTGTTTAGCTAATTGTAAAATAAATACGCAGCGCAAGCGGTAGTTTTTACGCTCTTGTTCTATTCTCATATTTAGACAATAGATTTGCATAGTTTTTTCCAATGATATGTGCGTTGTATTCGAGAAACGTGTCAAGGAAGTTCCTAAAATTTGGTAAGGCGCCATCTCGCTTCATGCCTCGTTTTTTATCCCGTTCTGGTTTTTCGTTTTTATATAAGTAGATAATAATATTGTATGCATACCACAGTGCCTTAGTATCTACTGTAATACTGTAATATGTTTGGAAATAAATAAATAAATAAATAAATAAATATAATAATAATACTCGATATCGATAAAAAAATGTTTCTAACACTAGTTACATTGCGACAGGCTTTTGTTTTGCCACGAAAATTCTGGGTTCTGCTTATTAAATAGGATAGTTATTCATTTTATCTACACTCATACTGTAAATACTCTAAAATGCGTTCAAAAACCGTAGACAATGACAAGCATTACAACAAACGATTTAACTATGATAAGTTTCTTATCTGCGGCAGTAACGTAATTTTAACTTTGCATGCTCAAATATTGTTAAGCAATGAGTTTCAAATTTGGAACATCGAATTTGATAACATAATGTTACCGCCATGGCCAACTCGATTGGTCCCGCGCGAGCCCCGACACAATCGAGTTGGCCACGCCGACACAATCGAGATGGCCGCGGCGGTGCAATGGCGGCCATTCTATGATTTCCGAATACGGCATTTATAATAAATAATATGAGTGTAGATAAAGCAGTGTATGCAACTGTACGTAATTAGGCCTTAAAACACTCGTGTGATCTTATTATGAAATTCGCCTGCGGCTCATTTCATAAAACCACACTCATGTTTTAAGGACCCTTATTACGTAACAGTTACATAAACTACTATTTTGACGCGGACTTTTTAACACATCGAGGAGTGTGACTAAGGGTGGGTTGCACCACGCATTAATAACGAACTGATCAACGTTAAATATGGCGACGGAGCTGTCATCGCATAGAAAACTGTCTAAATTTTCATACAAGATTTTTTTAACGATGACGTTTACGTTAACAGACGGTTTGGTGCAACCGTACCTTCGGGTCGGGTCATAGTTGAAATGAAATTTAAAAGTTTCAGGTGTCTTGCGCCGCCATATTTAACGTTGATGACTTCGTTAATTGTGCGTGGCACAACCCGCCCTTAGCCTAGAATATCCAAGTTCACACGGTTAAACTTTTTGCTACTCCCTATAAAGGAGGATGCCCAGATTCATATGGACTCTGGCCTAAAAACCAATAATGACAAGCCATATGTCATTTGAAAGGTTTTTTCATATTCTAAAACTTTTTGTACGGCGGGAAATCTTAAATCGCTGTGTGAAACAAGTTATGGCAAAATAAAGACATCCCCTCAATAAGATTTTTTTTACTGATATATCTAGGGTTTAAGTTATATACAACGGTTTTTAAACGTTTTTACATAAATACACATAAGAAAACAACTAAATATCGATTGATATACCATAAAACAATGACTACTATTCTTTAAGCAAAAGGTTCATCAATTATGAGCTGTGTTAAGTGCCCAGCTGGAGGAATAAATACTCCGTGTCTTCCTGCACCAAGGTACCAAACTATACTATGTACTAATACTACATGTGCACAACTTTTTTCACACAAAGATTTGGGATTACCTGATATAGTAAAAGTTTTAGAACTTTGAATAAGCTATCCAGTGACATATCGCTTGTCCTTATTGGTCAATAGGCCAATCTGACCACCCTCCTTTACGTTTCGGGACTACCTTTAGTTACACGGGATATTTTGTGACGCGTAAGTATGTAATAATATAGTCGCGGACACGGATTTCAATCCCATTTACATTTAGTGGAGTTCTTGAGATCTGAAGAATTTGCTGTATTATAAAACCAAACTGACGCAGCTAGATTTATTCACTGTTAGGTCATAGACATCTGACATTTAAGACGCGAGATTTTCTAGTAATAGAACAGCAATTATTTGTTTACTATTTATTTATTTATTTCAAGATAAAACTTAAGTGGTAGGTATACATCTTTTTTTTCGCCAAACTGAGGACAGTTTGTTGGCGAATAGTGCGCTCTAAAATAGAAATAAAAATATATATTTTATATATTTATTTTATTTATATTTTAGCCTGACACGGAGTGACGGGGAATTTAGTAATTTACTGCTGGGACACATACTGATTTATTGTCTTTTGTTGAGTGTTCGTCCGGTGTAAAAACACCGGGTAGTAATATTGCCATGGACTTAATTTGGAACCTATCGCCTTTTAGCCATATGTCCTGGGATTGCTGCAATGCTTATGCTTAATACAATTAAATTTTTGTATTTTTTGTGAACATAGTAGAGTTTTACTATCTCCAAATTCAGGAAGGAGAATGTTTTGTACTATTACTTATTCTGTGATTTTATCAGCTTATGAAGTTAGTTGTGTTTTTTTTACAGGATCTTAGCAGAATGCCACGAACTGAGGCTTTTAGACGTTAGTTTCTGCGATCAAATACAAGAGTCACAGGTTAGTTATTTTGATAATATTCTCTTTATTTAATTAATTTCTTAGATTAGCTGAAAATAGATGTCATATCATATACTTCAGAAAAAGTGACCAAACCCTCCGGTGTCCGAGGCCAGATTTGAACTGGCGTCTTCAGCTTTCGCGGCTGACGTCCTGACCACTAGACCACCCGGTCACGGCGGAACTTGACAAATTTTCTCATGTATATGCAATCTCTGAATTTGAAACGGCTAGGCGCCGTTGACCATACTCTAAGGGCATGCGCAGTACGTGCTTGCACCTCCTATCCGAATCTCTTACGTGATTCTGGTATAGCGAGAGAGATGGTGCTGCCATCTATGAATCTTGAAGCAAATCAAATTATTTTGTTCAATACTTTTTTGATTTGCAATTTTTAAGTAGTTACACTACTATATATAAACTGAAAATAGATGTCATATACTTCAGAAAAAGTGACCAAACCCTCCGGTGTCCGAGGCCAGATTTGAACTGGCGTGGTGGGTTTTTTTTTTTTTTTTTTTCTGAAGTATATGACATCTATTTTCAGTTTATATATAGTAGTGTAACTACTTAAAAATTGCAAATCAAAAAAGTATTGAACAAAATAATTTGATTTGCTTCAAGATTCTTAGATTAGGTTTTTATAATATTTCTTACAAAGCATACGGTGTGTGGTGAGCAATAGACAGATCCTCCGACCAGGGCATCGAACTCGCTCTGTGTCCACCTTACTATGCCAAAGGAGTACGTGAGTAAGGGCATCACCCAGGCATTGAAGGCGCGCACCTTGTTGCCACCTAACAAAAGACTATTAAGTACTTTTGTCAGCCGACCGAAGGAGCGCTCCTTCAACGCCTGTTTAATACCCACATCCTCAACACCCAAAGACTGTGACATACCAAGGTATTTGTAGGTTTCTGATTCAGAGATAGATCTGAACGTCATTGTCTCAGAAAGCTGTAAATTTGTTGAATTTACTACTTTCCCCCGCTGTACATGCATAACCGCACATTTATCAACACCCAACCCCATCTTGATGGAACTACTGAAGACTTCAGTGGTCTTCAGTAGCTCCAACAAGTCTCGGTTATTTGGTGCAAACAATTTGAGACCGTCCATGTACAGAAGGTGAGATATGACTTCACCCTCTCTCCGAAGCTGGCAACCTAGTCACGAATCCTTCAGCAGATTGCTGAGCGGATTTAGAGCTAGGCAGAACCACAGGGGACTCAGACTGTCGCCCTGAAATATTCCTCGCTCGATCCTTATAAAGTCCCGCCTCCTAGTTAGGTTAGATGGGGTGCCGTATGGGAGAAAACAACTATGTCGTCAGTAAAGCGCAGGTTTGTTAACCTTTTGCCGCCAACGTCGATGCCCATCGTCTCCCATGAGACCACCAGCTTTAGAAATATTTCTTGCAGGCAACTGGTGAACAATTTTGGGGATAACGGATCTCCCTGTTTAACTCCTTTTTCTATGTTGAAAGTTAGAAAATTAAGTTGAAAGAATAAAGATTTTTGTAAAAGTTTGTGGCAATTTCTGTAATTTGGTCCCTGTTACCGCATTTCTTCCCATACTCATCTGGAAGACTGGTAATCCACGGGTTTTCTTTGTGTATGCCTTGTTTCGCCGTTTCGGAGAGATGTATGGGTTTTCAATGCTATTTCGACAAGTTCCGCGTTAAAACTTCGTATATCCCGTCTGATGCTTCTTTTCACTAGTTTGTCTATTATGTTGTACTGTCTTCTATTACTTTTATTGTTTCACGATCTTCAATTAATTGTATTGTTTCTTTTGTAAGTTTGTTTTTGTTATTTTTAGTTTGTTTGATTTTATTACTGGCTGACTTTATACTGGTAATAATGCTGTTATATTGGTCTTGAATATCTGTTTCCTCATTTTCTCCGAGCATAGCAGAACTATTTTTTAATTCTATGTTAAATAGGCCATTCATTTCTTAATGTTTTTTTTTTTTTTTTCTATATTTATTATTCCCCCCCGTAGCCTATATTGTATCCCACTGCTGGGCAAAGGCCTCCCCTCGCTTCCGCCACTCGTCACATATTTATGTGACTTTATACATAGATACTTGTTCTCTGCCAACTAATATCAACTCCTATTTTATCTGATTTCATTAATTTAATTATAGAAAACACGGTATTCAAATAATTATAGCAAGAATAAAATAAAACAATAAGTTTGTGTTAAATTTATTAAGTTTCTGTATTTTACGAAATTTTACTGCTCAATTAAATTGTGCAATATATTTTGACTGTTTGACTGTTGAGCTTCATTACCTTAGTCTTAAAAGAAAATTTTACTTTATGCACTAGAGCTTGAAAAGCGTTTTATGCCGCCCACGCACGACTTAAAGTCGAACTTTACGAGCACGCAAGTGAAATAGTAGATTGTTAACCAAGGGTTGAAAGTGACCCATTTTACCTGAGATATTTCTGGCGCTCGATCGAAGTGAGAGCGCCAATAGTTCGAGGGTAAAATGGGTAATTTCACCCGAGTTAAACACTCTGCTTTTCATTTCGACTGTGAGGAAAGTACAATACCACACGTATATAAAGAATAATCTATAAAAATGTTAAGTAAAATTTGAACAATTTGAAAGAGACTAATTCAACGTTTTGCCGATGGTCGGGGAGCAGGGCACCCGGGTGGGAGCCGGCTCAATCCACAATTAACACAGCTAATTACTTTCCACCCTAGGGATGGAAAAGCAATTTTCCACCCGACTATCTACTCAGGAAAATATAACTTTCCGAACAGGAGAGATGAAATAGTAGATTGTGTAACAAGGGAGCAAAATGAAATATTTACGGCGAGGGCGTGTATTGAATCCTAAACGAAGCGATGGAGTCTATAATAGAATCCCGAGCGTAGCGAGGGATTCTTAAGTAGACTCCTAAGCGTAGTGAGGGATTCAAGTGTTAACGCCCAAGGTGAAAATAGTTTTGCTCCTATGTGACATATGCTGTTTTTCACACCACCTTAGAGAAAATATTTTTTATTGCTGAATCATATTTATTTTAACTTTATATGTGCTTCTAATGTGCTTCCTGATTATAATTAATCGATTAATTCAATAAGAAATATGTTTTTAATGACGGACTAGCTGAAAAAAAAGCTAATGTCCTAGAACAGAAAAGTGCCACTTTCTTCCCTCCTAGCAGGGAAGAAAAAGCCCGTATATAATCATATACGGGCTTGGTGCGTAGGTGGTGTGAAAAACGTATTTCCTCGTTACAGGTATTCGAGTGGCGCTCCCGCTACCCGCACGTGAGTATAAAGCGCTCGTTCCAGTCCGCCACGCTCACGGCCGCGCCCAGCCCGCTGTTCCTGGCGCCCAGCCTGGAGTGATGCTCCGGGGGCTCGCCCGCGCTCCAGGTGGTAAACAAGGTGGCGGAGATGTATTCCTTGCTGTGTACGTGTTGCAACTACTTTACACTAGAATTCATTATTAAATGAATGGTTAGCCTAAGCTTACATATATACCGGGTGTGGCCTGTAATAGGAGCAAACAATTAAAACGCAGATTCTACTCTAACTAGACAATGTTTGTTCAACGACTTTTGAAAGTTATGTAGATTTTAGATTGTCTCTTTTTCAAACAAACTAAATAGTATTTTCAATGTACACCAAGTTCCGCCTAAATGACATCGCCTGTCAGTCTTGTCACCCTACAGATATTAATAAATGTCGTAATACATTGCGTGTTCGAATAAACTTTAAACTGTAATAAAATTCAAACTACAAGTTATTTTTAAAAGTTGTTGAACAAACGTTGTCTAGTTTGAGGAGTAGAATCTACATTTTAATTTTTTGCTCTTATTACAGGCCACACCCGGTATGTAGTGACTTCTTGAAGGTACATATCTGTTCAGTGTTGTTCCTGAAAGAGTAATGCTATACAGAAATTCAGTAGCGGCCATTGCCGTATCTTCATACATTTCTGTAAATATTTTAAATATGGCTGACGTTTTAGGATTTTCTTTACAAACATGGCAAATTACGACTCGTTACACCAAAGTTTGATTGGGACAACACTTAATAAGATGGTTATTTCATTCTTTGGGGGTTTCCGGACTCCCAGGTGGCGGCACTGTGACTAAGGGCCTGTTTCACAATGCCCAAGTAAAGTCCTGAATAAGCTACTTTTTTTTTAATACTACGACGGTGGCAAACAAGCATACGGCCTGCCTGATGGTAAGCAGCTGCCGTAACCTATGGACGCCTGTAACTCCACAGGAGTCACATGCGCGTTGCCGACCCTTTACAAAAAGGAGGATTCACTGTGTTGACGGCTAAAGGAACAAGAGGGTCCCTCATCGTCAACACACTGGGTCCTCTTTGAGCTTACCCCTTGCTTGCCCCTTATCTGACGAATAAAGTCATCGTTGGCGTTTCACAAACTTCAAATAAGCTTAACTGAAGTGCTAAGTTTTGCAGGTAGTTTTATCTGGCAGTTTATTTATTTGTTAATTACTTAAATGAGCTATCCAATAATTTACTTGGACATTGTGAAACAGGCCCTGAGGCTTGCAATTATCCGGATATTATCCACACAATTATCCGGATAGTTTCCATACAAATTACTATTCGAAATATTCGGATTGCCAGCCCTAACTGTGACTAGTTCTTTTTGACAGCCGCTGTCAAAATCCACCAAAAAAAAAAAGATTAAATGTGATTGGTGGATGACAATTAGACCTCTCGCCATTGTGCTGCCACCTGGTGAAAAAATCGATTCAGGAAACACTCATTTGAATTCGAAGTACAGTCAGATAAAAAATAGCTAAGCGAGAATTAACCTAAACTGTATTCACATCTTATCTTAACCCTTTATATTAGACATAAGGGTGTCAGAAATTACGCGAAATTGAACTTTATATCTTTGAAATAAAGTTCAAATGATGGTCGGGAATATTCGCTCTTATAAAGGCTCAACAATAAATATGTGATGAGATTATTTTGAACACAATGCCCGCTTTGTTATTTCTGCTGCCGACTCTTTTATCTCTGATAGAGGCACATACATTATAAGATTGGTTTTACTCTAATAAATTGTTATTTGTTTATATTTATGTTAAAATATTTGTTTAGTATTGGAGATATGTGACACTTTTTCGGAAAAGATACCATTTGTCGTAAGGCGCTTACATTGTATAGTCACCGGTATGTCACCAGCAATAGTATCTTCCTACAAGAAGGCCGCAAAAGTATGTGGTACGCTCTTATGGCTCTACAAATAAGAGCGTGTCACATATTTTTGCGGCCTTCGTGTAGGAAAATACCACTGCCGGTGATTGTACGTTGTACATATTCAATATTGTATGTGAACAATACAAGCGTTGGCCGCCAAACGGTACCTTTTGATTAAGATTATCACTTTGTCCTCTTTATCTTGTGCAATATTTAAAAAAAAAACTAACTAACAAAAAAATACGTCAGACGTATATTGTTTTTTCCTCTTTTTTTAACTTTGAGGTGCAAATAAAACTTAAAATAGGTTTTTATATTTAATTATAGCATTTCAAAACCTTTGAATATACAAATAGTTTTTAAAAGTTTTTGCTTTACACTACTTAGTAAACCTAATTTTTAAGCAAATTCAGTCACAATATATTTTGTACTAAAATAGAAGATTATTAGAAGTTAACGTTTGGAAATTCTAAGTATTTATATGTAACTTAATGTTAATAAATAATATAGTCCGGTATGAATTAGAGATGCAACGGATATCCGGTCACTATCCGGTATCCGGCCTATCCAGTCACAGATTTACCATTCGGCTGAATACCGGATAGTAGCATACTATCCGACCGGATGACATATAGTCAAGTTAAATTACAGGAAAAATACCTACATGTAGTAGTAAATCGCCAAATAATTTGCTTATGAATTATTAATATGGCTTTATTACGTCACGTGACTCTTCCATTAAATAAAGGGCATAACTGTTGTAGCTTTTAATTTCTTCTACAAGTTGTAATTCACGCGTAGTGCTGCCGGCGTGCTCAAAGTAGCTTATTAGCTTAACTGTAGGCAAAACTTTTGGCCGAATATCCGGTTATCCGACCAACAGGTCCACTGGATATCCGGTATCCGGCAAAACAACTATCCGTTGCATCTTTAGTATGAACTGCTCTATTTTTGCGCTTATTAGTACAGTCGCCATCAGATATATCGGAGCGGCCAAGGTGGTCACAAATATCTGAACAATGCCTCTATTGTCAAAGGGATAAAGTGCATGTTCAGATCTTTTTGAGTACCTTGGCCGCTTCGATATTTTTGATGGCGAATGTACACGCACCCAGGGCAGTAGAAAAGAAGAACTGCTCTGAACGCGGGCATTTGTGGCCAGAACTGACGGCGAGGAATATTAATAAGCGATCTCAGGCCTGTTTTAATTTACCGCCCTAGGTGCGTAATGTAATGTGCTAAATATATTCACAAATTACGAAGTTTCGTTTGTGACAAAATTGATTTGGGGAGTATTCAAATATTCCTCTAGGTATATTTAAATAAAGTAACTTATGTATAGCCCGTACACAGTGACATATTCATATATTTCTGATATTAGATATATATTGATTAATCATTAATGATAACTCTAGTTATACCTAAGTATTTTTGCCAGTGGGATTTGTGTTAGTTATAATATAGGAAACGATGGTCTGAATATAACGAAGTATGAACTGATAGTATGTATGAATGTAGTAAAGACTGATTATTATTTTAAACAATTGTATTACTAATGAAAATGTCACAAAACATCACAATCGTTCAAAAATGTCTAAATGATTAATTACAAAATATTATCAATTTTTTAAGCATTTACAATTTACGGTGGTTATAGAAAATGTTGGAGACTGCTTTGTAAAATGCTTTTGTATGGAGGTATCTGAAATTGCTGTTATTTACTTAAATTACTTTAGTATTTCTCTAAAATGATTATTTTCAACGCCTTTATGTATTATTATATTGATTTCTTATTATAACCGTTAAGGGAGTTTGACGGTAAATGAAAAAAACTCATTTCGCAGCTATATATGTTAAATACCGTGTAAGTAAAAAATGACAAATGTATTGCAATGTACATAATACAAAGAACTTGTGCTCATATTTAACACGAAAGTTATGTTAAAAAATACAGTTCTACAAAGTCGAATCTAATAATGTACTTTGAGAATAATATTATTTGAGTATTTTTGGTTTACATAAACTAACGCATAATCGATAATATAATAAATAACACATAATAAATCACCGTGTAAGAGAAACGTGTAATCTAATCACACATGAAATATCTCAGTTGCAATACTTTTTAACATATTTTTTATGTGTAGGACAGCGATCAAGCCGAAAATGATGACAGCTAAGATGCTAAGATGCAAACATGAAAATATGATGACTTGATGACGAATAATTATAATAATTACCATTTATGCTCCAGTTAAGGGGCTCCCTGGCGCCAATGACCTTCGATCTGAATCACTTAGTTTTCTATTGATTTTTATAGCTATTCGTATTATTAGTAACAGCCTTAAACAATATAGTATCCTATATTTTAAATTATTATTATATATTCATTGTCTTCGACATATACATATTTGACATCAAGGTCGAACAGTTTTAGGCCAAAAAAGTGGTTTTCTGGTCATAACTTCTGTGTTAATTAATTTAAGCTTTTAGAGACATCAAAGTGGAACTCTAATATGTAGATTTCGTATATGTAAGATTCTTTACAGCATTCGAATATCAATACAAATGTTTTTTAGACCATATTTATAAAAATCGTAAAAAATTAGCGCTCATTTATTTCAAAGTCCGGCTCTACAGAATGGAGATAAAAGATTCAAGAACCGATAGCCGTTTGACTTACAATTCTATCTGTCGTGCAAATGTTGGAATATCGACTCAAAGCTGGTAAAAAATCGATAAAAAACGTGTGGAGCCCCTTAAATAATGTTGATCAATTAAAAAAACAAACAATGATATGAGTATTAGGTACATACATAACCTAAATCTCTTATAAATTCTTATTAATCACGTACATTGTACTATTTCTCCCCATTAAAAAGCTACTAAACGGCGACACGGGGGAAAAGTGGTATCATTAGAATTTAAAATTGTTTTAATTTTTGTTTTGAAGCCTGAACCTGCTAAGTGGTCTCATACTAGTGGTATCACTAGACTTTAAAATTGTTTTAATTTTTATTTTGAAGCCTGAACCTGTTAAATGGTCTTATAATAGTGGTATCGCTAGACTTTAAAATTGTTTTAATTTTTATTTTGAAGCCTGAACCTGTTAAATGGTCTTATACTAGTGGTATCGCTAGACTTTAAAATTGTTGTAATTTTTATTTTGAAGCCTGAACCTGCTAAGTGGTCTCATACTAGTGGTATCACTAGACTTTAAAATTGTTTTAATTTTTATTTTGAAGCCTGAACCTGTTAAATGGTCTTATACTAGTGGTATCGCTAGACTTTAAAATTGTTTTAATTTTTATTTTGAAGCCTGAACCTGCTAAATGGTCTCATACTAGAAATCACTATCACTAGACTTTCAATTGTTTTAATTTTTATTTTGAAGCCTGAACCTGCTAAATGGTCTCACACTAGTGGTATCACTAGACTTTAAAATTGTTTTAATTTTTATTTAGAAGACTGAACCTGCTAAATGGTCTCACACTAGCGGTATCACTAGACTTTCAATTATATTAATTTTTATTTTGAAGCCTGAACCTGCTAAATGGTCTCGTACTAGAAATCACTATCACTAGACTTTCAATTGTGTTAATTTTTATTTTGAAGTCTGAACCTGCTAAATGGTCTCATACTAGTGGTATGACTAGACTTTAAAATAGTTTTAATTTTTATTTTGAAGCCTGAACCTGCTAAATGGTCTCATACTAGTGGTATCACTAGACTTTAAAAGAGTATTATTTTTGATTCTGAAGCCTGAACCTGCTAAATGGTCTCATACTAGTGGTATGACTAGACTTAAAAATTGTTTTAATTTTTATTTTGAAGCCTGAACCTGCTAAATGGTCTCATACTAATGGTATCACTAGACTTTAAAAGAGTATTAATTTTTATTTTGAAGCCTGAACCTGCTTAATGGTCTCATACTATTTCAACTGGAGCAAATGTAATTTTAAGCGAAATGGCTAATTATTTTTTTAAATATTTTTGCGGAACAATTGTGGTCCGTACTTTATGTATGTGGAACATGTTAGTATTAAGTGCAATATTTAGGGGATTTAATTTTGCCCCCCAAATATGGATTGCATTTTATGGTTTAAAACCTTTGGCAATTGGATAATATTTTGAAAGAGTAACGCGAGTCACATTTTGATTACCTACCAATTTTCGTATCATTTTTGCTAGCGCCCACTTCCGTCCTTTGTCTTCTTTGACATGCGACCAGTCATTATAATTTATTTTATGAATGATTCATAAAGACTAAAAAATAAAGATAAAGGGTAATTATATAATACTTATTTGAGGAAGTAACACTTAAATAAGAAGCATAAAATGAATGTTTTTAATAAAAAATTAAACACGCAATGAAATGGTGACTCGCGGCACTTTTGTAGTCAAACCCAATTAACGAATTTGTACTAAAATAACATTCTAAGGTCACATTTGATAAAATCGAAAAAACTTATTTAAGATATTAAATACCTGTTTTCAAAGATCATACTAATAATATAACTACATATGCGACGTTTTCAAGTCAAATGTACATTATTGTCGGTTGTTAATAGAGTTTATTTCAGAATGGATGTTTATGGCTGTTACGTGTTATGGACAACGGACAATGATGTACCTTTGACTTGAAAATTTCACACAGGCTGCATTTTACAGGCTGTAATCGTTAATTGTAGCCAGACGATTATTCTGTAAATATAACAGATATCAGAAAACTTTAAACTGATATCGAAAGGACGTTACTTAATGAGTAAAATCACATTAATAACTTTATTTTAATAAAAGTAGTACTAAATATTAAAAATATTAGGTTTAAACGCTCTCATATATTTTGTACGACGACATTCTTTGAGGCTGTAATTTCCCTACCGTAAGAGATGATGTTTTAGGATCATAATTTACACGAATAAATTGTTATGATAATAGATTTTGTTTATCGTATGGCTATATGTCACTGGATACAGATAGGCATTTCTTTCCTGGTTTAATAGTAGTGGGAAAGCAGCATTCTGCTATCATCATAAAGAAAATCCAGTGAGTGCTGCGAGGTCCAGATAGGACAGTGATAGATTGATATGGTGTGAATAAAATAAAACAATTCATGAATTGAATCATATGATAATTTTGAAATTACTAAGCCTTTTAAACTAAAGCCTGTCCGCGAACGGCGTACTACATGTATGGGAGGGTTTGAATTTAGTATTTGGGATATTTCTAGTTTTATTTAAAAAAACTTATTGATGTGATTTTACTCATTGGGTAACGTACTTTCGATATCAGTTTAAAGTTTTCTGATATTTGATATATTTACGGAATAATCATCTGACTACACTTAGGGCCGGTTGCACCACACCGTCTGATAACGTCAACGTCATCGTTATAAAAATCTTGTATGAAAAGTTTGACAGTTTTCTATGGGATGACAGCTCCGTCGACATATTAAACGTTGATCAGTTCGTTAGTTATGCGTGGTGCAACCCACCGTTGATGATACAGCCTGTAGATAGATTTATAATGCCAAACGATTTGACGCCGAATTTTATAAAACATTTATCAATATAAAGGACCCCGCAGCAAACAGGGAAAAAGTGGTTTCAGTCAAATCTCACGAAATTTTAATACGATGTAGATTCGAGTCTCCTGATTATTTTTTTATAAGGGCACTACTCGCTCAGAAGTATACTTTTAGAAATAATGAAGTACAGTTGTTTCATACAAAACGTATGTAACATACCAATTTTTCGTAAAATCTTTCTCTTTACTTTTGCATAATATAAATAACTAACAAAATGCGATTTCAACGTGACAGAAACGTTATTAAGATCATATTTAACACCAGTAAGTCTCAGTGTGAGTCAATTCAAAGTATCGATTTTAAGAAACACGTCATAGAAAAATAATAATATAAACTTAATTATTTCTAATAGTGTACTTCTGAGGGAGTTGCGCCCTTATATACAAATAATAAGGAGACCTGAATCTACATCGTACTCAAATTTCATGCGATTTGACTGACACCACTTTTTCCCTATGTTTGCTGCGGGGTCCTTTCGCGCCAGGACTTAATAATTGATCTGTATACTGTGTTCTATTGCAATTTTATACAGAAAAAAAATATGACGATGCGTCAAGAGTTGAAATTTTTAAGATATATTTGTGTAATATGTATTAAATGTTGTATAATGATAATAATTCTATATATGTCATTCGTTAAGCGTCCTTAATGATTTTTAATTTATCTAATATTGAAAGTGTGTTCTTTTATATGTGTACTGTGTAATATGTCCGTGGGCGCCTATAGTGCCAACTGCGACAAATAATCGCCCTTAAAGTCAAAATAATTATGCCCCCCTGTAACTTTTGCAAAAAATATTAAAAAATTCAAGAAGATACGTCTTTATGTATTCTTTCAACCAAAAATATGTCGGATTGGATGAGGTACTCACAAATATCTGAACATATTCTTTATCGCCTTGACAATAGAGGTGTTCAAAAATTTCATAATGCTTCTCGGATAACGAAGCGGTAAAGTAAATCCAACGTAGGTATAGCACTCACTATACACCAATTTGATGCTCTGAACTGTAAATTTTGGGGCAATTTTAACTAAATTAGTGGTCGGCTCAGTGGATTCTACGTATTCTGCAACTCTGGTGAACCTGAACCTCGTCCCGCGCTTTGCAAGGTACAAGGTCGCCACATCCACTAAGTTAGTTATTAATTATTATAATAGGTATAACTGCACCCCAAAACTTAAAGTATGAGAATCAAAGTGGTGGTTATGACGTAGTAAGTGCTATAAGTACCTACCTAAGATAAAAGATATTTATTCTTCAATTTAGGCACATTACAATGCACTTATGAACGTCAGAGAGAAAAAGAAAAACTACCACCTGTCTTCTGATACCATGGAGAATAAATCTTAGAATACAAACCTTCAGAGGATGACAACAGTTAAATTCCATCCCTATCTTTTTCAGCGCGAGTGAAAGAGAAACACTGTGTTACTATTAGTATGGAAGCTCATTGCACATTTTGCAAAATGATGAATTAAAAAAAAATTACGCATTTATTGAGAAATATAAAATTATGAAGTTTTTAGTGTGAGTGTGGTGGAATTTTGTCCTTAATTACAGCGTAGTCTAAAGACATTCAACTGTTTAATAAAGCTAATTGTTAATTTGTAACTTTGGAATTATTTTCTATCGAGCCGATTTCGTCCAGTCGTGTATCGGAATTAACAAAGTTCTTCCAAACATATATTTTTTTTACTTTCCCAAAACAAGTAGATACAGCTAATAAACTGTTTAAGTTAATTTGAAGGTCATCGGGTGTTGTCAGCCTCTTAAGATGTTCAACCTTGAACGGTCAAATCAAAGAAACATTTTCTCCAAATACACGCAACAAAAAATCAACGCAGGGCGGTATATTGAACAACTAACAGTTTTTACCTTCATTGATAACAAACTTTGGCACAAAAATGATAATTGTATAAAAATGCCAAATGATTTTAAGATATCTACATTTTGTGTTATACTCGTAAATCGTATTTACGCTGAGTAAGTTTGTGTTGTATTATAAGTAGTTTATTACTTCGATTTGAAATAAATATTTACATTTTTTATGTGACTTTCATTAATATCCTATCTTAAGTTCTAATAACAAGTAAAAAAATCTGTAACCCCATTACGGAAGAAATGCATGTTTTTGTCAGTTAAAATGTAGCCTATTGTTACCCGGGCCATAATAACGTTTCGAATTTCGATTCACACGTTATGGTGGCCCAAGAGGGGATTTTTGCTGTTACTCGAGCGCGTCAGATTAAGATATGGTAATATCTTACAACCCGTGGAAATGTGACTCAACCACTTTTAGCTGGCGCCTTTGGTGGGTTAGTTGGCAGTTAAAGAATTGATTGGTGAATTGTGGCTGCGGTCATTTTGTTCCGAGTTGATGCTTTGATTGTGCTAATATATAATCTGACATTTATCTTTAGGAATTTTCTTCATCTGACGGATTCAATTTTAATTTTGAGGTTATTGTACGAAGACATCGAAGACCATCGTAAATCTCAATACCTTCAGCCATTTTGTCAGATTATCATACTGCAACATCAGTGACACGTCAGAAGCCTCCAGTTTCAATATCTGACGCGCTCGAGTAAGTAGGTACATGTGACCTTTTGTTTGTTTAAAATGTTTGAAGCTAGCTAGATGAAATTATATATACCTATACATTACTCTTCAAAATGGACTAGGTCCTGACGACGCTCGAGCGACTGCAAATTTAGCATAATGGGCTTCCCTACTATTACGAGTATTTGTCAAAATCGGATAAATCGTTTAGGCACTACTTATCGGCCGGCGAGAGCAAAAATGCGTCTGCTCCTAGTGCTTAATTAAATATCGACTATTCTATCGACATATGGATGTCGATAGAATAGTCGACTTTTAATTAAGCATAATTATTATTTTAATTAAGCATAAAATAATAATAATAATTATGCTTAATTAAAAGTCGACTATTCTATCGACATCCATATGTCGATAGAATAGTCGACTTTTAATTATGCATAATTATTATTATTATTTTTTTAAACTGAGCCATTAGTATTTGTTATTTATTTCAACTTGATACCTCCACGCGTTTCTAAGAATAACCCTAAAACAATTTTCTATCAACATAAAATTATTATTTACACACACACACATTTCACATTATTATTTTTAAGCTTATATACTATTTCAATCAACTGATTACAATTATAATCAATTTATCATACTCACGGGAATGTTCGTAATAGATAAGAGTGAGTGACAGTTGTAAATAGATACTTTTCACATACTCGTAACTAATAGACCTCTTTCATATCATATGTGTATTTCGCGATTATAAACAACTACTATTTGACATTGACTCAAATCAATCGGTGTCAATCGTAGAAATTACATTGAAACAAATTAATTGACCATCATTTAATTCATTTATATTATCGACCCGCCATGCCACGCAAGAAGAAACAGTGTACTTGGATAGCCGATTACGCGGAATATATAGAAGATCGAGGTGAACATTTATTTTGTAAAAAATGTGAAATCACAATGTTAAATTCCAAATCTTCCTTACAAAGGCACATCAGAACTAAAAGGCACTGCGGCGTTTCAACAAAATCACAAAATTTATTCAATCTGGAACTGTTGAAGTTTATTTTGGCTTGCAACATCCCCTGGACCCAAATTAAGAACCCCATTTTCAATAATTTCATTAAAAATTGCATATCCGGAAAATTTTGTAAAGTTTGTATTCCCGATGAATCTTTTCTGAGAAGAACTACTTTGGACATTGCATATAAAGAGAAAATGCACCAAATCAGGACTGAACTTGCAAATGCTAGAATTTCCGTAAGCGTAGACGAATCCTCAGATGCAAACGGACGTCAAATCGGTAATGTAATGGTTGGAGCTTTATTAAAAGAAAAGATAAGTACCCCACACATCATATCGAGTTTTTGGTTAGACGAAGTTAATAACGTTACTATATCAACACTTATTAAAATTGCCTTGGAGAAACTATGGGGGAATGACCATAACAAACATGACAAAGTCTTGTTACTCCTTACGGATGGCGTAGCCTACATGTTAAAGGCAGGAAAGAACTTGAAAACTCTTTTTCCTAATTTAGTTCATGTTACATGTCTAGCTCATGGCGTAAATAGGGTGGCTGAACAAGTTCGATTACTTTTTCCCGTTGTAAATAATTTAATCGCATACACAAAAAAGGTGTTCCGAAAATCGCCTAAAAGAATAAGAACGTTTCGTCAGATGTTACCAACTGTTTTCTTACCACCGCAGCCAACTATAATAAGATGGGGCACATGGATTAACGCGGCCTGCTACTATCATAAATATTTGCCTGAAATCAAGCGAGTCATACAGACATTCCCTAATAGGGATTCAATGTATATCTTGAAAGTCAAACGTGCAATGAACGATTTAAATATTTTGAATGACCTTAAATGGATAAATAATTATATTTCAATAATACCTAATACAATAAAACAATTACAAAATCAAAATTTAAGTCTGGAAGCCAGTTTAAATATAGTTCACAAGTTGAAAGTGCACTTGTCAAAATTACGGTTACATCCTCAAGGTAAAGTTATTCACAATAAGTATCAGAATGTGTTGAAGAAGAACGTTGGCATTTTAACTTTAAACAATTTAAATAAATTGATATCTGGCAGAGAAGTGGAACTACCTAATACAGAACAAATTCATAATCACTATGAATTATTTCGTTTTGCTCCGATTACTACAGTAGATTTAGAACGGTCCTTTAGTTGGATGAAATGGATTTTATCGGCAAGGCGAAGGAGTTTAAAATCAGAAAATTTAGAAAAAATGCTAATTGTATATTACGAAAATTACATAAAATACTGAATAAATACAAACACTTGGTTTTAATTTTGTTTACAACAATAATTAATACTTCTGCATATCATAACGGTGGTCCAGTACATCGTGTTGTTTTTATCGACATCGACCAAAGTGTGTGTCCTCGCACTATTAAGCTGTCAACGCATTTTTGCTCTCGCCGGCCGGGGTATGCTTATAGAGTAACATACAAAAATACAAACAATACATATACAGGTACAGTCGCCATGAGATATATCGGAGCGGCCAAGGTGGTCACAAATATCTGAACAACGCCTCTATTGTCAAGACGATAAAGTGCCTGTTCGGATATTTTTGAGTAACTTGGGCGATTTGATGGCGACTGTACATCGATTGCTAAAATCATGACCCTTACTTTACTTATATGTACTTACTTTATTAAGGCACGTCCATAACCACGTGACGTATTATATCCTAATATACCGGGTGTTGCCTGTAACACGAGGAATAAATTAAAACATAGATTCTACTCTTCAAACAATACAACTTTTGTTCAACAACTTAAAAAAAATATGTAGTCTTTAGATTGTCTCTTTTTTAAACAAACTAAATAGTATTTTCAATGTACGTTAAAATCCTTCTCATTGACGTTGCTTGTCAGTCTTGTCACCTTACAGACATAATCAATTTCGCAATACATTGCGTGTTCGAATAAATTTTAAAGTGTACTAAAAATTAGACCACAAGTTATTTTTCAAAGTCGCTGAACAAAGGTTGTTTACTTTGAGGAGTAGAATCTACATTTTAATTTATTGCTCATGTTACAGGCAACACCGGGTAAATAAGTAGATATTATCTACAAATATCTGTTTACACGTCGTTCAGATATAATCGACGTAGTACTCTGAAATGAGTAGGTATACTAATAGATATAGAAATTGAAATTAACACAAATACGCCCATTGCGTATATACGGAATAGGTACTCGTACATTGTGGCTGATATTTAATACCCATACTATTACGCCTACGATATTGTGGGTTAGCATTTTCGTTCAGATTTAGTGAGATTCATGAGGTAAATATTCCCGCGTAAGTGCTTTTAAGGCCATTAAGACACTTTAGTAAGATTAGTGTCTTATTTTGGTTCCTTAATGCACCAATATATATTAATTAACGTAGTATTAGTTTCCTACCTCCCATTGTATTTCATCACAAACAAGTAATGAAATCAATTATAAATTCAATAATAAGGGAACCTATTCGACTTGCCAGAGTGACAGGTGACATGGCCTCGATTATTTCACACATTTTATTTACACTCACATTTTAAGTTCTCTAAAACGTGTTCGAAAACGGTAGGCAATGGCTAGCATTACCACAACCGATTTTACTATGATAAGCTTTTTATCTGTGGCAGTAATGTAATTTTAACTTTACATGCTCAAATATTGATGAGTTTTGATAACATAATGTACACCTGCACGCGCCCGCGCGGCCGCCGACACGCGCCAGCGCGACTGCCGGCAGAATCGAGTTGGCCATGGCGGTGCAATGGCGGCCATTCTATGGTTTCCGAATAATGCATTTAGGATAAATAATATGAGTGTAGATAAAGCAGTGTATGCAACTGTACGTAATTAGGCCTTAAAACACTCGTGTGATCTTATTATGAAACTCGCCTGCGGCTCGTTTCATAAAACCACACTCATGTTTTAAGGACCCTTATTACGTAACAGTTACATAAACTACTATTATCAAACTAAGCAAAATTAGGAGGCAAGTTTAGTATAGTGTTATAAGTACCTACTAACTATTTGATTAATAATAGGCCTATAAGTAGATAGATCCTCGTAAATCAGAATACCTCGGTATAGTCTAAATCAAAATTTAAAAAATATCTTTTAACTGTGTAGGGGAGACCTAGGAGAGTAATACAACTGTTGTGACAATTTTTAGGGTTCCGTACCTCTAAAGGAAAAAACGGAACCCTTAAAGGATCACTTTGTTGTCCATCCGTCCGTCCGTCCGTCTGTCAGGACCCTTTTTCTCAGTAACGCGTGGAGGTATCAAGCTGAAATCTATATCAAATACTCAGGTCTACTGTCCCTTGGAGCTGTGATAAACTCAAATTTCTAAGCCAACGCAATCAAAAGATACAGCCGTTTATACCGCAAATTTTCGAAACTCGCAAAGGAATCAAAACCTACAGGGTACTTCCCGTGAACTCAGAATATTGAAATTTGGTACGAAGCAACGTCTTATAGCACAGATAAAGAAAAAATTGCGAAAACCGTAAATTTTAGTTTTATCATATATTAAAAATATTTTTAATAATTTGTAAGTTACTACCCCTTTCCTCATGAACGCGTAGAGGTATTAAATTGAAATTCATATCAAATACCTTTAAGCTGCAACAAAATCAAACTTCTATGTCAAGGCAATTCAAAGAAACAGCAATTTAAGCCGCATATTTCTACAGGTTTGTACGGAACCCTCGGTGCGCGAGTCCGACTCTCACTTGGCCGGTTTTTTATTTATTTAAGGGACTTGCTCGTTAAAGAAATGTTTCACAGCTGTGTAATATGTGAATTAATGTAGCACCATTCTATCCCTTTCCATTAAATAAAGTATTAATACCTAATACGTTTCGTCATGTCCGTCTGCCCGTCTGTAAAATCTAAAAGAAAATCGGTTCATCCGTTTGGGAGCTACGATACCACAGACAGACACGTTAAACTTATAAGACCTCTCTTTTTTTGCGTCGGGGGTTCATAATAATCTACATGCAAAGTGAAAATTTATTATGTGATTTTAGTGTAGGTAGCTATAAATGGGGATTCAGTTAGTCAGTCCTTTTAAAAAAATATTGTAGTTTTTATTTAAATGTATTACCATTATCTTTTTAGCCCAGTCAACAAAAAATTAACTTCGGACACCACGGCAATATTAAGATAAGCTAAGATAAACCATCTGACCCTCACGAACTTACCTACTCATTCATTGTAAACACTCATTGAAAGCAGAAGTGAATCATATTCTCAGCTCCATAAAAGCAAGTACACAGCTACATTTGTGTTATTCAAAGTGCAGTAAACAGTAAAGAATAGTTATTTAGCATTTGAACTAGATCGTGCATTGTTTACAAGTTGTACAGTGATTGTTTAAATGAGAACCGGTAGAAGTTGCTCGTGCGTATAGAAACGATATGATATAAATTGTTAAGTGACTTGATTTGTGCGAAAGTTGAGTGATACTGGAGGTAAGTGGGTTATGCTGTGGCATTAGGTATATTTACATTGTTTTGTATTTTATTTGTAAGAATTTCAAATATGTACGTACTGTAGTAAATGTTTTGTATTAACTTATACCGCTAACTATATAGATAGGGACTAGGTACATTTTTAAGAGTCATATTAAATACAATATTATCGATAGTCCAATGGTATAAAAGTACTTAAATCTTGCAGTGAACCTATCTAAACACCTACATTATTAGTCATTTATTTATTGTTTTGTATCATATTCTACATTCCATTACAATACTAAACTACAGTATTTTGATTAATTGGTTAGCATTTTCAAAAGCGGTTCTAACTAGGTATTTGTAAAAATACAAAAGAATGTATTTTTAGTACATTTCATTGTTATTATTAGATAAATTAGTTTTTCTGTGTTTAAAGAACGAAGAATGCTAGGACGCCTATAATTTATATACGAGCAATTTTTTTTATAATTATCACTGGCTAACTAAACCTCGGCGTCCATTATATCGGGAACTTAACAATCGACTGAGTCTTTAATCGAATAAATCGAATAGCCAATGAACTCGATGAGTCATTCATTAGTAATAGATTAGAAATAACCATTGTGACCGACTTGGCTCGCTCCACTGCATACGAGTTTTAAGATAGATTCGAGTATAACTTAGGTAAGTACTCACCTAACTCCTTAAATAGGTACCAAAAGATCCCTTAGATAGTTGCTTGTAGTTGCACCTTTTTATCTTAAATTGCATGTTATATAGATATCAACTTTTGAGCTTGAAAATTACTGTGCCTGTTTAAAGCGGCGAACCGCGAAATTGAGTCATCACGGAGATGATTAGATGAAGATGATAAAAAGTTCAAGAAAATGCTTACGGATGTAAAACTCAAATAATTTGACTTTTAATCCAGAGGAACATTGATTCTCTCAATATCTGAAGTGTCTCTGGCTAAACTATATGACTGAAAACTTTTTCTAGCAATTTTTATTTTGATTTTTCTTAAATATTTTTATAAGGAAATAAAGCCATACAACAACACGGATTTGGCTGCAAAGATTTTTTGGTCTGCAGTATACCTACTTTTAATTAACAGTTCCTGGAACTGTTTAAATACTTACTAAAGTATAGTGGTATTTTTTTAAGATGTCGGAATCTTACTAAAGAGATCTACCTACAATTCCGACATCTTAAAAAATTTATACTATACCTAGATACTCCAGGAGTACACATCCTTACCTAGGCTTGATTAGGTGGATTGATGTGGAGGTACGTACCTATCTACCTCTCTTTAAAATGTTATATTTTCCTTATATAGGCTGAATAAATGCAATGGGCGATCGACAGCCTGGACGAAATGTGTAGGGACCTACAAAATCTACATCTATATTTTCCTTATCACACTCTTCCACTCTTTCATTTCAGAAAATGTATGCACTTATACTTCTCTCCCTGCTCGGGACAGTGCTATGCGACCACCACAGCAGAACTAACCAGCTGCCAGACCGCTCGACGATCGTACACCTGTTTGAGTGGAAGTACAAAGATATCGCAGATGAGTGCGAAAGGTTTCTCGCTCCGAAAGGTTTTGGAGGAGTTCAGGTAACTTTCTGGGCATTGAGCTCAGTATCACCGTCAAGTATCGCAGCCGTCATCTGAAGAAGAATATTGTAAATTAGGTACTTTTTAATGTGGGGACCGCAAATTCTTAATATGAGCCATTATTATTTGATGAACTAGTGGTTCCAGATTTAAATATTGTAAGTAAATGTTACGTTACAGTACCTACTGGAAAGTATTTTTCCTTAGTCTCGAACACCTCTGACCCCATTTACATCATTTGATGGTAAAAGAAGGAAGGCAAGATCAGATGGTCGGTTTAAGATATTTAGGCCAGTTGTGAACTTCTAGATATCTCCACCATCCGAGAACCTGATCATCCATCTGGGCAATGGCAAGAGAACATGGTACGAACGCTATCAGGTCATGTCCTACAAGCTGACGACGCGCTCGGGCAACGTTGACGATTTCCTGGACATGACGCGCAGATGCAACAAAGTTGGCGTAAGGTAAACCAGAAAAATATTATGTATGGTACTGGAACCTATAACTACTCCTTCTCTTATGAGGGATGGTAAGCGGTTAAAGTTTATGAAAGACTAAGGTCACATGCGCTTGTTCCCATGTCATTCATTAAACATATTATGGCATAGATATGAGGACAAAATGTGATTTACCTGCTGACTCCCATAGCTCAACCGTACCTACAGGTCTATTCTTAGAAGATCTGATGGTGACTTTATCTCTTCAACACCAGAAAATATAATCACACAAAGGTGGTCGCAGTTTATCAAGTTCAAACCTGATAACCATAAAGAGTTAGAACTTCTTTGTTAGTGTTTGGCATTATTGAAAATTACGAATACGGTAAACAATACCTTCTGCAAATCCCACAGAATTTACGCTGACGTAGTAGTAAATCACATGACTGGCGACAACCCGAATAACGTCGGCACAGCGGGCAGCACGGCCGACTTCAAGAATTACTCATATCCCGCTGTCCCGTACAGCAGGGAGCACTTTCATTACCCATTCTGTTCCATTGAGAACTATAATGACGCTTCTCAGGTGAGTCATGTTTGTAAGAACCGTGAGTAGGAACGTATTTACATAATTACAAACAGGAATTATTTAAATTAAAACCTTCCTATGCGCATTTTTTTGGCTATTGCTATGACCTATATATTATCGACTTTCTCACTAAAAATTACTTGGGGTTAAAAATAAAATCCATTGCCAGTATTTTTCTTGAACATTTGTGCTTGTTTCTGCTACTTAAATATAAAACGTGCCTAGTTTAAAAAGAGTATGCTGTCGCTCTAAGAGGATGTCGACACATCTATCTTTCTAGAGTACAATGGGGTATGTTTGTAGGTAAATGATTTATACTTGTATTTAGTAAAGAAATGTATAAATAATAACACACAGGTTCGCAACTGTCAACTGGTCGGGCTCAAAGACCTGAACCAGACAATTCCTTACGTCCGACGAAAGATTACACGATTCTTTAATCGCCTTATCCACTACGGTGTCGCCGGTCTAAGGTAGAACTAGCAACATGTGTCAGCCTATTCGACTCATAAAGCCCCCAAACAACCGTAGTTTCCGTTTTCTTTGCCACCGGAAAAGCAACCGCTAAAAATCGGGCAACAAGTCAGAATTATGGTTTGTAATATTTTCAACCAACGCCTTTAATTTTCCCATTATATTCAAGTGTAAACATTAGGGTGCTAAGTTTTCTGTCTTATGTTATGCTTACTAGTGAGTCGAATAGGCCTTGAATTTTGTTTTTTTTTGTTTGCGCTATTCCTATTAGAGTCCGATTACGCTAACTTTTCCCACCAAGAACCTGCTAACGTCAAGTAATGGTGGTTGTCCCCGCGAACTGTGGTATAAACTTAGCGTAAATTTGACTCTAACAACCAGAATGCTTCGTTATAGGTGGCTGGAATATTTTCCGCTTCTCTTTTACTATACTGTCTAACCATTCTAGGTGAGATCTTGTAACTTGCTCGGCTTGAAGGATCTGAACCACGCTCATCCTCACGTTGTTGACAAAATATCTTCGTTTCTTAATCACCTCATTTCTCTTGGTGTGGCGGGATTCAGGTTGGTTCTATTTGTTTTCATTACAATCTTCCTTTCATTATTTGATTCCTACCCACTTGTCGCAATGACAGCCTTGCCCGTGAATACGTATATATTCGTATAGTTAGGTAACTATGCTCTACTAAACTACGAGTATACTATCCGAAGAACTGACTGGTGAGGTCATAAAAAATCTCGTTCACACTTGCAAGAGTGCAGCAAGAGTGTAGGACATTAGCATTATGGACTAAGAGCTGGCCACGTCATATATGACACAATAATAAGAGCAACAAAACCCGTCTGGTTAGATTACTATCCTTATTGCTAGATCCGAGCATCTGGCAGCTTTTAATGGGTGGAGGTTAGAGTGACCGACTAGTAAAATTTTTGAATTGGAAAATAGTATTACCAAAATAGGTAAAAACTATCAAAGTTGTCTCAGTTATAAAAGACAGGGCCTTTATTTTAACATTAGAACAAAAAGATTGCGTATTATGACGGAAACAAAAACAGTAGGCGACAAACTATGAATTACATTAAACGTCGTTTGGCACTACTTTCCCGCAACAGCAACTTTTGGCAATGATATAATCTAATTATTTATATAATTTCTCATAATATTGCATCAAACCTAGAACTCTAGGATTTGTTTTCTTGAAGTGGTTTGCATTCTTTGACCTCCACCACTTTACAGCTGCCCGATGTCCAGATCTAGAAATAAGCGCGGGTTTCGTTGCGCTTATTTCTAGTCAGTTTGCTATACTATAAGGGTTTCGTTGCTCTGATTATTGTGTCATATATGCCGTGGCTAGCTCTCCGTTTATTATGACCTTAGTCGCTGGTTAGTTTTGCGGCTAGAACCTGTAGCTATTGTGACAAGTCTCTAGTTTAGAGTTCCTAGGACAGGAATTAAATTGGTTTATTGTACAGTTGGAAAACCCTTTGATTAATCATTGTTATCTAATTTAATTTCTTATCCGCCCCTACAAATAAATATCACTTGAATCAAGGAATCTCCTGCTACCGTAAGGTTATCTGGAAGAGATCGCTAATTTGCGATAAAATCGCCTGTTGCTACAGTCAGCATCATATATACCGTGGCTGTTAAGATACCCAAATATATTGTCACATCCAGAGTAGTAATTAATAATAACTCAAACAAAGTAATCTAATTCTTCAGACCATTTACTGTTTACAAATATACAGGAGCACTCACAAATCCTAATACTTGACAACAGTCAAGCCGGCAATAATACCGGTACAACCACACCGCCACTGGTTGCGTAGCAGCCAAAGTATTCATAAATATGTATACAACATGAAATCAAACTTTATTCCGGATGCAATAAGGCTTATAACGGTTACGTAGCTTAAACATCTTAGAACTTTAAATTTTGATCGTTCATTTTGTCACTTACATTTGATACGTTGTACTGACATCAATATGTTTTTGAGCTCTATGTCATTAAAAATAAAGTAAATTTTTCTAGCGTGTCCCGTAATTTTGGATACTTTGAATGATACGATACCGATGGTGTTGTGGGTGTTCCAGTGCTAACAGCGGATTGGAAGTAACCAAGTATTAGGCGTTGTGCGTGCTCCGGTATATTTGTACTCGTCGGATGGCCCGAAGAATTTGATCACTCTGGACGAACCGGTATTAATGGTTATTGTAGATGTTGCGGTAAATTTGGAAGTATTCCGTGTCACTATCTATTTGATGCTGACTGTACCATTATTAACATGTTGCATCTGTTAATGCAGGTATTTATTTGGCATTGTGTGGTGCATTATAGAATATTAATCTAATCTAATCTTCTTACATTCTCCTGCACAGCTAATTAACTTAAGTGTTCGGTTCGGATGATAAAACTAGTAATTCCAGTGTAATTTTAACATCTTAATTTAAACAATGAACACAATTATTCATCTGAAAATACTACAATACCAAAGGGTATTGTATTAATGTTGCTTCAAAATCTACTGCTTACAGAGTAGACGCAGCGAAGCATATGTGGCCCAACGATTTAAAGGAAATATACAAGAGACTACACAATCTGAATACCGATTTTGGATTCGCTCCTCACTCGAAACCGTATATTGTGCAAGAGGTTATATCTTACGGCAATGAAGCCATCCAACCGAACGAATACACGGGTTTGGGCGATGTCACTGAGTTCAGAGTAAGTACTGGAAACCTTTCAATAACATTAGGATCGTGTATGATATGAATACTAATTTGTTTAAATTGAGGGATTGTGTTACATATTTATCGCAACGTATGTATTAATCATTATTTTGAGGAGGTATCCAAAGTCGATCATCGTTCATTTCCTCATTAAAATCGGAGGATCAGATTACAAATAATTCATGACGGCAACCTTAAAACTCAATGCGGTCTTCCAAACTAATCCAAAACTCATCGACCTAAAAGTGATTTATCACATTTGGGACAACTTGTACGGCGAAGAAACAACTTGGCTGCTCTCATGCTAATAATCTATCACAAGGATATAGTTACCTACGTGAAAATTCCTTTTCAAATATGTTTCCGAATTTGTTTCGCTTCTAGGTATTATGGGGCCTTTTATAAAACGCCCGTCGATATATTATTTTGCGTTTCCAAGCCATTGACAAACTAACCGTTGATAAACTTTGTATGAACATATGTAGATCTGGGTACTTACCTAATATTAGATCAGGACCGGAAGATGTGGCGTACCTACTCGAAGATAAACCTACACTGATAATCAGCCCGTTACAGTCCACTGGCTATAACGGGCTGGTAATGATAATGATAATGGACAATGAACGATTTCTTACAGGTAGGCTCAGAACTGAAGAACTGCTTCCGTGGTCAAAACGCACTGAAATGGCTGATATCCTGGGGCCCACAATGGGGCCTGTCTCCCAGTGATAAGGCTTTGGTGTTCATTGACAATCATGACACACAAAGGACTAATGATGTGCTGACTTACAAGGAATCGAGGGCGTATAAGGTATGTTTAAGCCAGAATTTGAAACGGCAATAAAAAACCTTGTTTAGAAGACCAACTGCCGCTCGCCATCGGCAGGGTATCCATCCTACAGTGGCAAATGTATAGTTTGGTCAGGGTCTGCCTTACTTGTAGCACAGAGAGAATCATACTTAGCGTGACATGCTTGTTGCTTACCATTTGGCAGGACGTCCCTATGTTTATACAGGGTGAAATATAAGACGTGAATCGTAATATGTTTTTCTAACTCCATAATCAACAATCATTTTAAACTCTTACTAAAATCAGACAAGATTTTTTTCATTTATTTATAATTTTTTTGTCATTTATTTTTATTTTAGCAGTGGATTTAGGATATTACAACGACCTGTTAAGATATTTAAATTAGTAAATTGAATTACCTCTTTGAATCGGAACTGTCATTGACATCAAATTTGTCATTTGTCCTAGTTAGAAATGAAATTTACTAAATTTTTCTGAAATATCTTATAAAACTGTTTTAATTCCACATGATTACTTTTAAAAATATAATAAACGACAAAAAAAATAAAAAAATCTTAGAAGAGTTGGGGCATTAAATTGCTTGTTATTTATGGAGTTATGTTCAGAAACGGCACATGAAAAGATGCAACATCGAGCCCTCTCAGTGGGAAGGTTTGGCAGTACAGCGTCCTGAGTGGCGCAGGTTGGTGCAGGACAAGGTAAGCGATTTCGAGGAGCAACGTAAACTTGACCTCGATGCTATACGCGACGTGCTAAAAACACGCCAACCTGCTACCATTCACTACCACTACCTGCCTGGTGTCCTCACAGTGTGCACGGGGGTTCATATCGAAGATCGGCTACGTCAGCTATCTTCGGGCGCACGAGCGCCGAACAAATAACTAGGAGTTGAAGTGGGCGCCATGGTCGAAATCGGCCGGAAGGATCATCATCATCATCATCATTTATGGAGTTAGAAAAACATACTACGATTCACGACTTAAATTTCATCCTGTATACAGGATGTTATTTCAATAACTAGCCACATTGTGAAAGGTGATTAGGTAAGTCATACTGAATAACTTCTTCTATGGGACGAACCCCGAAATATTTTTGACCTTCCTATACAGAACGTCGATGTCTGATCCGGCCGAAATGTATGAAACTGCCAAAAGTTACTTTGTGATTTCGGAGTTGGTTCTATAGTAAAACTACCAAATCACCTCGCAAAATATGGCGCAAGGCGGCTCGTTGCAATTTCCTCGCGAGGCGGTGCGTCAGATGTGGCCCTACCTATTGAAAAAACATCATGTACTGTAGCATGACGCTACGTATCGTACGACATCTGTCGACTTTCTTTAGAACTTCTGAACTTCTGTGTCTAAGGGAGGTCTAAGGCTAGGTCACGGTTGATATATAAAAAGCGTACATTGTGATTCACGGCATTACAGTTAGATGGCGCTTATATCAGTCCGCATTTTGTAATACGTCTGGCAGTTATAAAATTTAGATAATACTCGCGCTAATTTTGAATGTGAATTTTTGAGGTATTCCAGATTGTCAAAGGTTCCAGGTTTTGTCTGATAGTTTTGCTGTAATTTGCTTAGTTGCATCGAGTTGAAGTGCGATCTATTTCTGTAGATCTTTGCGCTCAAACATTATATAGCAAGTGCTAATACATTATTAAATACAAATTTTTAAAAACCATATACGTCGCCGGACAAAAAGGCAACCAGAGGGACCGCCTGAGCCGGAAGGATTCCGGAAGGCACTTGTGGGTGCCGGACCGGCGAGACGGTCTGCAACTGCCGCGTTTTCCGCGGGTTTCTTCACCATTCATCGGAGAATTAGAGTCCGCATCCAGCGGGCTCTCCAAGTGAGAAAAGGAGTTCAGCGAGCTATTGGGTCCGCCTTAATCAAAGCGGACACTTGCCCACGAACTCTTTTTAATTTAAAACAACAGCTTTAGCCATCCTGCTTTCGAGAATATCAAATTATTTACATTTTTTTTAAAAACGTTATAAATCCGATTCCTTTTCTTTGTATCCAGTATTTTTGTGCCATAATAGTTTTTTTTTGTTGTTTTGCTAAATTTCCCCAAATTCCAATTGCCTCGTTTGACGGGCATATAAAGACCTGGCTCTTTAATTTAGACTACGTTCAGCCAGCGAATCATCTGTCACCATCCATATCACCCGCCTCATTAACCCATTATTTTCCTGCAGCCAAATTATTACCAGCCGAGTCTTTATTTTTACTTACCAGTTTTGCTAACTATTGAATGTGAAATATCCTTATATAGGTACAGTTGTCTTCATTTTTAAGTGAAGTGCTAATATTAAATATTTTTATTATTGTAATTTAATTACATTCTGGTTGTTGAATGTGAATGTGAAATAGGTACAGTTGTCTTCATTTTTAAGTGAAGTGCTAATTTTAAATATTTTTATTATTGTAATTTAATTGCATTCTGACCACTAGGGAAGTTATTGAATGTGAAATATCCTTATATAGATGCCGTTATTGTGATTTTTACGTGAAATGCTAAATTTTAAATAATTGACTATTTTTGCTAATCTTAAATATTTTTACTTTGTCTTCAAAATTAAACGTGTTAATGCAATTATAGAAGTGTTTTACTGCAAAATGGCGCCCGATAAGGTAAAGAACTCTGGATTTACTTTTAATAATTGTAATTAAATATTTTTTTTTGGATTTGTGAGACGGTGACCGTAGACCGGTCGCGGTTCTATTAACCTTGATTTTGGTTTGTTTCAGCCTGCTGCCTCCTTACGTCCCATCATTAACCCGAATTCCGTTATATTGAAATATTGCTTTTATTTATGTTAAAAAAAAACGAATTTATCTGTTGACCTTTACTTATGCCTTTTTCTCAATTACCCGTAACATATCCCGAATACTTTATTTCATAGTTTGAGTCCTGTAGTTAGAGCCCGTAGACGTTAGGGAATTCGCAGGTAAGTCAGACATAGAATGTATGATCTGCGTTTTGTTTTTTTTTTCAGAAACTGAACTTGTTTTTTTTTGAATTCGAACTCTAACTTAGCATCTAGACTTCGAGTGCTATTTTCTTTATTTGTCTTAAGCGCTTGGTTTAGACCACTGATATACTCGAACTTCAGATTTTAATTTTGAGTCCGATTAACTTTATTTTTGTTTGAACTTGCAACGCAAGACAACTTTCGACTTTTCGCCATGTCGCACTTAAGTAATGAAGGATCAATTGCTGAGACACCTCATGCGCACTCATCTTTAAACTCGTACGATCCGAGGATTTTAGATCCAATGGCAGACGATGAAGAACAGTTTTTTGATTCTGAACCACGACCCCAGGTGATGCATATGTCCGGACTTCCCCGCCTTTTCCTTTCAAAGATTATTCACTTACGAAATGGAACTTGAACTTTTCCGGGGACACTTGTGTTCGCGAATTTTTCTTTCGAATCGAGGAAGAAGGTATGGCGCGTAACGTCAATCCTTCATATGTTGTCAGACGTTTCCATGAATTGTTGTCAGATAGTGCCTTGAAACATTTTAGGGCAATCAGATATCCGGGTCTTACTTACGCGGAATTAAAGTCTGAATTCGTTAAAACCTTCGACGTAGCCGATTTCGATTTCAAGCTTGAGAGCCAACTTCGCGCTTTATCACAGAAGGACAACCAGTCAGTGGTTGATTTTGTTATTCAGGCGCGCGATCTAAACGCAAAGCTTCGTACACCGGTTTCCGAAGACAACCTGTTTAACATTATTAAATATGGAATGAATCCTAGATATCATCCTTGTCTTGCAACTAACGTGGTTAGGGATATTGATGGTTTGTTAGAAGTCGCGAAAAATTTTGAAGCCTTTCAAGGTTCACGACCAGCACGTTTGGCTATTGCACCGATTAGTGCTCAAGTTGTAGGTCAACCCAGTTCTATAGTGTGTATGAAGTGTGATGCAACTGGTCACAACTATCGTAATTGTCCTAACGTTTCAGGGGCAGTGTGCTTCAAGTGTAAGCGTGTTGGTGCAATCACACGCGATTGTCCTAGTTGTAATTCTGGTCCGTCAAAAAACGAATAAGTGGCGCACTGACAGGTCCATCGGTGTCGCCCGTTTATATAAATAATTCCCCGGATAATAGACTTTTTATTGATGTTTTAGTTGCTGGCTCTTCGGTAAGAGCTCTTTTAGACTCTGGTGCTCAGGTTTCACTAATTGATATATCCCTCTTATCGGAGCTCGGTATAACATATCAAGAGGATATCCGGCCTTATGTTGTCTCCGCCGACAATTCTCCTATTGAAATTCTAGGCGGTTTGGACGTCCCCATTCTTTTTAGTGGCATTCGCGTTCTGCACCCCTGTCTAGTGAGCAGTAATCTTCCTACTGCATTTATTTTAGGAATTGAGTTTTGGAATGCTGTTGGTCTCATTGACATTTTAAAGAAGGCATTCCATGATGGTTTGTCAGGTAAGCTTTACGTCGCTTCACATCATGTTCCTGTCGCAGTCCCACGAGTAGGTGAGGTTCGCTATGTCCACCCTCGTACGGTGCTTGCGCCACTGCAGGAATCAAAACTCCAATGTGTTATTGACGAGTTTGAGGAGATTTCTTCTGATAAAGCTGGATTAGGTTGTACTTCGTGGCTTTCGCATAAGATTGAGACTGTTGGTTCGCCCATTCGCCAACGTTACTATCCCTTATCTCCAGTCAAACTCAAGATTCTCAACGAAGAGATCGACAAGATGTTAGAGTCAGGCGTTATTCGTCCCTCACGATCACCCTGGGCTTCCCCAGTGGTGATGGTTACCAAGAAAGATGGTAGTATCAGGTTTTGCGTGGACAGTAGGAAGTTGAACAGCGTTACCATCAGGGATTAATACCCTCTCCCGCGCGTCCAGGACATCCTTGATAACCTACGAGGTGCCAAATATCTAACTTCGTTGGATTTTAGGAGCGCCTTTTGGCAAATCCCCTTAGCTGATAAGGCCAGTTGTGAGAAAACGGCCTTTATTGTACCCCAAAGGGGCCTCTTTGAGTTCGTTCGTCTCCCTTTTGGTTTAACCAACGCTGCGTCCGAGATGCAGAGGCTTACTGACATGATTGTCAATTTTGAATATACCCCTGAGTCTGAGGATTTTATCTTCGGCTATGTTGATGATTTGATTTTGGTGTCTCGTGATTTTGACAGTCATATGCGGCTTATTCGTAAGGTTCGTGATAGGTTGAAAGAAGCTGGTCTTACGGTTAATTTAGATAAGTGCGAGTTTTGTAAGTCTGAATTGAAGTATCTCGGCTACATCGTCAATGAGCGTGGTCTTCAAACTGATGCGAAGAAATTAGAAGCTATTAGGGATTACCCTACCCCTTCTTCTGCCAAGTCTCTACGTGCTTTCATTGGTATGTGTTCGTATTATCGCCGTTTCGTGGATGGTTTTTCTTCGATTATTGCTCCTCTGACGGCACTTATCGGTAAGAGAAAGGGACGTGATCCCATCGATTGGAACGATAGTGCTAGTGAAGCTTTTTCTAAATTAAAGGATGCCTTGATGAGCGCTCCGTTGATGGCTTGCCCGGATTTTTCGAAACCTTTTATCCTTCAATGTGACGCTAGCCAGGTTGGCTTAGGCTCGGTCCTGGCTCAAGAATTTGACGGCGTTGAACATCCAATTGTTTATTATTCTCGTTTATTCACTAAAGCTGAACGTGGATACGGGACAACCGAACATGAGCTTCTCGCCGTTGTTGATTCCATAAAGCATTTCCGCGGATATCTCGATGGAATGAGGTTTAAGATCATTACTGACCATATTGCTCTTAAATGGTTGATCACCCTTGATAATCCTACCGGGCGCTTGGCTCGTTGGGCAACTTTGATTTCCCAATATAACTTTGAGATTGAACATAAAAAAGGTGTCCTTAATGTTGTTCCTGACGCCTTGTCCCGCGCTCAAGTTGGGCTTATCTCATTCGCGCGTGGCATGGATCCTTCTGGAGATCCTTGGTATGAACGAATTTACCAGGGAGTTTTGGACAATCCTAAAATGTTTACTGCATTTGCTCTTCGGGATGGTGTCTTAATGCGCAGGGTATCTATCGAAAACCCTTTAGCACCTAATCCATGGCGTATAGTTCTTCCTGCTTCAAGGACTAGAGAGGCGGTTGCTGAAATTCATAATGGATTTCCCAACGTTCATCCTGGTGTTATGAAAACGTATTTAAAAGCTCGTGACTTATACTATTGGCCGAATATGTACCGTGATGTTACAAGGTTCCTTTCCGAATGTCAGATTTGCAAGTCTTATAAAATTGCAAATTCACAACCTCGTGGACTTCGCTTATTTCCTCGTCGTGTTGCGGCTCCAATGGATCTTCTTTCCATTGACTTAATTGGTCCTTTACCGGTTAGCCGTAATGGGTGTCGTTATATTTTGACTTTGGTTGACGTTTTTACCAAATTTGTTTGGTTGGTCCCTTTGAAGTTGGTGAATGCGAGGTCAATATCGATGGCATTAGAGTCGGAGGTTATTTTGCGGTACGGTGTTCCTACTAACATTCTCTGTGACAACGCTACAGTTTTTCATAGTCGTCAATTTCTGGATTTCCTGGCGAGCTATAATATTCCAGGTCCGTGTTATACCCCATATTATTCGGCACAAGCGAATGTTGTGGAGAGATATAACCAGGTCGTGATTACTACTTTGAGCATTTTAGTTGAAAATGACCAACGCAGTTGGTCGGGTCATTTACATCGGGTCGCTCTTTATTTAAACTCTTGTATAAATTTGGCTACTGCTTATACACCGAATTTTTTGATGTACGGCCGCGAGTTGTCAATGATTCGTGAACGTGTTGAGAATCAGGTTGTGGACCAAGATGTGGGACTCAGCCGGATGGAACGCGCTTCGAATCTTCAGACGCTTCGTGAGGTATACGATAAAGTTTCTGATTCGATGGCTTTAGCCTTTCATTGTAACGCCGCCAAGTTCAACACGAACCGTTCTTCGCCAAGAATCGTTGGTGACCAAATCGTTTGGCGCCGAAATTGCGGTAAATTCGCTCCACGTCTCGTTCGGTGCCGTGTGGTTAGACGGGTGTCTCCACAGGTATATGTACTGGCTGATACCGATTCCGAGCACGTCGGTACCTATCATATTAAAGATATCTTGAAATAGTTTCTTCTTTCGGCCCGTTCAGTTTTCTCAAAATTCTAAAATGCGCTTTAGTCCGCCATTCCCTTATCGGTAATCCTTGCTTGATTCGTTTCTTATCGTTTTTTTGTTTTCGTTTGAGCGTTTCCTTGCTCCTTTTTCCAGATTTGACCTTTTTTTACCGTTGGTGCTTAAGGCTTCGTTTATCTTTCCCGGTCTATGATAGCCTGGTTGTATAATTTGATGACTCGATGTGAGGGATTAAGATCTGTGGCCAGGTGCAGTTTCTGTCCTATCCCGGCCGTCACGTCTTGGACCGCGTGACGCGTTGGTTGGCGTTTTGTCATCTTGTTAATCTATTAGGTTAGTCTTTAGGGGTAATGTTAATAACTGGTTAGTTTTGTTTTTTTGGAATTCGTTTAGGGTTCTCTTGTTGTACCTTTTTTGGCCTTAGCATTAAGTTGTGTTTTTTTTGTTGCTTGGGGTTAGTTTTCTTGTGTTTTCTTGTGTTGTTGTTCGTTTGTTTCTTTGTTTGGTAGGGAGATGCTGTAGCATGACGCTACGTATCGTACGACATCTGTCGACTTTCTTTAGAACTTCTGAACTTCTGTGTCTAAGGGAGGTCTAAGGCTAGGTCACGGTTGATATATAAAAAGCGTTCATTGTGATTCACGGCATTACAGTTAGATGGCGCTTATATCAGTCCGCATTTTGTAATACGTCTGGCAGTTATAAAATTTAGATAATACTCGCGCTAATTTTGAATGTGAATTTTTGAGGTATTCCAGATTGTCAAAGGTTCCAGGTTTTGTCTGATAGTTTTGCTGTAATTTGCTTAGTTGCATCGAGTTGAAGTGCGATCTATTTCTGTAGATCTTTGCGCTCAAACATTATATAGCAAGTGCTAATACATTATTAAATACAAATTTTTAAAAACCAAATACGTCGCCGGACAAAAAGGCAACCAGAGGGACCGCCTGAGCCGGAAGGATTCCGGAAGGCACTTGTGGGTGCCGGACCGGCGAGACGGTCTGCAACTGCCGCGTTTTCCGCGGGTTTCTTCACCATTCATCGGAGAATTAGAGTCCGCATCCAGCGGGCTCTCCAAGTGAGAAAAGGAGTTCAGCGAGCTATTGGGTCCGCCTAAATCAAAGCGGACACTTGCCCACGAACTCTTTTTAATTTAAAACAACAGCTTTAGCCATCCTGCTTTCGAGAATATCAAATTATTTATATTTTTTTTAAAAACGTTATAAATCCGATTCCTTTTCTTTGTATCCAGTATTTTTGTGCCATAATAGTTTTTTTTGTTGTTTTGCTAAATTTCCCCAAATTCCAATTGCCTCGTTTGACGGGCATATAAAGACCTGGCTCTTTAATTTAGGCTACGTTCAGCCAGCGAATCATCTGTCACCATCCATATCACCCGCCTCATTAACCCATTATTTTCCTGCAGCCAAATTATTACCAGCCGAGTCTTTATTTTTACTTACCAGCTTTGCTAACTATTGAATGTGAAATATCCTTATATAGGTACAGTTGTCTTCATTTTTAAGTGAAGTGCTAATATTAAATATTTTTATTATTGTAATTTAATTACATTCTGGTTGTTGAATGTGAATGTGAAATAGGTACAGTTGTCTTCATTTTTAAGTGAAGTGCTAATTTTAAATATTTTTATTATTGTAATTTAATTGCATTCTGACCACTAGGGAAGTTATTGAATGTGAAATATCCTTATATAGATGCCGTTATTGTGATTTTTACGTGAAATGCTAAATTTTAAATAATTGACTATTTTTGCTAATCTTAAATATTTTTACTTTGTCTTCAAAATTAAACGTGTTAATGCAATTATAGAAGTGTTTTACTGCAGTACTTATTAATTATCGACAAGGTATAAATACATAAAATTATTTTTATATTTTTCGTGTCCAGGGAGCAATAGCCTTTATGCTGGCACATCCTTACGGGGAGCCGCGGGTGATGAGCAGCTACTACTTTGACACCAGCGACCAAGGGCCTCCTGACGACTCTAATGAGAATATTGTGTCTCCAAGCATCAAGGCCGTAAGTGGAATTACATCATTATTAGTATTATATACAATCGTGACATAATGAAGAGCTTTTCAGTCGTTTACTAACACAAAACTTACTTACTTACTAAGGCAAAAGACATATTAGGCCAAGATCCAAGCGAAAGTAATGAAGTCATGGCATCGGAGTGCCAGATAATATCTACCAATGATGAAATATCTACCAATGAAATCTCCAATGCAAACAGAAGCGGTAACACACCTGACAAGCACTGCGTCACTACTAGTCATCAACAGGATCAACACCAACAAGACAAATCTTCATCTCCGGCTTCACCAATGGACGCTGATGACATTTCTAACTCAAATGACTCCGGCGACACGCCGGAGCTTCACTGCAATGCCTCTAGCCATCACAAGCAACAACCTAATGTATCGCCCTATATTACATCATCTTTAGCCGTTCCTGACTCCGATATGCAACAAAGCACCCAGGATATCCAGAAATCACTACTGGGGCATGTCGCTTACAAATTACGAACGTCTCCAAAGAATGATAATGAACAGAACCCAACTGCATCAACCAATACAGAAAAAGATAAAACGGACATAGCAGAGAGCCCATCTGTTGATAATATTACCAGAAGAGCCAAGCAAAGGGTATTTCACCTATCAGATGATGATTTTACGTTTAATTCGGATGACGATGGTAGTTATCTGGACTACTCCACGCCAAAAGATTTAATGAAACCCAACAGTTTACCAGAATTTGCAGATCTAAATCATTCAGACGTTATGAATCTTAAGAGTGAAAATGAGCAACTAGAGATTCAATTTCAAAGTGCGCACGAGGAAATAGACAGACTTAACAGTGAAGTTACGGAACTAAAAAAAACGATTGAAAACTGTCATAAGACGATACATACGTTCAAACAAATACTTAGTAGCGACACGCCAGGTAGGGCGAGCTATGTAACAAGCAACAAGAAGAAGAAAAAACAACATCTTAAGAGTACAGTATCGAGGGATACTTCAATATCCAGCCCCACAGTAGTAAAAAAATCGGATGAGGACGAACATAACACTCCAACTACGAGCTCTTCGCATGACGACAAAGAACCAGCTACACGACTTAATAAAAAGACCTTGCACGAAAACACACAGAAACAACAAGCTCCCCAATCAGCGGCAGGCTCTGCAAACAACGAAAGTTACAAACACTGCACAAGAAAGCGAGATGGCCTATCAGAAAAACCGTTAAATGAGAAACATAAAATTTGTATGATAAGTTCTAACAACCAAAACAACGTACTATCTTTTGCTAACCATTACTTGGATATTAATTATCAGATTTGTCATTATCTTACTCCACATGCTAATATTGAACATCTGTTAAAAAACTTAGGAGGAAAGTTAGCTAACTACACTATGAATGATTTCTGCCTGATTTTCATTGGAGAAGAGGATTTTGTGAAATCTAAAGATTACACCAAGACAGTTCAATGTATTAAAGATGCAACTCAAGAATGCATGCATACAAACATTATTATATGTTCTCCAACTTTTAAGTGTACTAACTATACAACCATATTTAACCGCAGAGTAGAAAAATTTAATCAACTTTTATACAAAAATATTGAGGAAAATGAATATGCGTACCTACTTGACTCCAACAAAAATGTATCTTACGATTGGTATATGTTTAAGAAAATAGATGGTCGCATTAACAATTGTGGAATGAGAACTATCTTCGAAGATCTTTCGAGCCTGATAAAGTATATAGTCGAGGAACATAACTGCTCCTTTCGTGGCCGTAAAGAGTAACCATGACAGAGAAATAACTGAAGATTGTGCAAAAAACACAAAACCAAAATTAATAAAATCTGACTTTTGTATCCTTCATCAAAACATTGCAGGGGTGCTGAACAAACTAGAACAATTAAACGTAGCTTTAACTGACTTAGAAAATGATTCAGGGCACCCAGATGCTTTATGCTTGACAGAACACTTTGTACCATACGGTAATGAAAACAATATACAATTGGAAGGTTTCGTATTAGCCGATATATTTACCAGGAAAAAAATAAAAAACTGTAATAGTAATCATAAAAGGGGAGGGTGTTGCATCTTGTTAAAAAAGGGTGTTGCATTTAAAGCTGTTCCCGGTATCAGAGAGCTCAGCCAATCAAAGGTATTTGAGTGCTGTGGAATTAATCTGCCAAATGAAAATATAACTATTGTTTGTATATATCGGACTCCGGACAGTGACGTAAATATATTTTTGGACAAACTAGAGCAGTTGTTACTCAAGTTATCATATAAGAAACATAAACTGGTCTTGTGTGGTGACTTCAATATAGATCTCTCGCCTTCGGCAAACAATCAAAATTATAGGAGTACTTTTATTAACATTATCGAATCTTTCAATCTAAACGTGCGTATAACAGTACCAACTAGAATAACACATAAGTCTCAGACATGTATTGATAATATTTTATGTAATTTTAAAACGGGAATTGCTAAAGTACACCAGCTAGCCCTGTCTGACCATACTGCACAAAGTATCACAGTAAAACTTAAGAGAAAATCAATACCCAATTTTTGGTACGCATACAAACGTGACTACTCTAGGGATAATATTAGGAAATTTAAAGACTATTTGAGCTCCTTAACATTTAATGAAGTGCTTAGTACGAAAAATGTAGATTTAGCATACAAGGGATTTATTGACACTTATAAATTACTTTTTGATTTATGCTTTCCGATTTTAAAACTTAAGATTAAATCTGCTGACAAGGATAAATATATTACAAAAGGTATAAAAATTTCAAGTGTAAAAAAGAGATCTTTGTACAAGGAGGCTATTTATAAAGGCTTAAAACACAAGAAAAAACTGTATTATAGTTATGCAAATTTGTTAAAAAAGTGTGTGAAAGCCTCAATAAGATTGGTCAATCACAGGATTATTGAAAAATCTGATAATAAATGCAAGGCCTCTTGGAATATGATTAAAAAATATAGTGGTCGAAATGTAATGTCTAAACTTATAGATGAAATTAAATTAAAGAATGAGAAAATAACTAATCCTAGAAGTATGGCTATTGCATTTAATAACTTCTTTATTGATTCTCTGCCAGTCAATTCACCCCGGAAATCCAGAGACGCATGTAAGAAAATTTCGAAAATAGGTTCCAGCATGTTCTTATATCCAACTTGTCCTAATGAAATCCTCAAAATCATAAGATCTTTGAAAAATACTCGTTCAGTGGGCTATGATGAAATATCAACACAAATAATTAAAAAATCTGCCATATGTATAATAAAACCCTTAGCTTATATTGTGAATCTTTCCTTTGAAGTCGGTGTTTTTCCAGAAAGTTTAAAGTATTCAATCATAAAACCCCTTCACAAAGTTGGAAATACAGACGAAATTAACAATTACAGGCCGATCACGTTAATACCGATATTCTCAAAAGTGTTTGAACGACTGATGCATATAAGACTAACAGCCTACTCTGATAGATTCAATTTAATAACTAACGAACAATGTGGCTTCCGTAAAAACCGATCTACCAACCTAGCTATATTTCAACTCTTAAAAACCATACATGAATGTATAGACAAAAGAAAACATGTGTCGGAATTATTCACCGATATGTCGAAAGCTTTTGACTGTGTTAGTCATAGGATACTTCTTGATAAATTATATTGTTATGGTATACGAGGAAAAACATTGGATTGGTTGAGAAGTTATCTTACTAATAGACAACAATGCACGGAGTTAAATAATTTTTGTGAAGAAACTATGACATTGGACACTGTAAGATCTGAATATAGAATTAATGAAAGGGGGGGTTCCACAGGGAAGTATTTTGGGGCCACTTCTATTTTTGTTTTATATTAATGATATACCCAAGTATACAAACAACCAAATGGTACTTTACGCTGATGACAGCACAGCTATTGTAGAATGTACAGGTTCTGTAGAAAAATATGAACAAGATATTAACAACACACTTGGTAACATTGTTGAATGGCTGAATACTAATGAATTAAGCATTAATCTCTCAAAGACACACATAGTCCAATTCCATTCCGTGTCTCGTCCAGCATTGCCACTTAATATAAATTATAATGCAGAATCTATTGATATGTCAAACAATTCAAAATTTCTTGGGTTATTAATTGATAGTAATTGTAATTGGAAGCAACTTATAGAAGATCTGTGTAGTAAACTTTATAGATTTTTATTTCCATTACGCAGAGTTGTGCAAAGTTCATCAGAAAAGGCAGGCCTCTTGGCATATTTTGGATATGTACAATCATTGCTTTGCTATGGTATTATTTTTTGGGGTTATTCTACGGATTGGCTTAAGGCATTCAAAATTCAAAAGCGATGTGTTAGGGCACTCTGTGGTGCTTCACAGCGCGATTCTTGTAGACCGTTATTTATTAGGTATAAAATATTACCTCTACCATGTTTGTATATTAAAGAGGTGGCAATGTTTGTTAAAAAACACCTATATTTGTTTGAAAACTTTGCCAAATATAATAGAAATTTTCGAAACAATAATAAATTAGTCAGTGTTCATTCCCAAAGCACAGCTTTCTACAGATATTGTATTAATTTTATGTCAATTCAAATATTTAATTGTATTCCGGATGAATTTAAGAGTTTGGACGATGATAAATTTAAAAAGAAAATTAATGAATGGTTACTAAATAGAATGTTTTACACGACTGATGAATTTTTAGAAAATAAAGGCAATTTGTGAATTGAATGACATATATGAAACCTAGTTAAATACATATTTAAATTCTTTGTTAATATGTTCTTATTAGTTAAGCTTCTTAACTCATGTATATTACTTAAAATTTACTATTGTATCTTTTTGACATTGAACTCACAATTATTTTAGCTCTAAGATATATTGTACACCGTTGACATGGTAGGCTATGGTTTTAGTACCTCAAACAAATGTAACACCTGTTCTTACACCTATAGTCTCAATAAATATATTTTTGATTTTGATTTTTTGATTTACTGCGTTTAGATCTTTAGGCCACGAAGCTTACTGAGTGGCCTAAGGAAGGTACGAGATTGAAAAGCTTAATTATGTCACTATTGTATACAATACTTTCTGAGGGCGGCGGCGGCGCCGGGCGGACACCGGTACCTGAGTGTTGTATAATATTGTATAAAAATCCATTTTAGAATAGTCGACGATGCTAAAATGTGCACTCCATCGAAAAGTAAGCGCTAGTTGTTCGGTCTACAAAGTCTCAATTCAAGCATTATAGACGACGAGTAGAAAAAAGATATATTACCAACCATAATCCGCTACAATTTATACTTACAACGGGTAGATAATTTAGGTTTATAGGTATATATATTGTTATTTATTTTTTGTTATTTCGTCAGCTTAAATCCTATTTTATTCTTTTACGAATATATTAAATAAACTTATTCGCGATTTTGATACATCACATCTCAGTGAAATTAGAAAATTTTATTAGATACGAGTTTCTAGATGTTAATTATATCTTTATTTAATACAATCGTGACATAATTAAGCTTTTCAATCTCGTAACTTACTCAGGCCACTCAGCAAGCTTCGTGGCCTCAACAAGCTACTCGACTGAAAAGCTCGTCATTTTGTCACGATTGTAAATACTATTTATTCACGACCTAATCGAACTTCACCATCCTCCAGGACGACACTTGCGGCAACGGTTGGGCATGCGAGCACCGCTGGCGTCAAATGTACCAAATGGTAGGATTCAGGAACGCCGTGAAAGACACGCGGATCCAGAACTGGTGGGATAACGGAAACAACCAAATCGCTTTTAGCAGGGGCAATAGAGGGTTCATTGCTTTCAATTTGGAGGGAAAAGATTTGAATCAGACTTTACAAGTAAGTTTTTTATTATGACTTAGACTTGTGCATCGTAAAAGCTATCGGACTGTATGGCATGGTCATTGACAAAATAAAAATCTTTTATCAGAAACTCCAATCGAAAAGGGAAAATGTATCGAAGTGACAGATGCAAACGAAAAGTCACGTGGCAATTTCCATAATGTGGTACCTAATTTTCATTCAATGTCTCATTATATTAGCAAAGGTATTCTCTTTTATATTGCTCGAATACAATAGTGAATCTGTACAGCGTACCTACGACGTGTCCGCCTTACACCAAATGGCACCTTTTCATATAGACTGTCATAAATAATTGTCACTTGCCTAGTCTAGGTTATGGCTCACCCCACTAGCGTCTCTCGAACGTCGGCGTCACACCAGCGCCCGTGCGACGACGACGCAACTGTGCCGCGGCGTCTATAATATTGAGCGTCAACGTCTCGCCAGTGCCGTCGTAGCGTTGACACGACGTCTCTAGGCTATGGTCTCCTATTTTATGCTATACGCGGCGTCTGATCACGTCCTTAGAAATTAGTGACGTCGCGTCGTCGCAGCATCGGCGCTGGTGAGACGCTGACACTCGATAAACGCCGCCAGCGTCGCGCCGTCGTTGCGTCAACGCTGCGCTGACGTCGCGTCGCAGCCGCGCGGGCGGGCGTGATTTCGACGCTCGGGAGACGCTTGTGTGGTGTGAGATTTAGAAATTAGTGACGTCGCGTCGTCGCAGCGTCTTCGCTGGTGAGTCGCCGGTGCGCGGTCGCTGGCGCGACGTCGACGCTCGGAAGACGGTAGTGTGGGGTGAGCCGTAGTTTGTACGACTTAAAGAATGACACTTACGTCTACTTGTTTACTGAAGTAGCTACCTTCCAGAGATGTAACATGTGGTTTTATCGGTACCGAAAGCGGAATCAGATGTTTCAAATTTAGTTTACCGGAACCAAAAACGAAATCGTAACCGAAAACGGAAGCGGAGCCAGAATCGAAGGCCGAGTGAAAGCAGCACGAGGAAAGCGGAGACATGAGCAAATAACAGGTATAAACCTGTTTGTTTTGATGTACGTCGCTCATTTCCCTCCGCTGCGTTGCTATGATATCCGATGTAACTTCTGTTTTGAAATTAACAGAATCGGAACCGAAGCGAATGTTTAAAACCAATCGGAAGTTCCGACTTAACGGAACTAGAAACGGAGCTCTATAACATCCCTGCTACCTACGTCATACGTATGTAGGTAATCAATATCGTTGTACCCCTTTCCTAATAATCGGATTATCTATATTAAACATGTTTAAAGAGTACATTGACTTGCTCGATTTATTAATCTGGTTAAAGCTTTTCTTGAAACAAGCCTTTCAAATATCGTTCAAGTATATTATATTTCCATGAGATTCACGTTGTGAATTCGCTATCAAATTAGTAAGATACAATTTATGAAAATGTTACAGATTGGCCTACCAGCCGGAGAATATTGTGACGTCATTACAGGAAAGATACAAGGCAGCGTATGTACTGGCAAGAAAGTTAAAGTAGACGACAATGGCAACGCGCAAATATACGTAGCGTCCAATGCCGAGGATATGCACTTGGCTATACACGTTGGAAAAGAGGTTTGAGCTTATACTTGTTACTCATCATCATGATCATTTTAGCCATTTGTCGCCCACTGCTGAGCATAGGCCTCTCTTCGAGTACGCCATTTGTCCCGGTCCTGAGCTAATCTCATCCAGACGTGACCCGCTACGAGTACCTTCCGCATGTCATCCACCCAACGAGCCAACGGACGCCAAGGATTCATCCGATAGTGGCCACCAATCCGTCAACATTTTAGTCCACCTGCCGTCACCCAGCCTTGCAACATGCCCCGCCCAATTTCATTTGAGTTTAGTAATGGTATCTCCTACGTCTCGCACCTTGGTGTGACGTCGGATCGCTACATTTCTAACTCGGTCTTGAAGTTTAATGCTGAGCATGGCGCGCTCCATGGCTCTCTGTGCTACTCGTATTTACTAGTACAAGCAAACTAACTAGACGGGTTTCGTTACTCTCATTATTATGTCATATCTCATGTAACCAGCATTTATTTATTTATTCGGATTCAATGTGTCTTTGATAATCATCAAACATCACGTTTTAAATATCACTTCCTATATATAAATCCCTATATATGTATTAGTTAAAGCAATGGCGCGTAGTTACAGTGTCCGAGAGGCAACCGGATGGCTCGCGGTATTTAAGCTCCCTACGTGTGGAACCACCCTCTGCAACCCGAACTGACCCACGCTGGGGTTTGTTTTTCGTCTCCCCCCACCTCCGGTGGTTTTTTTCCGTCTTCCAACTCTGAGGGACCGATAACTTACCAGCCGGTGTTGATGGCAATTTCTTCATCACGTAAAGATACTGGTAATTGAGGGAGTAGGATGTAAAACCAAGTCCAACGTGGGACAGTTCGAGTTGCACAACACGAAGGGAGCCTAAATACCGCGAGCCACTGAAACTACGCGTCATTGCTCTATGTCTGAGCGGCAAGAGAAATCTCGTCCAAATAATTTCCAAAAAAACCACGACACTTCTTTTTCCGCACAAACTCTATCTATCGTTTTTTTATGTCTAAAATAAAATAATCACTAAAATACATACAATACAATTTGAACAAATATTTTTGGTGCACACCTCAAACAACAACATTAAATTAGTAAATAAATAACCATTTATATTTTTTTTTGTTTCAGTCTCGGCTGCTTTAACTGTGATTCAGAAGAAATATTGGTAAAATATAAACCTATGTAATAATATATTGTTATACTTACTGATTACTAAATTATTGCAATAATTACATTTTTACGGCTTAATTTTTATTTCATTAACCCAATCAATTAATTTATACTTTCCTCATATTGGGAATAAAAAGTAGAGTATTTAACTCGGGTAAAAGGCACATTTGAGCGCCAAAATATCATATAGAATTGGGTGCCTTTCACCTTTTGCTTAACAATCACTATGGCGTAAGTACATTACATATACATTAAATTTAGCACATAGTGTGGGAAATCTACCGCGTCGTTGTATGGAGACCTCGCATTAATTCTAATATTTTAGCATAATATTTACGAATATCCAAAAAAAAATTCTAAAAATAAAATTGTTATTACAGTATATTTCATAAACTTTATGGAAAATTCCTCAGCCTGGTTTCGTTTTTTATTCACGTAAGGTAGTCAATTCAACAGCCACAACCGAAATTTGCAAAAAATATTCCACATACAATACATCAAATCTCGAAATGAAAAATTTGTCTAGTCTTTTAAAGCGAGTGAGCACGCAGTAATATGTCGTCGTGCTTCAGCTATTGAGTCCAGTTTAGCATGCGCGGCTACGACTCAGCTATGCTTGCGTCATAGTGAAAAAAGTGGAGTAAGTTACTTCAATTATATAATTGTTTAATTTCATATTTGTACTTAACTCGTATCATTATAATTTAAATAAATATTTTGTTGGCGTATTATTAACTAAACAATTTAGTATTTAATTGAACCATCAGAGTATCATTGCCTCACTAAATAGCCATCACCACTACTCGCCAACAGATGACACTTGTAGTGTCATAATGCACACATTGCAGCCGCATGCACTGATACAACTACGCTTCGACACTAGTCACGCCGCCTACCAACAGATGGTACATTGATCGAGTTATATAGATGCCGCTAACGTTTGTTCAACGCAGAAACATGACCCTCGGCGCATTGCCGAGGACTTTTTGAGAAACGCCCTACCGGTCTCAAGGTAGGCATGCTATATGCCTCAACCAAGTTTGAGCATTTTAGTGTTGTGACACTAAGCCACTAGGCCAGTAATTTGTCCTAAGGGTGTGCCCTGGCCTGGTACACATCTACCTAGCTGGGTAGTACTCGGCAAGTAATCACTAGAGAGAAGAGAGCACATGTGAACTTCTAAAGCAATCAATTGTATCCCATCAAAAACATTACATGTACAATAATTCCAGCCTCGCAACGCAGTTCTCCTACTTCAAAAAGTAATGAGGTCTAATGTAAAACCAAGCCGGTGTGCCGGAGTTTACTAACAACATGTCATTGTGATCTTTTGAATATTAGATGTTTATATTTTTATAATAAAAAGAAACAGAAAAAATAACTTTGTTTCTGCATATATTTATATGGGATTACAATGTTAACTGTGCGGTTTGTAAAACTAGAGAACCCGGGATATTGCGGTATGTTTTAATTTTCAGTGGCTTTATAGTCTAAGAGTTAACCCTAGAAGTTAGAAGTGTTCAAAATTTGGAGCTTGTGGGACTGCTAGAAGTATTTTAGATATACGATGATCGTAATCAGTGAGTCAGTGACAAAATTAAGGAATTTTGACTTGCAATAGTTTTTAAAGTATATAGTGAAATTCAATGATATTGGGATCTTCCTTGTGTTATGGCCTCTTTGTCTCAGAAATTTCAGCCTTCTAGCTTTATCGATAACAGAATTAGAGGGGGGTCGAAAATGGCCTGAATGGCTTCGGAAAAAGGATGGTTCGGCCGTGCCTTTGTTTTGCTCGACTTGGCAGGGGAACTGCCGTGCCCACAGATCTGGTACGCGCGACTTTTTGTCGTCGCCCCCCGCCTCCCCGCTAGAGCGATAATCATAGATTTCTTCATAACGGGTATATCAAGACATATGCGAAACAGCTCATTTGCCAGATGACTTAAACTTTTTATTTTACCCAAATTTCAACATAAGTTGTACTTATAAATGACGCTTGATTTATGTCTGTTGTTTAATTCACCTGTGACAACTGTATTTTTTTCTCTGTGTGTAATATTTAATTATTTCTTTTGTTATAAGTCGAAATACGAGTAGATGTCATATGCTTTAGAAAAAGTGACCAAGTCCTCCGGTATCCGAGGCGAGGCCAGCAGGCAGCATCTTTTTTTGGCATCTACCTATGGTTGATATAACTATAAACATTATTAGACATTCAATGACATAACATGCAATAGGATCAACATTATTGTACGCCAAACACTGGCCATGGTCATATTTGTTTCGTAGGTACAATAAATTATTTGTATCTGTATGGATCGAAGCGAATACTTACTCCGAAGACCGGATAACCACTTATGCACTAAGTCTCCGCTGGCAATCTACTGGCAGTAGGATGTCGGGTCACCCCCCCAAACCCGCAATACAAAGAGGCGATAAGTTGAGACAGATGTAGCCTAAGTAAAAATCTGTTTCAACTTAAAGAAAATCACAATTTCCAAAAATTTACAAAATATTTTTATTTGTTCCATATGACTAGACCCCGTTTTCAGTGGTGAAATTTTAATGAAAATGCTAAGGTTGGCATATCACATTTTAATATTCTTAACATGACGTATATATATTTTGATGTAAGCTATATACTTCTTTTATTTATACACGGTGGAAAGATAAGTCGGGCCCTGGAGGGAAACTACCTTAAAACCTTGAGATAGCTCAATTCGCTCAAAGGAAACATTCTTTTATTTTTCCTAAAAACTAAAACTGCATTCACAGTTTTTTTCTTAATTTTCACTTTATTCCATACTAATTGTATGAAAAATATTATTATTATTATTTATTTGTTCTCTTGTGCCCTAAACTTGGTTGGTATTTAGAAGTTTTTATCCTCGTTGGAAACAGGATCGATTGGCATCAATTGTCATAAAAATTATTTATGGCAAAAATTACAAAATAAATACTTTTTTTGAAAACTGTACTCTTTTCCAAAAATTTGTAAATGCAGTTATGTCTCTTTATAGAAATTAAAGAATGTTTCCTTTCAGTGAATTGAGCTATCTGAGCTAATTGAGGTAGTTTTCCTCCAGGGCCCGATTTATCTTTCCAACCTGTATATTAAGGCAAAGGACTTTAACGAGGCTTAATTTGGTATATAAACTCCATAATACTCGTAGTTACTCAATTGTATTTTTTTCGGCAATTATGATTGATGTCATATTAATCACTTAATTGTTTATTCAGTAAAAGTATGGATTTCCTGAATAATCTTGCTAAATTTTCTCAGTTTCTCAGTCTCAGCGACGCGGAAATGGTTACTAAATTTAGTATAACTGTGCAATAGTTACCAATTTTTTCGAATAGGTAAGCCTGGTAAGCGTACCTATTAGATTATAGTTTTCTAATAAATAAATAAATTTGTTTTTTTTTTCAGTAATATGATACAATTGTGCAAAGGCATATACATTTTAAAGTAAGATGACTAAGATTCGTGTTAAAACGTGTTAAATCGTACATATATGACGGTTCCTAGAATGAAATGGCCACTGTATTCAAAACAATTATGACAAGTGGAAAAAGATGGCCAAAAAATGAATTGTATTGCATAAGCGATAAACAGACATCAGAGTTACGGAAAATGTTACCTAATGAAAATACCATCTCAACGAATGTAACCTTTTTGTCATGGAGCGGTGATATAATTGAAAATTATGTTTTTTTTTTTAATATGTCACATGTTGTACTCGAAATAAAATATTGTGTGACAACCCTATGATTCAATATCATTAAATTTTCACCACTGATAACGGAGTCTGCATATGACACATCTACACAACACGCATGCATTTTAAAAATGTGTCAAATATATTACAACTGGCGTACTTCTTTATTTACACTGTGACTAGGCGTTTAGCACCACTACAAATTATATCAATTAAGATAAAATTACTAACAGTATGGGGGTATTAATGTAGTGTTAATGTATATTTTAGTAACGTGCAAAACCATAAAAGTAAACTTTTTCTTTGAGTTTATTAAAGAAGATAACGAGAACTCTGCGCATGGCCTCCCGCGTCCCGCGTCCTGCACGTGCGCATTCCACTATCGAGTGAAATATTAGGTATCTTTATTTGTGACATGATTTAACTTTTTAATACGCAGGATATTTTTTTGGATTTTTGAACAGTTGCAAGAAAACTCTTAAAGAAAATATAATTAAAAAAAAAATTGACGGAGCAATATTCTACTGCGAATAATATGGAAATTTTTATACTGAAAAAGTTTGATGATGAAATTTTTGGATTTTTTTTTGTCATACGTAGAATACATACATTTAATGTCACTTCAGTAAAAAAAGACAGAGCAAATTTCCGATGTGAGTTACACAAAAAAAATATTTTTTATAAAAAAATTATGTTCAGTTATGGTTTTTTTTTTGATATTTTTTACATTGGTTACATACATCAAGTCAATATTTCTAGTGCAATCAAATTAGACTGAGCATTTTTCCAAACGTAAATATAGACGATATAAGAGTTTAGATAAAAAACCTAAGAAGGAGAATAGTTTTTTTTTGGAAAAATAGATATATACCATCTACTCCTGACACTTTATCATGCTGTAAAGTTTTTTTGGACTGAGGAGTTAATGTGAGGTCAACCCCTCTATTGCCTGGCCTAACAGTCAAGCATTAAAAGCAAGTTATATTCTGTAACCGCGATGAGAATAGGATTAGACTATTTAATATGAATTGACACTACTTATTGACAGCTATCTTAATCCTATGCTAAGCGCGGTTTAATAATATCTTTACTTTTAAAGTAGGTAGGTACATTATTATGCACTTCTTTATGCACGCTAATTATATAGTGTCTCCTATTATCTCTCAAACATTATTGATCGAGGGATATGCAGTTATTTTGTAAGTAAAGGATTTGTGAAAAATATCACTCATCAGTTGTAATCCTTAGCGACGGTCTTAGATAAGTTTCTACTCGCCAAAAAGCCCATCATTACCACCAAGGGCCGTCTTTTCTTAAGGGCACACGGGGCACGTGCCCAGAGTCCCTATCCTCAGGGGGGCCCCGAAAGATTTTTTTACAGTCAACATTGTCCCTAATTGAGCGCCTGAGGGCCCCTGATTCTCAAAGTGCCCTAGGGCCCCGTCACGTATTAAGACTGCCTTGCCACCACCTTACAGAAAACCACAGCCAAATAATAGCACTAGACCCTACTCATAGTTTTGTGTTTCTGCTGGTGAGTAAGGTTGCCAAAGAGCTGAAAGAGGACCCAGTGTGTTGACGATGAGGGACCCTCTTATGCCTTTAGCCGTCAACACAGTGAGTACTCCTTTTTATAAAGGGTCGGCAACGCGCATGTGACACCTCTGGAGTTGCAGGCGTCCATAGGCTACTGTAGCTGCTTATCATCAGGCAGGCCGTATGCTTGTTTGCCACCGTCGTGGTATATATATATATATAAAAAACCGGCCAAGAGCGTGTCGGGCCACGCTCAGTGTAGGGTTCCGTAGTTTTCCGTCCGTCACAGTAAGTGTCCCCACTTAAGAGTTAAAATAACACCGCCATGTAGGATATGATATGGGCGTTCCACGTACAGCGACATCTATCGGCAAATTAAGTAAACTATTGCGCGCGAGCTTAAAGTATGGAAGATGATTTTTATGGACAGTTTGCTTGATCGCATCCTAACAAAGCACCTTTCTTTTCATGACGCCCAGTTTGGCTTTAGACCCGGGCTATCCACTGAGGCAGCGGTGCTATGCCTCAAGCACGCTGTCCAATATTATACAACCAGGAAGACACCGGTGTATGCGTGCTTCCTGGACCTCTCAAAAGCGATCGATCTCGTGGCTTATGATGTACTGTGGAGAAAGTTGCGCTGTGAGACAGATCTCCCGGATGAAGTCACGGAGCTCTTTCGCTTCTGGTATCAAAACCAGACTAATACTGTCAGATGGGCGGGAGCTTATTCGGATGAGTACGAGTACAGGTTGAAGTGCGGAGTTAGACAAGGTGGGTTAACATCACCTAAACTCTTCAACTTGTACATAAATAGCCTGATTGTGGAACTCAGCAACACTAAAGTCGGCTGCTCTGTTGACGGCACCTTCGTCAACAATTTAAGCTATGCAGATGACATGGTGTTGCTGACTCCCGCAATCAGTGCTCTGAATAAGCTCCTTGCAATTTGCGAAACATATGCGGGGATCCATGGGCTTAGGTATAACGCCAAAAAAAACAAAGCTCCTTGTGTTTAGACAGCAAGGTGGTCACATTGGTAATGTGCCACCAGCGTTCCTGTACGCGAGTGTGATTAAGCGTGTGTCACAATTTAAGTACCTTGGCCACTGGTTAACCGATGACTTATCGGACGGAGTAGACATTGAAAGAGAGAGAAGAGCTGTAGCGGTAAGATGTAATATGCTCGCCCGCAGGTTTGCACGATGTACAAAACAAGTAAAAATCTCGCTTTTTAAGGCATTCTGTCAAAACTTCTACATGTGCAGCCTGTGGGTGAAGTATACGCAGAGAACGCTGAACACGATGAGGGTTCAGTATAATAATGGGCCTAGGATGCTAATGGGGCTGCCACGACATTGCAGTGCGTCAGGTATGTTTGTGCGGAAGCACGCACTGACGGGTTCCATGCGATTATACGCAAACGCGCCGCATCTCTGGCACAGCGTGCTCGCGGCGGCACCAATGGCATCCTATCCTTGGTGACCAATAGGTTGGACTGCCCATTCCAGAAGCACTGGATGCAGCTCCATGTAAGAGCAGCCGCCCAGTCTAGCATGTAAGTAGTTCTTAAGTTCTTAGTTTTTATTTTTGTTTAACACTAGAAGAGTCGCTTATGGGTCTATTGGACCCGGTGACCTTCATACCAGCCAATAACATTTTTGTTAGGTACCGCGCGACGTTGCCGTTCTTAGTAACTTCCCGCAAAAGTGTCTAGCGTCGGTTCATCGCCGCACGACACGAGTCAATCTGCGAGCCCCGCTCTCGAGCGGCGGACGTATAAGGTGCGTATGGGTCTGCTGGACCCGGTAGCGACCATTTGCGTGCGTAATATTTATACGTCTGGGTCTACTGGACCCGTGAGCGACTAATTAAGTAAGTTGTATTTGCATTATCTTAGGTACTAAAATTTCTCGTTTTTTTTTTGAATTCAAGATGGCCACTTATAGAGCTCTGTCAAAAAAAGAAATATCAGATTATATAAATGAAGAAATAGACAATGAAGACTGTTCCGAAACTGAAGACTGTGTAGAAGAAAGTGACCATAATACTGACTATGAACAATATGATGACAACTCCAACTCAATAGTTGGAGTATACTCGGAAACTAGTGTACTAAAAAGGCTTTTTAAAAACGACTATTTCGATGATCAAATCACATCTTCATGAAAGGTAGTTTTTGACAAATCTTTCAGTTGGAATAAAAAATCGTATTTGGAATATCGTGCCTAAGTCCGAAGTTCCAGCTTTTCCACAGCCAACACCTTGTGGAAGAAAAAATCGTTCTGGTCTTTGCTCCTGGAAAAAAGACAGAAAGACCAAAGTAAACTGTTGCAAATGTAACTAAGCTATTTTTGTTGAACATACAAAACCATCCACTGAGGCAGCGGTGCTATGCCTCAAGCACGCTGTCCAATATTATACAACCAGGAAGACACCGGTGTATGCGTGCTTCCTGGACCTCTCAAAAGCGATCGATCTCGTGGCTTATGATGTACTGTGGAGAAAGTTGCGCTGTGAGACAGATCTCCCGGATGAAGTCACGGAGCTCTTTCGCTTCTGGTATCAAAACCAGACTAATACTGTCAGATGGGCGGGAGCTTATTCGGATGAGTACGAGTACAGGTTGAAGTGCGGAGTTAGACAAGGTGGGTTAACATCACCTAAACTCTTCAACTTGTACATAAATAGCCTGATTGTGGAACTCAGCAACACTAAAGTCGGCTGCTCTGTTGACGGCACCTTCGTCAACAATTTAAGCTATGCAGATGACATGGTGTTGCTGACTCCCGCAATCAGTGCTCTGAATAAGCTCCTTGCAATTTGCGAAACATATGCGGGGATCCATGGGCTTAGGTATAACGCCAAAAAAAACAGAGCTCCTTGTGTTTAGACAGCAAGGTGGTCACATTGGTAATGTGCCACCAGCGTTCCTGTACGCGAGTGTGATTAAGAGTGTGTCACAATTTAAGTACCTTGGCCACGGGTTAACCGATGACTTATCGGACGGAGTAGACATTGAACGAGAGAGAAGAGCTGTAGCGGTAAGATGTAATATGCTCGCCCGCAGGTTTGCACGATGTACAAAACAAGTAAAAATCTCGCTTTTTAAGGCATTCTGTCAAAACTTCTACATGTGCAGCCTGTGGGTGAAGTATACGCAGAGAACGCTGAACACGATGAGGGTTCAGTATAATAATGGGTTTAGGATGCTAATGGGGCTGCCACGACATTGCAGTGCGTCAGGTATGTTTGCGGAAGCACGCACTGACGGGTTCCATGCGATTATACGCAAACGCGCCGCATCTCTGGCACAGCGTGCTCGCGGCGGCACCAATGGCATCCTATCCTTGGTGACCAATAGGTTGGACTGCCCATTCCAGAAGCACTGGATGCAGGTCCATGTAAGAGCAGCCGCCCAGTCTAGCATGTAAGTAGTTCTTAAGTTCTTAGTTTTTATTTTTGTTTAACACTAGAAGAGTCGCTTATGGGTCTATTGGACCCGGTGACCTTCATACCAGCCAATAACATTTTTGTTAGGTACCGCGCGACGTTGCCGTTCTTAGTAACTTCCCGCAAAAGTGTCTCGCGTCGGTTCATCGCCGCACGACACGAGTCAATCTGCGAGCCGCGCTCTCGAGCGGCGGACGTATAAGGTGCGTATGGGTCTGCTGGACCCGGTAGCGACCATTTGCGTGCGTAATATTTATACGTCTGGGTCTACTGGACCCGTGAGCGACTAATTAAGTAAGTTGTATTTGCATTATCTTAGGTGCTAAAATTTCTCGTTTTTTTTTTTTAATTCAAGATGGCCACTTATAGAGCTCTGTCAAAAAAAGAAATATCAGATTATATAAATGAAGAAATAGACAATGAAGACTGTTCCGAAACTGAAGACTGTGTAGAAGAAAGTGACCATAATACTGACTATGAACAATATGATGACAACTCCAACTCAATAGTTGGAGTATACTCGGAAACTAGTGTACTAAAAAGGATTTTTAAAAACGACTATTTCGATGATCAAATCACATCTTCATGAAAGGTAGTTTTTGACAAATCTTTCAGTTGGAATAAAAAATCGTATTTGGAATATCGTGCCTAAGTCCGAAGTTCCAGCTTTTCCACAGCCAACACCTTGTGGAATAAAAAATCGTTCTGGTCTTTGCTCCTGGAAAAAAGACAGAAAGACCAAAGTAAACTGTTGCAAATGTAACTAAGCTATTTTTGTTGAACATACAAAACCAATTTCTACTAATTTTTTTGACATTCCTGAGTAAAAACACGGATGTTAGATTTTGATAGATTTTTTTCATAGTTCGAAGTTATTATTTTTTAGGGATGTATATAACTCATTATTTTTTGGTATACATTGTGCTCTCTTTTTGTGATATTTGTTAAGGCAATAGTAGTAGTTTAAGAAATTTTTAAAAAGGAAACAAAGTGCAAAGACTTATTAAAGTTATTAGCATAAGTTTTAAAAGATTTGAAAAAAACGTTAAAAACGTAGGTATTTTTTGAAATTATTAAAATATTGTGATAATTCGCTATTAACAAATAGTTGATTATTTTATAATGATTGTTTTATTGCTTATTGTAGGAAATTTATACGTATATCCAATATATTTGATTAGTTTTCAATTTGAGGTCAAATAATGGACTGGGTCCAATGGACCCCGTAGCGACTAAAAGTGTTCGAAACTAGGGCGCGACTGTTCTAGTGTTAAATAAATAAATAAATAAATATTATGGGACAATTTTACACAAATCAACCTAATCCCACAGTAAGCTCAATAAGGCTTGTGTTGTGGGTACTAGACGACGATATATATAATAGATAGATATAGATAAATACTTAAATACATAGGAAACATCCATAACTCAAGAACAAATATCTGTGATAAACACACAAATAAATGCCCTGACCAGGATTCGAACCCGGGACCTCCTGCTTCATAGGCAGGGTCACTACCAACTAGGCTAGGAGGTCGTTAGGCCGTGTTTGTGTTGTATTGTATTGTCATCGCTTACTAACTATAGAATAAGTATATATCATAGAATGTGTTGTAAATAAATCATGTAGCCTACTAACAAAATACGAGTATGGACCACGGTCTGCAATAAAAAGTTTCAATTTCAATTTATGGGATAATTCTTTATTGCGTGAACCGATTTTCTCCGTTTTTACTTTATATGAAAGCACGTCATTTCATTGTGATTTTGTAGAAATTACAGGTACAATAAACACCAGGCTTATACGATTAAATTACAAACGTAGTTCAGAAATTATTTTGTAATTTTTTTTCAAAAACTATTCAACCTATCAAGTTCAAAATAATTTTCCTAGAAAGTTTTTATAAAGTTCTACTTTTGAGATTTTTTTCATATTTTTAAAACTTATGGTTCAAAAGTTAGAGGGGGGACACATTTTTTTTTACTTCTGGAGCGATTATTTCCGAAAATATTTACATTATCAAAAAATGATTTTACTAAACCCGTATTCATTTTTAAATACCTATCTAACAATATATCACACGTTAGGGTTGAAATGAATAAAAAAATCACTCCCCACTTTACGTATAGGGGAGGTACCCTAATAAAACATTTTTTTCCACTTTTTATTTTACCACTTTGTCGGCGTGATTGATATACATATTAGTACCAGACGGACGGGCAGACATGGCGAAACTATAAGGGTTCCTAGTTGACTACGGAACCCTTAAAGGCACCATATTATTTTAAGGGTTTTGATTTTTTGCGTTTTGCTATTAAAGTTTGTTATTAAATCAAATACAAACATTTAATGCATTGAAAAAATAATCATCCCAGCAGGACTTGAACCTGCATCGAAGCTGTAAAGCCGATGTAGATCAATATAAATGCAAAAAGATGATTGAAGGCATTGAAAATTTCGTCAACTTGACCCATAGCTTAATTATATTGGTAAAGCGATCGAGCCCCGGCAAAGCGTATCCATGCAGGTTCATGTCCTGCTGGGTTGATTATTTTATCAATGTTTTCAATGTTTGTATTTGATTTAATAAATAAAGTAAACTATTGTATGAGTGGAAAGCCTCACTTTAAAACATGCAAAAATAATTATAATGCAAAGTACTTAAATGATATTTCAAGGCACATGAATGTCATACACAAGTTTAGACTGCGTGTCTATGGATAAAGATAGTTATGTAAGGCCTAACATAATGGTGCGTGTACATGTATGATTTCATTCTTTGAGACAGGAATATGCAGACTACCGGACCTGACCATACATGTGACAATAATGTTGGCGTTCTCGACCATAGAGAAATAAGGGGATTGAGGGAGGAGCAGGCAGGGGCGTGAATGTCATGTTTTACAACGGGCACTCTATGTTTACTTATTTCTCTATATGCTCGACGGAATAAACAAGTGACCATTGTCAGCATAATTTGCGTCTCCTTTTTTTAAGTATGTGGGATAAATACATTAAAAAAAAATTCCACTCTGTATGAAGCATAAAATAACAAAACATTTAAAATTATTCCTTAACGTGGAGATTTCGAAGGAAGGAAAATTCGGTTCATAACTAAATACACAAAATACACTAGCGTTTTTTATATTTTTCAACACACCTGCTCGTAACGAGGTTCTTGATCCACCGCTTTTATGCTTAATAATCCTAGATATTAAACACGCGTGCATTTCACAATAATTATCCAACTAGTGGAATAATTTAATAATCCGATCAAGTGAAGTTTGTACTCTAGTACCAAGTTGTACGTACGCAGACGAATCGTTGTAATTTAGTCGGGTATTACCTTTACTTTTTTTTAACTCTATGAGTTTACATTCTAAAAAATAAAAAATAAAGTAAATAAATTAAAAATATACACATTTACGATAGAATACTATATTGTGAATAAGAATCATTTCAACTTATTATTATATTACTCGTATCAATATTACTCGTAATACACAATAAATTACGTTTTAAACACGAATTGTCTGTTTTAATATTGGCTGTTGGGCGGTAGTACTATTAGTTATTCTGTGGTTGGGCATTATACGTCCGCGCCTTTGCCTCAAGCTGCATGCACATCGAAAAAAGAAAATTGCGCGCCATTTATAAGTTAACCTCAAATCATTGTTTATTTGTTAGGTTTTTCTCGTCGTGTTTTATTAATTTAAACAAATTATATTTTCAATGAATAAGAAGACAACTTTAGCGTTAATTTAACTTCTGGATATATTTCAAAATTGTGATACATACTAGTAAAATGTCATCATAAAAATCTAGTGAGCAATACGTAAGAAAAAAATACTATAATTTATTGCACAATAAATGTGAAATCTTTAATTTTATGAAATGATTTGAAAAAGAGTTCCAGATAATAACATCACAAAAAAGGTAAGTTAAATTTAATTATCTTAGGTTCCTAAGTACCTCTATCCTGTAAACATTCTGACAATTAATGTATTTATCAAAAGTTATTAATTATACTATTCTGTTATTTCCTCGCAAGTGTGTTGAAAAACGTCGTATGAAACGCGTGTGCTTGATCATTACATAAGCTCAGCTTGGTTATGCGCACTCACATGCGTTCGTGCGCACAATATCGCTTCGTATGTAATGATCAACTTAGCACACTCGTATCATAATGTACTATTATCGTATGACTATATGTCAATGGATATAGATAGGCATTTCTTCCCTGGGGTAGTAGTAGTGGGAAAGCAGATGATAAAGAAAATCCAGTGAGTGCTGCGAGGTTCAGATGGGACAGTGCAGCTGCCAAGTTTGTTACTCTTTTAGCACCACCCAGGGATCACGTGTAGGGTTGTCTAAGGAGTTTCCTACGGACGTAGAGTAACATTGATCCCCACTGAAGCGCTGGTGGCCTGGCAGTAAGACGTCAGACATTCAATCCCAAGGTCGCGGGTTCAAATCCCGGCTCGTACCACTGAGGTTATCGGAACTTATGTACGAAATATCATTTGATACTTACCAGTCGCTTTTCAGTGAAGAAAAATATCGTGAGGAAACCGGACCTAATCTCAACAAGGACTAGTTTCCCCTCTGGGTTGAAAGATCAGATAGCAGTCGCTTTCGTAAAAACTACGCCAATTTCTGGGATTAGTTTCCCGAGCGCACCCCAGGCTCAATATAGAGCAAAAATCCAGGACAAACATTAGGAGGTATACCTAGACGTTTTATAGTTTCTGAGTAAAGTGGCTGTGACATACGGACGGACGGATGGACAGCCGGACATGGACGAAACTATAAGGGTTCCGTTTTTGCCATTTTGGCTACGGAACCCTAAAATAGATATATTTTTAAGAGAGTGGAAATGACCCAGTTGACTTTGAGAAAGGGAATGTCGTGTCTAACGTAAGTTATTTTTTCTACTCCAGTACTTTTATTTGTCATTTATACATTCATTATGCCATAAAAATAAGAACATGCATAATTGATCTGAAGAAAAGGCCCAAGATCTATTCCCCAAAAACGCATTGGTAAATACGTATTTCGTGTAAACAACACTTAACAAGTAAATAAATTGCTACCAACCTAAAAACCTAAATAAACGCAGCTTTTTTAGAAAAAAAAACTTTAAAAAACAAATTAAAAAGTTAAGACACACTGTTCTATTCCGAAAGAAGTGTAACACACACTTTGCCGATTTTACGTTTCCCGCTTGTTCAGAAAGAAATAATATTATCTCTTCTGTGGTTCAGAGAGAGATTTCTATCTCTCTCTACTCATTTGAGTGAAAGAGACGCAGATAATCAAATTTTGATTTCAAGGTTCGCTTTAACCCCATTGAAATTTTAGTTTTAGTTATATTTCTTTGTAATTGATCTAGATTAAGATTTTATGATTTAATAATTACTGTGCGTGTGTTTGTGTTAGTAAACTTAAAATTGAAATACATTGTTTTAAAGGTTGAAACCTAAATTATTGTTGTGTGTACCTAAAAATGAGTATGTAGTCGTCGAAAAAGTATTGTTTGCAACCGTGTATAACTAAGTCAAAAAATACTCGTGGCGTCGTTTTTTACCCGACTGCGCGACGCAAAGGAGGGTAATGTGTTTACCAGTCTATGTATTTATGTATGTATGTATGTATGTATGTATGTTTGTTCCTTTGTGGCACTCTAGAGGTAAAACGCGTAAGCCGATTTACATGATTCTTACGTCAATCGATTCGTCTTGATTGCGCGAGTGTCACTGAAGATATTTCAGCACTCAAAATCCAAAATGGCGGCAATCAGACACCATATTGTAAAAATAAAAAAAATAAAAATAGGCGTATCATGGCAAGTGGGGTATCATTCAATAGGGGTTTTGAAATAACTACTTGGTTTGTAACATCATTTTTGATTAAAAATTACCGTTTAGGATCTATGATTACTAAACGTTTGTAATTCAGCAAACTACCGAAAAATATGCAGCTGAAAAATAAAGAAGTAGTCGTCGTAGTCTTGGTAGTGTCAAAACACGTCTGCCAATATTTGTAAAGTAGGCCAATGAAATTACTCTCAGTTACCACCGTTTTCAGGCCCCTGAAACATGATTTCAGACCGTTTAAGGGAAAGACCTAATACATATCCGAGAATCGGAACTTGCTCCCAGTTACCACCGTGTTCAGCAGGCTAAAATACATTTTCAGGCCGTTTCAGGGGAAAGCCTAACACATATCAGAGAATCGGAAATTCCAAACTGTATAAAATACATGCTGTAGAACTGTAGATGTTTCATTAGAAACGTAGGCATATGGTCACAAACCAAAAGAAGAAACGGAAATTGCTCCCAGTTACCATCTTATTCAGCAAGCTGAAACACATTTTCAGGTCGTTTCAGGGGAAGGCCTAACACATATCAGAGAATCGGAAATTCCTCACATTTACCACCGTTTTCAGCAGGCTGAAATACATTTACAGGCCGTTTCAGGGTAAGGCCTAACCCATATCAGAGAATTGGAAATTGCTCCCAGTTACCACCGTTTTCAGGCGCCTGAAACATGTTTTCAGGCCGTTTCAGGGGAAGCCCTAACACATATCCGAGAATCGGAACTTGCTCCCAGTTACCACCGTGTTCAGCAGGCTAAAATACATTTTCAGGCCGTTTCAGGGGAAAGCCTAACACATATCAGAGAATCGGAAATTCCAAACTGTATAAAATACATGCTGTAGAACTGTAGATGTTTCATTAGAAACGTAGGCATATGGTCAAAAACCAAAAGATACGTATGTTTCTGATGATCCTAACAAAACTGCGGCCGTATTCTAATTTTAAAACACGTATAGACATGATCCAACTCCAATACAACTACAATGCATTAACAACTCAACACAGCTACGGCATAAACATCTGAATCAGAAATATCAGATTTTGCTTGAGAAATATTCCAACGCAACTCCAATGCAACTTCAATATTGGTTAATCGTTCGTTGTGTGTTGGAGTAATGTTTGAGATAGGTTGTGTATTGTAATGTTAATGTATTTTAAAATTAGAATACGGCACCTGGAGGAATCGTTATAGTAGTTTATCTACACTCATATTGTAAGTTCTCTAAAACGTGTTCGAAAACGGAAGCCAAGGGCTAGCATTACCACGACCGATTTTACTATCATAAGCTTTTTATCTGTGGCAGTAACGTCATTTTAGCTTTGCATGCTCAAATATTGATGTGTTATGAGTTTTAATAACATACTGTACACCTGCACGCTCCCGCGCGGCCGCCGACACGCGCCCGCGCGACCGCCGGCACAATCGAGTTGGCCATGACGGTGCAATGGCGGCCATTCTATGGATAGGGAATACGGCATTTAGGATAAATAATTTGAGTGTAGATAAAGCAGTGTATGCAACTGTACGTAATTAGGCCTTAAAACGTAACAGTTACATAAACTACTATTATCTACACCAATATCATAAATCCTCTGTTGGGATCTCGAATAATGTTAAGAAGAAACTTAAATGTTAATCATTTTCTAGTCAACGGCGCAATGGGAGTTTTAAGAAAAATATGGCCAGCTCTTCGGAGGGACCAGTTGGAACCCAGAGAATTACCACAAGCTGTTTATGTCGAATTTGATGACAAGGCTATTAGAAACAACGTCTCTGGTGCTGGTGTCAGAATCCAACCATCGACGACAGAGTTTGATGCCCTTCGTGGACAGGGCAAAATAGAGCGGAAAATGTTGCCACTCCTATTGTGTTGGGGTGTTACCGTCCATAAATTACACGGAACAACTTTGGACCAAGCCGTGGTCGATTTAAGTTCGCGTATTTTTGCTAAAGGTCAAGCGTGTGTAGCCTTAAGCCGGGTTAGGTCTCTAGATGGATTAATAATAAGTAGTTAAGCATCGCAAGCTTCTCTATAACCCCCACGATACGAGTAAGAACTCCCTCGACGAAATGACAATATTGCGAAGTTTACTGGCTTATAACCCTAACTAAAAAGTTTAAAAGGCTCTCGGGTTCGCTTATATGTCACTTGACCACAGAGCTATGTCCGGTCCCTGTAATATTGCTGGTGAAGCACTTCTCGCTATGACGCTTCGCGCCTTTGGCCTTGCCTTTTGGCCAGATATTATATTCTGATGTGGAACATAACAACATGAAACAGTCGGGACCCATATGGAAGCTATATTGGTGCAAACATTCCCCATAATGGGTCCCGACTGTTTAATGTTGCTATGATCCACATTAGAATATAATATCTGTTATTTGAGTATCGATTAAGGAACATTTTCTTTCAATGTTGTAGATTTTTAATATAGTTTCAAATATTTGTCTTAATACACGAGAGAAAAAATTGTCAAAGGTGTATACAGCAAGACAAAGGTATGAAAAAAATATTTGAATTCTATGCGAGGTAGAGCTTCTCTGACGTTAATATCAAGGCAAAGCTTTTCAATATTTAATAACAAATTTGTAGCGCATTGTCCTTGTTTTTAGCTTTTTAGTTTTTTATTGGCTTTTAGTTTTTTACGCAGTCGGGTTTTTAAAATTTTTAAATTTAGTTTATTACCAATTTTCTCATACGGCTCAAATTGTTACCCACGCCAACATAGACATAATAAATCAATGCACGCCACTCGTCTTTTTTGACCTCTCTTATACCACGGTTGCATAAAATACTATAACGCCTTGGCCACGACTTTGGTCTTAAGCGACCTGCGGTGCGTCCGGCGGTGCGGAATTTAGAGCGGGGCGGCGAGCAGGCCACGTACTTCGCAGTAGCCGCGGCGACTTCGAGCGGATGGGACGTACTCGGGTGACTCAAAATGTCTTTGTCGAAAGTGGCCCTTCAGTGCCTCGAAAGCAGCTCCTATTTCATGGGAGACATTTTAAATATGAGTGAAGGTGTGCACGTGACAAATAGACGACGTTATACGTTGGGCGAATTCCGGACATTGTATGAAGAGTACCGACAGCATTACTGGACCCGGGGTATGTCCTTAAACTACGTCCGGACCTGGGTATGTCCTTAAACTACGCCAAAAAGAGAGGTATGGGCACTGCGAATGGCATCTCGCTAAGTGTGGTAGGGCACGTTCAGCGAATGTCATCGCTCAAATCTGGAGCAGAGCCCGACTGGGGAAGTACCTCCACCTTACAGAAAACCACAGCCAAATAGCACTAGACCCTACTCATAGTGTTGTGTTCCTGCTGGTGAGTAAGGTTGCCAAAGAGCTCAAAGAGGACCCAGTGTGTTGACGATGAGGGACCTTCTTGTTCCTTTAGTCGTCAACACAGTGAATCCTCCTTTTTGTAAAGGGTCGGCAACGCGCATGTGACGCCTTTGGAGTTGCAGGCGTCCATAGGTTACGGTAGCTGCTTACCATCAGGCGGGCCGTATGCTTGTTTGCCACCGTCGTGGTATAAAAAAAAAAAAAAAAAAATCCCCAAAAGTTTTATGAATACACACGAATGAGTGTGGAAACTTTTGATTACTTGTTACAACACTCTATGGATATCGCGCGCGGATAATACAATAAACTTTGTTCTTAAAATCACCGCCCGATCTGTGCCGCCGCTAAGACCGGTCGCACCGCACTTAGTCGTGACCGCGCGTTCGCGCGCCTTGTCTTTGTTCGTTCCGCCCGCCACCCCGCTGCCCGCAGTCGCCGATCGCTCGAGTAAATCCGCGCGCTTGGTCGCTGGCGCGGAAGTTCGTGGCATCTCTTCTTTTCCGCGCTGTTTTTGTATTATGCGCGATCCGATAGTCGCCGCCGCCGAAGCAGGTCGCGCAAAGTCGTGGCCAGGCGGTAACACTATTAACATATAAGATATTCAGCCATACTCTAATGCAAGGCCCCTTAATAAATACGATTTCTATGTAGGTACATAGGTATTACTGCTTTTATGGAAGAAAGTGATAAGACAACTCAAGTTACTCTTCTACTCTTAACTCTAATCTAATCAAAGAATTAGATATAGGTACGTCATACATACATATCAAACCAGTCAACAATAACACAGCAAATAAATAATAAAGGCCACAAAGGAGTCGAATCCATTTCAAAGTAGTAAGGTTTCTACCAATACGAGTAATACACACAGTTCAGTTAGGAAAGCATATCAAACGTTTTGTGAAGCAGTCAGAAGTGTTTTTTTTTTTACTTTATAATTAAACAATAGGTACAATCTCTGTCTCTCAAGCCGTTTTGATATGTCTTTTTAAAGAACTGCACATTATTTTGTATCTTTGAGATCTAATGCATTACTGTTTTGAAAAAATAACTCCCGCCGAGTTTCTTGCCGGTAATAATATTTCTCTGGTCAGAGGTGTAGGGTTAAAACCGGGGTTATTAAACTTAATTACGTTAAATAATACAATATAATATAAAAAATAACAACATAAGAAGAAGAGGAATCTAGTGTTCTATGTAATCCACAGCCGTCTTCGCATCCAAATCTTTCTATTCTTCTTCTCGTTCCTCTAATTCTCATAGAGACCGCTCTGATGATTGATATTTGTATTTTGACTTTGATCCAGCTTATTATTTGTGAGTATGGTTTCGACCATTTTTCACTTAGCTTTAGACGTGTTTTCTTTATAAAGGATTCGTATTCTATTCCAACAATGCCATCGCAAGAGACCACAAGGGGAGTAAATGAGGCTCTAAGATCTTCCGCAGCCAGATCGTATTTGCGATGTTTTTCACGAGCGTGTATTTGGGCGATGGCGGGCCATGTCAGTAGGCCATACGAAGCGGCGTCGGCATTTACAATGCGAATGTCAAAAAACGCTTTCCTCGCTGGCTCCCACACACTTTCCATTAGTAGGTCGCTTATTAGCCCTGGTTGATCTAGGGTTGCGGCTCGCATTATTGGCTCAGTGGTGGCCGAACCCCATGCTAGTTCCGCCCAGTTTATGATGTCGTCTCTGTGTTGGTCGTGGCCTCTTTTTATGAGCCCTCCTCTCTTGCAATTAAGTGCGTGGTTGAGGTTGAAACTATTTTCTCCACAACCATCACAAGCTGGTGGCAGGTTAGAGGGTTCATGCCCGTATCTGATCGCAAGGCCATCACGAAACTGCGTTGCTGTTAGGTCGGTATCATCAGCTTTGGTCGGTATTACTGTTAGCCACTGTGATGATTTTTTTTCAATCGCCCTTTGAATGCTTTTTTGTTTCTTAGTCGTCAGCTTACTCAGGATTGATTCTAATTCATGTTGTTCATTTTTTTCTCGCTTTTTTCTTTCTTCGTTTAGAACTTTATACACATGTTTTTGGTGGTCGACTATGTTAATTTCTTCGCCGGTTCGAATTGCTTTTATTAATATTTTGTTTGCATTTGATGATATTTCATGTGAGGTTTTTGCTTGTTTTGTGGGATCATTAATTGCAAGGCCTCCCAGCCTTGCTGGAAGTGCAAAGAGTTCGTGTTCTACGGATGTTATTTCTCTGCCCAGTATTGAGGGCGTTAAATGAGTCTTGATTGCGTTCTTTAGGTCATTGTAGTCTTCGTCTGTTCCATCGGTTACTCTTTGTAGGTATTGCCATTCATATTGCAGTGATTTAGTAAATGCAGTATGGACAGCTTGAGGATATTTTTCACTGGCTTTTGTGATTTTAGGGATGCAGTCTGTCCAATTTTTCCCTTTTTGTAGTATGTAGTCGGTTTTATTGTTTATGGGTCCAATAAAGCTTCCCAAAAACCGTTGTGATTTTACAAGTTTGATTCCTAATTTATCGAATTTTTGTTTGGCGATTTCTGTGAGGCCTTCTTCTACTATTGGATAACTCTTTGTTGGCTCAGGGAAATAGCCTTATCTGGGTCCTTCTTTCATTAGTAGGGTGAACCATTCTAGTATTTCATCAAATTTGCCTAATCATGTCGAGTCGTCTGCATACCAGTTCTGAATGTATTTATTCTTGTTTTTGAATAGTTTTTTTTTTCTCTGACGTTCAGAAGTGTACTATCTAATCAAATAAATATCTTTTATCTTTTTAATTCCGCCAGTTCATACGATTCGGTGTGATAAGACACGATACCACGATACATGATGTTGTTGTTTTAATTAATCACTTTCAAGCTAATTATCTGATATTCGTGCGTGATTAATGATGTTGATCTATAATTACAATTTGATATAAATTAAGTATCTCTGTGGGTGGCTATCAGATTCGCGAGTGTCTTGTAGTACAGTGGTCTGAAAGTAAGTACCCGATTACTTAATTTGTAATTACAGAATTTTAGGAAGCTACAATACAGAAAATAAAATAAAAGTATTAGATAAAGTAAACGTTCTACTGTTTGTCATGCTACAGAGTTGGTATCCTGCTGTTATTTTTTTTGCTTATACTTAGACATAAGTTAAAGATGACATTCAGGTACTGGTACTGGGACAGGTAAGCAGGGTGTTTACCTTTTTTGTGCAGCAATGGAAGAACGGATTTTATTCTGATAATTTCAAAATCAAAATCAGTATTTCGTTTCAGAGTTTCCTAGGAATTAAAACTCCTTGCAAACGAAACACTTCTTAATTATTAGTGAGTGATTCTATGTACGACGGCTCTGGTCCCTAACTAATTTACATTCAGAATGGCTCGTAACAAATTTACAAAATCTGGTCCCATTCGGATGAAAGCATGAAACTTGGCATTCACGTAGATTATATGGGTATGAAAAAAAATAAAAGTAGAAACAGGTCGTCAAGTGAGTGTTTCTCCCGCCTCTCCCCCCCACTTTTGTGTCCCGATTGCAGTTTTTTACACTTTTTTTTAAAAAACCGGCCAAGAGCGTGTCGGGCCACGCTCAGTGTAGGGTTCCGTAGTTTTCCGCCCGTCACAGTAGGTGTCCCCACTTAAGAGTTTTTGAAAGCACGTCATTTCATTGTGATTTTGTAGAAATTACAGCTACAATCACCTGCTTATACGGCCAAATTACAAACTTAGTTCAGAAATTATTTTGTATTTTTTTTCAAAAACTATTTAACCTATCAAGTTCAAAATAATTTTCCTAGAAAGTTTTTATAAAGTTCTACTTTTGAGATTTTTTCATATTTTTAAAACTTATGGTTCAAAAGTAAGAGGGGAGGGGACACATTTTTTTTACTTCTGGAGCGATTATTTCCGAAAATATTTACATTATCAAAAAAATATTTTAGTAAACCCCTATTCATTTTTAAACACCTATCCAACAATATAATATATCATACGCTAGGGTTGAAATGAAAAAAAAAATCACTCCCCACTTTACGTATAGGAGAGGTACGGTACCCTAATAAAAAAAAATCCACTTTTTTTTTACCACTTTGTCGGCGTGATTGATATACATATTAGTTCCAAATTTCAGCTTTCTAGTGCTAACGGTCACTGAGATTATCCGCGGACGGATGGACGGACGGACAGACATGGCGAAACTATACGGGTTCCTAGTTGACTACGGAACCCTAGAAACGGTAAAACTTACAACAAAACTGGCAATTAACAAAACATTCTCCGTTAAATTATCTACAATAATTGTTAAGAAGTATATTGCTAGGCCTTATAGTTTTCACATATTAAGTCGTGAAAATTATATTAAGAAGAAAAGTTAAAACCATTTGAATTGAAAGAGTTGTTTATCCTTGTTTACTTCAATTATTGCACAAAGTAATATTAACTCTATTTCCTATAAGGTTAATTCGCTGGCATATTTTAGAATTTTTGCTTTTATAGCTGGGGCTTAGGAGGCTATTGTTCATCTATTGGCGCCGAATCGTAAATTTTTAGGATACTTGATTTTGATTTTGTACTGTTCATCTTTTGGATCAAATCGTTCTTTCATCACTTTGTTCATCTTCTGGGCAAATTGGCCTATAATATTTTTTATAGAAATACTAGCTTTTGCCCGCGGCTTCGCTCGCGTTAAATTCGGGGTAACAAACCATACAAACTTCCACCCCCCATTTTAGGGAAGTGGGGGGTTAGAAAGAGACAAAAAGTAGCCTATGTCACTCTCCATCCCTTCAACTATCTCCACTTAAAAAATCACGTCAAGTCGTCGCCCCGTTTTGCCGTGAAAGACGGACAAACTAACAAACACACACACTTTCCCATTTATAATATTAGTATATATAGATAGGCATGCACGCTTTCAAATATTGTCCTTGTCAGATTCAAGTTTTAAATGCATGATTTTTCAATTTTCCCATTAGATTTCGCAATTTTTTTACCACCGTCCTGATCTAGAAATTATAAGGATTTTTTAAAGGTAAGAATCATTCCTAAAAGGTCCTAAATAATCTGGGTCAGATCACCTAACAAAAATTGACGATCTCCTTTGATTTTTCCCATTTTGTATGATGGTGTAACATCGTCTTAATTTGTGCGACATATAAATAGAAAACTACAACAACATACTGTAAAGACGGCTATTGTAGAGAATTTAATGAAGAATATATTCTTAATTGGAAGCTATGTGGTATCTTTTACCGTTATTATTAATCATTTTAAACAAAAAAGAACCGACTTCACTTATCCTCCATCTTTTCCAAAGCAAATGCTCGAGCTGCTGTAAAAAATACTCGTTTTCTAGCCCTCTTCGAATAATCAATGAATTGATAACCTCCTCCTTCGAAATCTTGAAGTCGGCTGAAAATATGAAAGACTACAAATTGGGACCCAGAAGAAGGGGTTTGGGGGGAACGCCTACTGGACGACCTGTTTCCATTTCTCTTAATTTTCTTATTGTTATAAGCTACGTGCATGCAAAGTTTCATGCCTTCTTCCTGCCTTTCACTAGTAATTTAAAATAATGGAGGGTTCCGTACCTTCAACGGAATAAGAAAAAAATATATCAAGTCGTATCTCTATGGAAGAGGTTTTTTGGAGATAACTCGAAAACCGATTTTTAACCGATTATAGTCAAAAAATTTTTCGTTGAAAGAACATGCAAAGATGTATCTTCTCAATTTTTTTCATATTTTTTTGGATCTCCGGTTCAAAAGATAAACAATTTTTTAGACATTCCGGGTGATTATTTCTGAAAATGTTCACTTATTCAAAAATGTTCATACAAAACCTCGACGTCATTTTTAAAGACCTATCGATTAATGTGCAACATGATGATATTTGGTAAACATTTTTTTTTGACAATCCATACTAATATTATAAATGGGAAAGTGTATGTGCGTGTTTGTTTGTCCGTCTTTCACGGCAAAACGGGGCGACGATTTGACGTGATTTTTTAAGTGGAGATAGTTGAAGGGATGGAGAGTGACATAGGCTACTTTTTGTCTCTTTCTAACCTCCCACTTCCCTAAAATGGGGGGTGGAAGTTTGTATGGTTTGTTACCCCGAATTTAACGCGAGCGAAGCCGCGGGCAAAAGCTAGTTAGTTATATTTACATACATGATTGAGTGCCCCCCCCGAGAAAAATGAATATGTTTCAGAGATCAAACAGGATGCAGTGTGTTGACGACGGGGGTCCTGACCTATTAGCCGTCAACACAGTGAATCCTTAAAAGGGTCGTCAACGCGCATGTGACACCTCTGGAGTTGCATGCGTTCATAACCTACGGTAGCTATTTACCATCTTGCGGACCGTAAGCTCATTTGTGGTATAAACAAATCCTATTTCAGGCAAGATGCGTCTCATCGTGCTGTTGTTTGGCCTGGGGTTGGCGGTGGCGTACAAAAACCCGTACTACGCCGCTGACCGCACCACAATGGTGCATCTGTTCGAGTGGAAGTGGGACGACATCGCGGCCGAGTGCGAGCGGTTCCTTGGCCCGTGGGGCTTTGGTGGTGTTCAGGTATTAGCCTTTGGTGGCGTTCAGGTATTGGTCTTCATATGTCAATAGAAAGTCAATTAACAAAAAATAGCGCAACTACGGGCTTCTCATCAACCAAATTGATGTTCGGGGACCGTGCAAATGATGTGCAAAGGACATACGAATTGCGTGACGCTGACGTGCATACAGTGCAGGAATTTGTCTGCTTGGAGATCGACTTGTATTGGTTACAACCCTCAGACATGAGGATTTTACTTAGAACAGAGAGATACATAGCATTGGTGCGAGTACTCGGGGTGTGTTTTAAACTTAAACAAACTTCATGCTGCTGGTTTAAAATTATGCAAAAGAAGATAAGGAGGAACGCACCTTCTACGCACCATTTATATTTGGATGATGGCAATAGATGTCCATACCTTATGGCTGGAGCATAAATGGAGCAAAAATCAATTTGGTTCTTAATTTGTGTTTTATACCCGCAATAGTCTTTTGATCAGTAAAATTTTAAACAAACATGCCAATAATGAAGAAAAAAAAACTTTCCAGATTTCCCCTCCCAATGAGAACTTGGTGATCTGGGCAGCGAACCGGCCCTGGTGGGAACGCTACCAGCCCATATCTTACCGCCTTATCACTCGCTCTGGCAACGAACAGCAGTTTGAGAGCATGGTCCGACGATGCAACAATGTTGGTGTCAGGTTAGTCTCCTTATTTTATGTTTCTGTTTCTGGTGTCACCTTTTACTAGAGTTTGACTATCATGTGGGATACATGTCAGTGAGGAATAACGATAGTGTCGCTATTTTAAACTTGATCTGAAGATTTTTGACAAATGAGTTACATCTTCATCCGGATAACTTCTTCTCTGTAATGTTTACTTTAATTTCAGGTTGAAGTAGGAGATTATTCTTGAACAGCAATGATGAGCTCTACCATTGCTTTCAGATCTCTGACCTGACGTTTTATGCATTTACCCGTTGCATGTGGGGGGTACATACTTTGTATGCAGCGTGGGCCTTTTTCTCTGCAGCTGACCGTAGTACTAAAGCACCTCTTCTTAGCAACTTTCCCTTACTATTTATCTAAGGATTACGATACTTTATCAGGATCTACGTTGATGCCATCATCAACCACATGTCAGGAACGTGGAACGACAACGTTGGCACTGGTGGCAGCACGGCTAACTTCGGACAATGGCACTACCCTGGAGTTCCTTTTGGCACCAATGACTTCAACTGGCCCCACTGTGTCATTCAAGGAAATGATTATGGCTGCTGTCCGGAAAGAGTGAGTAATTTTATTTGGCTTTGCTAGAGGCATCCAAGTTTAGAGTATTTTTGTGGCTTTCATTATTTATACTGATTCGCTGTGGTATTCAAGGAAATAACTGCGGCTAGTGACTCAGTAAAAGTTTGTTTTCCTTACTTTCACAAAGATATTTGATACTGAAATAAATCGACTTTCAAATTCATGTTCAACTCTTTATTTTTCAAATATCCCTATTGTCTCTCGTTTAATAATCATAATATCATCCTAATAATTATTCTCACTCACTTTCATAAGCTAACGAACTTAGTGAGAATATTGACCTACGTTTTGGATATCGTTACTAATTGTCTCTAAGCACATTTTTTACAATTTAATTTAAAAGTCTATCAATTTATTAATTACTGAGAGAAATTTGGTAGTCATGTTGTTTGCCTTAAAAAGTAGAATACGTGTTTTGGAAAATAGTTCCGGTCTCAACAGATAAAAACACATTACCCTCATTTGCGTCGCGCAGTCGGGTAAAAAATAATGTACAATGCTTAAACTGTTTGCCTGTTTTTTAGGTTCGTAATTGCGAGTTATCAGGACTGAAAGATTTGAATCAGGGCTCCGAGTATGTGCGTCAGATGATTGTCGGATTTATGAACCGACTTATAGATATGGGTGTTGCCGGATTTAGGTAAACAAAGTTCAACTTTTATCAATTGTTATGCAAGTCTTATCTGAGATTGATTTGTTTTGACTATATGTAACGTTTACTCATAGTTGAGTATTTGTGGAGAAAGATAAAATTTAGGCGAATTTTACAATCATTAAGTTCCATAAAAAAATTCTAGTCACCTAAAAACGCCCCTTTTTTCAATGGTCTTCCGTACAAAAAAAATAAAGAAATTTAATGATCACCAATCTCAATTAATGTTTCGACTCTTGAAATAGTCAAAAAAATTGAATTGAGCACTATCAACATCAAGTTCAATTCCTTGTTATTCAAACAGAATTGACGCAGCAAAGCACATGTGGCCTGGCGACCTCCGCATCATCTACGACAGGCTACACAACCTCAACACAGCTCATGGCTTCCCATCCGGCGCTCGCCCTTACATCTACCAAGAAGTCATCGACTTAGGAGGAGAGGCTATCTCCAGAGACGAGTACACTGCTTTAGCTGCCGTCACGGAGTTTAAATTCGGAATGGAGCTCAGTAGCGCCTTCCAAGGTGGAAACCAACTGAGATGGCTGTCGAACTGGGGTCCAGCTTGGGGTTTGCTAGCTAATGCAGACGCTTTAACTTTCATTGATAACCACGATAACCAGAGAGGCCATGGCGCTGGTGGTAATATCCTTACTTACAAGATACCTAAGCAGTACAAGGCTGCCATTGCGTTCATGTTGGCGCATCCTTATGGAGAGCCGCAGCTGATGAGCAGTTTTGCTTTCACTAACACTGAAGCTGGACCCCCTATGGACGGCGCTGGCAATATCATCTCCCCATCCATCAATTCTGTAAGTATCTGTTATCATGTAGTCCATTTATTACTTACAAATTGTTGACCTCAAACAATTGAAATGTCATTATCTTCTCGACTCTATCGCACTTGCTAATTCGAGCAAGTGAGACGCAGATAACGAAATTTGCGGTAGGCTCTCAGGATTCTAGTTCCCCTGTTTTAAAAACTTATGTGAAATGACAAAAATAATGTGTAGTCCAAATACAATGCATTTACTGCTAGTGCTTTTGATTATTAGGTTGATATCATGTTGATATTATGGAATTCAGTTTCTTTCAAATTGGGATGTTGTTGCTGGAAATCAAGATCGAATATGCTGCTTTTGTCTCTCTTGTATCTAAATACATATATATTATCCATATTATATATTAATTTATACTCTAACTTCCAGTTTATACTCTAACCTAGCTATTTCCACCACCACCACCAACAAAATAGTAACACCCGACTGACCATTGATAGACCTTATCCCAATGTAATAAGGTCCACAAACGGTCACATATAAAAATACCATTTCTATATTTTTATTTACTTACATACATATGAGTACATACATACATTGTAAGGTTCAAGTTCATAAGATTTAAAGTAGTTTGCAGCTTGCAGCCAAACAAGGTTTAAGTGTTTAATCTCTTAAACTCTTTATCCAGGATGGTACTTGTGGAAACGGTTGGGTCTGCGAGCACCGCTGGCGTCAGATCTTCCAGATGGTTGACTTCAGAAACGTAGCTGGTACCACCGGGTTAAACGACTGGTGGGACAACGGAAGCAATCAGATCGCCTTCTGTCGTGGAGGACAGGGTTTCATCGCGTTTAATAATGATAACTGGGATCTGAACCAGAGTCTGCAGGTAAGACATTCTTGCCTAGAAGAGAGGTCTACATGAATGTGAACTTTAGGTGGGTTAGGAGGTATTTAGAAACGTTGACAATATTATACCAGCTTCGATTAATGTTCGGGTAGCGAGAGAGAAGCCATCGTAGGCTTTAATTGCCTTCATAAATGATGTCTTAGATAAAGAACGCGGGCTTTCATTTTCTTCATTTATTGTAATTTACAAATACTATTTAAAACGGGATATTTACCATGTATATTTGTTTCTAGTTTTGTCCGACATTTCCCTGATTATTAAATATATTTTTTTATGTTAATGATCATGTTAGCTTAAAATAGTTAAAATTTAAACGACTACGTGCTTAAATGATTATGAAACTTGCAAATGTTTCGTAACTTATGAGTCTTCGTGGTGCGGGTCTCTCGATAGCAAAGATGACAAAATATATAATAATAATTGGTCTCCTTTTCACAGACTTGCCTACCAGCGGGCAACTACTGTGACATCATCAGCGGCTCCAAGAACGGTAACAGCTGCACTGGCAAAACGGTGTCTGTTGGCAACGATGGTCGCGCGAATATCTACATAGCGGCGCATGAGTACGACATGGCGCTGGCCATCCATAGGGGAATCCATGTATGTATTAGAAGCCCGACTTGAATACCTAGACCAGAAGCGCCATTTTAGGAAGACTCGGCCTAGACCGACCTATGTATATACTTTCAACAATCAGGGGCAGCTTTTCTGCGCACAATGCGACAGGGCGTTTAAAACCAAATTTGGCTTTGCGAGTCACATACGGGCTCATCAGAGGAAGTAAGGGTCGTCGTTGTCGATTATGACATGGAGGACTAAAAAAACAGAACATTCATAAAATGTCACTTGAAAATTGACCTATACTATTAAGAGCTGGCCCAATTCGATAACTGAAAAACTGACACACTTGACTGATTCTATTAAGTAGCGATATCGCATTGAAATCCAATTATCCACGTGTCACGGTTAGACATGTTGAATAGTGGTCCTGGGTTCTGTTAAGACGCTGGCCAACATTTTGTTTTGCTATTGGAGATGTAGACTAAGGCGGTGGATACTTTTCAGACCGATTTAAAAGTGGAACAGTAAATTGTCATCGTAATATCCTACATATCAACATATGCCATGCCTACATATCAACATCTTATTGACCGTTTGGTAAAAAAGAAAACTCTAATCATTGCGAAGTTTGTAAAATAAGATTATACCTACATGATACGTTTTACTTTAGATCAGCTTGTGTGTATGGATAGGTACAGTCACATAGGCCAAAAATATGTATACAAATTTGAACCTTATTGCAATGAAGTAAGGTGCAAAAGTGTATACATCTTTATGGCGTTAACTAGACACTAGACAATCTCCACTACGACGGATGGAGTACCTTGCTACATGTAATTGATTTTACCCTATTTCTTTTCCTTTCAGTCAAGGCTGTAAACACTGCAAGATGACAATCATCAGATGACGCTCAAATACTTGTTTAATTTTGTCTAACGATAACTTTATATTTTTCATTGCTTGATAAATATTAAATATGAAACTTTGTTTTAAAATGATTTCAATATAGTGTTCGGTTCACGGATCTATAGACATCCGGATAACCCTTTTACATTTTTCCCTTTACAGTCCTTAAGCCCACTCCCATATTACCAACGTAACATGACATCACGATAAAATGCATGGCATACGATCGCAAAAGTTGTGTTGAGCGAGAATCAGTAGATAACCCAAAAAAATGGACGGAAGTTTGAGAAAATCATTTCCGATCAATGTTTAAAGTTATATTTTTAATTTTATCCACACCAATATCATAAATCCTCTATTCCGCGTTCAGAAACCGTATGTAATTACCACCATAATTGCAACCAGTAACGTAACATTTCTGACAGTGTGGTAAGAACGTATGAAAATTCATTATCTACGGTAACGTAACGAAGATCCGCGCTCTCCCTGAGCGCCGGAACGCGCCTGCGCGACCGCCGACACAATCGAGTTGGTCATGGCGGTGCAATGGCGGTCATTCTACTGGTCTCCGAACACATCATTTAGGATTTATAATATGTGTGTAGATAAAGTAGTGTATGCAACTGTACGTAATTAGGCCTTGCCGTAAACACTCTTGTGACCTTATTACGTATCAGTAACATAAACTACTATTTTTTATTTATCAAAAGTACAAAACATTTAACAATTTTATGTTACTCGCCAAACTGCGATAACAGTTTTTTGGCGAGACCGCGCTCATTTTAACTAGTGTTAATTACCTATGTTAAAACTATGTGAGGTATGTTATAATGAAGTATGAACTACATATAGTCTTAAACACAAACTTACACAATAATTTACGTAATGACACGTGGCATAATTTAGCCCTTTAATCTTAGAGGGAATATAAATAAGTCTGTAAGTTCAGAAATGGCTGGACGTACTTAATAGACGGGGCCAAAGATGGTGAAAGGATAGTGACCAGTTACCTTTTCCTACATCATATCACATCTTGACGAAAATTATTGTAAACATTTTGAAATAATAGTGTCTTTAATAATAAACAAGTCTGCCAAGCCATGTCTAGCCGTAAGTCCTTTTAAAGTTATTTTTTCACTTCTAGATATAAGCGATCGAATGATGTTAAATGCGCATGGTTTAATATGTATGGCTGTTGTTGTCCTGAATACCAATAAAATAAATAAATAACTAATTGTGATCGATTTCCAAAGATTATCGATTCATCAAAGTGGAGGGTGTACTAAAAAAAATCGCAAATCGATGATAGTTTAGCCGTTTGGCACACGCATACTACAGGGCTCGATTCAACATGGCAAATGGTGGCCATAGCCATAGACAAAACGCTCTAGCGAGACCTACTGACAGCTTGACAGTTAGGTGTGGACACGTGTGGACAGATAGATATCACTCTGTTTGGGAAATAATAATTAAATCTAGCAACATTAAACGTCAATTGGTCAATCATTCATTTTACCGGATATCCATTTTCTGATACATACATTCTGTCACATTTCGGAAAATACTTGGAAGTATAGCTCAATGGCGGACATATCGCCCTCTCGCCTTTAATTTGTTTTTTAGAGTATATAAGTGGTGTTACATACACATTTCTCCCCTTTGCATTCCTCCCGGCTTAATTAAAGACTAAAGTGACAGACGTGACAATCTAATAAGAAATAAAGAAGAAAGAAGACCAGAAGAAAGCGGGCCCGTTCCACGAGGGATTGTCCAAGTAATTAAAATGTGGACTGACCAAGGTACTGTTTGCTTTTAATTGTCTAATATCCCCCTTGAATCGTTCTGTTTCTAACATAAAGTTTGTTCCGTCGAACCGGATTTGTAAAGTTTGATCTTTAAAATCGTGTTAGTGAAATTCCATGTTCAAGTTTATAGTCGGCCATATTTCCAAGTCATTGTCATAGAAATCAATTTAAAGTTGAGTTTGTCTGCAAGTTTGCATTTGTCGTTCTTTAAAATACATAGTTTTAAAGTAATCTGTCGTACCTTAAAGTAATTCGACGTACTTTAAAGTAATTTGTTACATGCACTCGGTGCATTACGGTCTGCAAGTTTGCATTTGTCGTGCTTTAAACATATATTTAAAGTAATTGTCTGCACACGTTGCATTTGCGTCTGCATGTATTGCATATAAATTCGTCTGCGTGTCACGCATTTTATGTCATAGTCTGTCTTAAACGAGTTGAAAATACAATTTATACGTTTAATTTGTCTGGTAGTATTAAATAACCTTTAATTTGTTCATGGTGTGTGGTTTTACAAATTTGACGGTGAACATATATTCACATTTTTCGTCAGGTTGGTAGATGGGATAAAGGTTAGAATTCACGTCGCGTTTTGTTAAGGCGTTTTTTCGTTTCGTTTGGTCGTTGCGTTCATCTTGAGTACAGTGTAATCGGACCTTAAGACTTGGATGTCAATTAACTGTCAGTGTCAATCATAGTTAGTTGTTGAGAGTGCAACATTTATAGGTTATTATTTTGTTATTATTTGCGATTGCGACGTACGTAATTAATTCTTTATACAATGAGTGTCGAAATTCGTTATAGGTTAGCGAAATTACAAATAGATTTCCTGTATAATGCGTCTGAATCCGCGAACCAAAGTGATATAAAACTGATAGAATTTCAAAAACGGTTTGAGGAGTTTGCACAGTTGAAAGGTGACTTCAGGGATGCATATGTGTCGGTCGAGGCGGGTAAGCGGGCTGGCTTTGATCCAGAGAAGCATCTCGAAGAATATTTGGAATATGACACGAAGTTAAATAAGGTTAGCGTAATTCATAGTCAATTATGTCCTACGACAATGCCGGAGTCCAAGAATTTAGTCAATTCGCACAATTGCGGGTCGGATATACCGTTACCTCGAATTTCCCTACCGTCGTTTTCAGGAGATGTTACCCAATGGACAAATTTCATAAATATTTTTAAAAATATAGTTGATGAAAGTGCTGCGTTAAAACCTGTAAGAAAATTACATTATTTGATATCATGCTTGTCGGGTGAAGCTCTAGACTTAGTGAAACATTTGCCACTTACAGATCAACACTATAGTATTGCATTGACTTTATTGGAAAATAGGTTCTCCAATATCAGACTTATCGCCGACACCCATCTGGATGCTATCATGTCACTTCCAGCGGTTGTGAATTTGAGACCTGACCTGAGATCATTCTTAAATACTTTCAATGAACACTTGGCTGCTCTTGAAGCATTGAAATTTAATCCTGATAATTGGTCATTTATCCTGTTACATGTCTTATTGAAGAAGTTACCAATGGAATTACGTGGCAAATTTGAATTGAGTTTGAAAGGGTTAAACATTCCTGAATATTCTGAACTTGTAACCTTCTTGGAGTGTCAGTGCAAGGCATTAGAAATGTCTATTGCTTTGAAGACGTCGGTCAGTGGGCCGTCTAAAGCGCCAACTGTCAAGGCACAAACTAATCGGAATACAAAATTGGTGATGCATGTTCAGGAAGGTAATAAGGAAATAAAATGCAGGTATTGTGATTTGGATCACTATATGTTTATGTGCAATAAATTCAAGGCGTTGAATATTGAACAGCGTAAAGATTTTCTGAAATCCAAAAATTTGTGCTTCAATTGTTTTGGTGCTCATAAGTATTATGAGTGTAGTTCATTACATAAATGTAAGGTATGCAGGGCTAAGCATCACACTTTGATCTGCCCATCCTCTTCAGATACCGATTCTTCTCCATCTGTTGTTCAAACAGTTGCTGTCATAGCTGAACAATCAGAGCTTTCACTTCTTGAGGGTGAGCAGGAAATCAATAATACGTCGAAGGTTAACACTGCCATGATGAAATCCTTTTCTGTAGACGGCACTAAACATACCTTACCACCTGTTACATTGGCCACTGCGATGGCTCTCGCTGGGAATGGTGATGGGCACTTCCAATCTGTTCGTCTGTTCATAGATCCGGGAGCTGAGTGTTCGATTGTTTCTGAGGAGTGTGTAAAGAGACTACAACTTAAACATAACCATCAGCCAGTGTCCCTTTATGGTGTAGGGCCTTGCGCACCTCATCGGTCGCATGGAATGACCAATATATTCATAAAATCCTCGATTTCTGACATGCCGCTGCTAACTGTTTCGGCTGTCATTTTAAAGTATGCGACACGCAATTTACCTTCTGTCTCATTGTCTGCAGAAATAAAGTCGAATTATCAAAATTTACATTTGGCAGATGATGAGTTTTTCCTGTCTAGGCCTATAGACATTTTGATAGGTGGTGATGTCTACAATGACATTTATTGCGGCGAGAAGGTGTGGCCTTCCCCCAACGTACCGGCGGCTTACCGAACTGTTTTTGGTTGGGTAATAATGGGTAAAACTTCACAGTTTACTGATTCGGTTCCACATCTACAGGCACATCATGTAGCATTAGATGATTGTCTATCTAGGTTTTGGGAGATTGAACAGGTTCCAGAATCTATACTTCCGGATCCCGATGATCAAATCATCGAAGAACATTTCTTAAAAACTGTCTCACGGGACGATGAGCACCGTTTTATTGTACGTCTACCTTTTAAGGGGAACCAGGGTGAGTTGGGCGATAGTCGTGATCTGGCGATTCGAAGACTTTTAAGTCTTGAAAGAAGATTTAAAAGAGATCCTGAATTAAAGGTCGAATATAGCAAGGTACTGAAAGAATACCTGGACGAGAATCACATGGAGCCTGTCTTCGACCCTCCTGGGAGCGGAAAATTCTATTTAGCTCATCATGCTGTGACCAAGGATTCTTCTACCACGAAGGTTCGTATAGTTTATAATGCTTCCATGCCCTCTACAACGGGCGTGTCCTTGAACGATGTTCTGCACGCAGGTCCCAAACTCCAGCGGAACATAGTTGACATACTAATACGTTTTCGTCTACAACCAGTCGCATTCACTTGTGACATCAAGGCTATGTACCGACAAGTACTCATGCACCCTAATGATCGTGATTATCAAAGAATTCTCTGGCGTCAACATTCTGATGATCCCATTGAAGAATTTCGTTTGAGAACAGTCACATTTGGAGTTTCCTCGAGTCCATTTCTTGCTATGAGATGTATTCTGAAACTGGCAGAAGAAGGAAGAGTCTCGCATCCTATCGCTAGTCAAATTTTGTCCAATCAAATTTTCGTTGATGACATAGTAACAGGAACTTCCGACGTTCATTCTGCTCTGAAGGTGAGAGCCGAATTGATTGATCTTCTTCGCCAAGGGTGTTTTGAGTTACGTAAATGGTCAAGCAACAGTAGTGAATTTTTATCCGACTTGCCTAACAACGTCCGTGAAGGGCCGCTGTCATTCGAACCTCAAAACGAAGGGTCCGTGAAGGTGCTCGGTGTCAAATGGAGCCCTATATCGGATGCGTTTACGTATCATAGTAAAATTTTCAATACTGGAATGACGAAACGTGCTGTGCTTGCTAACATAGCTTGCATTTATGACCCTTGTGGTTGGCTGATGCCAGTGGTGTTCACGGCAAAGGCATTCATGCAGAAGTTGTGGCTTTTAGGCATTGGCTGGGATGACACTTTGCCTGATGATGAGCAGTCCCAGTGGCTTTCATTTATAGAGGAGTTCACTAATTTGTCTGACATTAAGTTGAGCAGATTTATCTTGCCTGCCGATGGCAATAAAGTTTCCTTGCACGCCTTTTCGGATGCCTCTCTTAAAGGCTATGCTGCTGTGGTTTACCTTCGCGTTGAGAGAGCCAATAGTGAGGTGGAGGTCCACTTGCTATTATCTAAATCTAAGGTGGCGCCGATAAAGCAAAAAATGACAGTACCCCGATTGGAGCTTTGCGGAGCCCTTTTAGCGTCTAAACTGGTCAAGCACTGTTCTGACCTGATCAATGTTATTAGTGACTCGGTAATTTGGTGTGATTCCCAAATTGCACTGTCGTGGATACGCACACCTGTCCATCAGCTCAAAATGTTTGAGGGAAACCGTGTCTCCCAAATTCTAGCGAACACATCTCCTTCCAGCTGGAGACATGTACCTTCTTCAATGAATCCGGCAGATGCTGCCTCGCGAGGATTGATGCCTTCGGAGCTTGGCTCCCATCCTCTTTGGTGGTCTCCACCATGGCTCAGGCAATTACCAGATACATGGCCGTCTAACGACTCCATTTTGTGTGAAACGGTTCGGATAAACTTTGGTCAGGAGGTAACATCCGCTGTCCATGTGAGCAATGTTACTCCCGATGATTTGAAGGATGCAACTGACTTTATGTCAAAATATAGTTCTCTTCACACGCTTGTGAAGGTTCATGGATATTGTCTTCGATTCATTCATAACCTGAAGAATCCTAATTCGAAACGACTTGGTCCTTTGACGTGTATTGAGTGGCGTACCGCCTTATATTCGTTAATAAAAATAGTGCAAAATTCAGTCTTTACCTCTGAGCTCAAACTCGTACAACAAGGGTTGGGTCATCGAACTAAACTTCGTAAACTTTCACCTTTCCTCGATCCAGAAGGGTTCCTACGAGTATTAGGCAGACTGAGGTATACAAACCTTCCTATACAACGTAAACACCCGGTGATTCTTCCAAAATCACATCATTTCACGATATTGTTGATAAACTACTATCACAATTTGTACCTGCACGTGGGAGCACCTGTGCTGCTGTCATTGTTGAGAAAACAATTTTGGATTTTATCGGCTCGGACTGTCATCAAACAGCAAATTAGGAAATGTCACAAATGCTTCAAGGCTAATCCCAAGCCTGCAGACTACTTGATGGCTGACCTACCTCCATCAAGAGTTACTCCATGTAGACCATTCTCCAAGGTTGGAGTAGACTACGCTGGACCTTTCTTAATAAAGGCATCTAATCTGAAACGTGCTCCAATCGTAAAGGCATATTTGTGTATTTTTGTTTGCATGGTCACGAAGGCTTGCCATCTGGAACTGGTGTCGGATCTATCCACTGACTGCTTCTTAGCCTGTCTTACTCGTTTCATCAGCAGACGGGGATGGTGCTCCGACATTTTCTCAGACTGTGGCACCAATTTCGTTGGAGCGAATAATCATTTAAAAGAGCTTTACACTTTCCTGAGACAATGCACTGGGCACTCAGACGTGCAAAATTATTTTCTTACACATCAACTTCAGTGGCATTTTAACCCACCTGCTGCTCCAAGTATGGGAGGACTATGGGAATCGGTGGTGAAATCTTCCAAGTTATTACTAAGACGTATAATAGGAGATACTATCCTTACGTTCGAACAACTGAGCAGTATATTTTCCAAAATAGAATCTATTTTGAATTGTAGACCTTTGTGTCCCATTTCTGACGACTTAGACGAAATAAACGTTTTAACACCAGCCCATTTTCTCATAGGAGAAAACTTTGTGTCATTACCGGAACATGACTTTCACGCCGAAAAGATAAACCGCTTATCCCGTTGGCAACTTATTCAAAGTATAACCCAACAATTTTGGCGGCGCTTTAACGTTGAGTATTTGCAACATTTGCAAATTCGCAATAAATGGTTCAAATCTTCGGAAAATCTTAAGGCGAATGACATTGTACTCATCATGAACGAGAATACGACACCCTATTGTTGGAAACTAGCTCGTGTAATCTCTTTATCGCCCGGAAAAGACGGCATAGCGCGTGTAGCTACTTTGAAGAGTAGTACAGGCAACAATTTAGTTCGACCTGTATCTAAACTCTGTCCTCTTCCTCGCCAGAACTGACTAAAGGTTAAAGAAATCCTTTCATAGTTGTAAGAAACTTAGCAATAGTTTTTTTTTCTTTTCTTTCCTTACTGTATGTTCTACAGACTGCAGACATTTGTAAGCATTTCTTAAGAAATCTTAGAGATTTCTTCCCGGGCAGTATGTTTGGGAAATAATAATTAAATCTAGCAACATTAAACGTCAATTGGTCAATCATTCATTTTACCGGATATCCATTTTCTGATACATACATTCTGTAAGTATAGCTCACTACTACTACTAGCTACTTGGAAGTATAGCTCAATGGCGGACATATCGCCCTCTCGCCTTTAATTTGTTTTTTAGAGTATATAAGTGGTGTTACATACACATTTCTCCCCTTTGCATTCCTCCCGGCTTAATTAAAGACTAAAGTGACAGACGTGACAATCTAATAAGAAATAAAGAAGAAAGAAGACCAGAAGAAAGCGGGCCCGTTCCACGAGGGATTGTCCAAGTAATTAAAATGTGGACTGACCAAGGTACTGTTTGCTTTTAATTGTCTAATATCCCCCTTGAATCGTTCTGTTTCTAACACACTCTATCCACTAGCGCTACAAGTGTGACATCCACGTCTCACAGTTTGGCATGTTGAATTGAGGCCCTGGTCAAAACAAAATATTTGAGCCAAGTTATAGGCCGTAATAAATTTGTAAAAATGCCTAAAGAAATTGTGCTTTTCCTAAAATCCAGAAAAAAGTCCAGGAGTCCAAGAGTTAGCGTGGTTGAACTATACTGCTTGCTTACCTACCCTTCTCAGTTTATGTGCGATCATACATGTCGTAAAATCAAAACAAATTAGTTATCTCATCAGTTATCGGCGTTATCGCTATCAATTAAATCACTAGGTAATAATTTTGTGTAATGAAATTAAGTGCATGCGATTACCTGTGATTAAAATAGGTACCTTTTAATTAGATATTTGTGAAACAAGAGAAGAAAGTTCGTATTTACTTCGAGTGCTAATTTTGAGTTCTGAGCAAGCGAAAGATTCTATTATAATTTAGAATCTTGGGCGTAGCAGGGACTCAAAATCACAAGATGTAAATAACTTTATTCTTATGTTGCACGTTTTTTAACCTCAGCAGTGAGAACACATAAAAAAATACAACCTGAAATGCTTAAATAATATTTACAAATTAAGAGTGCGGTAATGGTTTTTTCAAATTCGTTCTTTTTGATATGATTTAACCGTTAAAGATCACTTAATCAACAGGTTTAATGCATCAATCGAAAGATCAGGTCAATAATCATAATCATAATCATAATCATATTTATTGGTAATATTCAATTACATGTCAAACTTAATTATAAAACAAAATTATAGCATATACATATGTATATGTATTTTAATATATATATATCGTACATTCATTTGCCTGACGTCTTACAACTACTTACTAGAGAACAGCTCTGTATGGTCGAAGAACGCCTGCTCGAGAAGCCATTTTTTGAGCTTTGCCTTGAAAATCGGGGTACTAGGTGCTGAGGTTATATCGGCCGGAAGATGGTTGTATATCTTGCGTCCCAAGATGTGAGTTAGTTTTTTTGTCTTAGTGAGTCTGCGAAACTCAAGCGTCAACTTTCCAGCATAGGCACTGCGAATCGGGTACCTGCGAGGGACCACGTCCGTGGTCCTAGGCGTGGCGTCTAGTTCTTCTCGCGTAGTCACCGCAAGTTGCAGGATGAAAAGTGACGGCAACGTTAAAATCCTAAGGGATTTGAAATAGGGTTTCGGGTCGGCTGATTGGGGTACGCGCGCAATAGCTCTTACTGCGCTCCTCTGCAACCGAAACACCCTTTCCCGACCTGCAGCCGTTGCCCATAGCTCGACTCCATATTGTAGGTGCGCATGTACGGACGCGAAGTAGCAGGAACGAACGACTTCCCTTGGAAGGATTCGCGCCAATCGTTTCAATGCGTAGCATGCTGTTGATAGCTTCTTGCATGTGTTATCGATTTGGTGACTCCAAGTTAGGCTTCTGTCGAGTTCAAACCCCAAGAATGCAGCATTTGTGACTTGGTCTATAGGGTCACCGCTGATAAAAACCGACAAGTTTCTAGTCTGCCGTCCAGAAAGATCAAAGTGTATGTAGTGCGTTTTCTTTATGTTTAGAATAAGACCATTATTATTAAACCATTTTGTTACTGCTGCGGCGGTTTGATTTAGTTTGCTTTCAAGTTCTTCATGGGTTGTGGCGCTCACAACAACAGCCACATCATCAGCGTACATGAAGGTTTCACCGGTTGTAATGGCGTTTGGGAGGTCGTTTAGTAGTAGAGAAAAGAGAATGTTGGAGACAGAGGAACCTTGAGCTACGCCCATGTTAGTGGTCACTGCGTCAGATCGTATTTGACCATTGCCAGCGACAACAACCTGCGTCCTGTTCTGTAGCAGGTCCGCCATCAGTGATAACGCAGGCCCTTCAACACCATAGTATCTCAGTTTGTTGACCAGTACCTCGCGATCTGCTACGTCAAACGCTTTTGACAGGTCGCAGCATAGTACCGCTACTGGGCAGTTGCGCTCGCGAGATTCCAGTATTTGTCTAATGACTCTTCGCGCTAGTGATGTAGTTGACCGGCCCTTTCTATATGCGTACTGTCTATCGGATAGTGCGTTTATAGACTTTAAGAATTCTGTCAGCCTAGAGCTTAGGCCGAACTCGAATATCTTTGCTATTACCGGTATGATTGAAACAGGTCTATATCCATCCATGTCGTCTCTCCTTCCTTTGCCCTTGAATATTGGCGCGATGCGGCTTTCCTTTAATGGATCAGGAAAAGTGCCCTCGCGAAGGTACCTGTTATATATATACGAGAGAATTGGAGAGAGTTCTCGTGCGGACGAATGTACTAACATTACGGATATATCATAAATGTCTCTGGTCGTTTTTTTGGCTATCTGTGCGGTTATTGTACTATACACTTCGTCAGGTGTGAACTGTTTGAGCCTGATGCAGCGGTCTGCCGGCTGGCGATCGGCGTGCAGAGTGCTAAGGGCACACGATAGGTTAGCAGGTGCTGCGCCGCATGCAGCGGCCGCTGTTGCAAACCGATTGTTCATTGCGTTAGCCGCGGCCTGTTTCGTTTCAAACTTAACGCCGTCTGAGTCGGTTATTAGGTCTGCAAAGTCTAATTGATCGCCGGTAGGTTTGCCTTTTTCTCGGTTTATTATAGCCCAAATAGATTTGATAGTGTTGGTGCTGTTGCGTATTTTGTTAGAATAGAAGCTAGCTTTCATCGTATTCAGCAAGGAAGTATATTTGAGGTTCATACTGGATAGGAGTTTAGTTATCTGTGGATTATCGGGTAGTCGTTTTTTTAGGTCAATGATTTCGAACATTAATTTTTAATAATTTGTTGAATAACATGATATTTAAGTAATTTGCATTTATAATTATAAGGTATATATTTTGTTAATTATAATATGTATTTTGAAAAATTGGCCTATTCCTAACAACTGTTTTATCAACTTTTGCTCGGAGTAGTTCCGTCAGCTATCAATTTCGAGATCTTAATGATGCCGTATTCGTATGATTCTTTCTTTGTCGTATTAACTTGAGAGTCCTCTAAGTAATATCTACACTAATATAACACTTGATAAAAAAACCGGCCAAGAGCGTGTCGGGCCACGCTCAGTGTAGGGTTCCGTAGTTTTCCGTCCGTCACAGTAAGTGTCCCCACTTAAGAGTTAATAAATACACCGCCATGTAGGATATGATATGAGAGTTCCAAGTACAGCGACATCTATCGGCAAATTAAGTAAACTATTGCGCGCGAGCTTAAAGTATGGAAGATGATTTTTATGGAATAATTCTTTATTGCGTGAACCGATTTTCACCGTTTTTACTTTATTTGAAAGCACGTCATTTCATTGTAATTTTGTAGAAATTACAGGTACAATAAACACCTGCTTATACGGTTAAATTACAAACTTAGTTCAGAAATTATTTTGTAATTTTTTTTCAAAAACTATTCATCCTATCAAGTTCAAAATAATTTTCCTAGAAAGTTTTTATAAAGTTCTACTTTTGAGATTTTTTTCATATTTTTAAAACTTATGGTTCAAAAGTTAGAGGGGGGGGGACGCATATTTTTTTACTTCTGGAGCGATTATTTCCGAAAATATTTACATTATCGAAAAATGATTTTAGTAAACCCCTATTCATTATTAAATATCTATCCAACAATATATCACACGTTAGGGTTGAAATGAAAAAAAAAATCACTCCCCACTTTACGTATAGGGGAGGTACCCTAATAAAAAAAAAAATCCACTTTTTATTTTACCACTTTGTCGGCGTGATTGATATACATATTAGTACCAAATTTCAGCTTTATAGTGCTAACGGTCACTGAGATTATCCGCGGACGGACGGACGGACGGACGGGCAGACATGGCGAAACTATAAGGGTTCCTAGTTGACTACGGAACCCTAAAAACGCGAATGTGTGATGGACTAAATTCCTTTTTCTGCTTTTAAAGTGTACAGCTCTGATCTCAGGAACACTAACATTTTCGAGCCATATTTAAATTGTATTGGGATAATTGTAATAACACCGCGTGACCAAAAGAGACATGGGGCCGTATTCTAACTTTAAAACACGTGTAAACACGATCCAACTTCAATACAAATCCAATGCATTAACAACGCAATACAGCTACGACATAAACATCTGAATCAGAAATATCAGAATTTGCTTGAGAAATATTCCAACGCAACTCCAATACAACTTCAATATTGGTTGATTGTTTGTTGTGTGTTGGAGTTATATTTGAGATAGGTTGTGTTGTTATTGTATTGTTAATGTATTTTAAAATTAGAATCCGGCACATGTACTGATGTTATCATCAAGATGTCACGTAGGCAAATAAGACCATCACATTAATTATGATTAGGTAACCTAGATTATCAGAAACATATGTAGTTAAAAATAGCACTAGAGCTTTTACTTATACCACCTACTAATGTTTAATATAATTTAGATAAGATACTGCTCAAATCCGTGATGTACGTGTAGATAAGATTACTGTATTTGTTCAGGTCGATAAGCCCTGTAGGCGGGAACAACAAACGAATAGATTGAGGGGCATGTATTGTAACAGGCCGGCAACTACGGAACCCTACACTGAGCATGGCCCGACATGCTCTTGGCCGGTTTTAATAAATAACAACCGCACGTATCGATCCAGTAACTTTATATAATCATCGTGTGCGTCATATCCGGTAGATCTGATTTTTTTGCAGACTTGTTTGTGGTGTTGGCCCAATAAATAATCTAAGTTTGTCACCTTGAGCACCGAACGCAACTTTGTCAAAAAATGAATACTTAATCATATTTTATTCAGATTTTGGCGATTATAACCCTTAAAGACTAGTTTTTGACAGTACCTTTTCGAGACATTTTTAAAGTTAACTAAATTTGCTACAATATACTTAAGACTAGAATTGTCTCTGTAGACCCAATAGTTTCCAAGATAAAGCTTTTCAAAATAGAACCGTTTTTCCCAGAAGGGAAGGGGAAGGGTGAGGGTCTCGTTATTATAAATAAATAAAATCACATTAAAATTAAGGAAAAAGTTTAACAGTTCCCATGATATAAACCGCCGGCCTTCTGCTTGTTTGTTGGTCTGTTTACTACAGAGCCATGATGGCTTTAAGGAAGCGCGCGAATCTGCTGTAGTAAATATTATCCACTGCTCCTACATCACTAACCCATGATATCGTCGTACACGCGATTCAATATGAAGCTTAGAGCCCAAGACTGAATGTCGTTATTTAAATAATATATGCAGAAAACTATATTGGCTATATTTTTTTATTATGATATTGTACTGTGATCCAACTTACATGTTCATAACTAAATGAAGTCAATTCGACCACTGAAAGTAGGTCAAATTTTAACTTGCAATGTTATGACTCAATATCTAACTTACTTAAGATAGGATAAGTTTAGTTCAAAATTAGGTGTAAACCATTGTTAGCATGTTGCTAGGTTTATATTATAATACCATCAATGTTCTCAGTGAGATATGTCTAAGGGAACATCTTAATCTAGTTACGTATTTTCTATTTATAATCTTCTTCACTTGTATGCTTCCGATGTATCTCCTTATAATAAAATAAAATTAAATAGTATAGTGCAAAAGACATGTGGCCCACACATCACAAATATATTTAGTTAAAAATAGCACTAAAGCTTTCAGGTATGCCACCTACCAATATTAAATATATTTAGATAAGATACTGCCAAAATCCTTGATGTACGTGTCGATTACTGTATTTATTTGTTCAGGTCGATAAGCCCTGCAGGTGGGAACGACAAACGAATGGATTAGTATCAATCATACTGTGACCACAAACGGGTATGTATTTTTAAAATGTAAAAGTAAAAATAATGAGTTGTTGACTCGAATAAGTATTTATAGAAAAGTGGATCTTGAATGTTGATAAAAATGTGCTAGTGCAGGTTGTATGTATGAGTGCATCGATCGATTGTTGTTTGAAATAGTTTCAATTGTTTTGAAATGAAGAGTTAAGAATAGATACGAATTAAAGAAAAGGTGATGAACACTTTAAATTAGGGTGCGAAAAACGAAGTAAAAAGTTATAAATAAACGGCTACATAATGTTCTTTATTTCCCGATTTTCAACCGACTTCAAGATTTCGAAGGAGGAGGTTCTCAATCGTCGAGGTCTTTTTTTAATGTACGACGGAGACGGTAGACAGCGGGACCGATTTGGAGAATTATTTTTTGTTTGAAAGAGTATATACATCACAATTGGTCCCATTGTCATCAGGTCAGGATCTGATGATAGGACCCTGGAGAAATCGAGGGAACCCTTCAACCATTATAGGCACACCTATAGTGCTTTGAGTATTTTTTACAGCAGCTCGAGCTTTTGGAATGGTGGAGGCTAAGCGAAGTCGGTTCTTTTTTTGTTTAAAATTATTTTCAACAAAGGTTGTAAGTAATGGATCGCTATTTAATGATAAGACCGAAAAGGTTTTACCTAATCGTTACTGTTTATTTATTATTAAGTGTTATTTATTTATTTATTATTAACGTAATACCTAAATACAATGCTGTTTTCTATTTAATTCCCTACATTTCAAATGCGTCTAGGTTCAGCATGATTCGTACGGTCGTCCTTCTGCTGGGCCTAGGCCAGGCCTTGGCCTATAAGAACCCATACTACGCTGACGGCCATTCCACCATGGTGCATCTGTTTGAGTGGAAGTGGGACGACATTGCTGATGAGTGCGAGCGGTTCCTTGGTCCTAAGGGATTTGGGGGCATTCAGGTAAGCTAAGCTAAAGGATTAATGGGCTTCTATCAGACGTATCAGATCATTGTGAGTTGCACACTCATTTATTATCAATTGGATCGTCCTCCCGTCGCCTATTGAGACATTTCGAGCCATATTCGACCTAAATCAGGCCAGTAAACTGATATAAAAATATTTTTTTACCACTCCAACTTGGAAACGCGCTCGTTATTCCTTGAAAGTGGTGGGGAAGGACGCATTTTATCCACATGTGGGGAAAGTAATTTGGTACAATTTTTGACTAGTTTTTTCACGTTATCTTGAGACCCTCGTACACTCAAGATTCCATTTTTTGGACCTTCGCTACGCTCGTGGCTTAATTCTGGAATCTTTCGCTGGCTCGAGTGTCAATAAAAGCACGAGACGTTAAATACCAACTTTGCCCCCTTGTATAACAAATAACTATTTAGTGTTTAAATCTCACGGGAGCTTCATTTATGTATAAAGAAACAAGTTAACTTTCAAGAATTTTGTAAGGTTACCTATCGAAAATATATTTTCATATTTTTTAATACTTTCCGTACACAGTTCGCTACGTGCTACGCTCGTAGTCGTTTCCAGCGTTTTCCCGCTTTGTAGTGGAAATCTGCTACACACAGGGCCCACCCCGGTATGGAAAGTGTTAATAGTGATCGAATCTTATTCACCAAATCAATATTAATATTTATAAGCACGTTAATTCCAGTCGTCATAGACATGGATACTATACAACTGCTAACTTCATGAAACATTTTCCATTTCAGATTTCACCACCCAATGAAAACGTAATTATCTGGGCCCAAAACCGCCCCTGGTGGGAGCGCTACCAGCCGATTTCCTACAAACTAGTAACCCGATCTGGCGACGAGCAACAGTTCTCTAACATGGTTCGCCGATGCAACGATGCTGGAGTCAGGTCTGTAATTGAAAGATTAAAAGTGTTTGAAGTCTTCTAATCGAACGAGCGGAGCATAAGCGAAGTGTACAGATAACTTCGGACACAACAGAACTGTCAGCTGGCTACCTAGACGTCCCTGAGTTTCGATGGCTTTTTGTTTTGGAATAGTTGTTCCGCGATAACTTTAGTAACGTTTTTCTGATAAAATTTGTTGGGGGTGTAGCAGAGATCAACATAATTTGAAAGTTCGTATATGAGCAGGATCGATCAAGGAGCTAGAAGGAGGATGGAGCTAGAAGGCGCGAAAGGGGGTCTATAAGGGTCTTGTTATATTGATCAATTCGTTTGCAAGGAAATAGCGAGTTCTCAGTTCGAGGCCGACTAAATAGTAGTAATATAAATAACAGAACGCCTTACGTTATATAACGTTCCAGAATCTACGTAGACGCAGTCATCAACCATATGACAGGCGAACCTCCAGGCAACGTGGGTACTGGAGGTAGCACGGCCAACTTCCAAGAGTGGTCGTACCCAGCTGTGCCGTATTCAGCCCAGGACTTCAATTGGCCTCATTGTGGCATCGATGGTTGGGATTATGGCTGTTGTGCTGATAGAGTGAGTTAAAAGACGTAACATTTTACTTTGAGGGGGTGCCTACACTTACTCAATAATGACAAAAATGCCTACAGTTATCTCTCATGGAGTCACCAGTAGTGAAGAATTAAAATAAACAAAACAATTAGGTATTTTATCTATGAAATTAATTGAATGTGAATTGATTACTTTGCTAGATTGATTGCTTTGATTACCATAAGACGTTTAAAAAACATTTCATTAGTGACGGACGATGACTTAACATTTCAGGTGGACCCGGGGTATGTCCTTAAACTACGTCCGGACTTGGGTATGTCCTTAAACTATGCCAAAAAGAGAGGTATGGGCACTGCGAATGGCATCTCGCTTAGTGTGGTAGGGCACGTTCAGTGAATGTCATCTCGCTCAAATCTGGAGCAGAGCCCGACTGGGGAAGTACCTCCACCTTACAGAAAACCACAGCCAAATAGCACTAGACCCTACTCATAGTGTTGTGTTCCTGCTGGTGAGTAAGGTTGCCAAAGAGCTCAAAGAGGACCCAGTGTGTTGACGATGAGGGACCCTCTTGTTCCTTTAGCCGTCAACACAGTGAATCCTTCTTTTTGTAAAGGGTCGGCAACGCGCATGTGACTCCTGTGGAGTTACAGGCGTCCATAGGTTACGGTAGCTGCTTACCATCAGGTAGGCCGTATGCTTGTTTGCCACCGTCGTGGTATAAAAAAAAAATAAAAAAGGTGCGGAATTGCGAGTTGGTAGGATTAAAGGATTTGAATCAGAAGTCAGAACATGTGCGCAAAATGATACTTGATTTCATGAACAAACTTATCAATTTGGGCGTTGCTGGTTACAGGTAAACACTTATCAAGTGCACACTTTTCAAGTGTAACATAAGAGTCTTAGCTACTTAGTAATAGGCTTAAGACTTATATACAATTCATTCTTTTGCAACAGAATTGATGCAGCCAAACATATGTGGCCAGAAGATCTTCGCATCATCTACGACGGGCTCCATAACTTGAACACAGACCACGGTTTCCCCTCAGGAGCTCGTCCTTACATCTATCAAGAAGTCATCGATTTCGGAGGAGAAGCCATTTCTCGATACGAATATACAGATTTAGCTGCTGTCACAGAGTTCAAGTTTGGACTTGAACTGGGCAGATTGTTCCTGGGGCTTAACCAGCTTAGATGGTTGAATAGCTGGGGCCCTGCTTGGGGTCTTCTTGCCCATGAAGATGCGCTTGTGTTTGTTGACAATCATGATAATCAAAGAGGTCATGGTGGTGGCGGCGAAATTCTGACGTATAAAAGAGCTAAACATTACAAAGGAGCAACAGCGTTCATGTTGGCCCATCCGTATGGAGAACCGCAATTGATGAGCAGTTTTGATTTTACTGACTCTGAAATAGGACCGCCTATGGATTCTGCAGGAAATATTATTTCGCCTGCCATTAATTCTGTAAGTCCTACCTTTTTTTCTTTCAAGTGATATAACATTAAAATATTGCAACTTGTAGTATATGAAGTTGACCATAAGAAAAGTCGGAGGGAAGAGGAGGATAACAAATCAAAATGATCTTACATAAAACCAAACAATCAAGCAATTTGGTAGGAATGCATTGATGTTCATCCGTGGGTTTCTATCCACCCCTCTGATAAGCATTTTCTTTTATCTCACTATCTCCGAAGAGTATTTCCTCGTATCAAACCTCTGGTACAAGAACAATTATGACCGCAATAATAACATCTCTTTTGTTATGATTTTTTCTAGGATAATACTTGCGGCAACGGCTGGGTGTGCGAGCACCGCTGGCGTCAGATGTACAACATGGTCGCATTCAGGAACATAGCTGCCGGAACCAACGTTAACGATTGGTGGGACAATGGTAGCAACCAGATCGCCTTCTGTCGAGGAGAACGGGCCTTCATTGCTTTTAACAATGATGGATGGGATCTGAATGAAGACTTACAGGTGAGTTTTAGTGTACGGCCTTAGTGACAAACGGTGTTTACTGAGGCTGCAGATGCCCGGATCTAGATAATAAGGATTGTATAGCACTATCTAACTAAAAGAGTTGCTCTCATTATTGTGCCATATTTTTCGGAGCTAGGTCTCCGTCTATTACTCCATAAGTGTGCATTGTACACACATGTGTGCAAACTCCGTCTTGACCATTTCAGAAATAACATTTAACTTTGACTCCACAGACTTGCCTGCCAGCTGGCACGTACTGCGACATTATCTCTGGAGCCAGGACAGGACAGAACACGTGCTCGGGAAAATCTATCACGGTGGGCAATAATGGTCGTGCGAGAATCTACCTAGCTACGCATGAGCTCGATATGATGGTGGCCTTCCATGTGGGCAATGATGTACGTAGCTCACTTTTTCTGTATAAACGTGTATTATTGAAGACTGACCCACTTTTGGGCAAAGGCAATACTTCTTTTCCTTCCACGTATCCTGGTCTTTAGCAGTCTCCCACTAGTCGGCAAAAAGCCGTCAAGTTCGCCTCTCCATATATTTAACATTCATAGAATCGCATTACTTTAGTAGATTCACTAATTGCAAGTGACGAAAGTAAATATGACGAACTTCGTGACTTTGTAATCGGTCAAATCGTGCATCTACATCATCAATAGATTTTTTATATAGCCCAAGTGATATGAACTAAATTTCTATGTACCTCAAAATAACAGTGGTCAAGTTTAGTTATAGTTTTTTTTTAATACCACGACGGTGGCAAACAAGCATACGGCCCACCTGATGGTAAGCAGCTACCGTAGCCTATTGACGCCTGCAACTCCAGAGGTGTCACATGCACGTTGCCGAGCCTTTACAAAAAGGAGGATTCACTGTGTTGACTGCTCAAGGAACAAGAGGGTCCCTTGTCGTCAACACACTGGGTCCTCTTTGAGCTCTTATAGTAGTTATAGTTTTTTAACCGACTTCAAAAGAAGGAAGATGTTTATTTTGTTCGGGTGTATGTTTTAATTATACTACGTTGTTTTATTGTTTCAGTCGCGCATCCAATAGACAACGAGAGCCGTGACGACATCAATGTAAATAAAACTTTGTAATTTTTTACTATTTTTGTGTTTTATTTTCCCCTAATCTTATCTCAAGATTTGGAGTAAGCACTACCTTTAACCAAAGCGCTTGCCTAATGGCATTTCAATCCTAAGTGTAATAAATAGGCTTTACTACTATCCAAATTGTCAGCATTGGAACTTTGTAAATTAATTTCAAAATGAGATCAAATAGAGATTGATTTGAAAAGTTCGAAATTCTCTCCAAACCGCTTGAGACGTCACCACGCCGACGTAAGCGTGAAAATAAAATTTCATCAACTACATACATATATCTAACCTACCTACTATGTTTTATTCAAGTTACATCAAATTGGTTCTCAACAAAAACGTAGCTTTTAAACAGAACCAAGAATGTGGGAGGAAATAATGGAATTTATTATGAAACCCAATATTACAGGAAACATATATAGTTCGCCTTGACCCGGCGTACTGGCTTTCTTGGTAGTAGCTAATTACAGTATGGTTTAATTCGATATGGTTACAGTGGGAATAAGTGGTATCATTGGGTAATAGTGAATTATTGCCATCCTTAAGAGTCCGATAACGATTTGAAAACGAAAATCGCTTGCTCACGAGCAGTGAACATGCATGACTTAATTTCGATATGTGTATATAGCTATTTACTATTATTATAGTGCATAAAATATCCCCTGTAAATATGAGACGAATTAATAAATACATTATTTCGGTTGCTATTCTATGTAACGTCAATTTCAAATTATAAAACTGAATGGATTTGGAAACATAGGTTTTATTATAATTGTTAAATTACACATTTATCACTATAAAAGATGGAATTATAGATAGACACAATAAAATTGTCAATAAAATGAATAATTGCCATTACGTTTAGTATTCATAAGTACATACTGATAATATAAATAAATATATTTCTTTTAGGAAATAATTATGGTTTCTTAATTAAAATAGGCAAGAAATTAATAATAAAGCTATTTCATTTATCTAAAGGGTATTTATTGTTATAAAGTAAATATACTCTTATCATTTTAATTTACTTTCAATGACAATTAAAGTATTGCAATTGAATGTGAACAAACACTTATATATTTTTATATACATAGTTTATTTTTTAAATGCAACTCAAATAATTTCAAAATGTACACAATATAGTCAAACAATCAGATTAAGGTACTTAGCTCTGTTCGTGTCGCTGGTAGCATAACAAGTGACTGCTCGTCAGTGAGCAGTCACTTTTATACCTGGCTCCGGCAAGTGCCGCAGGTGGTCTGATCGACCCGTTTTATTCGCTTACCCACATTCATAAAATGATTAGTGATCGAGTCAATTAATTACCTTAAAATGTTACAAATATTTTAACCCCTTCACCTGTTGCCCGTGAAGTTAAGGGAAAAGAACAGACAATCGACCGACCAACAGTATTACATCATTATTATTTTTTTGTAGTAGCCGATTGTCCCCATCTAAGCCCCTTCACCTGTTGCCCGTGAAGTTAAGGGCAGAGAACAGACAATCGACCTCAACAGTATTCCGTTTTTTTTTTAGTAGCCGATTGTCTTCATCTAAGCCCCTTCACCTGTCGCCCGTGAAGTTAAGGGCAAATAACAGACAATCGACCTCAACAGTATTCCTTTTTTTTTAGTAGCCGATTGTCCCCATCTAAGCCCCTTCACCTGTCGCCCGTGAAGTTAAGGGCAAAGAACAGACTATCGACCTCAACAGCATTCCTTTTTTTTTTCGTAGCCGATTGTCCCCATGTATGCCCCTTCACCTGTTGCCCGTGAAGTTAAGGGCGAAGAACAGACAATTGACCGCAACAGCTTTATTAGTTACTAGCTTTTTCCGGCGGCTTCGCCCGCGTACTAAAAGTACTAAAAAGGAGGTTCTCAGTTAGACTCGTATGTTTGTATGTAGGAATGTATGTTTGTCCGCGATCATCTCGCGTTTCGCTGAACTGATTTAGATGCGGTTTTCGGAAAAGTATTCGTTACATTCCGGAGGTTTCGGTATACCACGTTTTGGTGAAGGCGGTTCCGTTATTTCTTATTTTAAAGAAATTATTGCAATAATTGTTTAATTGTTACGCCATCATCAACGACTTACTACTGCTGAGAGATTATGATTAATACAGATTTCTATTCTTGAATAGAAGCTTTTCCCCGCGACTTCATTTGCGTGGAATTAGTAATCCACCCTCCTTTTTACCCGCTTAAGGAATGACTTCTGGGATAACAACTATTATATATCCTTCCCCAGAACGCAAAATATCTCCATACCAAATCATCTAAATAGGTTCAACGGTTATTAATTTCCCATACAAACTGTCAACCCCCGTTTCACCCCCTAGAGGGTTGATTTTCGAGATAAAAACTATCCTATATTGTTTACCGCGACTCAATATATATAATATGTACCAAGTTTCATTTCAATCGTCTGTTCAGCGGTTAATAATTCGCCATACAAACTACCAACACGTGTTCTACCCCTCTAAGATTGATTTTCGGCTTAAAAAATATTCTATATTGTTTCCTGGGACTCAAACTATATCCACAACAAAATTATCTAAATCGGTTCGCGGTAAAAAAATCTCCATACTAATCTCCAACCCCCATTTCACCCCCTTAAAGATTGATTTTCGAGATAAAAACTGTCCCATGTCGTTTCTCGGTACACAAACTATCTCTATACCAAGTTTCATCTAAATTGATTCAACGTTTAAAAATTCCCCATACAAACTATCAACCCCCATTTCACCCCCTTAAGTGTTGATTTCGTAATCAGCGACCCGATAAACCATAGAAACAATACCCATGTTGATATTTAAATTTTGTCACCACATTTCCCCCTTATGGGTTGAATTCTCAAAAAAGCTGAAACACTTGTTTTCTCCATTATCGTTAGGAATACTCCTGTAAAGTTTCGAATAAAATAGTTGAACTAATCTCGTTTCTCATACAAACTTTGAACCCCATTTCCCCCCTTAGGAGGTAAATTTTTAAAAATTATTTCTAAGTGCATCCTTATGCCTTATAAGGAGCCTACGTACCACATTTGGAATCTCTAGAACCAGCGGTTTGGACTGTGCGTTGATAGATCACTATGTCAGTCAGTCACCTTTCAGTTATATATATATAGATTTTAATGACAGACCCGCATTATTACATTATCTTCTTAAATTTATTACACACATTTCCTTTTTATCATTAACTTTTTTTTTAAATCACATTTGTAGATATAGATAAGCCATAGCTTGACATGAACGTTTTCTTTTTTGTCATGCATTTATACATATATCTATATCCAACACGGCTAAGCCAGAAAGATTGAATTTTACTAAACATATTATTATTTCCATAGAGATTTCCTATCAGAAACGGAAAAGGAATCATGAATTCAAGGAATTACCACAAAAAAAAACTATTGAAGGAAGTTTTGAGTGCAGTGCCATAGAACTGACTGCCCAAAAAAAAAAACTGTTATTGCTCGTGTATACAGAACACCTAGTCTTAAGAATCTTAGTTTATTTTATGAAAAACTTGACATAATCCTTTAAAAAATGCAATTAAGCTAATAAAAAGATTATTATCTGTGGAGATTTTAATATTGACATTATGAAGAAAAATCATATTTCGTTATAATTTGACTATTTTCTCTTAGGTTTTAACTTACACTTAGAAATAAGACAGCCAAAAAGACTTTCTAGCAATACATGTATTGATAATTATGCGCATAACTTGAAACGAGGTCAAGGCACATACGTATATGACTTTGGTATTTCTGATCACACCGCGCAAGTTTTTAAATATCCAGGAAATAAGATAAATAATATTAAGTCTTGGCACGTTGATAAGCGCAAATATTCAAGTGAACGTGAAGGTCTACAAATATTTTAAAAGTATCTAAAGTGCCTGTCCTTCTCAGGCACTACACTACCGAAAGATCTGAATAGGCAAGATGCAATATTTTCATTTATGTTTTCACTTGAAAGGACTGCGCGTAGAATAGACCACGAGTGTATTAAAAAATGAAAATACTATATTTATAGCCAAAAATGTCTGTTACAAACTGACAATTAAAATGTTCGCGCCTAAACGGATCTACAGTTCCTGTGACTCTTTGTGTGTCACTCGCCATATTTGTTCGCCTACAGTGTTAAATCCTTTTTTTTTTTGACCTGGGTGCTAGCCCTTTAAGCCGAAACCCATAGACAGTTGCCAACCCCATTAGTTGTCTTAACAGGTGTGACGTCTTCAGACGCTGATTGGTGGATTAAAATACGTTCCGTTTCACATTACTTCAAATTGTAATTATTATTCGAAATTAGTATAAACTAAAGTAAAAACGTTTCAATAGCTATTATTTTATGTTTCTTCAACACTTTTATCACAACATAATGTTAAATATTATAGCTGCATCTTCCCTATAGTGGATGCAATAGCTTTCTTTAACGGCCTCCTAGCCCAGTCGGTAGTGACCCTGCCTACGAAGCAGGAGGTACCGGGTTCAAATCCTGGTAAGGGCATTTATTTGTGTGTTTATCACGAATATTTGTTCCTGAGTTATGGGTGTTTTCTATGTATCTAAGTATATATTTATCTATATAAGTATATATATCGTCGCCTAGTACCCATAATACAAGCTAGCCCAAATAGCTCAGAATGACTATAAAAATGCATCTGGAGAAAATAAATCAAGAGCGGCTTGGCAGATAATAAACTCTGCCAAAGATTATCTCAAGAACGATGACAGTGTGGAACTAAAAACCGGACAAAGTACTGTAACGAATCCTAAATATGCAAATACCTTGAATACTCAGTACATGTAATGCATACAAGACTCGCCAAAGAATAATTATTTTGACTGTCTAATCACCAATAATACCAATCCATGTTTATAGCCCCATCTACAGCGAATAATATAAAACTGATAAAGTCATTAAGAAACACCAGGAGTGTGGGATTTGACAAATTCTGTAGAGTTGTAATACAATATGTAAATGACAGAATGATGACCACACACCTTAGCCACATCATTAATATGTGTATCAGTACGGGTATCTACCCGGATAAATTAAAAATTTATATTATCAAGCCCTTAAATAAAAAGGATGACAAAGAAAATCATCAGAACTACCGACCCATATCACTTATACGAGTATCCTCCAAAATCATTAAGAAGTTTATGATGCAATTTTTTATTATTATGCAATTAAATGGAGTTGTATATCTGCTTGTAAGTCAATATTGGAATTATCTTAAATGTCTCATATTCCTTAGTAAGTGTAGTGAATCCTTGGACACTTTAGTGTCTGCTGAACCTTTCATAAAGAGCTCAGCCACTCTGACCAACCTTGGCGACCATGACAACGCCGTTCTATCCAAGTTCTTTGCGTCTCGATGCTGATGCACTATGGCTCCGCTCCGTTGTCGCTGGTGGCAGGGTCGGACGTTGGCAGCGCGACGTCATCCTGCCGACGGTTCCAAGTAAGCGCATCTTGGATGACAGTCACCAGACTGTTCAGCGGATTTCAATCCATGTTTCTGAAATTATAATTTATTCAGTGTAAATAAACGTGTAGGTAAAACATATCCCACTTCTGAACTTAATTTAGATATGTGTATATAGCTATTTACTATTATTATAGTGCATAAAATATCCCCTTTAAATATGAGACGAATTAATAAATACATTATTTCGGTATTCAATGTAACGTCAATTTCAAATTATAAAACTGAATTGATTTGGAAACATAGGTTTTATTATAATTGTTAAAATACACATTTATCACTCACTATACAAGATGGAATAATAGATAGACACAATAAAATTGTCAATAAAATGAATAATTGCCATTACGTTTAGTATTCATAAGTACATACTGATAATATAAATAAATATATTTCTTTTAGGAAATAATTATGGTTTCTTAATTAAAATAGGCAAAAAAACTATAATAAAGCTAAAATCTGAAAATAGATGTCATATACTTCAGAAAAAGTGACCAAACCCTCCGGTGTCCGAGGCCAGATCTGGCCTATTTTTTAAATGCAACTCAAATAATTTCAAAATGTACACAATATAGTCAAACAATCAGATTAAGGTACTTAGCTCTGTTCGTGTCGCTGGTAGCATAACAAGTGACTGCTCGTCAGTGAGCGGTCACTTTTATACCTGGCTCCGGCAAGTGCCGCAGGTGGTCTGGTCGACCCGTTTTATTCGCTTACCCACATTCATAAACTGATTAGTGATTGAGTCAATTAAATACCTTAAAATGTTACAAATATTAGATGAAATAATCTTAAATCCAACACATGCATAAGCGGCGAGCAATGGATATGGGGCAGACAAACTGCAACTCGGAGGCCTAGATGTTTCATCAACTGGACAAAACATCACCACCAAACCAGTGCTTGTGAACACGCACTCTTGTATAATAATTAAATATAAATAGGATGTATTTGACATAGTACAAAACAAAGTCGCTTTCAGCTGTATATCCCTATGTATGCTTAGATCTTTAAAACTACGCAACAGATTTTGATGCGGTTTTTAAATAGAGTAATTCAAGAGGGATGTTTATAATTATGTAAAATACATGTAAAATATATTAGTAGAGAAACAGAGGTTTCTAATGTGATGTCGTAAATAAACACATTTTTTGCGCTTACATTGCAAACGCTGGCTGAACCCTACGAGATAGATCAAAATAATGTACTACATATAAATATTGTACACTTTAAAAAGGTCTACGAAAAATTCCCGTGCGAAGCCGGGGCGGGTCGCTAGTTGTTAAATAAATTCTGTTTGAGTTTGGACATCGTCTTGTTTCATTCTCTTGAGCATTTCTTCTCCTGCGGTCAAGACACTTTTAACCATCGAGCAAACGATCAGTCCCTTGCTTGCAACTTTCCGTCTGTCACCTTAGGTCTCACGGTACAGACGTCCCCTACTTATTATATTCATAACTAGCGACCCGCCCCGGCTTCGCACGGGATAAAAAAATGGTTATTGTTGGTTATCCCTAAGAGATAGACATATACCATCGCGGACTTTATTGTATACCTTTTTAAGGAGTGCAATACTTACATGTTTTTGATCTATCTCGTTTGCAATGTAAGCGCAAAAAATGTGTTTATTTATGACATCACATTAGAAACCTCTAAAATTATCACTGTTTCTCTACTATATTATGGATGTAATATACATATAAACCTTCCACTTGAATCACTCTATCTATTAAAATAAACCGCATCAAAATCCGTTGCTCGGTTTTAAAGATCTAATTATACATAGGGACAGACAGCAGAAAGCGACTTTGTTTTATACTATGTAGTAATAGTGATATCTATTTTTATGGTAGGGCTACTGTATGGCATTAAGGTTGTTTAGGGTGATAGCGGTAATTAGTAGGTTACAGCTCTTCCCTTAGGTAATACTTTGGTAAAACTACCGCCTGGTTTTACGTCGCTAAAAATGACATAACGCACATGAACTGCATTTTATAAGATAGTTGAAGTCTTGTTATTGCAAAAAATACTTTTGGTACACATATATTATTATTAAATACCCGAAAACTTAATTCTTACAAGGCTAGTTTAGTGAGGATGTCGATTTGTGCAAACTTGTCGTTTGTTTTTTTTATAAAATAAATAAATAAATAAATATTATGGGACAATCTTACTCAAATCAACCTAGTCCCACAGTAAGCTCAATAAGGCTTGTGTTGTGGGTACTAAGTGACGATATATATATAATAGATATATATAGATAAATACTTAAATAATTAGAAAACATCCATAACTCAGGAACAAATATCCGTGTTGAACACACAAATAAATGCCCTGACCGGGATTCGAACCCGGGACCTCCGGCTTCATAGGCAGGGTCACTACCAACTAGGCTAGGAGGCCGTTAAACCCTCTAATATGTTTTATATCATCTGATTAGAGCATAAAGTCATTTTTTTACTTTTAAATTTTTATGAAATATGTTCCCAAAAAATATCACCAAAACTTCGACCATTTTTCCTAAGTTTGCTTTAGCTAAAAATAATGTTGCTTAAAAAATATATGTGATATATTCCTTAAACGACACATTTTTCAACGTATTTGTATATTTTACATACAAGTTTAACATAATTTCAATAATAAAATAAATCTTGCTTTCTTCACCTCTCCAAGCCAAAATCGCGAAACAGCTAAAGGTCGAAGTGAATTATTTATAAATGTAATATAAAGTCAAAAAACTGTTACACTTATGCAAATTAAAAAGAAACGATCTTTTAAAATACGTATACATACAAACAAATAAAGGTTTTCTTATTTACTGCAAAATAGTATCGAAAAGTTGAGCGGATTCGAATCAACACTTTACCGGACTTGGCCGCCGTCGTCACAAAAAGTAGTATTATAGTCACTCTCTCTACTTTATTTATTTACTGTGTTATGTACAATAAAGTGTTAGTAAGTAACTAAACTTAAAACTAAACTTAAACAACTCACAAAACAAATACTTAGTCAAATAACCCGTCCCGAGTCCTACCAGATGCCAAGGTGCCCATCACGCTCGCCGCGTTGCCACGCTGAATCGCGATAGACAGCCTCTGCATCAGGAATGACCCGGAACGAGGCCCATGACCTCTCTCTCTCAACCGCCGTCCCAATTCACCCAAGAAAATTTTGGCCTCGGCTAACGGGGCCGCGATTCGAAAAATAAACACACACACTGGACAGACACAGCTCCAACCCAACTCAACCCAACTCAACTCAACGCTATAACGACATTGACATTTGCTATTTCACATTGGTCACACATTGGTTTCACATTGGTACAATGTGTGACCAATGTCTGACCAATGTGTGACCAATGTGAGACCAATGTTGAATGAAAATCTGTTCGAATGTCAATGTCGTTATAGCGTTGAGTTGAGTTGGGTTGGAGCTGTGTCTGTTCAGTGTGTGTGTTTATTTTTCGAATCGCGGCCCGGGACAAACATATACCTCGACAGCATTGCCGAGTACTTGTCGCGCTTCCGACTTCTTCTACTTTAGTATAAAACTGTATAAATTGAGAGGTATTTTTAAAGGATCAGCAACATCAGCAGCGCATGTGACACATTTGGAAATATAGGCGTCCATATGCTACGGTAGCTTCTAACCACCAGGCGGCAGTAGCTTGTTTGCCACCGTCGTTTAAAAAAAATACCTTTGACTTCTTCCGATTACAATTAGAAATCGTTAAGTATACTAATCTTTATTGTACTTTCATCCTTTAATGATGTGCCTAAACTACATATGTCACTTAACTGTTCTATTTAAAAAAAAATTACCTTTTAGTACCTATCTGGTTACCTATGCGGTTATATTTAAGGCAAAAAATTAAGTCACTTCTTTCCCACATCTTAACATTTGCGAGAAAAGCGTTACTTTGTACACTTTTTTACCGGTTTTGATTCCTTAGTCGGCAACAACGCTGGCATGAGATTATAACAAGATAATGCTTGTTAAGGCTAAGCAATAAAAATAATGTTTATAAGACAAAACACAATTCCCAAGGTGCTGAAAGAAATAAACACAAATTCTGAACGTAATTTCGTTTTACTCTTGCCACTTTTTCTTTTACTTCTAATAGTACATTACTTACCTAGGGCTGTAAAAAAAAGAAAGCCCGAAATCGCAGGTATTTGGGACCCGAGCCGCAGGCGAGGGTTGTAAATATGCGATAGAGGGCTTTCTTTTTTACTGCCCGTGGTGAGTACACAATTTTACGTCCCCACCTGGCCATAATGCGAGTTTTACCGTAAGCGTAGCGAGCGGTAAAACTCACATTATGGCCAGGTGTGACGTAAACGTAATTATGTTACAGTGTAACTATTTTATTATTTCTTTACTGGACTGCATCATAAATTTTGATATGAAATATTGTATTCTCAGAGTAATAGTTATACTAAAAGTATCTTACTGACTTTGATGATACACAAACAAGCGATTTGAAAACATTGTTAGACGTTTTTTTTCCTCAAAAGTTTTTTTTTTAATACCACGACGGTGGCAAACAAGCATACGGCCCGCCTGATGGTAAGCAGCTACCGTAACCTATGGACGCCTGCAACTCCAAAGGAGTCACATGCGCGTTGCCGACCCTTTACAAAAAGGAGGATTCCCTGTGTTGACGGCTAAAGGAACAAGAAGGTCCCTCATCGTCAACACACTGGGTCCTCTTTGAGCTCTTTGGCAACCTTACTCACCAGCAGGAACACAACACTATGAGTAGTATGGTTTTCCACACAGTAGCCAATAACAATAAAATATAATCAAATCGTTTTTTTTAATCGTCAAGGTTTATAAGTATATTTACTTTTATTTATATCTTTGTCGACTCTCATAGTTAATCCCAAATCGGAAAGCCTAATTTTAGTATTGTCTGAGGCAGTGGCTTTTTTCCATATAAGGGATGTTTTTTTTTAGAGGTATAGAACTTTAAGTTGGCAACACTTTTTTAACTGGCGGCCATTTTGTCAGCTGTCAAATGATTTATGTTTAGTTTGATTTGGCATTTCAACATGAATAAACTAACGCCCGAACAACGCTTCCAAATGACCGCTATAGGGCCATGATTACTGTCTTTTTCGTTCAACAATTGAACAATCATGATGTGCAGGAGCTGTGGTTTCAACAAGACGGGGCAACATGCCACGCAGCTCGTGCCACAATTAATTTATTGAAGGAAATGTTTGGTGATCGCATAGTTTCACGTTTCGGACCCGTGAATTGGCCTCCAAGATCGTGCGATTTAACGCCACTTGATTATTTTCTGTGGGGATATGTGAAATCGCTAGTCTACGCTGATAAGCCCGAAATCATTGACCACTTGGAGGACAACATTCGCCGCGTTCTTGCCGATATACGGCCACAAATGTTGAAAAAAGTAATCGAAAATTGGACCTCCAGATTAGACTACGTCCGAGCCAGCCGTGGCGGTGATATGCCAGAAATCATATTTAAATTATAATGCCAGAAAATTGTCTATCGAATAAAGTAAATTTCATGTCAATTTAAAAAGAAAATCTTTGTTTTATTCCATTTCAAAGTTCTATACCTCTAAAAAAACATCCTTTACAAGATATCTCTATACTCCGCTTAGCGCGTTATTTATTTGAAACCTAAGCTGCTAAAAAGAAGAGGTGCGGGAGGGGACCACGCAATGCTAGACAGGGAACGCGCGATTGTTCCGTGGGGCGTACGACAGAGTCAGAAATTAATGGTTGCCATGGCGACGTACTAAGTTTACTGTCACTTCCAATAATTAGTGTCTTACTGTAGAGTGAAATTACCTCAAGCCTGGCAGCGGGGTTCGCCCGGCTATGCGGGGTCTTGGCTTAATTATTAGTCTATGCTTTTTTCTAAACATTGTCTATAATGTCTATTATGTACTGATTTAAACTTACACGATTGTCGCTCATTATTTTGTCAAAAACTAAAGTAAACGGGGCAGCCTGGTACATTTTTTACACTCATTGACGTATTTCAAAATATTACCCATAAAAACCAGTTTTAAGCCTTTACACAACAACTTATGTTATTAATCTATGTAATTAATGCATTTGCACATGTACAAAGCTAAAGACAAAGGTACAATTCAGAATTTTGCAACTCAAGGAATAATGTTCAATACTGCCCCAAGCGTGGGTAGCTTTGAATTTACTTGGGGCAGATTTGAAATATGGGTTGTAAGGCAACAGTATCGAGATATACGTGTTTTTTTACCTGTACTTAGTACAGTTACTCACTAGAAATAGTCGTATTAACATTTTACTCGTATAATTTGCAGTTATAACTAAGAGGGGGTAGTTTTGTACAGAAATGTTTTTTGTAGTGTTCAAAGGTGCCTCAGGAGGGGTACCTTTGAAAAGTATTGAAATCCTACTAAAGCTGCCCCCTTGAGGCAGTTTTGCACACACTGTTGTTCAAAATTACCCCGACAATGTAACAGGGGATAATAATTCAGTATTTATTATGTTTTGGCTATTGTTAAATAAAAATACATAAAATGTTCTAATTAGAATTTTATTTTATTATATAAAACGAAAGAAAAACAAACAATAGAATCGACTACCCATTGAAAATCTTCTGGAATCATACGACTTTACAAAAATATGGCTCCAAAATTATTAATTAAATTATTAATATTATTATGGCACATCCAACTCTTATACCTCTACATGAACGATGTGTGCATAACAAAACATAAAGACTAAAATCAAATATAATTTCTAAAATAAAACAAAAATGAGATCGATTTCAATACTCTTGACTTCGTTTAATTCGGATTCTCATTTTTTTTGTAATTCCTTACCATTTTTACCTGCAAACAAATAAATAAATAAATTGAAACGATTTAATTATTCATAGTACCTATACAAATAAAATTTATACATAGTAATATTGTACATAAAAAAATCTAATAAATATTATAGACGGTAGAGACCTCAGGGTGCTGGTGCGTGGAGGGAAGGGTTTTCCTTCGGGAATTGGGTCGCCGCCTGCAGCAGAGGGGTCTTGACCCCCGCTCTGGGTCGTTCCTGCTGCAAAGGTTGTCCATCGCGATCCAACGCGGAAACGCAGCGAGCGTGATGGGCACCTTTGCACCGGGAGCAGCTCGGAGTGGGTTTCTTGTTGTTTAGTATTATTTTATAAGTTTAGAATTATTGTATTTTTAAGTTATTTAGATTTGTACTTATTTAATATTTAATTTTTGTCTTTCTTAATAAATAAAGGTTGTCTGGAAGAAATCGCTCATTAGCGATAAGACCGCCTGTTGTTACCTCTACCTAAATTTATCTAATTGTAAAATTTGTGCTTGTAACTGTATGAGGTGTGCAATAAAGAGTATTTATTATTATTATTATTATTTCTCTTTATTTATTTTCCTTCTTAGGATTAGGTTTTTACAATATTTTTATAAAAGTAAAATATAAAAATACATCTAAAACATAGAAAAACAATAAAAACATTGTAAAAAACCTATCCTAGGGTGCCGCCGGCAACGGAGCAAGGCCCAGGCTGCCGATGGTCAGGGCCGCAGAGAGAGGAACCTTCGGACTATGCGCGCCGTGTCCAGGATAACCGCCTTCTGAATCTGACCCTTGATCCAACCACAACCCCGTAGCGAAAGTCTCTCTAGGTGTTGGTCGAGACTCTTCGCTATGAGACCGTTCGCAGAAACAACTATCGGCACAATGATCGCCGAATCAACCTCCCACATGGCGGTTACCTCGTGAGCCAAGTCTAGGTACTTGCTGGACTTGTCCTTCTCGGCCTTCACGAGGTTCTCGTCACATGGGACGGTGATGTCGACGAGCATGGCCCGGCGTTGCGGTCGATCTATTACCACGATATCAGGCTTATTGGCTACAATAGTCCTGTCCGTGATAATAGATCGATCCCAATAGAGCGTGGCACGACCATTTTCGAGAACTGGCGCAGGTGTGTACTTGTAGTACGGCACTTCGTGGTCCACAAGACCGTATAGAAGAGCAAGCTGCTGGTGTATAATCCTAGCTACGAGGTTATGTCTGTGCAAGTACTCGCCGTTAGCAAGATGAGAACAACCGGAGATGATATGCCTGAGTGACTCTCCGGGACGGCGGCATGCCCGACAAATGTCGACCGTACCGTCCTTCAGGATATACCTCCGGTAGTTATTCGTCATGATAACTTCGTCCGCAATTGCACAGGCAAAACCTTCGGTTTCTCCGAAGAGGTCCCCGAATCGTAACCAGTTCACCGACGCGAGCAGGTCTACGTCGGGTCCCGTGAGGGCCCTGTAGAACCGCCCGTGTAGCTCCTTGCTCTTCCATACCGCCTTGCGATCCTCGGTGCTTAGCACCACATGTTTGCGCCAGTTCTCGTTTGCCAAGGAGAGCGGCGTGAGGCCTTTATCTACTGCCACCACATCACGATGCATCCCACACTCGTTGTTAAGGAAATAATTCCTGAGATTGTACACCTCACGGTTGTGGAGATTTTTGGCGTTTAAAAAGCCGCGACCTCCACACTTCCGTGGGATGTACAATCTCATAACAGACGAGCGTGGGTGAAGCATACGGTGTGTGGTGAGCAATAGACGGACCCTCCGATCCAGGGCATCCAGCTCGGTCTGTGTCCACCTTAGTATGCCAAAGGAGTATGCGAGTAGGGGCATCACCCAGGCGTTGAAGGCGCGCACTTTGTTGCCACCTGACAAAAGACTATTGAGTACTTTTGTCAGCCGACCGAAGAAGCGCTCCTTCAACGCCTGTTTTATTATTATGCTCTTTATTTATTTTTCTTCTTAGTTTAGGCTTTTTACAATATTTTTATAAAAGTAAAATATAAAAATACATCTAAAACATATAAAAACAATAAAAGCATCATAAAAAACCTAAACTAGGGTGCCGCCGGCAACGGAGCAGGGCCCAGGCTGCCGGTGGTTAGGGCCGCAGAGTGAGGAACCTTCGGACTATGCGCGCCGTGTCCAAGATTACCGCCATCTGAATCTGACCCCTAATCCAACCACAACCCCGTAGCGAAAGTCTCTCAAGATGTTGGTCGAGACTCTTCGCTATGAGACCGTTCGCAGAGACAACTATCGGCACAATGATCGCCGAATCGACCTCCCACATGGCGGTTACCTCGTGAGCCAAGTCTAGGTACTTGCTGGACTTGTCCTTCTCGGCCTTCACGAGGTTCTCGTCACATGGGACGGTGATGTCGATGAGCATGGCCCGGCGTTGCGGTCGATCTATTACCACGATATCAGGCTTATTGGCTACAATAGTCCTGTCCGTGATAATAGATCGATCCCAATAGAGCGTGGCACGACCATTTTCGAGAACTGGCGCAGGTGTGTACTTGTAGTACGGCACTTCGTGGTCCACAAGACCGTATAGGAGAGCAAGCTGCTGGTGTATAATCCTGGCTACGAGGTTATGTCTGTGCAAGTACTCGCCGTTAGCAAGATGAGAACAACCGGAAATGATATGCCTGAGTGACTCTCCAGGACGGCGGCATGCCCGACAAATGTCGACCGTACCGTCCTTCAGGATATATTTCCGGTAGTTATTCGTCATGATAACTTCGTCCGCAATTGCACAGGCAAAACCTTCGGTTTCTCCGAAGAGGTCCCCGAATCGTAACCAGTTCACCGACGCGAGCAGGTCCACGTCGGGTCCCGTGAGGGCCCTGTAGAACCGCCCGTGTAGCTCCTTGCTCTTCCATACCGCCTTGCGATCCTCGGTGCTTAGCACCACAGGTTTGCGCCAGTTCTCGTTTGCCAAGGAGAGCGGCGTGAGACCCTTATCTACTGCCACCACATCACGATGCATCCCACACTCGTTGTTAAGGAAATAATTCCTGAGATTGTACACCTCACGATTGTGGAGATTTTTGGCGTTTAAAAAGCCGCGACCTCCACACTTCCGTGGGATGTACAATCTCATAACAGACGAGCGTGGGTGAAGCATACGGTGTGTGGTGAGCAATAGTCGGACTCTCCGATCCAGGGCATCCAGCTCGGTCTGAGTCCACCTTAGTATGCCAAAGGAGTATGTGAGTAGGGGCATCACCCAGGCATTGAAGGCGCGCACCTTGTTGCCACCTGACAAAAGACTATTAAGTACTTTTGTCAGCCGACTAAAGAAGCGCTCCTTCAACGCCTGTTTAATACCCACATCCTCAACACCCAAAGACTGTGACATACCAAGGTATTTGTAGTTTTCTGATTCAGAGATAGATCTGAACGTCATTGTCTCAGAAAGCTGTAAATTTGCTGAATTTACTACTTTCCCCCGCTGTACATGCATAACCGCACATTTATCAACACCAAACTCCATCTTGATGGAACTACTGAAGACTTCAGTGGTCTTCAGTAGCTGCAACAAGTCTCGGTTATTTGGTGCAAATAATTTGAGATCGTCCATGTACAGAAGGTGAGATATGACTTCACCCTCTCTCCGAAGCCGGCAACCTAGCCCCGAATCCTTCAGCAGAGTGCTGAGCGGATTTAGAGCTAGGCAGAACCACAGGGGACTCAGACTGTCACCCTGAAATATTCCTCGCTCGATCCTTATAAAGTCCTGTGGGCCAGGGGGGTCATCCCCACCTCCTGGTTGACGAAGGACTGTGGTCCACTGCCTCATACACGCGCCAAGGAAGGATCTTAAAGCTGTGTCAATTTTATACAGCTCTAAGACCCTCTCCAGCCATGAATGAGGCACCGAATCATAGGCCTTCTTGTAGTCAATCCAAGCGGCCGAGAGGGCCCCCCTGTTCCGCCTGACTCGTTGGCAAATGGTCATGTCTATGAGGAGGAGCTCTTTAGTACCACGGGACCCAACCCTACATCCATTTTGAGCTGAGGCCAAAATGTTGTTTGCGACCATGTGCGCGTTTATTTTTGCTCTCAAAATGGATGTAAGGAGCTTGTAAAGTGTAGGCAAGCACGTGATGGGTCGGTAGTTCTTCGCTTCCGTGGTACTACCGGACTTATAGAGCAGGAAGGTTACACCGGTTGTTATTATTATTATTATTATACCAAACAAGACTAAACGTAATAAGTACAAAACTAATTAAATGCATTATGAGCGTTTACTAAAATAACTAAGATATTATTTTAGTTTACATACCTACATGTCAGTTTATATCGGGGCAGATATGAACATTTCTTATGGCCGGGGTAGTTTTGAACAGACTGCTAATCAAAACTGCCTCCTATTTTTTTTCCAAAACTACCCCAACACCTATTACATCGGCGACCGAACTGCTATACGGCTGGTGGTGTTGCCTTAACGGCACAAGATGCCGTACAAGCGTTTGCTACGCACTTCAGTTCCATATTTCACGCAGACACTCCTATGCTAGACGTGGATGCAGCTATTCGAAGAGCGGACTCAGAGAAAGACTCTTCCTGTATAAGCTTACACAGTATTTCTCCTTCCTAAGTAACTCGTGTTGCTAAGAAATTAAAAGCTGCTTCCGCACCTGGTCCGGACGCGTATATGGCTTTCCGTATTCAGTAGGTCCCCGTATGAGAGACGAGACAGATACGCTTTCCTAACGCCCTAAACAACTGGAATAGCGTATATAGTATGTCGCCTCGATGTGACGAATTAAATACGCTTTTACAACTACCGTAAAGGGTTTAAGCCATTAAAAAACCGTATGTAATACATCTACCGAGAGATGACGAACTAGGTACGGTTTTTGACGAAACACTCGAAAGAAAGCGCATCTGATTCATCGCTTCAATTACTTCCTTTCTAAGGTCAAGTTTGCCATCTCTTTCGCACCTACACTAACATGATTAACCTATGAAATAGACAGCATAGCGCTCTAATGCTTTGCACGTAAGGTGAAATTGGTATGTCTTAAAATCAGTCAAAAATAGTGAATAGGTAGGTAATAACAATAACAAGTAATTTTTGGCGCGTGCAGTGTCTCAGTATATGCGGATATTTTGGCTCGTATTTTGCAGCTTAACCTCAAAATCCTCTAATAAATCGCGTGATTTTTTGGTTAAGCACTGTTTATGATGGAAGAAGAACGATTTAAAGGTGTAATTAGTAAATTAGTGACTGATTTTCAACTATTAAAGTACGAAGGAAAGAGTGATGAACATTTTAAAGTGTCTTTTCAATGCAAATTAGACCGAGGTGCTAACTATAACGAAAAGTGTACCAACTTTATTAAGAACTTGTCAGAAACTACGAAGATTAATTGGATAATGAAAAAACAAAATTCAAAGGGGATTCGCACTGAGTATCAAAAAAGGTTTGTTTGTCACCATTCTTCTCGAAACAAGAAACATGATAAAACTCACGGAGTGATGCGTAACTACCGTTGTCTCGCCAGTGTAAACATCAAGTTCCTGAAGCAAACAGTTCATACTAAAAAGAAATCAGCGCTTTTAAGGAGCGGTTTAAATGTGCTTATTGATATTGACTACAATCATACGCATTTTCTGCAAGTTGCGCAGGCTTATAGTCTGTTACGTTGTAGCGAAGACACGAAACATTTGTTTGTCTCATATTTTGAGGCTGGCATGTCACCTGCTGCGGCAAAAACATACCATGAGATGTCAATGGTGGAAAGTTTAGATGCGGCTTGTTTGGTGACGTCTTTGGCCAATGCACAAATCAACCCAACTGAGCAACAGGTTAATTATCTGTATAAGAAATGGAGACAGAATAAATATGGTAATCGAGAAGCCAATAGTACCTTTGAAATACTGAAGAATAAACGGGATGAAATAAATGAAGGGCAACTGCACGTCGTAGAAAATCAGAAAATTGTAGTAGTAGTCACACCCATTATGAAAAGAGCATTTCTGGCTGGATTAACAAATGAGATTGTATTTATTGACTCTAGTGGTTCGTGCGACCAAATGAATACGTGTGTCACATTTATTTTTGCTCCCACGAAAATAGGAGCTGTACCTATTGCAGTTGCGCTGCATACTAGCCTATCGGAAATGAACTATTTGCTCGTGTTTACGGCAATTAAAGAAACGCTAGAAAAAGACTGTGATGTAACATTCAATCCCAACGTTATCATGACTGATGATTCAGCTGCTGAACGAAATGCACTTTTTTTTTTTTTTTTTATACCACGACGGTGGCAAACAAGCACACGGCCCGCCTGATGGTAAGCAGCTACCGTAACCTATGGACGCCTGCAACTCCAAAGGCGTCACATGCGCGTTGCCGACCCTCCACAAAAAGGAGGATTCACTGTGTTGACGACCAAAGGAACAAGAAGGTCCCTCATCGTCAACACACTGGGTCCTCTTTGAGCTCTTTGGCAACCTTACTCACCAGCAGGAACTTGCTCGCTTTCCCTCAATCTACGCTGTTATTGTGCATTTTTCATATAACGCAAGCTTTGTGGAGATGGTTGTGGTCTAGAGACAATAATATCTGCAAAGAAGATCGTCGGCCGATTATGAACAAATTTCGGGAAATTTTGTTTGCTAATACGGAAGAGCAAGCTAATAACGCTATGGAAAACCTGTTGATGGAGAACATTGTCAATGCCAATCCAAAATTAAAAGCACACTTAAAAAAATTATGGGAACGGCGTAGAGAGTGGTAATTGGCTTTTCGCTCACAGCTCTTACACAGAGGCCATAACACAAACAACTTTTGCGAAGCATCAATCCGCATTTTCAAAGATGTGGTGTGCAGAGATGCAAAGCTTTTAATATGTGCGCTTTAGTCGATTTTGTACTGAAGACTTTTGAAAATTACCACAAGAAAAGACTGCTGAGCTTTGCTAATTTAAGATCACGAAAAATGACATTGATGTACGAAGTATTTTGTGAAAAGTCCAAAACCCTGGAAATAAGTAAACTGGATGAAAGAACGTTTCAAGTCGGAAGCGAAACAGGTTCTGAATTCTACAATGTTGACAGTGAAATTGCCACATGCTCTTGCCCAGTTGGCAGTAGTGGTCGCTTTTGTAAACATATGTGTGCTGTAGAAGTAAAATACGGAATTTTCTTTAAATCTTTATCACTGAATGAAAGTGATCGCCAAAGTTTTGCTAACCTAGCTGTTGGAAGCGATACCCCTTCCACGTTTTTCAAAGACATGATATTGTCCAACGACGCCGAAACAGAGGTTGAGGCTAACACGCAGCATGATAGTGATAACGGCAACATCCAACACGTAACAAACGGTCGAGAAATGGCATTTAATACGCTAATTGATCCACACACAAGAACCGAGTTTGACACAAAAGTGGAAAACATAAATATGGAATTTATACGAATTGGGCAAATTTTAAAAAATTATGTTGATATTAGCAATATCAAACATGTTACACGATTCTTAGGTTTACTGGAAAATTTGAAAACACCGTCACAAATATTGACTTTTATTTGTAATAAAACTTTGCAACGGAGATCGCGAAAGATTAAAGTACAACCTACGTCAGTGGCTCGAAGGAAAGATAGGGGGATCGAAGGCGGCAGGATTCAGTCTGGTCGTCCAAGCAATTTTGAGACTAAGAGTAAAAAAAGATGTCACAATATTGCTTTAAATATCAAAAATAATGAGCCGCCGGCAAAGAAACATTAGATTTATTTTATTACCTACTTACCAACATTAATTTGGATACAAATGTCTGCATTCCTTTTAATAAATAATTATAATAATTCTATGTTGTAGTCTTCTTCATTCCATATTTATTGAGTAGGTACTTATATTATAATTTTAGTATAAAACAAAATATTTATTTACATATTAGATACATACAAAGATATTACAGTAACTGTACAAATAATTTAACTAAATGAATAACTAACTTACATCTAAAAAGATGAACCAAACTTTAACATTTTTTTTATAGTCAGACTAAAATAAAGTAAGTAACATACGAGCGAAAGGTATTTTCAATATTACTTACACCTTACATTAATTACACCATTTACACCAACAAATAAGTTAGAAAGTCAATGTCAGGTACTAACTTATAGTAGATAAACATTCGTAATCGATTATTTCAATAATAAAATCAACTTCACTCTATAATTACTTATCACTAATCATTATAATTATTGACAATGAGCACTTACATTCAATTCTAAACAAATTCTTCAGGAACTGACTGCTTCATACCATGATAATTTTTTTTTAAATATGTTTAGTTTCTCCTATCGCCAATTCTAATACGGAACCATCCAAATAAAGAAATTCAGCGTCTATAAAATGAGGTATCAACTGTTTAAATCATGAACATAGTAAGCTATTTATATTAGTACGCTTTGGCACCGAACTATGTGTCACCAAAAAGTTACTTTAAAAATATGCCTCATTTAAACAAATTCATGACGACTTTAATACAGGCTGAATTTCTTAATTTTGTAATATTGAAAGTTGCCATATTCTCATTTCTAATCCTAAATTACAAAATAACTGGAAATACCACGTATTATCACTTGTTAGGCTGATCAACTTCTTCACATTCTACTAAGATTAAGGGTGTCTGGTAAATGAAGACTCAATGAGTACGGATTTCTGTAACTTTATCAATTGGAATAACTGTAAAAGCGTATCCAATTCGTCACTTCGAGGCGACATACTATATACGATATTCCAGTTGTTTAGGGCCTTAGGAAAGCGTACCTGTCTCGTCTCTCATAGGGGGACGTACTGAATACGGAAAGCCATATACGCGGTCCCGGACGGCATCCCCGCCTTTCTGGTCAAGGACTGTATTTCAGTTCTAAAGCTGCCTTTACTTTTTATTTTTAATCTTGCCATTCGAAAGGGAGTTTATCCGACTGTATGGAAGGTATCGAGGGTAACACCGATACCAAAGGAAGTTGCTGCTACTGACATAGCCACCTTCCGACCTATAGCCATATTGTCGGTTTTTGGCAAAAATTTTGAGGGCGTAATTAACGCGTGTATCGCACCTTTTCTATCGACTCGTTTGGCAGATGCCCAGCATGGCTTTCGTAAGGGTAGGTCAACAGCAACTAACAACGCAAATTTCGTTGATTACGCTCTTCTCCATATGGACCAATCTCGACAGGTTGACGCTGCCTACTTCGACTTCCAGAAGGCGTTCGACCTGGTCGATAATGATATACTCCTAAGCAAGCTTTCCGCATTTGGTTTCTCACCGCAATTGTTAACTTTAATCGCTAGCTATTTGGGGGATCGCAGACAGTACGTACAGTTGTCGGGCTACCAGTCTAAGGAGTATTTCACCAGGTCTGGAGTTAGTCAAGGCAGCACGCTGGGGCCTACTTTATTTCTGGTGATGATCAATTACCTGATGCCTTCGGCTGTTAGCTGTGTCAGGTGCTTGCTGTTTGCCGATGACCTCAAATTGTTCCACGCTGTTAGGTCGGTCCCTGATTGTGAGACATTACGGCACGATATTAACGCGGTTGCGCAATGGAGCCAAGCAAATAATTTGCTCTTTAATGGCAAAAAGTGCAAAATAATCACGTTTAGCAGGAGCAAAAGCCCAATAGCTCATAACTACCAACTTGGTGGGGAGGTTATTGAGCGCGTCCAAACTATCCGTGACCTAGGCCTTGAGCTAGATACTAGCTTAAATTTTCACTGCCATATAAATACAGTTGTAAAGAGTACAAATAAAACGCTTGGATTTGTAATGCGTACTGCGCCCCAGTTTACTAGCACAGCTGTACCAATAGTATTGTATAATGCATACGTACGTAGTAAACTGGAGTATAATTCTATAGTATGGGATCCATTTGAAAAGGTTTATAAGCTCTTACTTGAAAGAGTACAAAGGAAATTTGCACGGTATCTCTACAAAAGGCAGTACGGATTTTACCCTTTTCTATATCCGTCACTTTTTGTGGCAGGTATGGTCGGACTCGAGACCCTCCATTATAGACGTAAGCTGCATCTCGCAGTCCACTATAGCTTACTGCTAAGAGGACAAATAGACAACCCCGTGGCGTTGGAAGGTCTTCGTCTGTTTGTCCCCGAGCAATACAGTCGTGCGGGGCGCCGCCGCCGCCCACTTTTTGTTGCGCCGACGGCGGGGCCGCGCACGCGCCGCGCCGACAACACGCCCGGTGCTCGGGGACCGGTGCTGCTTAACCAACTCGTGTTGAATCTGGATGCCGACGTGTTCGCTGATAGCTCGCACACATTGCTTACAAAAATAAAATCGATGTGTAATGAATTCACTTAGCAGCACATATCTGTTATGTTTACGTATTTAGTCAGTTAGTTAGTAGTTTAGTTACTAAGTTTCTAGTATTGTAGGCGATTTGGTACCCTACTGTAAGCCTATCAATGTAATGGATATAATAAAATAAATAAATAAAAATAAATAAATAAAATTAAAAAAAATAAACATCGAAATCTTCCAAAACAATAGCAAATTCCGATTGTTTATTCTTCGTAACTAAAGCTAATAGCTTGTACTATCGAATAAATTAAGTTTCACTTACCGCTTCCTTCAAATACAGCCTGGAAATCCTTAGAGACGGGGAGAAAAACCGCTAACGGATGACATCGAAATCAAAATATGCTACTGGTTCGTTCATGTTCGGTCAAACGTCAAATCTGTCAAGTGACAGTTGTGTGGGTCAGTGTTGCGAGCCCAAAAAATAGATTTGGACCATAATCGCACTGGGAATAAGTGTTTGAACGCATTTGTTCTAAGCTGCCTCTAGTGATAGCTGCCTCCCTCTCCCCTACCTACGTATAGTACGATTTTTTAAAGATGTCGGTATTGTCGGTAGAATTCCTTAGTAAGATTCCGACATCTTAAAAAATTACCACTATACTTCTGTATTGTCATTACTAGTCTAGTATCAAGATTAACAGCTCTGCTATTATATAAAGGATGGACGTGCATTTGTGTTGTTCTCGAGTAGGTAACCCCTGTAACAAATGAGGGTTGCTGGCTGACCCGTGTTGCAACATAAATGAGACAGTGTAATTTATACTGCAATTACATTAAATTGTAAATGGATCACCGTATAAAAATTCTACAGGAAACAGATGAAGATCGATCGATGGATGGATCGAGTCAAGTTTACTTTTCTATTTCATCGAAAATTATAACAAGAGACAAGAGTTTACCCATACATAATTATTTTCATTATATTACCTATTTATTTTTATAGAAGAACTTTATGTAACCTAGAGTTTGTCCGGAATGTGAAGTGTCGTAGTATGTATGAGCTCCCATTTAAACCATGACACTTCTCTTTCCGGACACTATATAAGTTGATACATTTTGGCATCTTTTCTTAAAAGTTTAAAGTAACTATTGTGCGACCCCTTTTTAATAAAGGAGATCAAAGAATATATGGCCAGCTACAGGCAAGTTGCAGTCCTTTCTATTTTTCCTTAGATTATATATAATAGAAAGAGTGATAGGAACCGATTATATCAATATTTTGAATGAAAGGTAGAAACAAAAAGCTTCCGCAAGAATAGGTTAAAACATTTACTTATAAATATGAAACACAAGAAACAAAAACTTTGACAGCACTGGTGCACGATCACCCTCAATAAGCTCTATCAGAGCGCGCGCGTCGCGCTGCAGGCCGCGCCGATCACCCGCCGGCAGTCGGCAACGCGCCTCGCAGTAGCAAGCCACGGACCCGTTCGGGTTGAAGATGGAGACCGCAACATGTCGCGCGTAGTAATTAAAGAGACATGAGTATAGCCGTAAATGTAAATATGACTTGATTGTAAATAAATACCCATCAGTGTGGCGTACTCTACATATAAATCAAGACTTTCTCCACCAACCAAGATGTTATTGACCCTAATAATTAATGCAAACATTGTAAGTTCGAAAACGATATGCGATTTAACTCTAGGAAGCGTATGGCGATCACTACTATCCCTCTTCTATATAAATGACATGCCAGAGGCAGTTGACATTCCAAATGTTCTTATTTCGATGACAGCACAGTGTGCTGTAATACTGACTGTTGATGATCTACCATTTACCATAGTATTGTCGATTAAATATAAATAATGCACATCAATAAATGATCAATTGGTTTAATCCTATTAATCTAAGGGCATGCGCAATACTTGCTTGCACCTCCTATCCGAATCACTTATCTACTCGATTCTGATATAGCGAGAGAGAGATGGTGCTGCCATCTATGAATCTTTAATCAAATCAAATTATTTTGTTGAATATTTTTTGTCTTGCAATTATAATCTACTTAGGTACCAATACAATTAATATTTTTTTTATTTTATTTGCTCATATAATAAATTATCTAATTTAGAAAACTAACTAGGTATCTATTTAAACTACTTGTTTTAAAAACTGCATTATCATCTGCGCGCTGTTTTGCGCATTCAATGTCATTGGCTTCCTTTCATCGTATGTTAAACACTACCTATAAAACTGTCCTGACCAATAAAATAAGGTTATGCCCACAACGTAGCTTGAAACTAAACACGATGCAAAATTAATCACCCATGCGCTTACTTGGCGTTCAACGCACACACTTTCTAACTTCGAAACAACCTATGTTCGATAGAGAGGATAATGCTTTGTAGCATTTCAAGTTATATTGGGTGTAAATGGGACGAGGCCGTGTCTATATCAACTTACACGTATGAAGCGTAAATAAAAATTGAATATTTCAGCCCCCCGGCGAAGGTTTCTGTTGACGTAGGCTTCCAATTTTGAATTTGGTTGCGACGTACGAGTGAAATACATCGCAAACCATGAATCAGAAATGATGACGTTACGTACTCTGAGGCTTTTGAATTATTTTTAGCTTGTGTTTTTAAGTCATATAAAAATTAGGATATTTACATCTGTCTCTTTAACCCCTTTAGTTTTATTAGTTTTTTTGGAAACTGCCGTTTAGATTTAATTAATGGTGGTTTCTCTGGTTTTTGAGAAAATAACCGCGAGCAATAAACGAAATGATAGAACAGATAATTGTTTGAAAAAAGTATGATTTTTAGGTATAAATTACACAAACACATGAAAAGTTGACATAAACATCTAATTCATTGGACTTGTATTTAGTTAATTTGTATTTTATAACAAACGCAATGTGACGAACAAACGAATTCCAACGGCATTTCAGAGTTGATATACTTATAAATAGATAAATCTGTTCTGTGAAAAAAATGTCGTAACAAAAAGATAATAGGTAAATGTTTTGATCTGATGTCAGTCAGTCACATTACTCTAAACCACATCACAAAACGCATATTTATAAAAAAGAATAATGTTTACGCAGGTTACTCGATTAAGCTATGTTTATACGAGTCTGTTTGCAATAATAAACATTACTGCTACATCGGGATCAATGTTTATTTCCTTCCATAATCAGTTTAAAAAAATCGAATGGTAGCTCTCTACCATGGGCTATGGCCTAGTTTAAGGACACGCAACTATAAGACGAAACGATTTTCCATACTTCGCTCAGAACAGAACCTGTAGCGCCTGCTTCACATTTCTTATTATTTTTGCTTGTATTCGGAAGCCCGACCCTTATTTCTCGATCCAAGCTTTTTAGCTTGTGCCATATTCTAATTTTAAAATACTTAAACAATACAGTAAAGACACAATCTATCTCAAACATAACTCCAACACACAACAAATAATCAATCAATATTGAAGTTGTGTTGGAGTTGCGTCGGAATAATTTTCAAGCAAATTCTGATGTTTATGATTTCGAAGTTTAGGCACTAGCTGTATTTCGTAGTTAATAAGTATTGAAGTTGTATTGAAGTTGGACCGTGTCTAAATGTGTTTTAAAGTTACAATACGACCTCTTACTATGCTAACCGGTTTCATCGCAGTAAGATCAGAATAACTATTAGATTTGTAGAGTTTTCAATCTTTTATGAGAACCATGTTTACACAGGTAACTTAATAAAGCTATGTTTACACGGTTGCCCGTCGGTATGTTTGCGATAATGTACAATTTACTGCTGCAGTGGGATCATGTTTATTTCCCGGAACATATTGTTGATTGAGGAAGACGGATTTCATAGTATTTACGATTTGCTGTTTGAAAACACTATTTGTGAACAGCAACTGTGAGAATTGTGTGATTAAAAAAATATATATATCCTAGGCCAGAAAATTACTTTTACATTTAGCATTTGTGATTACCTTCAGCTACTGAAACTAGTCACAAACGGGTCTTTGGTAGAGATGCGCAAAACGCTTCACTGAATTAAAGAGATTGATTCATATGTTTCGCTCGAGGAGATATGTATCACTCGTTTCGCTCATCTGTTCGCATTTTCGCCTCAATCGCATCGTGTCACTCGTTTGACTTGGCCGGCTCATTCGAATCACGAGTGAGAAAGAGCGAGCAAGTAACACTGTAATCACTGAGATAGATGAGTTACTGAGCGAGTTAAATCTTCAGTGAGTTGAAACAAAAGATATAATTCATTTAAATCACTCACTCGTGAACGACCCATGTTTAGACCCATGAGAAAATAAACATGTGTAATCTTCAGTAGGCCAAAACAAAAGACAGTTAAACCGTTTTATAATCTGTGGGTTTTTAAGTGCATGAAGACGAAAAGTTTCTACCAGAATCGAATTTGCGTGTCTTTTATTTCTAAACGATTCGTTTATTTTACAATAAGTAACTAGTTTTGCTATTCTAAAGGCCTATTTCGTGTTGCACACTTCAAAAGCTCCCAAAAACAATGACGAAAGTCGCTTGTTCCATTTCTCTCGTATTTTCGGATTCAAATTTTGTTGGAAGAACGTTGCTAGTTTTAAGATCTCGAGCAACAAACAACTTATTGTTTTAATTTTATTGTCTGCGAGCCTCTTGTGCTAGGTCTCAAGTAAGAGTTTATTAGTACTAAAATGCACCGAAATATTTAACCAAGTGGCTGGAAAGTACCCATAAAATGCTATAATAATTAAATTTAAACCTTCGTGAGACATATTTACTAGCACTAAGAGTGCTATTTTAACCGTCCCATAGCGCACTGTTGCACGTGACGTTGCCGACTGCCAGCCCTTTTAGTGCTTGAAGATGGAGACCTAAGCTCTCAGAAACGTATCGCGCGAAGTGACTAAAGTGACGTGCGTGTAGCCGTTATATTTTATAATGCTATAATAATACTAAATTACCTAGTCCTTATTTATGTGATAAGCCTACTCCCATTAAAGCCTGTTAATTTAAGAAATTATATCGTAGAATAGAAGAAGAAAGGTTAGAGGCCTTTGCAATGGGACACTAAATTTGGATAATAGACATGTTTGTTGGATCGTCAATGTTTCTACCTACTTAATGAAGTGGATTGAAATAAATGTAATTAAGTAGATAGGCTTACCTCCCCATATTAGCGTATTTACAAGGACAATGAAAACGGGATACCTTGCATGGAAATTTCAGTATACATTGTGACCCATTCATCAACTTTGACTTTGTGTTCTCAAATGGAAAATGCGGATGTGTATATAGAATTCAATTAAACAAAGTTATTATTGTTAACTGTTTGCGTTGCATTAATGTGTATTTTATACTATTTGTTAACTTTATTGGTTAATGACTTAATAATAAGTCATATCAAGTTTAGTATATTAACAGATTTATTTTAATTTATATTTCCTACCTTAACAGATAATATTAAGTATTTATATGGTCTTTTAAACACATTCTCACACATTCTTTATGATGGTATTTCAGAGTAAAAAAAGAAACGTTTTTCACAATTCCAACAAAAAAATCCCTGTTAAAAGTTAACTTTTGACTTAGGTTGTAAACATTAGAAGATCAAGCTACTAAAAAACATCGTAAAGTAAACCCCCAAGACAATTGTTTCATCAGTTTAGTTACGATTACCTGAGCGTACTAACTACACACATAACTAAACGAGGTACGCCCTTATTCCATTAGAAATAAAGTCTAGAAACGGCCAGCAGTTGTACAAGTCGACGCGCTTGAAGCGTCTTGTTCAGTGTTCAGGCAATTTCAGTCTCTCGCTGTATACCGTAGCGCGCGCGCGTGTCGCCCTCCCGCCCTCCGCGCCGTGAATAATTTAAACCACGACCGATATTCTTAAGGTTACAACCTATTTTCACACGAAAATCTATTTTACTCAAAATTCACTTTAATTAACGTGTGTGAAGTGAAGTTATGGACTAGTAAATGTGTGTCGTGCGTCGTTCGCTTGTCGGTTCAGTGTGTTAAGTAAGTTTTTGAAGTGTTCGCCAGTGGGTTTTTGTGGGTGGGCACCCTGGTACTTATTCTTTGGAAAGGTGAGTTAGATTTAAACGGCTTGTATTTGTGAACTTTACAGATGGAGGAGTGGTTAGTGGCATTATTAAAAATGCATGTTTTTAGGTCTTCTAATTTGCTAAATCATTGAAATAAAAAAGATTCTTACGTTCAGTAAACAACTTAATTATTTATTCAATACGGATATTAAAACTTGACTAAGTATTATAAAATAAGTCTATTGATATATGAAAAGGTAAGACAGGTAATTTCAAAAGATATTTAACTAAGAGGAAACTTCAAACTGTCAAGTAAAAAATGTAACAACGATCTGTTGGTATGCACTGGTTTTAGATTAAAACTTTTTACTCGTAGGTATTTAATTTAATTCGAATAAATTTAAGCTGTTTACAATTCTTAACAGGGATGCATACGCGACGTTTTTTTTGGGGGCTACCCGCAAAACAAACGTCGCGGAATTCAGCGTGGGTTTCAACTACCAAAGAAAAACATCTGGGTTTAATTTTTGTATGGAGCCCAAAGACAAAATTCAGCTGGAAGTTGGATTTCTCCGCCTTCAGGCTGGTCTACTCGTATCATAGCTGAAGTATAAGTTGCGCATTAGGTAGCTTTATCAATTTTATCATGATGTTAAAAATCCACACATTATTTATAATTGGTCCCGACTGTCGTTTGTTTGGAACCACGAACAAACTGTAGACTTCTACACACTTTTTTGGGTTCCGTAGTCAACTAGGAACCCTTATAGTATAGTATATTTTTATTTTTGTTAAAGGAAACCTGCACTTATTTAAAAGATTTAAGAGTATTCGTATAAGAAATAAAATATCTTCAATGTCTTCCGACACAGCATTTTTAAAGAAAAGTATACTTGGTATGGCTCCAAAAATCTATATTATAGATCTTTATCGGAACTTTATTATAGATTCTAAATAAATAAGAAGTATATAAAATATTATAAGTTTCAAAAGAAAATTATTTGATTTTTTAGTTGTACTATCCACTAAAAAATCAAATAATTTTCTTATTATTATACTGTTAAGGGTTTTTTGTCCGACTGCAATTAATATTAACATGTAGATTTAAAGAGAAAACACTAAAATGTGTATGCCCTGTGGCCCGACATGGTGATGTTACTCTATTTCTGTAAGACCTGTACCTCTGTTTATACTATATACCCATGTTGTACCAATAAACTATTAGACTTTGAAAAAAATAAAATAGTTTCGCCATGTCTGTCCGTCCGTCCGTCCGTCCGCGGATAATCTCAGTGACCATTAGCACTAGAAAGCTGAAATTTGGTACTAATATGTATATCAATCACGCCGACAAAGTGGTAAAATAAAAAGTGGAAAAAAATGTTTTATTAGGGTACCTCCCCTATACGTAAATTGAGGAGTGATTTTTTTTTTTCATTTCAACCCTAACTTGTGATATATTGTTGGATAGGTATTTCAAAATTAATAGGGGTTTACTAAAATAATTTTTTGATAATGTAAATATTTTCGGAAATAATCGCTCCAGAAGTAAAAAAAATGTGTCCCCCCCCTCTAATTTTTGAACCATAAGTTTTGAAAATATGAAAAAAATCTCAAAAGTAGAACTTTATAAAAACTTTCTAGGAAAACTATTTTGAACTTGATAGGTTGAATAGTTTAAAAAAAAATACAAAATAATTTCTGAATTAAGTTTGTAATTTAACCGTATAAGCAGGTGTTTATTGTACCTGTAATTTCTACAAAATCACAATGAAATGACGTGCTTTCAAATAAAGTTTTTTAACTCTTAAGTGGGGACACTTACTGTGACGGACGGAAAACTACGTAACCCTACACTGAGAGTGGCCCGACACGCTCTTGGCCGGTTTTTGTTTAAGCTACCTATATAGATTCGAGACAGGTATCCAATTTTTGAGATTTATGTGTAGCAGGAAATATACCTGGTCTTTAATTCAGATTTTAATACAACACGAATTCATCGTAAGACGGCGAAAGTAGGACTAGTTTTATTAATCTTAACACACGTATCGACTATTGCTCGCAATCCTAGATTACTCCTTTACGACTGTATCAAGTAGAAGAAAACCCTCTCAATCCAATCACGATCTCGTAGTAAGGTTGCCCTAAATCCGCACAAAGGGTACGGATATATTTAGACTTATCCCGTGTAATTGAAGTCATGTCCCTCTCGTGAAATACATAGGTAATTGTTAATTGTGCGATTTTAAACTATTCATAGACGTTTATGAATAAGGCGCTACTCTCTCTTTCTACTTGGCAATTATTATTCCCATCAGGGGGCTTAGCCAAGATGACAATCGTTTGCAGAAAACGAATCGAAACGATGTCCGTCTCTCTTTCGCAGTAATGAAGAGCGAGAGTGTGTAGTGTTTCGTTTCGTTTTCTGCAAACGATTGTCATCTTGGCTACAGGGCCTGCTAGCTCAATATGGTCGGCTTTTAATCGCCTGTCATTAGCTGTCACGTTCTAGCAATGGTCTAAGAGCTGGCCACATCAGATATGACATAATAATGAGAGCAATGAAACCTATCTAGTAAGATTGCAATACTATGCTTATTGCTAGATCCGGGAATCTGGCAGCTTTTAATGGGTGGTCAGAGTGACAGAGTAGCAAAGTTTTTGAATTGGAAAAAAGTAATACCAAAAGGTAAGGTAAAAACGGCCGAAGTTATCTTATTTATAGTGGACGGTTTCTATATTTTAACATAAGAACAAAAAATGCGTAATATTTCGGAAACAGAAACGGTAGGTGACAAACTATGAATAACATCATACATCGTTTTGGACTACTTTCCCCCATCAGAAACTTTTGGCAATGATATGATCTAATTATTTATATAATTTTTCATAATACTGCATCAAAACCAGAACTCTAGGATTTGTATTCTTAAAGTGGTTTGCATTCTTTGACCTCCACCACTTTCCAGCTGCCAGATGTCCGGATCTAGAAATAAGCATAGTATAGCAAACTAACAAGAGGGGTTACGTCGCTCTCATTAATTGTGTCATATCTGACGTGGCTAGCTCTCCGTCTACAAGTATATCAGTGCGAAAGTATGACTCGCTAGGCTATAAAATATCAACCATGCTATCCGTTCTGATGGTGGAGTCCGCCTTCCTCGTTTTCTCATTCCACTTTGCCCTGCACGCTAGACTTCAGAGACATTGAAGCATTCCAAGTCTTTCTTAATGGAATCTATCCGCCCCCGGGAATTATGAGGTCCTTGTATTCAGCAAGTGTTAAGGAGATCTTCTATGTAGGTACATGTTCATACCAAGGTGGTACTGAAATGAAAAAAAAATGTAATATGAAACAAACCTTATCAATAACAAAAAAATATGTATCTACACTCACATTGTAAGTCCTCTAAAACGTGTTCAAAAACGGTAGGCAATGGCTAGCATTACCACAACCGATTTTACTATGACAAGCTTTTTATCTGTGGTAGTAACGTAATTTTAACTTTACATGCTCATATTATGATACGTTATGAGTTTAAAATTCCGAACATCGAATTTGATAACATAATGTAAATCATGTCCTCCTTCCTGACCCGCCCGCGCGACCGCCGGCACAATCGAGTTGGCCATGGCGGTGCAATGGCGGTCATTCTATGGTTTCCGAAAACTTCATTTAGAATATATAATATGAGTGTAGATAAAGCAGTGTATGCAACTGTACGTAATTAGGCCTTAAAACACTCGTGTGATCTTATTATGAAACGAGCCACAGGCAAAACCACACTCGTATTTTAAGGACTCTTATTAAGTAACAGTTATATAAACTACTATATTACCTTTAGAATGATAGCGTCGTTAATAATAATAATTAATTCCAAAAAAGTCATTTTTTTATTATCAATAGAAATCTATAGTAAATAAAAAATTAAAAACTATATAAAAGAGTACGGAATCACAAACTGCTGATGCCATTAATATAACCATTTGCAACAGCCTTGGAAAATGGAATAAAGTTTTTAATACTTTTAACATAAGCGAGAATTATTAACGTAGTGACTAACGAAACTTGGTTACAACTTCTGCTAAAAGAGAAGGAGGTGATTGATAACTTAATTTTAATTAATTCCTTGTTTTGGAATATGTTGTGCTAGGCGATAGTTCTTTAGCAATTTGGTAAAACTAGATATTATATGTCTATATTAGACATATGTACATCCTAAACTATTGCTTATCTTAAGCCAAAGTACACGAAGATATAAACAATGAAAGCCAATGAATCAAAAACTTCTCATATAATTGGTTAGCCAATAATATTCCGTGTCTCAAAACTCAACTCTTACCTGTTAATACCACAATAGGTACTCTCGCTAATATATTTATGGCTCGAGATATTCACAGCGGCCATTATCGTAGTAAACATTTTATTCTACATCGCATTTTATTATTTAAGTAGAATAAGTTCTCTCCTCTCTTTTGGACCCGGGTATGTCCTTAAACTACGTTCAAAAGAGAGGTATGGGCACTGCAAATGTCATCTCGTTATCGGTGGTAGGGCACAGCACAGTGGATGTCATCTCGCTCAAATCTGGAGCAGAGCCTGACTGGAGATGTACCTCCACCTTACAGAAAACTACAGTCAAATAGCACTAGACTCGTAGTGTTGTGTTCCTGCTGGTTGCCAAAGAGCTCAAAGAGGATCCAGTGTGTTGACGACGAGGGACCCTTTTGTTCCTGTAGTCGTCAACACAGTGAATCCTCCTTTTTGTAAAGGGCCTGCAACGCGCATGTTACACCTCTGGAGTTGCAAGCATCTATAGGCTACGGTAGCTGCTTACGATCAGGAGGGCCATATGTTTGTTTGCCACCGTCGTGGTGTAAAAAAAAGTAGGTATTAACGTAATTATTCAAAATAATATGGTTAGAAAATCACGTCCACCAGGGAGTCTATTCGACATGGCATAACTGACAGTCGCATGCGAGACAACTATGATATCACACTTTTGTGACAGTTGATTCACCTAACCACCTACGTCAAAATCAACAGGTCTCGCTAGAGGAATTTCTCTATTGGCATGGGCGCCATCTTATTGTTTTGACGTTGACGTCAGTAAATTATGGGAATCCCACGTAAGGCATTTATTTACCTCTAGTAGGTAAAGAGAGCCTTAAAGCATTTTATGAAAACTCATTTGAAAGCGACATCTCTGAATGTCTTCTGAAACTAAATACGTGTGTGAGTACGTAAATCATACGTGAATTTTCGTGCTAAAATACTAGGCTAGAACTAGGGTAGTCTACATAGACGGCTTACAAGCAATTTTTTAGATTTGACGATGCATTTTTGGGTGTAGCAACTATGACGAAACCTGTGCTTTGGGTAAAAGATATGTGACAAATATTACATATTGCATAAAAATGACTGGTATGAATGATTTTAAGATTTCTTGTAACCAATAAATGTTTTTTGTGACAAGAAATAAAACAATACATCGACTTGTAAACCGACCACGTCGATCCAATAATATGTAGAAAAGGTTTAGTGCAAATAAATTATAATATCAAGAATACAACCTTGATATCTATCTCACGTGTTTATATCGAGACCCGAAAAAGTGAAAGATTACAAAATTATAACGAGTGTATGGTTAAAAAAGTGATATCTTGAGCGTTGCGGGGGGCACTAGAAGCAAACAAACTGCTGCCGAGAGTATTACAACATTTTTCACCACGCCACGGCAAAACAATACAAGCTTAGGTAAATACATAAAACAAAACAAATTAATTCTGCCAAATATTTATCGTTCAAAATCATCGTTCTATAACGTAAAGTAAGTACTGTTCTCCCTTGTGAAAAAAAAAAATTTACTGACGCTTTAAAAAAATCAAGATAGGCGGTGGTGCTGATGTGGTGAAAAAGCATTCATACACAAGAAAATAATTTTAATAAGAAAACCTAACTACTAATAATATAATTATTTAATTTTGCAATGTTTTGGTCTGTTTTAATACCTACTTATAGTGCTGCAGTCTTTGTTACGTCAACGTCTATGGAAAGTTTGAGGCATTTCAAAAACATCAGAAAAGAAATTAAATTCGAGAAATAAATGAATATTATAGGACAATTTTACACAAGTCGAACTAGGCCCACAGTAAGCTCAGTAAAGCTTGTGTTATGGGTACGAGACGACGAGTATATATATATATTAGATAAATATGGATAAATACTTAAATACATAGAAAACATCCATAACTCAGGAACAAATATCTGTGATAAACACACAAACAAATTCCCTGACCAGGATTCGAACCCGGGACCTCCTGCTTCGTAGGCAGGGTCACTACCGACTGGGCTAGGAGGCCGTTATTTCTATCGGTAGCCTGGAAGTCAGTGCCTTAAAGTATTGTTTGACATTTGATATTTCACGCAGATAAACATAGTAGAAAAATGGAGCCACAGTATAGTAATTATCAAAACAAACTCTGGTAGCCTGGCGGCCAGACGCCCGACTTACGCTCTAAGGATCGCGGGTTCAAACTTGGCTCCTACTACTGCCTCCTAACTTAACTAAGGTTTCCCTTCAAACAATTTTACACATCTTAAATATATAAAAGAAGAAACTGACTGACTGACTGACTGACTGACATATCAACGCACAGCCCAAACCGCTGGTTCGAGAGATTCCAAATTTGGCACGTAGGTTCTTTATAAGGTCTAGGGGTGCACTAAGAAAGGATTTTTCAAAATTCACCCCTTAAGGGGGTAAAATGGGGGTCCAAAGTTTGTATGGCGAATCAAGATTTGTTAGACTATTTTATTCGAAACTTCACAGGAGTATTCCTAATGATAAATGAGTAAACACGTGTTTCAGGTTTTTTGAAAATTCAACCCCTAAAAGGGGCAAATGTGGTCACAAAGTCTGAAAATCAACATGGGTATCGTATCCTTTTTGAGTACTTATAGTACGCGGGCGAAGCCGCGGGAAACGGCTAGTATTCTTCATATATTCTAATCTAATGTAAGACTCTTATATTACAAAGGTATTCCTAATCCTGAGAGTTGAGGATGTTATGGAAATATAAACATATCAGGTAAATAAATACAGTGCACAGTAGTACTAGTCATAATCCTCATGATTATAACTAATTGCCACTAACAAGACCCAAGTTTTGAATTACTATTTAGGAGACTCGGGATACGAAAACCAATGGGTCTTCATTTCAAAAAAGAAGTTGACGTTTACTGCAAGCAAATGTAATTGTGTATCTGACTGACTTACGTGTAAGTTATATTCCAATATTATATCATATTATGTTTCTTATATAATTAATTGATATGATTACACATGGCACTTTAAACTATACATACTTGTTTCTTTAAACATCGATTTTTTTAAGGGTGTTCAGTTTTTCAGCTGCTTTCGCCACCGCATCTGTATGTTTATTGGATCCGGTTAGGTAAGAAGCCGCCAGTGTGTCTTCGCATGTAGTATCCCACATGCACATGTACATGGGGAATGGCTATACAGCCGCATACAGTCAAGGCGTTGTAGGAGATTTATAGTGGCTTGCTTAATCTGAGGAAATCTACTCTAACATAGCATCCAAATTACACAAAATAATGCAGAACACAGTGAATGCAGGGTACTGTAGAGATATTCCCAACAGCAGGGTGGAAGAACACCTACAACTCATCGCACTTTTTGATGTTTATCCATTCGCTCCTCGGCCAGATATCGACATTTCTTTTATGGCATGTTAATTGAACTTTAGGTTAAATAGGTAATGCCAATCATATTATATTTTAACAGTTATATATTTTTAATAAATACCTACAATTAAAAATCATAAAAATTATAAATATGAATGTGCTCTCAGTGAAAATGTCTTAAAATCATATCAATTTTATAATTACTTCTAATAAGCATCTTACCTAGTTTGAATAGTCAGAAATCAACTTCGCGCAAAAGTTTCGTGGGGGCAATTACTAGAGGTCGCCTCCATCATTACTATCGGTAGCCTGGTAGTCAGTGCCTTAAAGGATTGTTTGACATCTGATACTTCACTACTTAAACATTATAGATACTGGTGCCGGCTATACTGTAAATTTATCAAAAATCTAAAATTACCGGTCGGCTTCCGTATAGCGTTGACAGCGTTGTAGAGCCCATCATGGAGATATTGAAAACATAAGTCTTTAAAGGTCGTAAATGGGCGCTAGTATGTGTGGCGTCAAGTTGAAAATACAAAAAAAAGTACGTTAATTTATCGTTACGCTTAAATTTTGACACACGGCGATGCCCACTTACTTAACCACCCACAAAATCTACATACTTACCAAATTTAAGGCCATTACGGTGGGCGTATAAGGTTTTAAGACCAGTTGAAATCGCAATTTGTTGAGCCTTAATTTATTTTTGAGCTTACTGCTCGAAATTTTTACAGAAGCTATAAGACCGTTTAGTAAAAAAATACCAAATTTAAGACCATACCGGTGGGTGCATAAGGATTTAAGACCATTTTAAGAAATAGTCGGCTTCATAACATCAACTGTAAGACACTCCTCCGTCTACAGCTCAGCCAGCCTCGTAGGTAAAGTCACTAAAATCTTACAGGACCCCCACCCCCAAACCATGGAACTGTGGGCTTAGAGGAGGCCAAAAAAGCTTGTTGAAGTGGTTGGCGGGTCAGGGTGTTTTTACCCATCCAAATTGCCATTGGAGCTGGGACGACGTATTGTGCCAAATTTCTTCTGAGTCACTCACTCCTAAGCCGCAGCACTGGCTACCGGCTTACCCGTCACCAAACAGGAGGTTTGGTGACGGGTGGACAGCTTTTCCAGACACTGTCAGTAATAATGACATTATTTCTCTACTCATCTTGCTCATCCTTCATTCATATACATAGAAAAGGATGGGTACAGAAATATTGACATTATTACTGGATAGAAATAAGTCAAATAATAATAACATTAAATAATTAAAATACTTTAGAAAAAAAGAAAAAGAAAAAATATATAAATGTACAAAAATGTATAACATAAAAAAGTTAAAAACTAAAATAAAAACGTCTTCTAAGGCTTTCCCACAAAATATGCACTTAATGAATACACACAAATCATACGTAAGTTAACCAGTGAACGCACCGGGTAGTTCGGTTTAACTGGTCCCTATGCACAACATTACATTGTTGCATTGCGCTTGGTGTTACCGAGCGCCTTTGTTCTTTACTCTTCCACCAGTTTTTGCATTCTACCCTCTCCCATTTAGCTTTAAGATAAATATTGTTTTCTCAGTAAGTGATTTATGTAAATCTTTTTGAGAAATAAATGTCTTAAACCGTATAGTATCTGGACCGGCACCTGATTGATTGAAATCTGGTTCCGGCTTTGAGTCCGTGTTTGTGCTCCACACAGGTGTTCTTGCGGTACTTAAGTAAATGCCACATGCGTGCCTGTGGGATGCTATATGCGTAGACACACTGGCGGCTTCTCACTTCACCGGAACCAATAAACAAGCAGGTGCGGTGGCCAAAGAAGCTGAAAAACTGAAGACCCATAAAACATTTTTATACCTTTCGTAGTCGAGACCCTTGGCGCGTGGGGACCCAGTGCTCAGTAACTTTTTAAAGAACGCAAAGAGGCTCGTCGACTCAATTGGTGACCAAAGAGCTGGCAGCTTACTCGCTCAACTCATAAGTTTTGCGATACAGCGGAGAAATGCTGCCACCATCCTCGTTTGTTAGTTTCTAACATGTCGATACATATAATATATATCGGAACCTCGACAAAACATATACCCATGGTAAATACCCCGTTTTAAATAGTTTTTGTAACTTCCATAAAAAAAATTGCGTTACGTTAAAAAAAAATTGTTTTATTTAGAACGTCATATAAATATTGAATACCATTTTTTTTTAATAAAAAAATATAGGGATGAACATTTAAAGCATTCTTTTAGAAACATGAATGAATGAATGAATGAATGAAAGATTTATTCATGACAATTACAAAAAAACATAATAAACAATAACATATACAAACCGAAACATTAATTGCCACGAAATCGTCGCAACTCAGCGTTAAATGCCGGCAGGGCCAGCACTGGTCTTCCGTTGCAACCATTTGACGACACGGCCCCATATAGACATTTGATCCTCACAACAAAACGAATCGATTGATACCGTACATGAAAAAAATTCACCATGCCTATTGTATGCTCCCACCGGAATTTGGTATGTAGGTTATTTGAAGTAGACTTTTCCGTGAGTACAAATTTGGAGCGGTAAAACCACTGATTAATTAACGTTATTTTCTTGTATTTTCAACTTGACGCCATATGATATGATATGATATTTATTCAAGAACTATTTACATCGTGTTATACATACTAGCGCCCATTTAAGACCTAGTAAGACTTATTTTTTCATGATCTCGAAGATGGGCTCTATATCGCTATATGGAAGCCAACCGATAAGATGTTTGATAAATTTACAGTGGGGCGGGCTAACAAGGTGTAATCTGTGTTCGTATCACGGATTTATATGAAGTGGATCTTTTTCTTAAACCTTGTCCCTAACCAAGGATGTGCATTTCTGTCATTGAATGTGACAACTAGTATCCGATACGTTTGCCTAAGTGAGAAAGAGAACTTGCCATGCGTGAAGACGGGAAAACATGATTCGTAACGTCAAAGAGGGACCTCTGTATAGTACTATTGTTTACTCGGTGCCCTAGCCAGAGTTGAAAATTATTACCGAGTAAAAGAGTCGTTCATAGGCGACTAGCATAAAACCGGCCAAGTGCGTGTCGGACCACGCATAATAGAGGGTTCCGTACCTTCAATGGAATAAGAACCAAACTAATACTAGAAGGTCGTATCTGATACCTATGGAAGGTTTTTTGGAGATAACTCAAAAATGGCTGAACTGATAATGTTCAAAACAATTTTCGTAGAAAGTATAGGTATGTAATAGAAAAATAAGATAATCTTCTCAATTTTTTTTTAAGTATATTATATGGACTTAGGGTTCAAATGTTACGGGGGAAGGGGGGGGGGGGGGGTCACTCAATTTTTCCGACATTCGAGGCGATTATTTCTGAAAATATTCACTAAATCACAAAATGTTCAAAAAAACCTCAATGTTATTTTTAAACACCTATCGATTGATGTGCAACATGTTGATATTAGGGGAAAAATTGTTTTTTGTAATTTAGTTACATGGAGCGCCCCCCATAAAAATATTTTCTCCTTCAATTTAACTACATGTAGTCTGGCCAGCCAACGAACGCAGTAGCAATGTACAGCGACCAATAGTATGACAACACTAAGAATCAGTGAAAAAGGCAGCAATGATCATCAAATTCTATGTTTTTAATTTTAGTTGGTATTTCCACCTCTTTCATTACGTGACATTCACGGTGTGTAAAAAGGAGACGGATATATTTCGTCTGATTTGTCATCAACTGTAACAAATAATCTGGTTGAGGCAATTGACATATGCCATAAAAACGAATTTAAATTCAATGTAGAAAGTTGCAGGAGTTCTATCTCACTCGCGCTTAAGACGAGAGAGTGAAATGCACTAGAAACAAATTCAATGTAAAAGAAATGTGAATTGAAATGTTCGTCACGAACACGGTGTCTCATCACAAAGGGTTGGCACATGTACGTATTAAAATTTGCCGCGCTTTTCTACTGAAAAAATGGTTTGCCAGACTATAATTAAATAGCGGCATGAAAAATACACCTTATGTCTAAATTTTATTTTATTTGTCTTATAGTTTCCGAGTAAAATGGCTGTGACATACGGACAGACGGACTGACGGACAGACAGACGGACATGACGAAACTACATTAAATACTTACCAACAGAGATGACCTATGGTTAACATTAAGTAACATTAGACTCTTTTGTCATAAAGTACTTATTTGATCAAAAATATACCAGAAACATTGACATACTTTGTTATTAAATCAAATACAAACATTGTAAAAATAATCAACCCAGCAGGATTTGAACCTGCATCGATACGCCTTGCCGGGGCACGATCGCTTTACCAATTAAACTATGGGTCAATTTACTACGTTGGCGAAATTTTCAATGCCTTCAATCATCTTTTTGCATTTATTTTTGATCTACATCGGCTTTACAGCAGCTGAGCCCCGGCAAGGCGTATCGATGCAGGTTCAAGTCCTCTTGGGTTGATTATTTTTTCAATGTTTTCAATAATTGTATTTGATTCAATAACGAACGAAATAAGTGGAATGCCTTACTTTAAAACCATGCAAAAATAATTATAAACATAAACATGTTTCAACAAATATTACTTAGACTTAAGTATTGGCAACGACATATCAATTCCGGGGTATTGGTAACGGCATATGACACTGCCAAGTTGTGCAGCATGAGTTTTTAACGATCTCACTAACTTGCTTGGAGTGCTTGCCTCGAAAGAAACATCCTATTGTATTTTTAGGGCTCCGTAGTCAACAGTTTCGTTTTTTTTCGTTTGTCCGTCCGTCCGTACCTATATCATAGCCATTTTACTCAGAAACTATATTCTTTATAAAATTTAAACATAGGATGTATTATGTTTGCCGCTTATTAGTTCTGTAGTTAAATTGTAGAAAAAATATTTTTAGGGGGGGCGCTCCGTACATGTACCTAATTTTTAGGGTTCCATAGCCAAATGGCAAAAAACGGAACCCTTATGGATTCGTCATGTCTGTCTGTCTGTCTGTCCGTCCGTGTGTCACAGCCATTTTACTCGGAAACTATACGACGTATCTGAATGAAATTTACACATAAGGTGTATTTTGTATGCCGCTACTTAGTTATGTAGTTAAATTTGAAAAAAAAAAATTTAGGGGGCGCTCCATAGATGTAACTAAATTTCAAAAAATTTTTTTTAACCAAATATCAACATGTGACACATCAATTGATAGGTCTTTAAAAATAACATTGAGATTTCTTTGACCATTTTGTGATTAAGTGAATATTTTCTGAAATAATCACTTCGAAAGTCAGAAAAATTGTGTCCCCCCCCTGTAACTTTTGAACCGTAAGTCCAAAAAATATGAAAAAATTTGAGACGATGTGCCTTATCATATACTTTCTACGAAAATTATTTTGAACATTATCGGTTCAGCCATTTTTGAGTTATTTCCAAAAAACTTCTTCCATAGGCATCAGATACGACCTTTTGGTATTAGTTTAGTTCTTATTACATTGAAGGTACGGAACCCTCCTATGCGTGGTCCGACACGCACTTGGCCGGTTTTTTATGTACCTTTTTACCATATTCTACTAACAGAACGAGCGGTGCGCAGCTAAGTGAGTTCTTACATTTAATTTTTAATTGTACCGAGCAATGTCACAAGCTGCCATTACACGTGTTGAACATGGCGTCAGGTACACCACAAGACTTAAGGACTCTAGTATTCTGTACCCAGTTAAGGAGACTTTCATAACTCAAGTTATTAGTTTAGTAACTTGAGCAAGTTTCGCAAGTTCGTGTTCTTGTTACATATTAATATTCCTTCTGAATACCTTATAGTTTACTATAATATAAGACTTGACTTATATAATGCTTATTAATTAGGTAATCTACCATATTATCATCATTAGATAAATGCTCTATTAGGAATAAGCGCTGGTAGCCTATTGGTAAAACGTGGGACTTTCAATCCGAAGGTCACGGATTCGAACCTGGGGGGTGATTTTTGAGTTGCGAGCGCTCGAATATGACATTTAAAACTCTGAATAAAACGAATAAATATTGTTTTAAAAATAACAGCGATAGTAATTTAAAATCATGATTATTTATACTATTAATTTCATGCGTAAATAATTTCGGAAAACTATTGTGTGCGATTATATTCGAGGTTAAATTCTTTGAATTCGTGCGCTCGATTGTCAAAAACCGCCCCACTGGTCTGATCGTATTTCTAAGATTATCAAAAGTTATGTACCTATTCATATTTTACCTGATACGTTTGGGATAGAAAAACATCGAAAGGAAACCAGATCAAATTTAAACAATGCCTAGTTTTCCCCATTGGGTTGGAATGTCCGATGGCAGTCGTTTTCGTAAAAACTAGAGCCTACGCCAAGGTTAATTTAACTGCGGTAACAAGACAAGAAAAACGCTACGAGGATGAAGATGTTGATAATATTATTATTATGCAAATGTACGCATTACTGCCCTTAGTATGCAAACCCACATTTTGTGGCTTGAAAGCACCATTTCAGTATTCAATAATCTTACTTGACATGAAAAAGCAATATACAGTCTTCGATAAAAGATCAGCAACTCCACCTGGATTGCTATTCCGATATTAACTAACTATAGTTGAATCAAACCAGTCTAAATAACCTAAAGATCTATAAGAACTACGAGAATTCAAAGACCAATCTTATGCTGGTTAGATAGAAACATCAATTTCTGCACTTAAAGCTGATATTATCGACTTTAATATTGCAGAATCATCATTTCCCCTTCATAGCGCATATTCACATTTCCAAGTCAAATTCCTGTGTTTACTTCTAGTTTACATTCTATAATAATCCTTCTACACCTCGTATGTCTCAAACTTTGCAATGGCAAAAGCAACCTTGTGCGGTTTGGTATAAAGTTTATATTTAAATACAGACTAAGCGGAGATAAAACAGGTAAGGTTAGCAGTGCTTTGCGGTGTTTATACCTACTAAGTGCAACGATAACTGGCTTTTCGTGACATGCAACAAAACGTTGTGTGATATGCTCTTAGAGTTCATAGAGGTCAAGGGTTACATGCTTGTAAAAAACTGCTTTTGTCGTATTAAATGACTTAAATGAGTTTTTGGAACAGGGTTTAAGTAAATGCTATAAACTTAAGGAGGATTCACTGTGTTGACTGCTAAAGGAACAAGAGGGTCCCTCGTCGTCAACACACTGGGTCCTCTTTGAGGGACCACCTTGGGGTATAGAGGGGCAACCTTACTCACCAGCAGGAAAACAACACTACGAGTAGGATCTAGTGCTATTTGGCTGTGGTTTTCTGTAAGGTCCTGTTTCTGTAAGGTTTTCTGTAAGGACCAGTCGGGCTCTGTTCCAGATTTGAGCGAGATGGCATTCATTGTGCTGTGCCCTACCACACATAGCGAGATGGCATTCGCAATACCCATAGCTCTCTTTTGGAGATAGTTTAAGTATATCTATTTGTAATAACGGGACTTAACCGCGTATATATTTCTAAAAATTACCTTCGACGTTTCGAGGACGACATTGTCCCCGTGGTCCCGAAGAAAGACTGGCTCCAGTTGACATCAACATCTTCTAGCCGCGCGAGTTTTTCGTCGAAGGTAATTTTTAGAAATATATACGCGGTTAAGTCCCGTTATTACAAATAGATATGTGTAAAAACCGTGAAAGTTTAAATCAGTGTTTAGTTTAAGTATGTACTTAAACTAGTGTCTGCGCTACTGTAGCGTCCGTGTCTGGACGTAGTTAAAATTTTCCGGGTCCAAAAACATAGTAGTTAGGTAACTTTAAATTTAACTTTGATTATATAATAATTTAACAGTTAAATTAAAGTATTTGTAGTGCGTGAAGTGTTTCAGAAGCTCTCCATTTTCATTTTTACAAACTCTCCGAAATACCAATATTGCGTGTAATAAAACCATAAAATAACTATAATATCATAAAATTACTCGCGACACTATAAATTTGATAATTTGTTTTGTTTCCCCAGAGTTAGCTTCTATGACAAAATGCTGAGGTACTTAAAGTACCTAAATAATCATCATCATCATCTCCTCCTCCGTTTTCGGCTACAGCGACTGCGTTCTACCGCTGAGAGCGACGCTGGTGCGCTCTTAAGTGACTGATTTAATTTCTAATTTTTGCAGCAAATGTGCGGCCCCACTCGCTGCAAGTCAGCACCCCTCCGACATAGCAGTAATTTATAGCCACAACGGTCTGGCCTTTAGAAATTTAAAGTTAGTTAATACTTTATATTAAGTAAGGTAATTTTAGCAATAATAGGTAGAGTTTGCCCGGAAAGCGAAGTGTCGTGGTTTATACTCGTATGGGAGCTCATACATTCGACGTCACTTTTCTTTCTGGACAGACTAATATATATTGCAGTAAAAAATAGGGTCTATTATTCCGGGCCGGAAGATCAAGGAAGCAAAGGAGTTGCTTTCATAGTTCCGGCAGGAATAGCAAAATACGTCCTAGGCTATAGAGCTGTCAACGACCGCATTATAGTTATACGATTGAACACCTCGCCATGCAAACTGAACATCATCCAAGAATACGCCCCCACAGCACAATCAACCGAGGACGAAATTGAAAGCTTTTATGGTACGCTGTCACTGACATTCAAGGACATTCCGCAAAGAGAAATTACCATGATCATAGGAGATTTCAACGCAAAGGTTGGTAAAACTGAAGACGATGAGCATTTTCGTCGTGTGGTTGGTAGATATGGTATCGGGGAGCGAAACGAACGCGGTGAGCGCCTCCTACAATTCTGCAGTGAGGAAAATTATACCCTCACAAATACCTGCTTCCGCCATCATGTTCGCCGACTCTACACTTGGATTTCGCCGGGAGACAAATATAGAAATCAAATAGATTTAATTATAGGAACAAGGTGGAGAACATCGGTTACAAATACCACCACTTTCCCCGGAGCTGATTGCGGCAGCGATCATCAGCTTTTGGTTTCCACAGTTCGAGTCAGTCTGAAGAAAATACGCAAACCAAAATCTATTCTCAATCTGCGGAGAGTAAACCTGAGCGGCTTCAATGCTGACATAGAGAGGAGAATGCTGAACGTATCATACGAGCCTACAATGGATACCGACGCCAAATGGGATCTTTTAAAAGCGACGATCGTCGAGACGGCCAAAGCACACGTCCTCGAAAAACCAGGTATGAAGAATTTCATAACACCTGAGACGCAGGAGGTCATTACAAAATGTCGAGAACTTAAAGAGTCTGGAACGAGCTCCGTCGAGGACCAGGATAGATATGCTGAGTTGAGTCGGGAGGTACAAAGGAGATGCCGGCAGGATTACAATGCACACATTAATAACATCTGCATAGAGCTTGAGCAAAGTTCCGTGAAACACGAAATCAAAAACCTGTTTCTCAAAGTTAAATAACTAACTCAAAAGCGACACATTAAATCCTGTGCTATTGAAGACGTAAATAAGTGCCTCCTGACCGACACGTCTCAAATACTGGAGCGATGGAAGGTCTACTGCCAGTCCTTATATGATACTGGTGTACCAAATACCCAAGTAGTCCAGTGGACAGACACCGAGCCAGATATTTTGCGCTCAGAAGTGGAACAAGCCATTAAATCGCTCAAGTGTGGGAAGTCGCCGGGGAAAGATGGTCTTCCGGGAGAACTTCTGAAGAACCTAGGAGACAAAGGAACATTAGTGCTTCTGGATATATGCAACTGTGTTTGGAGATCGGGAAAATGGCCCAAGGAGTGGACAGAGTCCGTATTTATTCCTCTCCATAAGAAAGGGTCCACCAAAGACTGTGGAAACTACAGGACCATCGCCCTCATTTCCCATGCAAGTAAAATACTTTGCATATCATCAACCAACGGCTCTGCCACTATCTTCGTCACCAGATCCCAGAAGAACAAGCGGGTTTTGTAAAAGGCAAGGGCACAAGGGAGCAGCTACTCAATATTCGTCAAGTTATCGAAACGAGCAGAGAGTGGAACAATCCGGTTATCCTGTGCTTCATTGACTACACCAAGGCCTTCGACTGCGTGCAATGGGACAAACTGTGGGTTGTGTTGCAGGAGATGGGAGTTCCAGATCACTTACTCAGTTTGATTGGTCACTTGTACGCGGAAAATAGCTCTTTCGTCAGAACACCGATTGTTCTAATGTGTTCGGGGGTAAGAAAGGAGTGCGCCAGAGCTGTATTCTGTCTAAGGCACTCTTCAACATATACGGAGAGTACATTGTCCGTAGGACGATTGAAGACTGGGATAATGGGTTCCCTATAGGCGGGAAGAGAATATCGAATTTCAGATACGCGGACGACACAGTACTTCTGGCCACGATGAGATGCAGGAGCTGTTTCAGAGACTCGATACTGAAAGCAATCGAATGGGTCTCGCAGTAAACAGGAGTAAGACTAAAATCATGGTGGTGGATCGTGCTAATAAGCTGACAAACTCGGATAGCATTATTCCTGGCGTGGATACGGTGGATCACTACATTTATCTAGGCGCACAAGTGAACAAAGACGGTAGCTGCGCACCAGAGATAAAGAGACGCATTGGAATGACCAGGGATGCTATAACTCGCCTTAACAATGTTTGGAAGAAGAGGGGGTTGTCAATCAACACCAAGATCCGTTTGGTTCGGGCCTTGATATTTCCCATCTTCCTGTATGGTGCTGAGACATGGACTATCTTGACTCGTGAAAGGCAAAGGATTGACGCTTTGGAGATGTGGTGCTGGAGGCGCATGTTGAGGATACCCTGGATCACCCGTCGCACCAACAAGTCAATCCTTTCGCAGCTGAAAATCAAAACCCGGCTATCCACGATATGCCAGCAGCGAATTCTGGCCTATTTCGGCCATATAGTGAGAAAGGGAGATGAGAGCCTGGAAAAACTAATAGTAGTTGGAAGCACTAGATGGAGAGACCAAGTCATGGACTCATCTTCCTCAAAACTTTGCGCTGTTGTACTGAACGCCATGGACAGAAGCCGATGGAGACGGTTCATACACACAAAGTTCAAATCATCCGGTGATGACCACGATCCTCAGTCATGAGGGAACGACCGAAGAGAGAGAAGAAAAAATAGGGAGCCAATTGACCAAAACTACCTATACAGACGCATTATGTGACGTGAGTAAGGCTTGCAATTATCCGGAAATTACCCGGATAATACAGATATTTCGAATAATATCCATACAAATTACTATTCGAAACATTCGGATTGCAAGCCCTATACTCAATGTCTTTAGGTATTTAAATAAAAGTAAACAAACAATTTTTAAATTTTCGGGTAGTTATAACTTTTATTGGTTAACCAATCAAATACAAAATTGCCTGGATCTGTCACTTAACGATCTGGCTTTAACCAATATTATTTGATCGTGTAATGTTTTCATCTACCCTCAACTGGCTTAAGGAGCCATTTGAGGGTAGATCTTATTTACTTTTATTTAAATACCTAAAGATACAGAGTATAGATGTGAGCGCTACATAATACTAACCTCTTTAGTTTCCGTCATTCATCAAGCCACCCATAGTCAATTAATTTCGTAAACAAGTTAATCTTTGATAAAGTAATACGGACATTTTCAAAAACCCAACGTGTACAATTAATCAATCAGAACACAAACGTGTTCAAGATCGAGCATGCAGATACCATTAGGGTGGTATTTTTGTCCGGCCGGCCAATTTCCGGTTTTTCGTGACTCGCCAAAAGGACAATGGACATATTGTACATAGTTCAGCCACTTTGACACTCTATTAAGTGTTTTGCTTTGATCGGGTTGAGTCTTTGATAAGTTGAAAGGAAAATATTTTGGGCAGTTAGTTAATGTTGATGAAGATTATTCTTAGTTGAGAATCAAAGATAAAGTTTTGACGGTTACAAAATAGGTTCTGAACATTTGTTCAACTAAGCAAGAACGGCTGCTAAAGATACCACAACGGCAGCCTAAGACGCATATTTTAGATATAGTGGAAAATATCGCAGAAACGGGTAAGTCTAGATAGCTCAGTTAGAGTGGTGGATATGTATCCCAATCTCAGATTCGTGAGTTTAAGTCTCACCCGAGGCAGTGGATTTTTAAATTTTTCCTTTATTTTTGAAACAATGTACTCATGTCAGCAAATTATAGGATCTTTGATAAGCTCTCGCAATAACCTGTGACATTATTATAGACTAAGAGCTGGCCACGTCAGATATGACAAAAAAATGAGAGTAACAAAACCCGTCTTACCTCTCGTATGTGGGTGGTCAAAAAGTCGTGGGTTCAAGCTTCGGTTGTGGCATATAGAGCAAACAAAAACGTTTTCGAAAAAAATACAAAATGATGACCGAAAATGTGGGCATAGCAGGATCCTTATCATAGACAGATAAGAGAATAGATAGATTGCTATACTATCTTTATTGCTAGATCCGGGCATATGGCAGCTTTTTATTGGTGGAGGTCAGAGTGAGAGACTATCAAAATTGTTCAGTTAGAAAAAAATAATAACAAAATAGCAAGTACCTAGGTATCAATTAGCAAAACCAGTTAAATTATAACTGGAAACGTTAAAATCTAATAATGATTTGTTTTTGTCTGCATATTACCTACACAAAAACGATGCAATTTAAAACTAATCCCTGTGTTAACTGTTATCTGACTATATATTAAAAATAAAAATACAACTGCCATTAGGTACTCCTATGTAAAAATGGTGTCCTGTAGCCACCTACAATGTTATAGACGGAGAGCTGCCCACGTCAGATATGACACAATAATGAGAGCAACGAAACCCATGTAGTTAGTTTGCTATACTATGCTTATTTCTAGATCCGGACATCTGGCAGCTGTAAAGTGGTGGAGGTCAAAGAATGCAAATAACTTGAAGAAAACAAATCCTAGAGTTCTGGGTTTAATGAAATACTATGGGAAATTATGTAATTAATTAGGTTATATCATATCCAGAAGGTTCTGTTGGGGGAAAGTAGTGCCAAATGATGTAAAATGAAATTTTTAGTTAGTCGCCTACTGTTTTTGTTTCCGCAATAATAGGCAATGGTTTTAAATCACATGTTAAAATATAGGCCTTGTCCTATATAAATTACACAACTTTGGCATTTTTTACCTATTTTGGTTATACTTTTTTCCAACTTAAAATCTTTGTTGGTCTGTCACTCTGACATCCACCCATTAAAAGCTGCCAGATGCCTGGATCTAGCAATAAGGATGGTAAATCAGTCTAACTAGACAGGTTTCATTGCTCTCATTATTGTGTCACATCTGACGTGGCCAGCTCTTAGACCATTATGAAGTTATAATAATTGACTGAATTTTATTTTGAAAATGGCTAGCAGTGAGAGCCTTAATGAGACTTTCACATTAATTGAATATAAAAATACAAATAATTTTAAATATAATCCAAGTCTCAAATTAAAAACCTATATACGCTCCGCTAATGATGCTCTTTCTCTTTAATTAAAAGATTTTCTAATCACCTTCGAATCTTCTTACCTTATAATGAAGCTATTCTATTTAATTAATTGTTACGTCTTTCTCGGCGTATCTCTCGTCTTAATTATTTGTTAAAAATATTGTAATCTGATATCTTAGAAGTAATTTTAAAATTAATAATTTTAAACAAAAAAAAACCGACTTCACTTAGCCTCCACCTTTCCAAAAGCAAATGCTCGTGCGGCTGTAAAAAATACTCAAATCACTATAGGTGGCTATAATATTTCGTTGAAGAGTTCCCTCGTTTTCTCCAGGACCCCATCATCAGATCCTGACCTGATGCCAATGGGACCAACTGTGACATATACTCTTCCAAGTAATAACAGACTATCCCAAATGGGTCCAGTCCAGCTGTCTTTGGTGACGATTATCCGAAGACGATTCGAAGGTGATTAGAAAATCTTTAATTAAAAGCATCCTTAGCGGTGTGTGTATTTTCACCCATACATAAAAAACAAGATCCCGACGAATTGAGAACATTCTCCTTCGAAATCTTGAAGTCGGTTAAAAAGACACTCGTACATAACGATGAACTTATTAGCTATTAGTGGTTAGGGCGTCTGCCGCAAATACAGAAGGCACTGGAGGCCTAGGTTACTTTTTCCCCGGTATATAACATCTATATACGTTTATAATTTATATACCGACTTATAGTAGTGTGTTTACTTAAAAAATCAACAAATCAAAATATTTATTTAAATAATTTGATTAGTTAGTTCTTCAGTTGTAATAGATACGAATTTAAATTTGTAACCGACCTCTTAGCTTAAATTGCTATTGCGTGTTTCTAATTCACCTTTCTCCGTAATAGGGTGTTTTTCAAATTGCTTCAAACAACATCCGTTTTTCATGCGGTCATACTAGAGGCATTTTTCAACCAGCCAACTACGGTTGTTGTGAGGCGATTTATCTTGATTTACATTCCGTGTTAAAAATGTGGGATTAAGTTGTCGTTGTGCACTGAAGGGTTTATTTTGTATCAGGGTTCAGCAGTAGAAATAATTATGCGGGTGAGGTATTCAAAATTATGTCAGCACAACTTTATTTCTAAGTGAATTCGTTACGCTAAATGTATATTGTTTCCAGTAAAAAGCCAGGGCTTGTAACCGGTTTTTGCAAAAAGCCCCGAAATAACCCAATATGTTTACATATTTTATGGTTTTTACGTAGAACTCAATATTGTTTTTAGGTTATGACTTTATATTGTAAGATTTTTCGATTAAATATGAAATAGTAAACGAAAGAACGGAAAAAAAACGGTATTTTAGTATGGAGAAAAATACCGGTTACAAGCCCTGGTTAAAGCAATGGCGCCTGGTTACAGTGTCCGAGATACAACCGGATGGCTCGCGGTATTTAAGCGCCCTATGTGTTTTGGAACTACCCTGTGCAACCCGAATTGAGCCACGTGGGACCTTGTTTTTCATCTCCCCCTCATTTTTTTCCCGCTTCCAACTCTGACGGATTGATCACCGATCAGCCGTTGTGAATAGCAATTCGCATGCTAGAGCTTGAACCGTAAATAGCTCAACAATTAAATAGTTGTGAAACAGTATTCTTCAAATGTCATGGCACTTCACTAAGGAAGGATTTATGGAAACTCAACCCTTAAGGGAGTTTAAAAGGGTTTGAAAGTTTTTAACGAGTTTTACGCGAGGGAAGCTGCGGGCGGATGGTAATAATGCAGTAATATTTTCCTAAAACCTGCTAGTGTGTCACTAAAAGTCTGAAATTGGGTTAATTTCGGGTACTCGGTGCTTAGGTTAAAGCGTCTGTAGCACCGAGTGAATTCGTTACGCTAAATGTATATTGTTTCCAGTATAGATAAAGCCAGGGCTTGTAACCGGTTGTTGCAAAAAGCCCCGAAATAACCCAATATGTTTACATATTTTATGGTTTTTACGTAGAACTCAATATTGTTTTTAGGTTATGACTTTATAACTATTGTAAGATTTTTCGATTAAATATGAAATAGTAAACGAAAGAACGAAAAAAGTGAGTGAGTGTTAACTCACCCACGTTTTCTTTATTATTTAAATCAGACAATTTACGCGCTACCATGCAAACATTTAATTTTCACGTATATAATGCAACGGTCTTATATACAGTACGAGTAAATCAGCTGCATATAATATAATTAGAAGAGATTATGGTTGAAGCTGTTAGTTACCGAATTTAAACGATTTAAATTCTCACTGGTTTCGATAAAAAAATATTGAAACGTATATCGTACATATATAAGCATTAAAAAAAAATCAGAAATTATAGTTATCAATCCACATTTATGGTTTACGAGCCACGAGAATGTTTCGATTAAATAATTTTTAACCGTTTTCCAGGTCTCATCAATCCAGATTTTTTAAATCGCTAATATCTTCAACAGGAAGTGGTAAAGGTTAAAATTAGATTTTAAATATAAAATATTAATAATATAACTAAAACTCGGTGTTCAAATAAAAAATATCTCCTAAGTCGCTTCCAATTCGTAGTATGTCCAGAGGGCTGGCTGCATTGCTATGTTGTAAGGCAATCTATATATATAAAAGAAGAAACTGACTGACTGACTGACATATGAACGCACAGCCCAAACCGCTGAGTCTAGAGATTTCATATTTGGCACATAGGTTCCTTATAAGGTCTAGGGGAGCACTAAGAAAGGATTTTTCAAAATTCACCCCCTAAGGGGTAAAATGGGGGTCCAAAGTTTTTATGGCGAAACAAGATTTGTTAGACTATTTTATTCGAAACTTCATAGGAGTATTCCTAGCGATAAATGAGTAAACACGTGTTTCAGGTTTTTGTAATTCAACCTCCAAAAGGGCCAAATGTGGTCACAAAATCTGAAAATCAACATGGGTATCGTATCCTTTTTGAGTACTTATAGTACGCGGGCGAAGCCGCGGGAAAAGGCTAGTGCTTATATATTCGTTGAACGATATACTGGCCATCCCTTTACCGTTTGGTAAATAAAAAGGTTTGTTACATTTTGTGAAAGTCCAAACTATATTGAACCTTTAATCGACTAAGATTGAATTCAATTCAATTAACACAGGTCAATTAATCTTACTACGCATGGAAAAGTGTTAAATGGCACATAAATACTATATGATTTCAAGCTCACATGGTCATTCACATAATAAATATTATTTGAAACGGGGTATTTACCATGCATATTAGCGTTTTCGAGCACCCGATATTCCGGCGTAGTTGCATGCGCCATCAGCACGGAGTAACTGACGTTGCGGCGAGTTTTAGTAGTCTACCCACACACCGTAGCGGTCTTCCCTCTTTCGAGTTCGCAGTAGTAGTAGTAGAACGAAAAAAGCGAACTCGGAAACGCTAATATATACATGGTAAATACCCCGTTTCAAATAATATTTATAACATAAATACTAGATGAACTTGAAACAAGTTTAAAACATGCATTTGAGAACTGTTTAAGTTAAAGTTCTGTTGTGCGGAAAGTATATTTTAGTCCGTACCAAGTTAAAAGAATATTCATGGAACTCCGTTCGTATACTTTATGTTCGCCGCAAAATGAATAAATACATGTTAATGATACCTTTTCAAATAAAATTTACACCTGGAATGAAGGTTTCTAAAGATAAGCGTTTTTAACAGCAACTAAATTTACTTTGTTTAAAATACTGAAACATTTTAGATATACATTGTTTTGTAGTTGACACGAAAACAAAACAATTACACATAGTTATTTGAAATATCTTTTCTATTTATTAATCAATCGTAAATAAAAGAAACGGTTTTGAAAAACACGTAGAATTTTTTTGTCGCTGTAGTTGAAAGTGATGATAAACGATTCAAAACAAAACTAAGTAAGTACGAATTAGAAATAAAATATAGAGCAAGGCATAAAGCAGCCCTTACATTTTATATTTACGTACAGGCATTACTCGAGAATAAATCGATAAATCGAGATCGTATTTGTACTTTTTATGAAACCACAGCACGTGTTAATGTAGAGGTTTCATGTTACCTGAATGTTTTTTTTTAATACCACGATGTTGGCAAACAAGCATACGGCCCGCCTGATGGTAAGCAGTTACCGTAGCCTATGGATGCCTGCAACTCCAGAGGTGTAACATGCGCGTTGCCGACCCTTTACAAAAAGAAGGATTCACTTTGTTGACGGCTAAAGGAACAAGGGGGTCCCTCATCGTCAACACACTGGGTCCTCTCTGAGCTGTTTGGCAACCTTACTCGCCACCAGGAACACAACACCATGAGTGTAGGGTCTAGTGCTCTTTGGCTGCGGTTTTCTGTAAGGTGGAGGTACTGCCCCAGTCGGGCTCTGCTCCAGATTTGAGCTAGATAACATTCGCTGTGCTGTGCCCTACCACAAATAGCGAGATGTCATTCGCAGTACCCATACCTCTCTTTTGGACGTAGTTTAAGGACATTTCCGTGTCCGAACGTAGTTTAAGGACATACGGGATCCGTATGTCCTTAAACTACGTTCGGACACGGACGGGATCCATATGTCCTTAAACTACGTTCGGACACGGACGGGTTACTCCTGTATATTATCATTTAGTATAAGTATGCAGGAATTGCAGGAGAAATATATGGGTGGATTTTTAACGAGTTAGTAGAGCATACCGTGATGTAACGTGAAAATGGTTTTATTTACAAGACGTTTCCAACCCGTTTGTAATTGAATTGTATTTTGTATTTTCTTAATTCAAGGTGTAACAATAATACTGGTGGCCAGTTTAAGAGTAAAAAAAAAAGATTATGTATGTAGGGTTTGGCCGGCTTGGGCGACGTGCCCCATACAAAAAAAAATTCGCGTCCAAAAAATTTTTTACAGTACGATAGCGATTATGCTCTTTAATCCCTTAAAGAGCATAATCGCTATCGTACTGTAAAAAAATTAATAGTAGCTCATGTAACTGTTACGTAATAAGGGTCCTTAAAACATGTGTGTGGTTTTATGAAACGAGCAGAAGGTGAGTTTCATAATAAGATCACACGAGTGTTTTAAGGCCTAATTACCGTACAGTTGCATACACTGCTTTATCTACACTCATATTATTTATCCAAAATGCCGTATCCGGAAACCATAGAATGGCCGCCATTGCACCGCCATGACCAACTCGATTGTGTCGGGGAGGCGCGTGTCGAGCTGTCGGCGGATGCGCGGGAGGGTGCAGGTGTACATTATGTTATCAAAACTCATAGCACATCAATATTTGAGCATGAAAAGTTAAAATTACGTTACTGCCACAGATAAAAAGCTTATCATAGTAAAATCGGTCGTGGTAATGCTAGCCATTGCCTACCGTTTTCGAACACGTTTTAGAGAACTTACAATATGAGTGTAGATAAAGTATTTTATGTTACATCCTGTATAACAAGATGAAGGGAATTAGGAAAACAAATGAAACAGGTGTCACATCTTAGGGATTAAGTAAAATAAATTGGCTGATTCAGCAGACACGTATTCGTTATACTTATCAGTGTTCTCAATTCACCTTGATTAAATCGAATAAGAACGGTGTACTGCGTTCGGGATCCTCGTAGATTGCGAAAATCTTTAATATCGTTCACAACATAAAGAGATTTTCTCAAAGATAAGCTCGAGAGAAAATTCTTCCGACGCTCGACGGAAGACTCTTGGATAATGCAAGTGCTAAATTTACTAGATTACGGTGTAAAGTTAGTTTATTTTGTTTGTGGTTTTATATTTACAATAAATGAGTTGCTCGTGTAACCGTGTTATATTTTACTTTTCTAGTTTAATCGAGAGAAAGTTAGCAATATAACAAATAGAGGAAAGAAAAACTATAATTGCAGTTATAATATATACAAAAATATAAACTTATATAGATGTCTGAATGCAGGAGACGCTGGTTGGATCCAGTCCTGGGCACCGGTGGCCTAGGTCACTTTTTCCTTTGTATATGACATCTATATAAGTTTATAATTTATGCAGTAGTGTGTCAACTTAAAATAAACAAATCAAAATATTTATTGATACTAATTTGATTTCTTCTTCAGTTATACAAAAACAAATTATTTATTTTAATAACAATGAAAAAGACACAATAACATAACATCACAAACTTTATTACTTTTTTGGGGTATAAAACGAAATACTTAAATATGTACAGGTGAGGAACAGCAGAGAAAAAAACTAACAAATGGGCTATGGCTAGTTCAGAATATTTTTTTTTTATACCACGACGGTGGCAAACAAGCATACGGCCTGCCTGATGGTAAGCAGCTACCGTAACCTACGGAGGCCTGCAACTCTAAAGGAGTCACATGCGCGTTGCCGACCCTTTACAAAAAGGAGGACTCACTGTGTTGACGGCTAAAGGAACAGGAAGGTCCCTCATCGTCAACACACTGGGTCCTCTTTGAGCTCTTTGGCAACCTTACTGACCAACAGGAACACAACACTATGAGTAGGGTCTAGTGCTATTTGGCTGTGGTTTTCTGTAAGGTGGAGGTATTTCCCCTGTCGGACTCTGCTCCAGATTTGAGCGAGATGACATTCGCTGAACGTGCCCTACCATACTTACTGAGATGCCATTCGCGGTGCCTATACCTCTATTTTTGGCGTAGTTTAAGGACATATCCAAGTCCGGACGTAGTCTAAGGACATCGGGGTATGTAGGGATGTTATTGTAAAGAGGTTTTATGAACAATCGACTCGAGCTTGACAAAGCTTTATGACTGTAGAATTTCAGTTTTGAATGTCTATGAAATTCAAAACATAGAACGTCACTCTTTTTTCCAATAGTCTATGCGTTATGTCAGTATATTGGTGTAATCGAAAAGTGCCTTCAAGTTATTTGATAAATTATTAAGACCTAATATTAAATTTAATAAAAATGGTTGTGTTGGGATCCTGCGCAGATTGCAAAAATCTTTAATATCGTTCACAATGTTCACATCACAAAGATATTTTGAGAGAAAATTCTTCCGACGCTCGGCGGAAAACTCTTTGAATATAATCCAAGTGCAAAATTTACTGGATTACGGCTTCAAGTTGGTATATTCCTTTTAGGTTTTACAATTACTGTAAAAGTGTTGGTGATGTTTAATTTTAAACATAACAATGACATGTTATAGTCTAATGATACAGTCACTGATATACAGGTGGTAACAAAAATACTGTTAAGAATTTTTTTATTTATTTATTTATTTATAGGAACCAAGAGTGTCCCACTGCTGGGCAAAGGCCTCCTTCCCTTCCACGTGTCCCGGTCTTGAGTCGTCTCCCACCAGTTTATATCGAAGGCGTCAAAGTCGTCTCGCCATCGCCGTCGAGGTTTGCCGCGACCCCTAATTCGGTTTTCTGAGACCCATTTGGTAGTTACTTTGGCCCAATAATCATCCGAAAAATTAGGAGAAGAAATTTTTGGACGCGGTAAAAACCTTTTTTGTTGTATGGGACAGGTGGTCCCAGCCGGCCAACCTTCCATACAAAACCAATTAATTTCGCGCGAAAAAAATTTTTTTCTTACTTTTTCATAATCAGAATAAGCTACCAATTATGCCATTAAAAATATCACCAGCATTTTTCTTACACCTTGTAGTCTCAGAAGAGAACGCGAACGTTTTATCACAATTTTATGCTCATTGTATTTTGTACGTGAACTGAATAAGAAACATCTCCTAAAATATTCTAATGTTACAATATTTGAATGTCTGAGTAGAATATTTAGTATTTTAAGGTACGTCCATATGTAGCGAATATGTAGCGAATGCGGTGCAAGTGCGCTCGCTTGTTTGACTGAGATTGTGTGCTTAAGTGCTGTGCGCTGTGTAGATCATGCAAAGTTCCAGTCTTCAATTATTAGATTATTACCTAATCAAATGATTAAAATAAAATAAATAAATAAAAAAAGTTTATTGAGTACAAATAAGTGCTTATGACTGCTTACATGTTTTGTTGCGGTACATGGTAAAACCCTTTTAAACTTTATTAATCCAATATTTTATTCATTACATTAACCCATTTCCAAGGAGATATTTTGGCGGTCAATCGGAGTGAGTAAGAGTAACCCACGAGTTAAATATTCTACTTATTAATTTGGATACATGTAAAGTAAAATATGGGTATGGGTTCACAACAAGGCACTTTTGGCTTTTATTATTGAATATGGACCGTTATCGAGACTCATTCGGGTTTCAAATATCAAATTGGAATTTATACGAGAAATCCGTTTTGAGTCAAATCTTCATCGCTAATCGTTATAAATTAAAGAAATTATATAGTTAATTATTAACTCATTAAAGACGATAATGAAATACTCTGCGCCCACTTCATAGGTAGTTTGATAAACAAAAACTGACTCGCTAACAAGGCACGGTTCGGCTCGGATCGGCTCGGCCGACGCCTGCCGACGCGTCGACGTCTTTTTCGCTCTTATTAAATAAATAAATAAATATTATGGGACAATCTTACACAAATCAACCTAGTCCCACAGTAAGCTCAATAAGGCTTGTGTTGTGGGTACTAGACGACGATATATGCAATATATATATACATATAAATACTTAAATACATAGAAAACATCCATAACTCAGGAACAAATATCCGCGATAAACACACAAATAAATGCCCTGACCAGGATTCGAACCCGAGACATAATTTAATATATATTATATATTTTAATTTAATGTCTTATTGCGTGGACATAAAGCTTATTTCCACCGGATTTTGCCGAATCTGCGTCGATAGATGGGAGGAAGCCCTAAATAACAATAAAATAAGTTTGCACATTCGCTAGATCTACACGCACCATCACGTAACGACTTTGAATAATCTACAACATAAGTAGCTATTTAAGGTTCTTAGTGAATAACAATAAAATATGTTTGCACATTCGCTAGATCTACACGCACCACAACGTAACGACTTTGAATAATCTACAACATAAGTAGCTATTTCAGGTTCTTAGTGAATAAGTGACAAGGCAAGATAAGACCTAGTGCATCAAAGTTCGGCACTAAGCACTAAGCTTGTTAGGCAACTGCAAGGTGGAGCTTTGCGCTGAGTTAATCTTGGGGCTTAGAATGTTAATAATTTAGTGTTGAATAGCAACAGATTATGTACGTTTCTGAAATAGGTACAGATATCATCTGGGAATAGCATAAAGTTATATTTATATGCTACGACGGTGGCAAACAAGTATACTACCCGCCTGGTGGTAAGCAGCTCCCGAGTCTATGGACGCCTGCAATTCCAATGATGTCACATGTGCTTTGCCAACTATTTAATATAAAGGAGGTTTCACTGTATTAACGGCTAAAGAGACAAGAGGGTCCCCTGTAGAGTCAACACAGCTCCTCTTTTAGCTCTTTGGCAAACCGGCACCGGCAGAACACTATGAGTAGGGTCTAGCACTATTTGGATGTGGTTTTCTGTAAGGAAGAGGTAGTTTCCCAGTCAGGCTCTGCTCCAGATTTGAGCCATAGGACATTCGCTGAGCGAGGAAACTTAAATGTTAGTAAAATCTTAAATTTGTAGTATGCAACCTGTTGTTCAAACATGTTTTACAAACCCAAAGCTAAATGCACCGAATACATTGGAATCTAAATGGTCATGTTAATAATAAAGCAGATTTAGAGAACTTAAATATTCTAAATTATTTAGCAAAAAAACCGGCCAATTGCGTGTCGGACCACGCATAGGAGGGTTCCGTACCTTCAATGTAATAAAAACCAAACTAATACCCAAAGGTCGTATCTGATGCCTATGGAAGAAGTTTTTTGGAAATAACTCAAAAATGGCTGAACCGATAATGTTCAAAATAATTTTCGTAGAAAGAATATGATACGGCACATCGCCTCAAATTTTTTCATATTTTTTGGACTTACGGTTCAAAAGTTACCGGGGGAGCTACACAATTTGTCTGACTTTCGAAGCGATTATTTCAGAAAATATTCACTTAATCATAAAATGGTCAAAGAAACCTCAATATTATTTTTAAAGACCTATCGATTGATGTATTACATGTTGATATTTGATTAAAAAACATTTTTTGAAATTTAGTTACATCTATGGAGCGCCCCCCTAAAAATATTTTTTTTTCAAATTTAACTCCATAACTAAGTAGCGGTATACAAAATACACCTTATGTTATGTGTAAATTTTATTCAGATACGTCGTATAGTTTTCGAGTAAAATGGCTGTGACAGACGGACGGACAGACAGACAGACAGACATGCGAATCCATAAGGGTTCCGTTTTTTGCCATTTGGATACGGAACCCTAATAAACAAAAAGGCGAATATTGCCGTTAACTGATGTCTTTTAGAAAATTGTACAATTGAATAAGTACTTTAAAATATGTTTCATGTAAGTAATTAACAACAGTTAGTTTATTTTATTTCTATTTAGTTTTTTAGAACAAACAAGTCCAAATCTTAAAAAAACTTTTAGGCGCCATTTTCTCAAAATGGTGGTCATGTGGGTTAACACAATATTGATTATTAGCATCCATCTATACCTCCCACTGCTGGGTACAGGCCTCCTCTCATACACAAGTGAGATCGGGCTAGGCTATAATCCCTAAGTTGGCCCAAACGGGGTTGAGGACTTTACCTTTGAATTTCTCCGCGGATGTATGAAGATTGCAGGTGTCCTAACTATATTTTCCTTCATCGAACAGCGATTGGTAAATATCAAATAGTCAAGTTATAACATACAAAACGTGTAGCTATATTTCATAGATACCCATACGTTCCGACCCCAGATTGTTGAGCCACGTGCCATTGTTCGTAATTTAGCCGTGTAATAAATGACCGATGTAACTGACAGTTGACAGCTAGTCGGTAACAGCGGTCATTCATAACACGGCTAAATTACGAACAAAGGCTAGTGGCTCAACAATCTGGGTTCGTGACTGTACCTATAATAAATGAAGGGTACACGGAAAGAACATGTCTAGTCACTTTTTTTGTAAAATGAGATTTTAATATCAAAATGTAGAGCTTGCAATGAACTATTAGTAACAACTTCTGTTACAGATGTAAATGTTAACGTATATCCACTTTTTACCTCATAAAAACCATCTAGTTACAAAAATAGTATGGTAAATTTAATCGTTCCAAATTTTAAAAGCGCTATGACTCAAAATGTTGTCAATGTGACTAGACATGTTCTTTCCGTGTACCCTTCAAATTGCCTTTAATACTCCAACAATGTCTTTAAAATTCCATTTTCAACATGACCTCTCCGAATTTCTTTTAACAGCGACCGTTTTATAAAACAGTTTGTGGAATCGATAGGAACTGAATAAGTAATTACTGAAATCCGATCGAAAACCGTCATGTGTTTGACATGGGAAAACTAACGGGGCCAAAGTTTTGTAAACGGTTGTTTCGTACAGCGGCATTCAAGTTTTAAAATCGTGATTGGGACGGATTTGTTACCATAACGATGTGCTTTATCAAAATGAGATCTGTTTTTTATACCGCGACGGTGGATAACAAGCATACGGCCTGCCTGGTGGTAAGCAGCTACCGTAGCCTATAAATTCCTGCAACTCCAGAGGTTTCATATGCGCGTTGTCGACCCTTTACAAAAAGGAGGATTCACTGTTTCGATGACTAAAAGAATAAGACTCCTCGACAAAGGAACAAGAGACCTCGTCGTCAACACACTGAGTCTTCTTTGAGCTCTTTGGCAACCTTACTCACCAGCAGGAACACAACACTATGAGTAGAGTCTAGTGCTATTTGGCTGTGGTTTTTCTGTAAGGTGGAGGTACTTCCCCAGTCGGGCTCTGCTTCACATTTTAGCGAGATGACATTTTCTTAGCTGTGCGCTACCACACATAGCGAGATGACACTCCCAGTACCATACCTCTCTTTTTGACATAGTTTAATGACACACACGAGTCCGGGATCACGGGTCTGGGTATCTTCCCTAGCATATTATGTTGAGACTAGTACCGTTTTCCAAACACTTATTTAGTTAGCTAGTTAGTTTATTAACAATGGCGTGGGGTCAGGAAATCTCTTATCCCTTTGGCTTGTATATTTTTTCAAGAAGCTGTTTTTTCTACATGTCACAAAGAAAAATAAGCTGAAGGCTTCGGCTTGTCTACGCAAATGTTGGACGCGCCGCCGCCGTTGGTACCTACTAAGTATAAGATTCATTACCTACATTAAGTCTTCACTCTTGTTTGTTGTATATCTCTGTATTTTTGGTAATAAACGTAGTAGTAATAGTATAATACTTTAATGTACTTACAACAAATAAAAGTATACCACAAAGAATACATAATATTTGTACAGAGGAGACCTTATCCATTAAGGGATTTCTTCCAGTCAACCTTTGAGCAGTTGTAGGAGAATTAGAACTGGTAGATACATTAAAAAAACAAATGTAAATAAATAACTAACCGAATACATACATGTTGTACACTATACATCAATAAATACATATTATACACGCATACATAGTCTAAACCGAGAATAACATATTAAAATACGTCTGAAAGCCATAACTTTGTAATATTCGCCTTTAATTTTCCAATTAAATTGCCCTTAAATTGATACTGTCAAAGAGGAAACAGCAAAGAACTTCATAACTGAACGTATTTTTTTATCAGCAAAAAAATGCGCATCTTTTGTGTTCAACATTTCTCGATTGCGCCCGTCTTGCTACTGGCGGCAGTTTCTCCGGCCGTTTGGGAATCAGCGAGGCAAGAAATTCCTGTGATTAACAATTATGTACTCTACAACCATTTTAATATTCTCTAACAGGAATTCCTATGAAGAAAAAATGTAATATTCTTGATGTTAATAATCAAGAGGTTCTTCATTTTTCAGCAAAATAATATCCTCATAAAAGCTACCGAAAAACTGATGTCTAGATTACGTTTTCGCGTTTTCAAAGGACTTAATTATACCTAACATTTAGCTGGAGTTTCTGTGTATGATACCTACATGACTAAAGTAATATCAGTATTTTTTTACTTCCTACTTAGTCTTCACTCATTCGTATACTTAGAAATATTTAAAATTGTCAACCTGAATGTGTCAATATGAATTCTACTTTCAACGACTTAAGTGAGGTTTAGACTAGCAAGAACTTGCATGCAATTTTCTTTACATTGCTGCTAATGAATGCAATGCAATGAATTCAACCGGTCAATTATTGCAATGTAATGAAAATTGCATGCAAGTTCTTGCTAGTCTAAACCTCGCATTAGACTATGTTGTCTATAGAAGATGTTATATCAGTTTGTATAATATACATTATCACCTTTTGTCACTGAAACTTTAGGTCATGCTACGGTGACACCAATAAATCTGACAACGATTTGATGACCTTCATTTGCATTTGATTACAATAAGCGAAAATAGATATGAATCGGTTAATTACGGTTTAATACGAAAACAGAATCGATTTTATCTATAATTGTTACAATATTATTGTTGTTTTTAGGGTTCCCTACTTCGAAAGGAAAAAACGGAACCCTTGTAGGATCACTTTGTTGTCCGTCCGTCTGTCCGTCCGCCCGTCTGTCAAGACCGTTTTTCTCAGGAACGCGTGGAGGTATCAAGCTGAAATTTATATCAAATACTCAGGTCTACTGTCCCTTGAAGCTGGGAAAAAATCAAACTTCTAAGCCAACGCAATCAAAAGATACAGCCGTTTATGCTGCAAATTTTCGAAACTCGCAAGGGAATCAAAACCTTCAGGGTACTTCCCGTGAACTCAGAATCTTGAAATTTGCTACGAAGCAACGTCTTATAGCACAGATAAAGGAAAAATTGCGAAAACCGAAAATTTTTAGTAATATCATATAATAAAAATATTTTCTATAATTTTAAAGTTACCACCCCTATATACCTACTGGTTTGTACGGAACCCTCGGTGCGCGAGTCCGACTCGCACTTGGCCGGTTTTTTTGTATGTGTATTGTGTATGTTCGTAACTATAAAAATGCATGTAATTATTAGATTAATTAATTTATTACTTATATACCTATAAGTTTACTACATATAAGTAAACAATTATATGATGTTACAGAAGGCTTAATAAATAAATTCCACTATTTTCCATCCCTGGTAGTCCGCCGTTATGCGTTATACGACTATCGGATTTTAATTAGAACATTGATAGCCTTTGTCCCGGCTCTTCCTAATAAAGAGGCTCTTTGATCGACAAGATAAATCAGCCCGTAATTAATTATTATTAATTTCAAGTTTATCTTAACATATAAAAGAAGAAACTGACTGACTGACTGACTGACTGACTGACATATCAACGCACAGCCCAAACCGCTGGTTCTAGAGATTCCAAATTTGGCACGAACCTTATAAGGAACCTACGTGCCAAATGACCCCTCGGGAGGAAATTTATGTTTTTCGAGAGTGTATGAATATCACCCATGTCCATACATGGGCTATGCCTCTACGAGTAAGTCATTCAATTTGTGAAGCACATTAAGTTTAATTCTCCCCCGAGTGACATCTTCGCTTCTTTTAATGGCTTGGAGTCACATTCGAACTTTACACTTGATCTCTTTTGGATTTCACTTTGACATCACTACTGCCGCTACTCACTTGCACCAATATGTTAATATGAGCTTAACGGCCTCCTAGCCTAGTCGGTAGTGACCTTGCCTATGAAGCATTGTGTGTTTATCACGGATATTTGTTCCTGAGTTATGGATGTTTTCTATGTATTTAAGTATTTATCTATATCTATCTATTATATATATCGTCGCCTAGTACCCACAACACAAGCCTTATTGAGCTTACCGTGGGACTAGGTTGATTTGTGTAAGATTGTCCCATAATATTTATTAATTAATTATTATTTATTAGTAATTATTAGATGCATTCGAAGTGATGTCTAAATGGACATAGAACGGAGACTCCATAATGATATTCTATATGTGCATACTACTACTTTTTTATATCACAACAGTGGCAAACGAGCATACGCCTGATAAAGCTGATAAGCAGTTAACGTAACGTATTGACGCCTGTAACTCCAGAGGTATCACATACGTAATGCGAACCCTTTATTATACAGGAGGATTCACTGTGTTGACAGCTAAAGAGACAAAAGGGTCGTCAATACACTGCATCCTCTTTAAGTTCTCTGGCAACCTTGCTTACCAACAGGAATAAAATACTATGAGTACGGTCTAGTGTTATTTGGCTGTGGTTTCCTGTAAGGTGGAGGTACTTGCCGAGTCAGTTTTTGCTCCATATTTGAGCGAGATAGAGATGACATTCGGCCCTCTCCCATTGGACTAAGAGCTGGCTACGTCAGATATGACACAATAATGAGAGCAATGAAACCTATCTAGTTAGATTGCTTTACCATCCTTATTGCTAAATCCGAGAATCTGGCAGCTTTTAATGGTTGGAGGTCAGAGTGACAGACCAACCAAAAAAAATCAGTTTGAAAAAAGTAATACCAAAATAGGTAAATAAGTTATGAAATTTACAGAGGGCAGGCATATATTTTAACATTAGAACAAAAAATATTGTGTAATATTGCGGAAACAAAACCAGTAGGCGACTAACTATAAATTGCATAATACATCATTTGGAACTACTTACCCCCAACAGTAACTTCTGGCTATGATATAATCTAATTAATTACATAATTTTCCATAATGTTCCATCAAACCCAGAACTCTAAGATTTGATTTCTTTAAGTTCTTTGCATCGTTTGACCTCCACAACCTTACAGCTGCCAGATATGCGGATCTAGAAAAACAAGCATACTATAGCAAACTAATTAGCCCTCTATCGTTATTTTCGTTGCTCTCATTATTGTGTCATATCTGCCGTGGCCAGCTCTCCATTTACGTACCTCTCTTTTGGACGTAGTTTAAGGATATACCCGGGACCTACAATACGACTTGTATCGCAACGTAGAAACAAATGACTATCCAACCGTAGGTAAAAAGCCTATCCGGTCATTTATATGGGTCACGTCTTTTAGTTGATTGCTATTGATCGTACTGTTTATACATCTAAATACAACACCAATGTCTGTCGGGGACACACGGTGAGTAAAATCGATAGTTTGTCGTAACGTAACTTGCGTATGGTAAGTATGTTATTAAACGATGTAGGTATTAACAGTAGCTAGAGAATTATAGGTAAATACTGCCTTTTAATCATGGAACTTTAGAAATTTATTTTGAAGGAAATCAATTTTGTTATTTTATTTTTATTTGCAGTATTTATGTAGGAACACTACTACTTACTATAATTTTTAAACTAAAATAGATGTCATGCCATGCAAATAATAAGGTTTAATTATCTATAAGTCAACAGTACTATCAGGCATAAGATTGTATCCTTAATACAATCTTATGCATACAGAATAATTGTATGATCACCTGTTACTTCTGTTACTTATACTCGAGGAGAAAAAGTTTTCTCCTCAGGTATGTAATAGGTGTATGTATTACCAAACAATTTATAATTTGATATAATATAAGTAAACCGAGTTAGGTAAAATGTTTTGAACAAATGTTATTTACTTCCATATTATTTCCTGGAAATTTGAACCAAATTCAGACCGAAATCGTTCAAACATGCGTATAAATTTACACAAAACAGATTGGAGCAAATATTTATTACGGCAAACTCGGCATTCGTACGGTTACAAAGAGGAATATTATAACGGAACAAATACCTACCTTACCTACCCTGTTACCTAGGCATTCGTGAATAATGTTTAAATTGTATTGAAGAGAGATTTGTTAGGCGTCTCACTAAGACGCCTATAGGATATAGCCATTAGTCTCAATAGCTCAGTTGGTCAGAGCGATGGTCATGTATCCCAGAGTCACGAGTTAGTGTCTCGCCTGAGGCAGTGGATTTTTTCTACTTTTCCATTATTTATAAACATTGAGATTTGTTTAATTTGGTAGTTTTAATACAAAATAATTTAATCTAAAAAGAACTCCAAGGACCATATATAGGTATTGTATTACGTGGATTAACAATAAGTGGGTACTTATAAAAATCCGATCTCATAAAATGCAACCTTTGTTTTCGGCACCAGGTTCCACAGCACCATCTGTTTAACAGAAGAATTTGACAGTCTTAAATCTTCATAATGTATGTAGCTGAGACCTCCTGAGTGACGCTAGTACATTTTTCTTACTTACGGGAAACCGATTTTGTATTATAGACATTCAAGTCCAGGTATACGGTCCTTAATCCTCTCTCAGGGATGACCAAAAACGTGGTCGCTCATAATGGATCTTAAAAACTGTATGGCTTCAACTCGTCAGGAACTCTGTTGTTGCTGTTGTTGCTTTTTAGGGTTCCGTAGCCAAAATGGCAAAAACGGAACCCTTATAGTTTCGTCATGTCCGTCCGTCCGTCCGTCCGTATGTCACAGCCATTTTACTCGGAAATTATAAGACGTATCTTAATAAAATTTGGACATGAGGTGTATTTTGTATGCCGCTATTTAGTTATGTAGTGACGTTGCAGAGAAAATATTTTCAGGGGGGGAGCTCCATACATGTAACTAAATTTAGAAAAAATTTTTTTTACCAAATATCAACTTGTTGTACGTAAATCGGTAGGTTTTTAAAAATAACATTGAGTTTCATTAACATTAAATAACATTATGATTAACTCAATATTTTCAGAAATAATCGCTTCGAAAGTCTAAAAAATAGCACCCCCCCCCCCTGTAACTTTTGATGAAAAAATTTGAGATGATGCGCGTTATCTTATACTTCATACGAAAATTGTTTTGAATATTATCGGTTCAGACATTTTTGTGTTATCTCCAAAAAACTTCTTTCATAGGCATCAGATACGACCTTTCGGCATTAGTGTGGTTCTTATTCCATTGAAGCTACGGAACCTTCCATTATGCGTGGTCCGTCACGCACTTTTTTTAGTTTTTTATGTATTTTCACCGATTATTGGAGATACCTAGACCGATTTGGAAAAGGATCTGATGATGGGATTCTGGAGCAATCGAGGGAACTCTTCAAATGTTATAAGCATACCATGCATAATAGCAATTCCTGATTTGAGCATGTTTTACAGTAGCTCGGGCATTTGCTATTGAAAGGTGGTGTAGTACTAAGTGAAGTAGGTTATTTTTTCTTTAAAATTAGTATTTGTGTGTGGCTCGCGAGGTACTGATTTTTTTTTCTAAACATCGTGGTATCGTTAGCAGACGTTTTTTCTTAATAAAAAATTAAGTTGTTATATTATTTAGTTCTCATAATATCTATAACCTTGACACTTCTCTTTCAGTACTGTATAGGCTCGGCAAAATAAAAAAAACCGGCCAAGTGCGAGTCGGACTCACGCATGAAGGGTTCCGTACCATTATCTATAAAAACGGCAAAAAAATCATGTCTGTTTTATGGGAGCCTCATTAATTATTAATTTTATTCTGTTTGTTTAGTATTTGTTGTTATAGCGGCAACAGATATAAAATATGTATTTCAAAATTTCAACTGTCTAAATATCACGGTTGATGAGATACAGCCTGGTGACAAATAAAAACGGCAAAAAAAAATCATGTCTGTTGTATATTAGAGCCCCCTTAAATATTTATTTTATTCTGTTTTAGTTTTAGTATGTGTTGTTATAGCAACAACATAAATAGCTCATCTGTGAAAATTTAAACTGTCTAACTATCACGGTTCATGAGATACAGCCTGGTTACAGACGGATGGACAGACAGACGGACAGCGGAGTCTTAGTAACAGGGTCCCGTTTTTACCCTTTGGGTACGGAACCCTTAAAATGAAGAAACGAGAGAACCGATGGCATAAATCAGTCGATAAAGCAATGCATGAGTGTATGTGAGATATACTTACTTATATACATATTCATATAAAATCAAAATTATATTTCTAATATCCTAATACTCCTTCTGTCTCTCGTATCCGTCAAGAGCAAACAAAGCCTCTAATATCCCTCTCTAATTAAACAACTATTACTCTCACTATTAATATCACTCCATTTTGAAACTTATGTATATGGAATAAGAATCAAAATTGCATATATATTTCGAGTATTTTACCTTAGCTAATACTGCCAAATTAGGAATCAGAAAAAAGTTATTAAGGTTTCGCAAACAGGAATATTTGGAGTGAGTTTATTACCTGAGTCGCTTTTGACATACGAGTAGGTATTTGACCAAAACTTTCTTGAATTGGAAAATGTATTTATGTATGCCTGGCATACTCATCAGACAGATCTTGGAGTGTATGCTGAGCTTAAGGTAGTTTAAGGGAGAACCTCATTTGGAACATAATTTCAAATGTCATGAAAGAGAAACGATTTTTTGAAAATCAACTTGGGTGAAAAAGGGGCTAAACATTTTTAAATATATATGGTCATAATTAAATTCTTCTCGGATCACAGGTGTAGGGTTAGAACCGGTGTCATTTTTTTTTGTCTTTTACTTTGATAAAATATCTGACGTGTAAAAGTGCCCTTGTGGCCTAAACAATGTTTGAATTGGAGTTTGAGTATATCGACGTGTACAAAATTGTGTAATAAATGATAGTTTATTTCAAAATAGATTAGTTTCTTACTCAGGATAAAGTTCCTTTAGAAAACTGGTGTCTGCAGTGTCATCAATCTCCATGTACCCAGGATCCTTTCTAAGAGGCTTTGACGTCACGATGTCACCCGCACAGTGTTTTATGGAAGCCAAAAAAGTGACATCCCCATTTTATTACAAATTACTGTAGTTTAGAGCATTACGAATGCGAGACTAAAACTACCGCGTTTCTAATATGTGTAGTTTTTGAGAAATAAATTTTTGAAAATCTTGATTCTGACACCCGGATATTACGAAAAATAATTATGTATTGTAAATTAAGTTACAAACTTTTCTGTTGACTAAAGTGTTGGATAAACCTTTCAAAAAATTACATTTAGATGTAATTACAACCTTTCTAGGTACATTTGTTACAATGATAATAATTATTTTAATGATTTTGGTTTTTATTTTTTTTCTTCCATATTCCACCGTAGTAGATCGCGATATTTGTATGACAGCTTCATTGTTATGTCTTCTATCTACCCTATTTTTTACAAGATCTAATTCCCTGGAAGATTTAATCTACAGTCGATTAAAATTTGCAGTCAGGGCTGCCACTACCAGTATCCGGATTTACCTGGATATAAAATAAACACAGTATACAGGATGTAACAAAAATACTGGTGATTCTTTTAAGGGCATAATTGGTATTGTATTCTAATTATGAAAAACTTTTTTGTTTGTGTAAAAATATTTCTACAATTTTTTCTTAGTCGTAATACGATACCATTATGCCCTTAAACGGATCACCAGTATTTCGTTACATCCTGTATAGGGAATGCAATAACAGGTAAATTTTCAAAGCCGGGTATTCGATCGGTTATGGTCGAAAAATAACCGGTTAAAGCCGTATACTACAATTATGTGTTTTTTTTTTGGAAGAAACGGCTAAAATATCTATTATGCATCGCCAATTTATCAAATAGTTTTTCTAAAACATGAATTACTACAAAATTATCAACTTCCAGGCAACAATATTCTACTTCCAGGCTCTCTCCCCATCTTGCACCTCAGAATAGCTGTCGTCTGGACATAACTCTGATGATGGTGTTATGTTTTCATCCGATGGCGATATAAAAGCATCCTGTGGTGTTTTTTAATATTTTTTGTCGTTGCGACATCCGTTGTTCCGAAATTATTGGGTCTGATGAGACTAACGCTCTATGAAACAAATAAGACATGGTTTTCGTTCGATCTGATTTGCGGGTATGGTGTTCTCTATCGTGACGTCAATATTTATAATGAGATTCTGATGATTGCTCGGAGAGCATTCCAATTGGAACAGACGAGTTTCGTATTATCGCAGCTCCATGGACCAAAAGTTTATGTATAGTCACTGCCGTAAGACACCATTCGAAATTTTTAACATATTTTTTGGCTAGTTCTTTGTAAAAGTAAAACTCCCGGATCCCGGAAACAACGGCGTATAAAATTAAAAATACCGAAGTGTCAACCCTAGAGGCCGGGTAACCCGGATATAAAGTGTTTAGGTGATTACTTCAATGTTCCACGGAATTAGGTCTTGTAAAAAATAGAATAGATAGAAGACATCATAATGAAGCTCTCATACCAATATTGCGACCTACTACGGCGGGACATGGAAGGAAAAATATCAAAATCAAAATTAATAAAGCAATTAATATCTTTGTAACAAATGTATCTAAAAAGGTAGTGATTGCTCTTAAATATATGCCTTTGAATGTTTTGTCGAACACCTTGGCGAAACAAACAGTCCATGCAATATCTTTTAAATTATTTCTATTTTTCGTAATTTCCGAGCGTCAGAAACAAGATTTTCAAAAAATTATGTTTCAAAAACTACACATATTAGAAACATGGGAGTTTTAGTCTCGCATTTGTAATGCTCTAAACTACAGTAATTTGTAATAAAATGGGGATGTCACTTTTTTGGCTTCCATAAAACACTGTGACCCGTCTACCTTTTCACCAATGGTTTCTTTATATTCCGTCGTCGTAATGTAGACAAACTGTCTAGATAACTAATAAAATAAACGATATAGGTACCTATGTAATAGCATAGACAAATAAGTAAGTAATAGATTGCTCACTCTATATATAGAAAAACTACAGTCGTATGGAATGTACGGTTAAACTTATTCTTACTTCTTCGGCCAAGTCAAATCTAACCTACTTTAAGATCTCACATTTTTAAATAACAGCAATTGTTATGGGTATCCAATAAAGCAAAAAAATATAGTTTAATACTTGTTCATAGTGTTATTTTGTTCCTATAAATACATATTTGGATTTTGCATAGAACTTGGCACTCATTTAGATCTCCATTCTTTTTGCGGCGAAGCCCACAGCCAAGCATATGTTTTGTATTAAACTTGGCTCTCTTTTTTTACATTTATGTTTTTGGTGGGATATCATTACTTTTTGTACAGAAAACGAGGTAGGTATTGAGATTTAATGTTTTTTTTTGCGTTTCCGCTGCATGGTTTTCTTTTTTATGCTATTGTCTACATTCTTTCTTATAGCGAACTGGTTGTATAAAGTATATTTATTTATTCATTGAATCTCATGTATGTACTTCACTTTTATACTGTTACTGGTTTAGGCACGAATAACGTTTGTGGTTATAGTATGACACTCATTTAATTCATCGTTGAGAAAGAAGCAGGATGAACATAAATGTAATAAAACAATAAATAACTAAATCGGTATTCGTAAGCGGTGCCTATGTTTTATGTGTTGCTCGGGAGCGCTTTTATGTAGATTTACTTCTGTTCTGTGTATAATTATGTGGTGCCGCGCGCCGCCGACAACACCCCGTTGGCCGGTCGTTTAGCGCGTATTAGAAGTTTTTTGTACAAGGACGCCACTTATTTTTTGACTTAACTTTATATCTGCGTGTAACGGTTCCAACGATACAATTAAAAAAAAATTGTATGGGGACCCCCCTTATTTTTTAACTTTTTTTATTTTTAGATGTTTTCCTATGCTTACACAATTACCGAGCAGGATTCCAAATTTCATCCTTCTAGGTCATCTGGAAGTAGGTTAGATTTAGGTACTATATGTCAGTCAGTTAGTCGGTGCTAAAATTTATGACTTTTTGACCTTCATATCTTTATAACCGTTTGAGCTAGCTTCATGAAATTTGGGCTTCTAGATGTCCTTATGGATATAATTAAACACACGTAGTTTTATGTGTTTACGTTTAACAGGTTTTGAGTTATAGAAGGGTGAAAAGTGGCACCAAGTGGTTCGTGTAATATACACTTGGCGCTGGCTAGCCAGTTCCTTTGCTTGAACTTGGCTTGACACGCTGCCGCGTGTTTAGATAATGAATTTTAGTAGATACATGCTTTGGTTTGTTTGTTGAGCAAAATTATGGTAAAAATCATAATTTTGTTTACTTAACTAAAATGTTTTCAGGAAACTACGTAGGGTTATTATAATTATATTTCATGACACTTATAAGCAAAGCTAGAGTAGTACGTGAAATACTAAAATTTTCATCAGTATGGTAGTTCGTCGCTAAATAATAAAAATAAAAACTAGTAAGTACCTTACAATAATTATAATATGATTATCAATAATCTAAAACACCCACTATCCTCTGTTATTGAATAGCTTGCCACGGCCACTCCGAACACAGCTAAAACAGGGCTTTTTGATAATTATGTATTAATGGCGGTTTAAATATTTTCACATGTTTTTGCATTGCTAAAAAGTGCCATGAAATATGCATTTAATACACATTCTGACCATACTTTATTTAAACAAAATCTTGATTTATCACTTTTGCTCAACATACAAACTAAATCATGTAAATATGTATCTAACTTAAAATAACTTCCGACAGTTTAGTTTCGTAAATCGCAAAATAAAATGATATGTTTTAGAAGATTTCGAAACCGAAGGTTAAAGAAGTGATCTGGGCTCTACGATATGATGATAAATGTTAAATATCTACATCAGACTAACTAATTAATAAAATGCTTATTACAAATATGTAAACAGTATTTCATAAACTAGTTACAAGTGTTTCTATGCGGGATCGGTTTAAAAAAAGAGTTTTTTAAGGGTTATTTTTATAACAGTTATTTATTAAATGAGCAAGCAATTTTGCACTTCTATGTTTTCAGTTTACAGTTTATTTTTATAAAACTTAATTATTTTAATAACAGCTACCAAGCGAGATTGTTTACTAATCGATTGACTTTGAGTTGACACTGACCTGCAATACGAATTGATCACTTTGTCAGAAACAGAGCAATCCATCAAGTTAATAACTCCTGAAAGGTAATTTTGGCGTCGGTTGGTTTGATCGATTTCATAGTTTTTTACTTGAAATCGGTTTTCTCAGAACATTTTTGTCTACCTAAAAAATTAAACAAAAAATTGCATCTCAAATTATATGAGAATATGTACACATAAATGTATGAAATTGAAGAACTACATATCTGTAATCTCTGACGATCACTTTATCAATACTTTAAGGTTTGACTTACGGCAAATTTATAATGATATAAAGATATCTTATCTTATCTTATCTTATCTAGTGTTATTATTATTCAGTTCGATCGTGCAAATAAAAGATAATGTCCGCAGATATTTATTATTCTATATAGTTTTATCACAATACTCATCTTGAGGGAGGATCTTATTGGAGAAGTTTATTTAGACTGTTGTTTCACTGAGGTGGAGATGAGTTTTGATGAGAGGAGACATATGGGAATCAATCAATAGGCTCCCTTTCTACTGAGGTGGAGATGAGTGTTGATGAGAGGAGAAGACGTGCGGGTATCAACCCGGGAATAGGCTCCCTTTCTATTGAGGCAGGGATGAGTGTTGATGAGAGGAGACGTGCGGGTATCATCCCGGGAATAGGCTCCCTTTCTACTGAGGCAGGGATGAGTGTTGATGAGAGGAGACGAACGGGAATCAACCAATAGGCTATTTCTACTGAGGCGGGTATGAGTGTTGATGAGAGGAGTCGTGCGGGAATCAACCAATAGACTTCGTTTCTACTGAGGCGGGGACGAGTGTTAATGAGAGGAGACGTGTGGGAACCAACCAATAGACTCCCTTTCTACTGAGGTGGGGATGAGTGTTGATAAGAGGAGACGTGCGGGAACCAACCAATAGACTCCCTTTCTACTGAGGCGGGGATGAGTGTTGATAAGAGGAGACGTGCGGGAATCAACTAATAGACTATTTCTACTGAGGCAAAGATGAGTGTTGATGAGAGACGTGCGGGAATCAATCCGGGAATAGGCTCCCTTTCTACTGAGGCAGGGATGAGTGTTGATTAGAGGAGAGGTGGGGGAATCAACCAATAGGCTATTTCTACTGAGGCGAAGATGAGTGTTGATGAAAGGAGACGTGCGGGAATCAACCAGGTAATAGGCTCCCTTTCTACTGAGGCAGGGATGATTGTTGATTGGAGGAGACGTGCGGGAATCAACCAATAGGCCATTTTCTACAGTGGAAAGGCAGCTTTATCTATGCTAACTGCTCTGTTCCTTTCTATAGGCCGATTATAAGAGCTATAACTATACTAAGTACAGTAAGTTATATACGTTAAAAAATAAAACACACGAGTAAAATTTGCCAAAATTATAAACATTACCTTTAATGTTGCTGTATTGTATACACGGTGCTCGTGAGCATTGCGAGAGATTTTAACCACGAATACCTGACGTCATAAGGAGTAATAAATGTTATATGAAGTTAGGTCAATTTCGCCAAAAAATATTTTTTTTTTCGATTTTTTAAATGCTTTTGAACATGAAAACATACATATTATTGGTAAAACTGTCGATTAAAATAAATTAGTACATTTTTTTCGTAAAAAATAGTTTACGTAAAGTATTCCTTGGCACTTTGATATCTGTCAATAACAATGTCTAGACTAGACCCCATAAAGGGTGAAATCGCCATCAAAAAAGTCACAATAAAAAATGTATTTTTATTTAATTGGTAATAGTAACTCTGAAACTAGGCGAATTCCAGAAAAGTTTATACGACATTTTAGTCTCTGATCAGGAATACACTGTTAAAATCTCTCGCAGTCCTCACGAGCACCGTGTATATACAAATAGGATTTTAAACAAGAAATAAACTATTTTGTACACAATCACAACACACCTTCGTCAATTTGAGCTATCCTCACTTAGCAAACTTTGCTCTGTCACTTTCTTTTATCGGTCGTACTTTCGTCAGTAAATAAATAATAGTAAAGCCGGAAACTGAACAAAAGGTATTCTTTTCATTCGATCAAGCTTTATATTGTTTGCTTTTACTTGCTATCCACTCTCCTTGTATACTTCTACATCTCCATAAGTAAATACAGAAGAATTAAATATGTATAAGATAAAAGTCTTATTTAAACTGCCCGTTGCTCCAGTACTGTTAGGTATTTTCGCCATAAATAATACAAACAGTACTAAAATGCTAACTTTATTAATAGCGGATAGGGATTGCAATTGCTGGATCCAGCATCTAGCAATCCAGCTGGATCCAGCGCTTTTTTCGGTCTGCTGGATCCAGCACCGAACGCTGGATCCAGCGCTGTGGATCCGCAAGTAATAAATTACCAAATAATGGCGCAAAAACCTACATTGCTAGCACCATATCAGGTAAAAAACCAAGGAAAATTTATTTTAATTTATGTATTCGAACGTTACATTCATTTGTAGAAACATTTCGCGCGTAGTGACTAAATACAAGTGAGTTAAACCGTAAACTTTGACAGTATTAGTAATGTTAGTGTTTCTCACAAAAGTTTCAGTTCAATAGTCAAATCCTATTGTTTTATTAGCCCTGTGATCCATGTGATTTGTCTCAAATATACGAGTACATGTGAACCTTTGACACTTCTCAATTAATTATGTGTTTTCATCATCTCGCAGCACTCACTGGATTTTCTTCATCATCTGTTTTCCTACTACTACTACCTCAGAGAAGAAATGCATATCTATATCAAGTGACATGTAGCGATACTATAAATAAATAATTATAGAGTTATCAACAATATCAAAAACGAAATTGACAAGACGCCACGTCAAATAATATTATTTAAATTTTATTTACTTCTTTTGTATATTTTCTATTATATTTTGGATTCAATCACCAAATTTTTAGTTAAAATCACCAAAAAGTGCATATAACAGCAAATGGACGAAGACGGCGGTGGAGCCATCTCAGCCAGAATCATCCTCATCATCTGCAACAACAAAAATACCATGTCCCGTATGTTTCCGTGATTTTAAGAAGAGAGGTTTAAAAGACATATCCTCATGTCACACCAAGGTTATTTTAGTCAACCAACCATAGCGAACCTAAATGAAAGGCAAAATGATGAAACGGTACATCCACCTATCAACCAAACACAAACGCCAGAACCTATTCAAGACCTACTTCAACCAACTACATTAAACCAATTTGAAAGGCAATCAGACGTAAGAATTCATCTACCTATTAACAAAGCACAAATACCAGAGTCTATTCAAAACCTATTTCTCAAAGGATTTAACGCAAGGCTGCTTAATAGTGAAGGCGGCCCAGATACAATTTGGAGAGAACGCTGGAAAAAAAATATAAATTTTCGCAGTAAACAGTACAGCATTCCACAAGGAAACGTAGGCAGACAATTAACTACACTCCTAGCCAATGAAATTAAAGAACTTTCAAATAAACTGCCAGGAGAAGGACACTCTGAAAAAATATTCATTCTATGTAGTACAATACTTCAAAGAGATCCAATGGTCAAATCAGGCCATGATATCAGAAGAACTCTTCAAAGAAGAATGGAAATGTGGAATTCCGAACATTATGACGAACTGATTGCAGAAACCCTACTCTGCAATTCAAAATTTACATCAAGTAACAAGCAGAAACTGGACGAAGACCATGATGTCAGAATATTTAGCCGCCTAATGCTACAAGGAAAAATCAGACAAGCAAATAAATGGATAACAGGAAGATCAGGAGGCGGAATGTTAGATCCGAATGAAAAATTGGAAACAAAACAGTACACCAAATATTTTTAGATTTTTAGACTTTTTAGATCACCCTGAACTTCCTATTATAGTGAATGTTGATATTGCTTCAAACCACATAGAACAAGTTGCTAGAAAATTGTCTGGTGGAGCAGGTCCGAGCGGCACAGATTCCGAGAGACGCACAGAATTCTTATAGAGTTATGTAAAAGGATGTTTGTTAAACCAAATATTTTTTGGTAAAGTAATTGCCATAACTTACAATTTAACATAAGAATTATATTAGATGTTCTTCTGTAGGAAACCAGCGTCTTTATTATACATAGTTGAATGAATTATAAAAAGTACACTAAGTACTAGGTGGCCCACATTGGAAAAAAAAACAGTTGAGGTGGGTGGCGAAGTATTATGTTATATCCGTATAAATAACCACTTATGTCCTAAGTCAAATAGTCAAACACCCAAACATGATACGCTGCTGCAAGTCGTAGGTTCCGAAACGCCTAGAGGAGCTATTGGCCCGTAAAGAAGTCTAGTAAAGTAGGTATAAATGAAGTCTTCGATGCCTGTGTGCTTTACTTATCCCGTTCTTAATGTATTATGGCGAGTAATCGATGTACACACTTTGTCATTGAACGCGTTATTGCATAGGCCGTGTTGAAGAATTCAGAGTAACTTAACACCTATTTGGAGATCTTTCAAGACAAGGTGAGTTACGTGAAACGAAGGTAATGAACACGTTTGTATTGTAGTAAGACTCCCATAGAGAAAAATAATGAGAATATGGCATTTTTAATATAAAAAATTGGATTACTAGTAAAAAAGATGTAGATGCTGGATCCGCGCTAGATCCAGCTGGATTTATGTCAATCCAGCAAAAATCCAGCTGGATTGAAAATGGTGCTGGATTGCAATCCCTAATAGCGGAAGTTGAAATTGAAAAATTTGTGTGCCTCGAGAAAAAGTTGTGACTTTTTGATCATGGATATAGTGTCCCACGATGAATATTTTTAGTTTCAGAAGTCACTAAAATTTATGGAGATTCACGTCACAATCACGAGTCCCATGCAATATGTTATCACCCTCTGGTCACAGATTATATAATAGTTCTTACGAACAGATATGAATCACTCATAGAAAAAGCAAATACCTACGGTTTACGTACCTACACAATGATACAATGGAGCGGCCTTCAACGCGCGGCACCCCGCACCTCCCGCGCACCCGCACAATCGCTAGGGTCGACTAGCCTATGTTTGGAAATGCATTGATTCGGTGTTCTAATCGCCTTTTAGCAATATCATCATAGTTATTTGAGAGATTAATAAAGATACTCGTAACATGTCTATTATTATTATAATATAAGTGAATCCTCCTTTTTTGTAAAGCGTCGGCAACGCGCATGTGACTCCTTTGGAGTTGCAGGCGACCATAGGTTACGGTAGCTGCTTACCATCAGGCGGGCCGTATACTTGTTTGCCACCAACGTGGTATTAAAAAAAAAGTTTGTACCTTTCCCCATCCGTCGGCAGAGCGAAAAACGATAAGTTTTTATTAGCTTTGCTATTTTTACATCCAACCACATCGCAATATTTTTTTTTTCGTGATGACATTGTTCCGAGTTCCGAGTAGCGTCGCGCGCGGTACGACGTGCGTTCAGTGAGCGCGTTGGTAGCCTACTGACTTTAGCTCCCTCGAGGGTGGCGCAAAACGTAGGTATGTAACTCGCTCGCGCGGGCATGATTCATAGGCCTGCTCTGGTTAAGGCTGCTAGGGGTTATGTATGTGGTATCATTTCCGTATAGATGCGGAATTCATTTTTGATATCAAAAATGTAAAAATCCGAATTAAAAATAATGTTCTGCGGGGAGGAAAAACACTAAAAAATATATAATTTTTTAGAACGTTATATAACTAAAAATATCATTTATTTTGAATTAAAAAAAATTACGTAAGGGATCACATTTAATAAAGTTTTTAAGTATAAACAATTTAAAGGAATTTACCATACAAAACCGTCAAAAACTACGCGAAAACAAATCTTTCGCGTCGTGGTACATAATAATATGATTTCTCCATAGTACATAAGTATGGAAAATAAATGTGAAACAACTTAAAGCCTATTACCCTTAAGTTAAATATATTTAAAAATTGCAATAAATATGCTTCCTTATGATATATCTTTTAATTAAAATTTTATGATAATTATTTAGTAGTTATATAATGTTCTAAAAAATAATCTTTTTTTGAGAGTTTTTCCTCTCTGCAGAACTTTTTTTTAATATAGTCTGTTACATTTTTAATATCAAAAAAATAATTTTGCATGTTTGTTTTATACGGAAATGATACCACACAACCCCTAGCAGACTTAACCAGAGAGTCATAACATATTGCACGGGACCCATGATTTTGACGTGAAGGTCCAAAAATTTTACGGACCTCCAAAAACTAAAAATATTCATCGTGGGGCACCCTAATTCACAACTTTTTCTCAATGCGCACAATTTTTTCACTTGTGCACTGAGTGAAAACCATCCTAAGTATAAGTAATTTGGGCTAATGTTTATTTTGTTATCTTTCCAAAAAAAAATATTTGTTTCTTTTTTCCATTTCGTAACCGCCACAAGGAGTATAGGACAATTTGTAACTAAAAGAAAAAAATACTTCGGACACTTGTTTTCTCCTATCACGATCGGAAGGCTCGCGATTCTGAGTAAAAATCATAAAAAACCGGCCAAGTGCGTGTCGGACCACGCATAAGAGGGTTCTGTACCTTCAATGGAATAAGAACCAAACTAATACCAAAAGGTCGTATCTGATGCCTATGGAAGATAACTCAAAAACCGGCCAAGAGCGTGTCGGGCCACGCTCAATGTAGGGTTCCGTAGCTTTCCGTCCGTCACAGTAAGTATCCCCACTTAAGAGTTGAAAAAACCGGCCAATTGCGTGTCGGACCACGCATAGGAGGGTTCCGTACCTTCAATGTATTAAGAACCAAACTAATACCAAAAGGTCGTATCTGATGGCTATGGCAGAAGTTTTTTGGAGATAACTCAAAAGTGGCTGAACCGATAATGTTCAAAATAATTTTCTTAGAAAGTATATGATAAGGCACAGCGTCTCAAATTTTTTCATATTTTTTGGACTTACGAGTACGGTTCAAAAGTTACAGGGGGTGGGGACACAAATTTTCTGACTTTCGAAACGATTATTTCAGAAAATATCCACTTAATCACAAAATGGTCAAAGAAACCTCAATGTTACTTTTAAAGACCTATCGATTGATGTATCACATGTTGATATTTGATTAAAAAACAGTTTTTGAAATTTAGTTACCTATGGAGCGCCCCCCTAAAAATAATAATAATAATAAATAATAAATACTCTTCATTGCACACCTCAGATAGTTACAAGCACAAATTTTACAATTAGATAAATTTAGGTAGAGGTAACAACAGGCGGTCTTATCGCTAATGAGCGATTTCTTCCAGACAACCTTTGGGTAGTGGAGACTAGAGAAAAACAATAAGCAGTAGGTGGTGCATAGAAACAAAAGAGACGAAATAGATAACACAGCACATTCATATGAATATACATACTTAAATAAATACAAAATAAACATACATATACGTACATATATACATATATAATACACACAGTAAGAAACAACAGTTTCAACTTAAAAACCTAAGGAAGAGATAAATAGTATTCCTTAAGTTGCGATTTAAAGCTACCAATTAATTGCGCGCGTTTTATGTTGAGAGGGAGAGAATTCCACAAACGAACGGCCTGGAACGTAAATGAGCAATTATAAAATTTGGAAGATGAAGATGGCACTTTTAGGAGCAATTTTTGAGAGGATCTAATAGAATTAAGATAAGAGAAACCCTCTTTGAGGTAGCAGGGAGTAGCAGGGTTAAAAGTATAGAAAAGAGTAAAGAAAGTATGTGAGAGTTACGGCGGTGACGGACAGGGGGCCATTTGAGTTGAGAACGAAAACTAGAAACATGGTCGAATTTGCGTAATCCGAAAATGAACCGAATGCAGGCATTTTGAATACGCTCAAGCTTATTAAGTTGCTCCTCGGTTAGGTCTAAATAGGAGATATCTGCATAATCAAGAATGGGGAGAAGTAACGACTGAGCAAGCGTAATTTTAGTAGCAATTGGCAGGAAATTCCGGAGCTATCTGAGAGACCCTATGGCAGCAAATATCTTCCTGCTCACTTCACTCACCTGAGGCACCCATGATAGACAATGATCCATGATTACGCCAAGATTTTTCACTTGGTTGGAAAAAGGAATTTGGATACCATCGAAGACCCTGAAACTAAGAAACTGAAGACTCTGTGGAGGGAGCCTGAGAAAGTCAATTTTGGAGATTTGTTTAGCGCTACCCATCACAATTACCTGTGACTTTAGGGGGTTTACTTTTAAACCTTAATTTTGACTCCAATTTGATATGCGGAGCAGATCAAGATTCGTAGCTTCTATAACTGAATTGAAATCGCTATGCATACCCTGCGAATATATTTGAAGGTCGTCGGCATAGAGGTGATACGAAGAGGAGAGATCAAGAGTTATGGAATTAATGAAGATAGAAAATAAAAGAGGAGACAGCACACCACCCTGTGGAACACCAGCTGATGTGCTGCACCAGGAAGAACACGAAGAATCTAGTTTTATTCTTTGCCGACGACCAACCAAATAGCTGCGGAACCAGTCAATCGCTGCAGCCGATATGTTAAGAGACTGTAAGAACGCGAGCAAAGTGTAAAAATCGACCGTGTTAAAGGCATTACTGAAATCTAGAAGTGCAAGAACTGTAAGCTTCTGGTCATTCATACCCAAACGGATGTCATCGGTAAGCTTGACAAGAGCCGAGGTAGTACTGTGGCCCGGACGAAAACCAGATTGAAATGGGTTTAGGAGGTCATTTCTATTCAGGAAGGAAGTTAGTTGCTGATGCACTAGCCGTTCGAGGACTTTGGATAGGAAAGGAAGAATGGAGATGGGGCGATAGTCAGAGAAGGAACTGGGGTTGGATTTTTTGGGTAAAGGAATAATATTGGCATCCTTCCACAGACTGGGAAAAGTACTTGATGAAATGGAAAAATTCAGAATACCGGTGATAATAGGAACAAACAAATCAAGGAGAGGGAGTATCATATTTCGGCTAACACAGTCAACACCAACGGCGTTAGAAGTGATATTCAATATACCCTTCCTAACATCACTCTCACAGAAATGGCTAAAATAGAAAGAAGATAAATCTAAGGCAGGAAGTGATGAAAGATGATGAAGTGAGTTAGATTTCTTAGGACCACTGAAACAGGTGGACGATGAAAAATGCTGGTTAAGCTGGTCAAAGCTAATATTGTTTAAATTGGTTGCCTGTTGAGATTTGCCAACTCCGAGACCATTCAAAAATTTCCACACTTTGGCTGGATTTCCATCTTCAACAGAACTGTGAATATGACGCCTCTGAGCATCTCGACATATAGTGCTACAGCGATTGCGCAGGGTATGATATTTAACTTTATTTTTCTCAGAGTTGTTAGCCTTATACTAGAAAAATATTTTTTTTTTCAAATTTAACTCCATAACTAAGTAGCGGTATACAAAATACACCTTATGTGTAAATTTTATTCAGATACGTCGTATAGTTTTCGAGTAAAATGGCTGTGACAGACGGACGGACAGACAGACAGACAGACATGACGAATCCATAAGGGTTCCGTTTTTTGCCATTTGGCTACGGAACCCTAAAAATGGGCTATTTGTTACTTAGTTCAGAAATTATTTTGTAATTTTTTTCCAGAAGCTATTGAACCTATCAAGTTCAAAATAATTTTCCTAGAAAGTTTTTATAAAGTTCTACTTTTGAGATTTTTTAAATATTTTTAAAACTTATGGTTCAAAATTTAGAGGGGTGGGGGGGCACATTTTTTTAAACTTCTGGAGCGATTATTTCCGAAAATATTTACATTATAAAAAATGAATTTACTAAACCCATATTCATTTTTAAATACCTATCCAACAATATATCACACGTTAGGGTTGAAATGAAAAAAAAATCACTCCCCACTTTACGTATAGGGGAGGTACCCTAATAAAACATTTTTTTCCACTTTTTGTTTCACCACTTTGTCGGCGTGATTGATATACATATTAGTACCAAATTTCAGCTTTCTAGTGCTAACGGTCACTGAGATTATCCGCGGACGGACGGACGGATGGACAGACATGGCGAAACTATAAGGGTTCCTAGTTGACTACGGAACCCTAAAAATTGGTAAACCGATAATGTTCAAAACAATTTTTATAGAAAGTATATGATAAGGCGCATCTCCTCAAATTTTTTCATATTTTTTGGACTTACGGTTTAAAAGTTACAGGGGGGGGGACACACAAGCTTTCTGGCTTTCGAAGCGATTATTTCAGAAAATATTCATTTAATTACAAAATGGTCAAAGAAACCTCAATGTTATTTTTAAAGACCTATCGATTGATATCGATATCGAAGAAGGCTACGGAACCCTAAACAGGGGAAGATACAAAAACCGAAATAAGCCCCTATCAACAAATACAATATTAACATTTAGTTAAACGGTAATAAAGGCTATAATTGCATAATTATTTATATTTGCCAATCTTATAAAATGTGACGTAACTAACTAGAATAATTGAAAATAGCTGTTGTACAAGTTCCGTAGTCGCCGGTGAAGTTTCCATCTGACCGACCCAGAATCAGATTTGTTAACCTGTCTAAAACAGACGTTCAATCTATACATCTATACATATAATAAAGCTGAAGAGGGTCGAAAGTCTGTACATGGAAGATAATCGAAAAAAAGTTGTCTGGGGATACTTAGAATCGATAACAGAACACGTTCCAACAATTTTTAGAATTTTTGTCTGTTTATCTGTTTGTCTGTTTATTTGACCGCGCATCACGTGAAAACGGCTGAACGGATTTTGATGAAATTTTGTATAGATATAGTTCGAGTCCTGGAAAAGGATAATATATAGTTTTAATCCCGAAAATCAACCCTGGTGGGGGTGAAAATGGGGTTGAAAGTTTGTATGGAGAATTTTTAACCGCTGAAACGATTTAGATAGAAATGAGTATAGAGATAATTTGAGTCTCGAGAAACGTCATAGGATAGTTTTCAAACCCTTGTGGGGGTGAAAAGGGGGTTGGATGGTGGTATGAGGATTTTTTTACCGCTGATTTAGATGAAAATTGGTATAGAGATGGTATGGGTCTCGAGAAATGATAAAGGATAGTTTCTTCTTCAAACCCCCCCCCCCCATCTTACTTTAGAACCGTAGGTCCAAAAAATTTGAAAAAGTTTGTATTGAAATAATTTGTAAGGTCAAGGTGTTCATATTTATAACATGTTACCCGTCGATGCTTTAAATTTACCTTTACCCGCTCTTAAGAAATATTTGAAAATGTCATGAATGTTTTCATTGTTATCTCGGATATCACCCCGGACCCAATTAAGGATTACTAATTCCAATTCTAGAAAATCCCCAGCCAGGTATACGTAGTCTATAAAAATTCAACGTCTAAATGGGGGGGTAGCCACTACACTCGATTGAGTTAAATTTGCATGGGTCATGGACCCCCCCCCCTCCAAGTGCACCTCAAATAGAAAAAAATCATTTCTGCATTTGTGACACCCCCCCCCCCCAATTTCAACAGCGCCTGTTCTTACCTTTCATGCTTTGACTGTTTTGACGGGAGGATCGATTTGGATGATATTTGCCGTGGACATGAACGTATAAATACAAAAGTGGTCCTGTATCGTCCGATATACACCTACTACTCTCTATGTCGTTTAAATCATGCCAAAAAAAATATTATAAAGAAAGTATTCATTTATGAGTGTAGTTTCATTTAGTGGTAATTGTAAAATATTTTATTAGGACTACTGTCCTCTAGCGTATCCATCTGTCAACTTTACTTCAAGTTCCGCCTCCAGGGTAGCGGGAGAGTAATTAGGGGGTGAATTAGCCGCTTACTGACACAGACCGAATTCCACGCGGGCGGAGCCGCGGGCACAGCTAGTTGTTACATAACTTCAACTTCAACTCAACTGTTACCATCGTTTTAACTACGTAATGATAATCGTTTAAGCTCGAGATGGCTGCGGCGTCTTTAGAATAGGTTTTTGTTTTTCGCTCATTTACGTAGTTCAGTGTTTAATATTGATAGCTTATTGTGCGGTGACCTAATAAACAATTGTGCAGCTAATGAAAAAATTGTCTCAAAACGCGCGTAACCACCCTTTAGTTGATCAAACGGTTTTCCGGGGTCTCGGTCACCCACTCTTTTGTAGGGAAGCTATCACCTTACAATCAGCAAGGCCTCAACCGAACATTCATTGCCGGCATTATTCAGTTTGCTACAATAATTAGGGCGATATTTCACTACACGCAATAGAATATTGTATGGAATATTAGCATTAAATATTTATATATTCTACAACTAGGGTTTATATATATTGCAATTTGTTAAGTCAATTTTCAATTGAAGTGACAAAAACATGTCAAAAACAATAAACAATATATTAAAAAAAACCGGCCAAGTACGTGTCGGACCACGCATAGGAGGGTTCCGTACCTTCAATGGAATAAGAACCAAACTAATACCAAAAGGTCGTATCTGATGCCTATGGAAGAAGTTTTTTGGAGATTACTCAAAAATGGCTGAACCGATAATGTTCAAAACAAATTTCGCTGAAAGTATATGATAAGGCGCATCTGTTCAAATTTTTTGAATTTACGGTTCAAAAGTTACGGGGGGGGGGGGGGGGGCTACTACTTTTCTGACTTTCGAAGCGATTATTTCAGAAAATATTCACTTAATCACAAAATAGTCAAAGAAACCTCAATGTTATAGACCTATCGATTGATGTGTCACATGTTGATATTTGGTAAAAAAATGTTTTTTTAAATTTAGTTACCTGTATGGAGCGCCCCCCCTAAAAATTTTTTTTTTCAAATTTAACTACATAACTAAGTAGCTATACAAAATACACCTTATGTGTAAACTTTATTCAGATACGTCGTATAGTTTCCGAGTAAAATGCCTGTGACATACGGACGGACAGACAGACAGACAGACAGACATGACGAATCCATAAGGGTTCCGTTTTTTGCCATTTGGCTACGGAACCCTAATGAAGTCAAATTGTAGGTACCTCTATATTAAGATAAGTATGAATGAATTCATGAAATAATATCATTGCTTCAATGCTGTAAAACCAATCTTAAAATACGTCAACTTGTTATTTTATTCCATATGGGTTTATTTCACAAAGAACATTTTTATTACATTTTGTTTTCGTGTAGAGTTCGTTTCTACGTAGATATTATTTAAATTTATTCATGACTGATTTGGAAGAGTTTTGATGAAGTCTTATGTCATTTTTTAAAAACGTGTAGGTACACAAAATGATGAAAGAGACATCGTTGTATTTAAGATTTGAAACAATTTCTTTCGTAATTCGTTCAATAAGACGTTGTTAGTGAAGCTGTTGTAGGTATTCCGATTTGCCTTTAGATATTACTTATCTACTTTGTTCATTTGAAGTAAACACTTTTAGTATAACATGTTTAGTTCGATTACCCCCTTTTTAACAGCCTTCAATATTTCGAAGAAGCAGGTTCTCAATTCATCGGGATCTTTGTTTGTTTACCCATTATTCGAAGACGGCTGGATCGATTTGGAAAATTCTTCGTCCCTGAGCGGCGGTAATTGATTAACATTAGGCGATTCTTCTGCTCATTTGCCTCCTATTTCATGAAAAAAAAACTCATCTCGTCAGATAAAGACATTTTTATCACCATTTTGCACTAAAACGTTCCTATACAAGCCAAGTGATTCTCACCAGACCTCCTTATTATGAAGGTCCCGAATAAATGAATCATTCCGTTCTCCCCTAGAACATCTAAAGCTTAATTAAGGGCGTCTCATATTCGTGTCGCCAAACGAACCACTTGTTGCCTACGATTGAAATAATGGACTAAGAGCTGGCCACGTCAGATATGACACAATAATGAGAGCAACAAAACCCATCTGGTTAGATTGCTATACTATCCTTATTGCTAGATCCGGGCATCTGGCAGCTTTTAATGGGTGGAGGTCAGAGTGACAGACTACCAAAATGTTTGAATTGATAAATAATAATACCAACATACGTAAAAACTGCCGAAGGTGTCTCAGTTGTAAAGGACAGGGCCCATATTTTAAAATCAGAACAAAAAATATTGCATATTATTACGGAAACAAAAACAGTAGGCGACAAATTGTGAATTACATTTTACGTCGTTTGTCACTACTTTCCCCCAACAGAAACTTTCGGAAATGATATAATCTAATTATTGATATAATCTCTCATAAAATTGCACCCAACCCAGAACTCTAGTATTTGTTTTCTTGAAGTGGTTTGCATTATTTGACTTCCACCACTTTACAGCTGCCAGATGTCCAGATCTAGAAATAAGCATAGTAGCAAACTAACTAGAGTGGTTTCGTTGCTCTCATTATTGTGTCATATCTGACGTGGCTAGCTCTCCGTCTATAAGGTAGGTATCGTCATAAACACTAGACACACTACTAGTAAAACATTTAAAAACAATTTTCCTATTTTTTTATCAGGCACTTGTGCTTCTATATCTAATAATATCTGCATCCAGGTGTCAAAAAAATACAGAACTGGCTTTTGTCAGGCCATAGGTTAATATCCAAATAGGGCTTAGAGTGTAGGAGTTAATAGATGATTTTTACTTCTACGGCTGTTCGCCTCTTTCAATCTATTTATTAGAGATTCAATCCGGCCGGATACCGAATAGTAAAATGTCACATAGTCACGTTTGAAAAAGGGATGAATGCATAGTAGACCTCCAAATAATTGACCTATCAATTATTAATATTAGTTTATTACGTCAAGTGATACTTCCATTAAAAAAAATACATAACTTTAGGTAACTTACAATTTCTTCAACAAGTTGTAACCTGCACGGAGTACCACCCGCGTGCTCGAATTAGCTAAACTGTAGGTAAAACTATTGGCCGAATATCCGGCTATCAGACCCACGTGTTCGCCTGATATCCGGCTATCCGGCCCACGTGTCCGCCGGATAACCGGCACCCGGTATCCGGCCAAGCAACTATCCGTTGCACCTCTACTATTTACTATCATACTGAAATAATTGTTAGATGATAGTCTATCATCTAACAATTATTTCAGTATTAAATCGGGTCGGGAATGATTTGTTTCCACCCTAGTGACTTTCACATTTAAAGTGTATGATTTTTTTCAGGAATGGAGTTGAAAATTAGATTCTATATGGATTTGTCCTTCAGAATGACTGATTATGAGAGTCTCGATGCCATGAACGATGCTTGTTTAGAAAAAGTTACCTGAAGGCATGTATGCTTGCTTAGTTTTTTAGCTAACTATTATTATCTCAATAGCTCTTTGACATTTTATGATTTTTTGTTTCGCCTCTTCTGTGTATTTCCTAGTTTGGCACCCATAATTAAGGGAAGGTAGGATACAGGAATTAAATATTCTACTTTTTAAGTGCAATGGCAAGTTGCTCGTTTCTTTATCCTTCTTTCTATTTCTTCTATATTCCTAGTAGGTCTGAAGGATATTTGTTTACCTAGGTAGACATATTCTTTGACGTATTCTATCTGAAAATTGCCTACAAATATTTTCCTTTCTTCGTAATTTGTCATTATTTTTGTTTTTTGCAGGTTCATTTGTAAGCCGACTTGTTGGCTAGCTGCATGTAGAGTAGTAATCATGTATTGTAGTTCCTGGCAGTTTTTGATAGTAGCACTATGTCGTCTGCGAAGGCTAAATATGTAAAATAGTTCCCGTCTACTTAAATTCCTTTCTTTTCCCATTTGAGACTTGTCATAACGCATTGGAGGACCGTTATAAATAGAGTTGGGGATAACGGGTCTCCTTGTCTGACTCCTCTTTCAATGCTTATGTATCTACCCGTGCGCTCGAACCTGACTCTACTTATACAGTTAGAATATATGTGTTTTAATATATTTATGTACGTTTCACTTATTTGTGCTGTTCTTAAAGCTTTCCATATTGATTCGTACTCTACTGAATCAAACGCTTTCTGGTAATCTATAAAAGCGATATAGAGCGGTTTCCTGTATTCTACATATTTATCAATGAGTTGTTCTACCGCTTGCATGTGATCTATAGTGCTAAAACCCTTCCGAAAGCCTGCTTGTTCCACAGTGAGAAAGTTTTAAATTTTTGGAGATATTCTATTTTGGATCCCTAAAGCAAACAGCTTGTAAAACTAGACATCAGGCTGATGGGACGATAGTTGGCAATATCTGTTGGGTCCCCTTGCTTGTATAAGATGACAACATCTGACTTTACCCATTGATTAGGGACTGTTTCATGTATTAGTATTTTATTGAAGAGTTGAACGATCGGTGTCGTAAGTATGTCTCTGGACGCAATCAACATGTAATTTGTTATCTCGTCGCTTCCCGGACTTTTTGCAGTTTTCATTTTTTTCATTAATTTTGAAACCTCGTTGTCATCGAAAGGTTCTGTATGGACTCTACCACTGAGCTTTAAGTTAGTTTCACTCCAGGATCTACTGTTGTTGCTCTTGTAAAGTTTTTCGTAGAAAGAGGTGGCTACTTCTACAATGTCTGTTCTCTGCAATTTTGAGATCCATTTTTTGCTACAATTTAGTTCTTGTTGTGCTCTTTTAAAACTGCCAGAGGTTTTCAAATGTTTTTCTACAATTTGTAATCTATGTTTTCCATATTCTTTCTTAATATTTATGTTAACCTTTTTATATAACATGCTAAGCTCCTTTTTTTCTTCTTTTAGTAATGGCCGTTTTTTTTGTAATTCTGATCTACGTTTGATTAGCTCTTTTGTCTGTTGTGATATTATTGTTACAGTTTTTTCTTGCTTGCTACTTTTTACAGACTGAATACTTTCTGTAATAGTTTTTTCTATCCTGTTATAATAGTCTTGAACTGACTCTTCTTCATTTGTAGTCAGAATGTTTCCTCGTGACTCTAATAATTTGTTATGATAGATTTTTTCTTGTTCTTCTGTTTCTAATATCCTTGGCATGTATTTTTTGTACGTTGTAATCTTTTTTCTAGCTAAGCACATTTCCCATGTACCTCTGACAAGGCGATGGTCGGAGGGATATTCTAGATTCTGCATTTCTATGTTTTTAAACTGTTTCTTTTCAGTAGAAATAATAAAGTCGATTTCATTCGTGACTTTTTGTCTGGTGACCGCCACGTCCATCGCTGTTTATGTTTCTTTTTGAAAAATGAGTTAATTATATAATATTTGTGCTCCAGTGCAAAGTCCATTAGCAATTGACCTCTGTTATTTCGAGTTCCCATTCCAAATGCTCCAGCAATAAGTGATTCTTCTGATTTAGGTGTGCCTATTTTAGCATTGAAGTCCCCTAATATTATTTTGTTTTGCTTGCAAAATCTTGAGCTTGGTACAGGGAGTGATAGAAAGTCTCTATTTCTTCCATGCTAGAGTCGGCGGTGGGTGCATGTGCTTGTATAAGTGATATTTCCCATTTATCGAATATTAAATTCAATACGGCAATTCTCTCGCTTACTCCTATAAAGCTTTTAATATTATGTTTGAATTTCTGTTTTAGTAGGAATCTGACGCCTAAGTGCCCCTTTCTTTCGCCGAAATAGCAGAAAATGTGGTCGTTATCTTCTTCGATGTTATATCCTTCTCTTCTTATCTCGGCTATACCAATAATATCGTATTTTATTTTTTGTAGAGCGTATTTTAACTCCATCATCTTTTCACTGGTTGAGAGAGTTCTTACATTATACGTAAAAATATATAAGTTTGAATGTTTAGAGAGAGAGAATGAGTAGAGGAAAATTTTAAATGTGAGACTGATCGACAAAATACGACATAGCAAAATAAGAGAAAAAACAAAAGTTCTAGACGCATTACAACATTCACTTAAACTTAAATGGCAGTGGGCGGACCACATCGCAAGGATGCATAACTCCAGATGGACAAAAAGGTTAACCACATGGATGGGACCAGGAGTCAAACGTAAAGCAGGAAGACCGCGTGCCCACTGAGTGGATGATATACAAACAGTTTCAAAAACCTGGCTTACAGAAGCACAAGACCGAGAACGGTGGAAAAAGTTGGAGGAGGCCTATACACGAAAGGGGTCCTAACACTTAGTTAATAGATTAGATATACATATATATAGAATTGTAATTTTTATATTTAAGTGGTACGGAATAAAAAGGCTTTTTATTTTATTTTATTTTATTATTATCTAGTTAGTTACTAAATGAACCAATTTGTCCCCTAAGACGCCTAAAGAAAATTAAGGGCTTCTTGGATTCTTGCCAAATGAACCACTTGTTGCTACAACTTAGATTATCTTTATACTTGTCGAGGACAGTTTTCTTACATCTGTTTTTTGTTAGAAAAGAAATCACTATTCACTTTTGGTAGGCCATACGATGAAATCGGAAAGAGAAGTTAAAATAGTTGATATTTAAACTAAAATAAATTTTCGTTTTTAATTTCATTAGATGCACCGCCTACAATCTTTTCTGTTTTGCCCTAAAGGTTGACTGGTAGAGAATGCCTTATGGCATTAAATCCGCCTTTTGTACGTTAAGTTTCCTTATATGCAATAAAGATTAAATATATAAATATTTTGACAACTCACCTAATTTTAGTCAATGTTTTGTGAATATGTTTGTTTTCAAAAAGTGATCTTGTAAAAATGAAATTCAATGAAAAATTACATGAAAAAGTTTAATGTCTTAAGAAATATTACGGTGGTATATTAATTGACAGTTGTCTCCAATGTATTTACTGACTTAAAATATCCCTATGTTTACTGACTAACAATAAATCATTTTGAATTTGAAATTTTGTTAACAGCTCGTTTCAAAATATGCCTGATAATATTAAAAGAAAGGTATTTAAAATGTAATTAGTATATAATAGACTAACTTAAAGGACGCCTTAAAATGCCTGAAACTGTAAAATATTAAGAGCTTTTAGGATTCGTGTAGCCAAATTAAACACTTGTTGCCTGAGACTTAGATTATCTTTATATTTGTCGAATACGATTTTTTATACATACCACAACAGTGGCAAACAAGCATTTCGGACCGCCCGAGTAAAACCTAAAATTAATTTAGTACAGGTATCATTTATTAGATTATTATATAATTTTGGCGGTCAAAGGCAAAAATATTATAAACAGATCATCGATATAAATATTATTATTTCAAGCACATCTTCTGGAAACTGAGCTACATATTGAAGTCACACTCTATCGCTATTGCTCATATGTGACTAAAAATATGACTACAAATACGAGGTAGTATGTCCATATATCCCAATCCCAAATTATAAAACAGATATCCCGTAATATGCTTTAAGAATTGGGAAACACAACATCTTTACGGTCGCTGTTACACCAACGAAAAAAGTGCTTAGTCACTATGCAGAGTCCCTTCGGGAATTCCTTTATCAAATTCACGAAAAAGTTTGGTAGGTAATTCGAAGTTTGCCGATCAATGAAGGAGAGGCCTGAAATGTTGTAGTTCGTAGTAAGTTACAAAGTACTTCAGAACTCCTTAGTTGCTATTCCAATTCGCTAGCTGAGCGTGGGTACCTACTGTCATTCATTGGTGTAACATGGGATATAGGGAGCATGCATCTACAAAAATACTCCTCATTTATTAGACTACAAGAATTGTGCTTCAAGTTTATGCTTGGTTTAGTTTTATAGACTACACAATGCATTTTACTTCCCTCGTATTCGAAATGAAAAGTAGAATGTTCTATTCGGGTGGAAGGCAGCCATTTTTAAATTATTGGTGCTTTCGCACCGTTTGAGCGCAAAAATATCTTGTCGGTAATGGTTGCTTCAGTTTTTCATCCCTTGATTAATAATTTGCTATTATACCCTTAATAACGAGTAGGAACGTTGAGATAGCTCAATTCGCTGAAATGAAACATTCTTTTATTTTTCCTAAAAACTAAAACTACATTCACAGTTTTTTTTCTTTTCACTTTTTTTCCCTACTAAATGTATGCAAAATCTTTTTTTTATTATTTATGGGTTCTCTTGTGCCTTAAACTTGGTTGGTACGAGTATTAAGAAATTTTTATCCTTGTTGGAAATGGGATCGATTGGCATCAAGTGTCATCAATGCCAAAATATTTATGGCAAAAATTACAAAATAAATGGTTATTTTGTGAACTGTACTTTTATCCAAAAATGTGTAAATGCAGTTTATGTCCCTTTAAAAAAAAATTAAGAATGTTTCCTTACAGTAAATTGAGCTACCTCAACGTTAAGGTAGTTTCCGTCCAGGGCCCGACTTATTTTTCCACACTGTATATGTCGGGGTACCGAGGTGTACAGCTCACAGAGCCGATAGTTATAGTTGTTATACCTCTCAAGGTCACTTCACATTTGTTCAAGAACTTGACTCGCCCAGACTCGCGTGACCTTTAAGAACACTTAATGTATTCCGTCTTGATGTATTGCGATAGTTTTGATTACCTTCAAAATTCGGCTTAAGCACCTTCTGTTAGCTATCTGTGGTACTTAAATGTAGTATGTCTGGTTAATTTTGTGCTAAATTTGCCTACTGTCTCCGTAGTACGTCAACGCCAAACCCACGCTACTTCTGCACCTTACTCGTTTATTTAGTCGTTTATTAGGTTCAAAATTATTTACATATTTTTGGCGTTGACTGTACAATCAGCAGCAGAAGTAGCTGAGCATTCAAGGTCTAAGGTGAGCATCTAAGATCAGGGCTCTTACCGATTCAATGGCTCCTACTCATGCCAATGAGTTTCTCTTTTATTATCTATGTCATTTGGCAATGAAATTGTAACTCATTTTTTTACACAACTGTACATATATTCAAGTCTAGCAAAACAAAGTTAGAAGATAAGCAGAAGAATAAAATTATACCTACTCATAACGTCTAATAATAAATTTATACTTGCAAAAGAAAAAGACAGTATGATTCTCTCTGGTTATTCTCGAAGTAATAATTCTCAGCTATCTATAATCTAGTAATAACTACTTGGGAAGAATACTGTTAAGATGAAAGTAGTTATGTTATTTTTCATCTATAAAACTTTCTGATAGTTCCGTAACACTTTTAAAATAGACATCGGAAAGCATGATTAATATCGGGATTCCCCATCTATTTTCACTGCGCCATGTCAACTCATTCTGTCAACAAGATACGAAACGTGTTTTGTCGGTGACGATTCGGGACACATGGTTCTCGGAACTGAATTTTTTCTTGACATGCATCGGATCGGCCATTTGGAATCTGTCAACGATTACCGGCAGTTGACACGGGACAAGTTGCATTGATAAATGTAACATATTAATTTATGTAGCATGACGCTACGTATCGTACGACATCTGTCGACTTTCTTTAGAACTTCTGAACTTCTGTGTCTAAGGGAGGTCTAAGGCTAGGTCACGGTTGATATATAAAAAGCGTACATTGTGATTCACGGCATTACAGGTAGATGGCGCTTATATCAGTCCGCATTTTGTAATACGTCTGGCAGTTATAAAATTTAGATAATACTCGCGCTAATTTTGAATGTGAATTTTTGAGGTATTCCAGATTGTCAAAAAGAAAAAAGTTGATTTTTGATTGAGTGTGTCAGAGCGACGGGAGATTTTTAAAGAAAAACAGATATTCTGGTTTTGTCTGAGAGTTTTGCTGTAATTTGCTTAGTTGCATCGAGTTGAAGTGCGATCTATTTCTGTAGATCTTTGCGCTCAAACATTATATAGCAAGTGCTAATACATTATTAAATACAAATTTTTAAAAACCAAATACGTCGCCGGACAAAAAGGCAACCAGAGGGACCGCCTGAGCCGGAAGGATTCCGGAAGGCACTTGTGGGTGCCGGACCGGCGAGACGGTCTGCAACTACCGCGTTTTCCGCGGGTTTCTTCACCATTCATCGGAGAATTAGAGTCCGCATCCAGCGGGCTCTCCAAGTGAGAAAAGGAGTTCAGCGAGCTATTGGGTCCGCCTTAATCAAAGCGGACACTTGCCCACGAACTCTTTTTAATTTAAAACAACAGCTTTAGCTATCCTGCTTTCGAGAATATCAAATTATTTACATTTTTTTTAAAAACGTTATAAATCCGATTCCTTTTCTTTGTATCCAGTATTTTTGTGCCATAATAGTTTTTTTTGTTGTTTTGCTAAATTTCCCCAAATTCCAATTGCCTCGTTTGACGGGCATATAAAGACCTGGCTCTTTAATTTAGACTACGTTCAGCCAGCGAATCATCTGTCACCATCCATATCACCCGCCTCATTAACCCATTATTTTCCTGCAGCCAAATTATTACCAGCCGAGTCTTTATTTTTACTTACCAGTTTTGCTAACTATTGAATGTGAAATATCCTTATATAGGTACAGTTGTCTTCATTTTTAAGTGAAGTGCTAATATTAAATATTTTTATTATTGTAATTTAATTACATTCTGGTTGTTGAATGTGAATGTGAAATAGGTACAGTTGTCTTCATTTTTAAGTGAAGTGCTAATTTTAAATATTTTTATTATTGTAATTTAATTGCATTCTGACCACTAGGGAAGTTATTGAATGTGAAATATCCTTATATAGATGCCGTTATTGTGATTTTTACGTGAAATGCTAAATTTTAAATAATTGACTATTTTTGCTAATCTTAAATATTTTTACTTTGTCTTCAAAATTAAACGTGTTAATGCAATTATAGAAGAGTTTTACTGCATTAAATACTAGGTATAGGTAGTATTAGTATACACACAAATAATGTATGTAACTTAGGTAGTTATGTTGCATAGATAAATGTATCTAAATGTTTAATTAACACATATAATGATTTGTGTTAATTATACGGTAATTTAATTGTCTAAATTTTTGCTCCTCATACTCATCCTCATCTTAATTATAGTCATAATTATATGTTTGTGGCTATTATAATGGCGATATCGTAGTTCCATGGTGCTGGTGATTATAATGGTGATGATGATAACTGAACTGGACCAGACCGGACCGACTCTGACCTAACCTCACAGAACTGAATCGGAACAGATCGAGAACAGACAAACACATTTCTGGCGATCTGATAAAGCGTTTTACGTGTCAGTAGATAAGCGCGTTCAAAATCGTGCGAATTTTATGTAGCAGTCAGGTGAAACGTTTTACGATCTAGCAGGGGAGAGTGCGTCCGAAAACGCGCGTATTTTATGCGGCGGTCAGATAAAACGTTCTACCATCGCCATCACTGTTAACCGGCCATTTGTCATCCCTATTGCAACGGCATAAGGTTTATTTAAGGCTTAACCGATGGCCGGTTAAGGGTGTTGCTGTTTGTACGTGCTAGTAAATAAGGTTCGCAATTATCCGGATATTATCCGGATAGTACGAATATTTCGAATAATTTCCATACAAATTACTATTCGAAATATTTGGATTGCAAGCTTAACAAGTAGCAAAGGCTTAACTGAAAACGAGAGCGTCCGATAACGCACGTGTCTTATGCGGCGCGTGTGTTATGAAACTTATGAACTTGGGACACGATTTACGCTTAGTGTCGTTTGTTATAAGATTCCACAAGCGAATAGAACACGCCATCGACACAAGGTGCCGTATTATAATTTTAAAATACGCAAACATTACATTAAAAACACTATGTAAAACATAAATCTAACACACAACAATCAAACAATACTGAAGTTGTATTGCAATTGCATCGATATAATTTTCAAGCAAATTCGTTTATTTAGAATAGATTATAATAAAATTTATTCAGACAACACATCAGCACATTAACAGAAATATTAAAGAAGTATACATAACAAAAAAGATGTGAGGCTGAAATGGTCTTCACTCAGCAATGCAGTTGGCACGACTAAGCGTTGTCAACGGCGCTGGTTTTCTGCGGAGCCAGTGAGGTGTGCGGGATAGCATACTGCGCGGCTTATATGTTACAAAAATATACCTATAGTGTTATCAATAGATATACAAAAATATTGTATGTTATCAATAGGAATATAAATACTTATATATTACTTACAACAATAAAAGTAGCCATATTATATGTATAACCAGTTTCGAAGATGTGGCTTTCGAAGTGCAGGAAGCTATCCATGAGCAAGCCTAGGTTGCGGGCTTCCGAAACCAACTCCACATTCTGGCCTGGAATATTTACATTTAGGCGCTAGCTGTATTGCGTTGCTCGAGTTCTTAAAGCATTGAAGTTGTATTGAAGTAACATCGTGTCTAAGCGTGTAATACGGCCCATCTCTTAAGTCTGGAACGATGAATGTTTGACCTATCGTTATTTCCGTTGAGCTAAGTAGGTAATCGGATTCGCATCGACCGATTAAAAGCAAGTGTTTGCAGAACACGGACTACATAGACACCGTATTATTAAGCGTTTTAAAAAGCTCGAGGGACGCATAGACAGGTGTAAATTATATGCAAATAAAATGCTTTTCAAGCAGTACATCTGAATCGCATCCCAACGCTCACCATATCATGTATATCTGAATTATACAACAGCAGCCTTAGTTCAACACTAAAACTAACTAGTCCTGAAAACCTATTATACGTCTGTTTGTCTCTATTTACTTTCATAGCATCAAAATTTGTAAAATGCTAACGCGACCCAGGGCTTAAACACGGACGAAACTGAAATAAACGATCGCATTCACAGACTATTAAATGGTCGCTTTTATACTTTATCGTATCGACAGCATGTGACAGGCTAGATCAAAAGGTACCATTTGGTGCCCGGCACTTACGCTTTTGTTGCTTAAACACAATATTGAATATGTACAATGTACAACGTAAGCGCCTTCCGGATAATGGTAAGTTCTCCAAAAAAATGTCCCACATCTTCACGATATTGCGTACGGGGCGCCAAATGTGATTGTATGCACATCCAAGAGTTCCGTTCGTTTTTGACTGCTGCTTTATCGTGGCGATATATTAACTCGTAAATAACGTGACAAAATCTTCGGTATCCGCGGTAAAATCACAAAGTTTGGTAATATTTTGTGTGGCGAGCATCATAATACGCTTTGTACGAGTAGTAGGTGAAATGGTGGCGTAATTGCTATCGCTAATGGAATCAGATGGAAGTTGAATCAAGTGTTTTAACGAATTCTGTGTATTTAGAGGACCTGAATAAATTATCAAAGGGCCTCATAATCTGTACAAGGGTGCGTATTCTAGAAAAGTAGGTCGCTTTAGGGCCTTGGAAATCAAAACTAGGTTGTAGGTAACAAAGAACGTTAATTTACGATTCGTTTTCCAAATAACAAGTTTATTGAACGTTATTTTAGATAATCATATTGATGGTGGTTACTATTTATCTGTTTTTTTAAATATATTTGAGGGCACCTATTTTGTGGTATTTGGCATTTAGGATGATGGCAGTTTTTTTTTTTTTTAAATAAAATTGTGAGGCCACTACCGGTCAATTACAGGCAACAAATTAAGCTTCATCTTAATGCCAAATGTCACAGTTAGGTGTCCCGCAAAATATATATTTAAAAAAAACTACATAGAAATGAGAACCACCCTATTTACAGTTCTATTTAAGAGTACATCCAATACCTAATACCTATGTATGTACTCTGTAATGATGATCAGCAAATTGAAAGTAAAAATCATTTTCAGCGGTCTAGTCAGGTTAATGAAAGCTGAAATGCTATTAAATATACAGTAACCAATACAATAGCGAACGTGAAGCCGCGTTGGGTTCAATTACTGGCTTATATTATCCATTACTGGGCGTGGCGTGTCGTGCAAATTGCAACGGAAATATTAAGCAAAATAATTCCAATCCGCTTTTAAAATGAAATGTTTTTCTGAATTTGGGTATGTGTAGTATTTTAACAGTTAGGTATGAGTATTTTAATTTTTTTTATTCGTCGTGCACATTACAGCGGGGGCGGAAACAATAAACAAAACAATTTCAATGAAAAAAAAACAATCTAAATATAGTTATTCTAGTCATCTAATGAATGAATGAAGTGAACTTTTGAGAACTAGTAGCATCAAGCTTCAGCTAATAGCAAGAGTCCATAAAATGAACATAAATATTTTTTATTAAGAAATTTAGAATCAGCGGTTTTTTTTAATTTCTTAATAAAAAATATTAATGTTAATCTCAAAAAACCAGCAGATTGAATTTAACACAGGTGATTACATTATCAAGTTTTATTTAAATTTTGATTTCTTAGATTTTGTAGGGGTTGACTGGGTGATGAGTAAAAGTCCCTTTGTCAGGTAAACTTAGACTGTTTTATTCCTTAACAACTAGTGCTTATATACAACAGTTATCTTACACTACGCTCCTAATCTATGACATGATAATTCATCTTAACAAGATAGGTGCGTGATGATTACCTGTATTACACTAGCACACGCACCACACGTACTACGCCTGACCGGCACATGGCTCCCCTCTTAAAAATCATCCTCCGGCTTGATTCCGGCTGTCAACGACGGTCTTCACTCTCTTGTCCAACAACTTGAGTCCCATGATCGCAAACAATTATGATGCATGTGACGATCAGCTGCACAAACACGATGTGTTGATTCCCTCGTATCTCATCGAGAAGCAATTGTTTGATCTCATCCATCTCCTGCTGTTGTAAAGATAAAATTAATTATAACAACGATAATGATCGTTGTTATAATTAATTTTATCTTTCGAGCTGCTTACGCAGTGTTTGTCGAAGTTTTGAGATGTGCCGCTCGACTGATGTTCCTTTAAGTTAATCCAGCATTTATTAATACATGTATAGTACCTCTATTCACTCTCTAAACTGCACTGAACGTTTTGCGTTTGTGACACACGTGCGTGACTCCCGCGTTTCCGCATCATCGGCATCTGCCTTATCTAAAAGAAACGCTGATTTCAACCGGTCAATAGACACGTACGAATCTTTTCCGCCCCTTCGAATCAAGTAAACTTTATCTGATCTTGAAATTACTGGGTATGGCCCTTCGTACGGTGGCGTTAAATTAGGACGAAGAATATCACACCTAACAAACACGTGTGAACAGCGCTTTAATGCAGGATGCACAAAAATTGTCTGGTTCGTTTTACGCGGTGGCGCCGCGGTAAATATCGCAATGTTTTCACGAATCCTTTTTACGAGCTCATCATATGTCTCTGATTCTCCTGAATTTGTAAAAAAATCTCCTGGTAGCTTAACTGGTGCGCCATACAGCATTTCCGTTGCACTAAAACCTGTGTCGTCGCGGACAGCACTTCTTATTCCCATTAGTACAGAAGGCAACTCCCGGACCCAATTCCGAGAACCTCTCGCCATCAAGGACGCCTTAATTACCCTATGAGCACGCTCATATTTGCCATTCGAACTTGGATGGTATGCCGTTGTCCTGATTCTCTGCACCCCCAAAAACTGCGTGAGACACTCAAACGTCCTTGACTCAAATTGTCGACCCTGGTCGGTTGTAATACGGAGTGGGCATCCAAATCTCACTATCCACCCCTCGTATACCACGCGAGCCACCGTTTCCGCAGTTATGTCTGCCACCGGAACGGCTTCCAGCCACGAAGTGCAAGGGTCAATCATTGTTACTAAATATCTTTTCCCCTGAGACTGTGGCAAGGGCCCCACGATATCGCAATGTAGATGCTCAAAACGCGCCGACGGAACAAACTCCCCTGCCGGCGCTACTGTATGTCTCCAAACTTTTGATTTCTGACACATGACACAAGCTTGACACCATTGATTTATGTCTCTATTCATTTTAAACCAAATATATCGCTCCGTAATTAGCTTCCTGGTCGAACGTTTCCCAGGATGGCTGATATTATGAATCGCATCAAAAAGTAGCTTCCTATGCTTCTCTGGTATATATGGACGATCAATTCCTGTAGAGGTGTCGCATACTATTGTTGTTGACGTCCCCGCAATCCTCACTTTCTCCATTTTTAATTTCCTACTGCTATACAACCTAGCTAACTCGGTGCTAGCGTTTTGATCCCTTGCTAACTCGGCCAAATCGATCGGTGATGGCATGCATATTTCGTCGATCGTACGTGATAAACTGTCAGCTACCACGTTGTCTTGACCACTGATAAACTGTATGTCCGTGCTGTACTAAGAAATGAAATCTAACTGCCGAACACGACGCGGAGTATCGTTAATTTGAAGGCTTCTTTGTAAATGCAAACGTTAACGGCTTATGATCCGTAAAAAAAGTGAACTCCCTCCCTTCTACAAGCCGCTGAAAATGTCGCACTGCCATGTAGATCCCCAAAAGTTTACGGTCAAAAGTTGAATATTTCTTCTGGGCTTCACTCAACCATTTAAAAAAAAACCCTAAAGGCTGCCATACATCGCCCATCTTTTGTTGAAGCACCGCGCCTATGCACGAAGCACTCACATCAGTGAAAAGTGCCAATTGCACGTTTCGTAATGGATGGGCGACCGTTACCGCATCCATGACGTCTTTTTTGCACTGCTCAAAAGCCTGCTCGGACTCAGGCGTCCATACAACCGGAACATTGTCAGTCTTCCTTGAGTTATGTAGATATTTATTTAAACAAACTTGATTCTTCGCTGCGTTGGGCAAATTACTTCGATAAAAATTTACCATGCCCAAAAACCTCCTTAATTCCTTGATTGTTCTTGGATTTGGGAAATCGGCGATTGCCTCAAACTTCTCATTCGTTGGTCGAATTCCTTGGCTCGTTATATGATAACCTAAGAAATCCATCTCTGCCTTGAGAAACTCGCACTTCTCGGTATTGATCGTGATCCCGTTCTCGTGAAGGCGCGAACAAACAATGTCTAAATGCCTCAAGTGTTCAGCCTCGTTCCGCGACGCTATTAAGCAGTCATCCACGTACACAAATATGAAATCTAGATCCCTGAATATGGAATCCATGAACCTCTGGAACGTCTGGCCCGCGTTCCTTAACCCAAATGACATATATGGGAAGGAAAATAACCCGAAGGGAGTTACCAGTCCGGTTTTCTCCACATCTGCGACAGGAATACAGTGATAGGCCTTACGAAGATCAATCTTGCTGAAAACCCCCTTATTTTCCATAATATATGTGAAATCCAACAGTCTACGAAGAGGGTATTTATCTGGCACAGTGACCTTATTTAAAATGCGATAATCCCCGCACGGCCTCCATTCTTCTTCTTAACCATGTGAAGCGGGCTCGCCCATGGGCTATCAGATGGCTGACAAATTCCCAACTCCATCATTTTCTGGAACTCCTTTTTTGCTATGTCATACTTGTAGGGAGGTAGCGGCCTGGGCCGTGACGCAATCGGCGGTCCCGTCGTTATAATATGATGCTTAACATTATGTTTTGGCGGCCTCTTTATTGACGACGGCCGAGTTATATCGACGTATCTTTCCAAAATTTCCTTTACTCGAGAATCTATCTCTCCGTCAATAGTTTTAATTGCGATAATTGATGGTTGCTCCACTTTAACGATAGTTGCAGGCGTTGTAAGCTCTGTAACCTTGTCTATCAATCGGCGACCATGAATATCAACCAAAATCCTGTGATATTCCAAAAAATCTGCACCGAAAATCGCGTGCCTGACGTCAGCAACCACGAACGTCCACGTATAAGGACGTCGAAGGCCGATATTGAGAGTTAAGTCCTTCTCGCCGTACGTTTTAATCTTAGTGCCATTAGCCGCATACAGCATGTACCTTGAATCATTTCTCGCTTTACCATAGGACCTTCCAACACAAGAAATTGCAGCCCCTGTGTCCACCAGGAAACGTATTCCACTCTTCTTATCTATAATTGTGAGGCGGGAACTGGGATGTATTGAACAGAGGTCCGCCGTTCTCTGTGCGCGCATTAGTTTCCCTGAAACTTGTTGTCGAAACTTTCGCTCTTCCATGCACACGGTTGCTGGCACTGCTGTGCTCTTCCTCGAAACTTACGATGATACACACATAACCTGTCGCCACGACCTCGCGACCCTGATCTTGAAGAATAACGCTGACGGTATGCATTCCGCTCTATGCTGCGTCTACAATTCCCGCGCTCATGACGTAACTCATTTATGTCAAATTGCATTTTCGCCAGCTGTGCCGTTACGCTAGCTAAGCAAGTCGCGACGTCGTCTGCCTTACACTCTTGATTACTCACTACGGACACTTCCGTGTTTTTTGTATTTTCATAAATTTTGTCTGCCAACTCGCAAGTTTTGTCATCCGACAGCTGGTCTGTCATCGCCAACACTGTCGTAACTGCCGAAGGAAGTTGCCGAAACCACATGAGTTTAACCGTCTGGTCGTTTATTTTTCCGTTCGCCAAATCACGCATTTTACGCCATAACTGAGAAGGCTTCTGATCTCCTAACTCCATTTCCGACAATAATCTCTGGAACCTGCTCTGCTCCGACTCTTCATAGCAACCAATTAGCCTAGTGCTAGCACTAGGTAATCATCACGCACCACACGTACTACGCCAACTGGACCGGCAAAGATTTCAATTATTTAGACTTTTAATAACCAAGTATAAAGTACCGGCTTTAAAAATATAACTTGCAATAAACTTCAAATTATATAAAATAATAAACTCGGTTTGCTTATTGAAAGTCAACATGGTTTAGGTTAGAACCGGTGGTAGTTTTTTTTATCTGACGTTCATAAGTGCATTGTAATGTGCCTAAATTGAAGAATAAATATCTTTTATCTTTTTTATCTTTTTTTTATCGTTTTATGAGGTTTATTCAGGTTCATAAAAGCTAAAATGTTATTAAACACAGTAATATAATAGCGAACATGAAGCCTCAATACGCGACGGATTCAATTACTGGCGCATATTGTCCATTACTGGGAGTGGCGTGTCGTGCAAATTGCAACGGAAATATTAATCAAAATAATTCCAATGAAAAAATATGAAACATTTTACCTTGAGGTCATACGAAAACAATCAAAAAACTTTTGAGTATTGATACCACCTGAGAAGCTAGGGAGACCCAAACAAACATGTGCCGCTGTGACTCAGGTCGCCTAGGAGTTAAGGCATCTGCCGTGAATACAGAAGATGCTGATTCTATTCCAGTCCTGAAAACCAGAGGCCTTGGTCTTTTTCTCTTTCGTATATGTATGATATCTATTAAAGTTTATAATTTAGATAGTAGTGGTTTTATAAAAAAAACAATAAATTAAAAATTAAAACGTTTGATTCTCTATTGTACGACCCAAATATTTACAAATAACATAATAAATCAAAGAAAAAAAATGAAAGAAGTGGCTAGACTTGATGCCACCTTGGGGGGCAATTTTTACCAGGGGGGCGAATTTTTTAAATTCGAGTGCTTGATCTGCCATTTAAATTTCTGAATAAAACGACGAAATGATGTTTTAAAAATAACAGCATTTGAAATTTTAAACCATGATTTTTAATATTAATTTCATGCAAAAATAATGGGGAAAAACTTTTGTATGCGATTATTTTCGAGCTTAATTTCTTTGAATTCGAGCGCTCTAAAGTAAAAAATCGACCCCCAGGAGTGAAACCTCGACTATATTAATTTTAGTCGTAAGTTGACGGTAGACGTGCGCAAGGAAGGGCACCTACCAGATGGTATTTAACAATGTAGACGGTCGTGGTGGAGCATGACACTTGCCAGCTGGATATTTCGAATAGTAATTTGTATGGCACTATCCGGATATTAGCCATATTATCCGGATAATTACAAGCCCTTACCGGGTGGTTCAGGCAGCATATAACCGCACTGAGTGGTAAATATACGGTGTTATGTTAGAACTTATAATAAATAATAAATAAACAAATATTACACGACAATCTTACATAACTCGACCTAGGCCCACGGTAAGCTCAATAAGGCTTGTGTACTAGACGACGATATATATAATAGATAAATATGGATAAATACTTAAATACATAGAAGACATCCATAACTCAGGAACAAATATCTGTGATAAACACACAAATAAATGACCTGACCAGGATTCGAACCCGGGACCTCCTGCTTCGTAGGCAGGGTCTACCGACTAGGCTAGGAGGCCGTTAAATTAATAATAGTTACAATATACTCGTAATATAGCGAATAAGTTGGCTCAATACATATACGGTGCTGGATTCAATTAGTGACGTACATTGTTCATTACTGATGACTATGCCGTGTCGTAAATTGCGACACGGGCTTGATATGAAACGTTAATCAAAATAACATTGTTGCACTTTTAAAATAAGACATTTAACTGAATGGGCGTAGTTATGCACAAACCCACAAACGTATGGGCATATTTGTATCACGGATATGAAACAAAATCTCCAACGAAATAAAATAAATAACTTTAAAAAAAGTGACGGTTCCAATATAGGTTTTAACTGAAAATATGTGCTATAATTTTGTGTTTTTTAAGATTTTTTTGCCTTGTTTGTCTTAAAACTTTTAAAAGTGACAAATAACAGTGTAAATACATATTTGTCAAGCACCATTATTTTCTGAGAAACTAAATAATTATATTATTTCAAAAATTATGTGTTTTCTTTAATTTTATTTTATTTCTGAGTGACAACAATTTTAATCCTGACACAATTCAGCAGGGATTCACGTGGCTTGTTAAAAGTTTACTCTGTTCCGAATATTGACGAGCCGGTGACGAGATATTATTTTAATATTTTACCTAGCTTTGTGTCGTGAGAATTATTAATAATATATGTGTGCTGTTAGACAGGTTATAATAATGTGTGTGCTGTTTGACGCGGTTTACTAATATGTGGCCGAATATTGTAATGCAAGTTATCATTTCGCAAAGTATTTCCCCAATTCGCAGAATCATCAAATAGCATAATATCGTTTCGCATACCTATATTTTGTATATTTTTATTTGGCATACTTACCCAACCTATCCTATGCCAACTGAAAATTCGGTCAAATTAAACTACGCGAAAGAATTCGTTTGGTAAACTTTTGTATGCTAACTAAACGCTATGCGATAAGTTGATTGGAAAATGAAATAAGACGAAATTATTTTCGGCGAAATTGCAGTACCTACACCAATTTTCGCACATAAACAGGGATCGGAAATTCGGATGCTTTTATACCTAAACTTCGGCCTCAGTACCTACACTACACTGCGTTATTGTTGAGTAGTATGGAGGCGGACTCAATTTAAATTTGCTAATAAATTTCCCGGGATTTCCCGGAATACCGGAAATTTAAATACATATACACATACGTATTAAAGTATAAAATTTTAGTTGTTTCTTTTTACAAAATATGTGGCTTGTTTAACTAACAGTACCTACACTATTCTTTAACATCAAACAAGACTTTGCTGAGCTTTTTCCGGGAATTTGCTACTTGTAGGTATAAAAGCATCCGAATTTCCGATCCCTGCACATAAAATAACCTCTTGTTTTATTATTTTGACGGTACTTCATCACTTGCACTTACTTTTACTATTTTCCTGGCGTCTCTAGCGTGTCGTAACGCTCGTGGTCACAGGCGGATTGGCGAGGAATTGTATCAGCATCTCCTAGCCGCGCGGGTTATTGGAATCATCCGCACTTGGTCTCGATTATTCACATTTACGCTAGGGTTGTCACTTTGCCTACACACAATACTCACATTATCCGATGTTTGGAAATGCAGTCCCGTCCTGTCCCGCCGTTAAGTCCCGTTTTTGTTAAAATAATGAGTGAAAATCGTGTGAGTTTAAATCAAACTCTTGTTTTGTTTCAGGTAACTAATACTTCGCACTAAAATAGTATTCGTACCACGACGGTAGCAAACAAGCATACAAGTCATCTGATGGTTGTTGTTGATCCTAGGGCACCCCGGAGGTGCATAGGGCCTCCACAAGATCCTTCCACGCCTTTCTATCCTGAGCAACCGTTTTGGCCTTGCTCCAGCTCAGTCCTATGGCTCGCAGCTCGCTCTCTATGCTCCGCCGCCAAGTGTGTACGGGGCGTCCGCCGGCTCGCTTTTTATCTTTAGGTAGCCACTCGAAAGCGATACTGGCATTGTTCGATGCTCCTCTTCGAAGGGTATGTCCGATCCATCTCCACTTCCGCCGCGCTACTTCCTGGGCGATAGGAGACTGACGACACATACTCCACAAATCCTCATTTCTGATAGTCTTCGGCCAGAAGATGCGGAGGATCGACCGAAGGGACTTATTGACAAACACTTGTAACTTGCGTGTCAGACCCTTTGTCACTCTCCGAGTTTCGCAGCCGAAGAGCAGCATCTGATGGTAGGTTGACATTATTATTTATACTATACAAATTATACAGGTTGTAACAAAAATGCTGGTGATCCGTTTAAAGGCATAATTGGTATCGTATTTTATTTACGAAAAAAAAAGAAAAAAAAATTTTCGCAAGAAAAACAAAAATGGTTTTGTATGGAGGATTAGCCGTCTGGGACGACATGTTGCATCAAAAAAAATTTTTTTTCGCGTCAAAAAATTGTTTGTCCAACTTTTTCTTAGTCGCAATCCATACTAATATTATAAATGGGAAAGTGTGTGTGTTTGTTTGTTTGTCCGTCTTTCACGGCAAAACGGGGCGAGGAATTGACGTGATTTTTTAAGTGGAGAAGTTTTAGGTGGTGAAGGGATGGAGAGTGAGATATTTTTGTCTCTTTCTAACCCCCCACTTCCCTAAAATGGGGGTGGAAGTTTGTATGGTTTGTTACCCCGAATTTAACGCGAGCGAAGCCGCGGGCAAAAGCTAGTATGAAAATAATTAAGCCCCTAAACGGATCACCAGTATTTTTGTATAAATTGAATAACCCATACAAAAGTCGTATTTTTTTTCTCTAAATGTATAGGGAATTAAATATTGTTTACATGCATATTTTATTACATACTAAAATGAAACTAATTCTATTTGGTTTCGTCTTAAAATAACTGTTAGATTGTAAAGATCTACCAACTTCAGCTATGACTCCCGACTTTATTCGGAATTTATATTATTTTATAAGTAACCTAATCTAACGCTTAAAATTATTCAAATATATCCAATTGCTGTACCTATATCCAACTTCAATACAACTCCAATGCATTAACTACGCAATACGGCTAGCGCCTAAACGTCTGAATCAGAAATTCAGAATTTGCTTGAAAATTATTCCGATGCAAATCCAATAGGTACGTACAACTTCTATATTGGTTGATTATTTGTTGAGTGTTAGAGTTATGTTTAGGATTGCGTTCTTAATGTATTGTTTATGTATTCTAAAATTAGAATACGGCATCTTATAGAACTTTACACATCAAATACAGCAGCAAAAAGGCGTCATCGTGGCATTTTACCGCACAGCTTAGTCAGCTCGCGTGAGCACCACTTATGCATCTTTGATGCGCGGACCGACGCCTAATGTTTTATTATTTTTAGGCCACGAAAGCCGTATTTAGTGCAATAGGTCGCCGTCAATCGATTACACGGAAATAGAAACGCCGATAGTTTTTACTATTGACCTCATTTGGTAAAGGATGGCGCGGAACCTTATTGTCTACGGTGTTTGATTGTGTCAATCATCAATTTTTACTTTTTAATTAAATAATATCAGGAATATAGACGTACGTATAATTATTGATTTTATTCATAACAGTAGTTCCATTTTGATTGCAATTGTTCACACAACATATCAATCTCCTGACAGTTCTTATGGAGTGAAAAGGTATTAAATTACAAAATAATCTTCTTCCTTCTAGCATTTGTCCCGGCTTGGGGTCCGCTTGACAACCTAATCCCATGAATTGGCGTAGGCACTAGTTCTTACGAAAGCGACTGGGGTAAGTAATATAAGACATACGAACATACTATAATATTCATATTATATACGCTCATATTGTATAAGCTTGTTTTGTATACCGTTCACGGTATATTACGAAATAACGGTAATAACGGTATCTCACCGCGCTGGGCGCCGCCGCCGTTAACTGGACAGACGGCTGTGAACAGAGAAGCCTGGCGATCTTTGGTGTCGGAGGCCAAGATCCACTTTGGGTCGCTGCGCCACTGCAGTAAGTAAGTAAGTATAACGGTATTTAGGTATAATATCATTGTATATAACGATCGTTAGGTATAACGTTCATAATATCTCAGATTTATAATTTATATTACTCAATACATCTAACACCAAAACGCATAATGCTCGTATAGAATAATTGCCTGAAATTTTTTAATTAGTATTTACTGTGTTATTTTTGGTGTTCCTTTTTTGTGGGGTCTTTCGCAGTTCTAACCTAACCTAACCCATTTTCCTGGCAAAGTTTGTTTTTTGTACAGGTCGCAGTTCTAACCTAACCTAACCTACTTTTCTGGCAGCAGTTTGTTTTCTGTAGATGTCGCAGTTCTAACCTAACCTACTTATCTGACAGAGGTTTGTTTTCTGTAAGGGTCGCAGTTTCAACCTAACCTAAGCTACTTTACTGACAGCAGTTTATTTTCTGTAGGGGTCGCAGTTCTAACCTAACCTAACCTACATTTCTGGCAGCAGTTCGTTTTCTGTAGAGGTCGCAGTTCTAATCTAACCTTCTTTTCTGGCAACAGCTTGTTTTGTATAGGAGCAGCAGTTATAATCTATCTTACGCGATTATATTTTTAAATCAATATAGTAAAAGATAGTATATACTATGATCGTTATACGTTATGTATGTTATATAAACTGAATTTAAAGTACTTGAGTGGTATATAGAAAATCATTATAAAAAATGAGTATTATGTTAATTGATCGTCATTCCTAATAAAAATATTGATTTTGATTTTATAGCAAACGTTTATTATATCTTATGAACGTTATTAATATGAAATTATATATTAAGTAGTAGTACATATCTCGTGGGACGCACCCAAGCGACTGCCATCTGACCTTCCAACCCAGAGGGGAAACTAGGCCTTATCGGGATTAGGTCCGGTTTCCTTACAATGTTTTCCTTCACCGAAAAGCGAAGATTCTAATTTACAAAAGAACGATTAAAATTAATTTTCTCTATATGTAGAAACGTAAGATTGCCCAGAAGATATCGTTTTTGTATTTTGTATTTGATGTTTTTTCTGTAGTTTTTTAGATGCGCAATTATAAGTATTACATGCGTTCGAATAGTTCTACATTTTAAATCCTATCTTTAATTAAGTATAACTAGATACCTATATAAAAATCTACTTAGAAGTTAACGAGGTTAATGTTCGACAAAAATAACTGAACTGTGGACTTCTCTTTTCGCACACTTAAATATTATTAAGAAAAGCCATTTAATAATGTTAAGAGTCCGGTAATGACTTGAAAACGAAAATCGCTAATAATGAAATAACGCACATGAATTATATTTGATAAGATAGTTGAAAGTCTTGTTATTGCAAAAAAAATACTTTTGGTACACATTTTTTATTATTTAATACCCGAAAACTCAATTCTTGCAGAGCTTGTTTAGTGAGGACGTTGATTCGTGCAATTTTGTCGCTTGATTTTTTATTATTAATTGTTTTGCTCTCCAATATGTTTTATATTATCTGATTAAGGCTTGAAGCGAAGTTTATTTATACAATTTATTTTTTATGACATACTTTAACACACTTTCATAAATACCACTTAAACTTCGGCATTTTTTCCTAAAATCGTTCTAGGTAAACATAGTCTTACTTAAAAAATATGTATGAAAATGAAAAAAAACTGTTCCACCCATTTCTTGAACGACTCATTTTCCAACGTATTTATATATTTTACATACTAGTTTTACATCATGTTAATCAATAAAAATGTTACTGTTTTCACCTCTTCAAGCAAAAATCGCGAAACAGCTGTTAGATTAAGGTGAATTATTTATAAATGAAACATAAAATCGAAAAAGCCTTCCACTTACACAGTTTAAATAGGAACTATCTTTCAATAGTAGTTTATGTAACTGTTACGTAATAAGGGTCCTTAAAACATGAGTGTGGTTTTATGAAATGAGCCGCAGGCGAATTTCATAATAAGATCACACGAGTGTTTTAAGGCCTAATTACGTACAGTTGCATACACTGCTTTATCTACACTCATATTATTTATTCTAAATGCCTTATTTGGAAACCATAGAATGGCCGCCATTGCACCGCCACCATGGCCAACTCGATTGTGCCGGCGGTCGCGCGGGCGCGTGTCGGGCTGTCGGCGGATCCCCGGGAGGGTGCAGGTGTACATTATGTTATCAAAACTCATAGCACATCAATAATTGAGCATGAAAAGTTAAAATTACGTTACTGCTACGGATAAAAAGCTTATCATAGTAAAATCGGTCGTGGTAATGCTAGCCATTGCCTACCGTTTTCGAACACGTTTTAGAGAACTTACAATATGAGTGTAGATAAAATATGTATACAAACTAAAAGTAGTCTTATTAATTACTGTAAAATAGTATCGAAAATTAGAGCGAAATCGAAAAAAAACTTTACCGGACTCTTAAAATATGCATCGTCCTAATGAGAAAATTTGATAACACTCAAAAGCTCTTTCAATATTAATCGAGTTGAACCCAAATCACCGATGTCCACTATTTGAAATTCATAAAACCTACAATTATAAATTCATCAGCAAAATACATAATCAATTAAAACGTTCAAATATTTAGGTACGCTAAAGCGGGACTACGTATATATGAGCTTAATAATTTAATGTTTTAGCATGATGATTTATTAGGAAGCTGTGGCAGTATATTGTTTGCCTAACACGAACTACAAATTCAATTATTTGGATACTTCCAATAGTTTACGGAATATAAGTTGCACACGTTTGCCATAAAAGCTGTTTGTAGGGCGGTTTTCGTAAAACACCAAAATAGTTATCCAAATTTTTTAGTAACTTACCAATAAGAAATATGTCCTTATTACTTTGAATTTTCGGACTAGGGGCCGTATTTTAACTTAATAATTTTAAACAAAAAAGAACCGACTTCACTAAGCATCCACCTTTTCAACACCAAATGCTCGATCTGCTGTAAAAAATACTCAAATCACCATAGGTGTGCCTATAAAGTTGAAGAGTTCCCTCGATTTCTCCAGGATCCCATCATCAGATCCTAACATGGTTACAATGGGACCAACTCTGAAGTATACGCTTTCAAACAAAAAAAGAATTTTCCAAATCGGTCCAGCCGTCTTCGAATAATCGGTGAACATACATAAAAAAAAAAAAATAGCAAAAACAAAGATTCCGACGAATTGATAACCTCCTCCTTCGAAATCTTGAAGTCGGTTGAAAATACGTTTAGACACGATCCAACTTCAATTCAACTCCAGTGCATTAACTAAACAATGCTACAAGACGCCTAACCCCTAAACGTCTAAACGTTTAAACGCCTAAACGTCTGAATCAGAAATATCAGAACTTGCTTGAAAATTATACCGATTAAATTTCAATACAACTTTAATATTGGTTGATTATTTGATGTTGGGGATAGATTTCAAGCAATCGAATACTTTCAACCGACCGTTATCAGGTATATAGGTCATTATGATAATGAAAAACCTTCGTAGGGCAGCTGTTATTTGAAGCGAGGGTTCTGCATATTTTATTAGAGACAAAATGTACCACAGCTTTACACGCGGCTTTGTAGATTTGCTGTTCATCGTATGTTTTTGAACAAAGGAGGCGAAGTAAATATTAGCTTATGGTACACTTATTATTTATCAACTGGCAGAAACTGGAATATGAAGAACTGCTACCCTAATTTAGCCGAGTGCCGTATTCCAATTTTAAAATACATTAAAAACACAATATAATTCAAACATAACTAAAAAACACAAGAAATAATTGTTACTCAATAAATAATAAAAACAATAACCCATATTGAAGTTGTATTGGAGTAACGTCGGAATAATTTTCAAGCAAATTCTGACAATTCTGATTCAGACGTTTAGGCGATGATAGCTGGGGCCGTATTCTACCTTTAAAACACGTTATGAGGTTATGACACGATCTAACTTCAATACAACTCCAGCGAAGTTCATACAGCTCCAACTGCAGCGAAGCTCAAGCATTCCAAATACTCAAACTTGACACCACTATATGATTTTGTTCCGGTTGCGGTGGAAACCGGTGGACCCTGGTGTTCGGAGGGGAAAAAAATTATAAAAGATCTGGGGCAGCGGTTGAGGGACCGGGGTTGTGGTCCCCGGTCCGGCTCGTACCTGGTCCAGCAAATATCTTTGGCAGTGCAGCGCGGTAATGCGGCCATCATTTTTGGAACGTTTGCCCCGGATACGTGTCGTCTCGGGGATTAACGTGAGGGCGCGCTTAGAGGGTTAGGTTTTTGACAAAGCTTGTTGCGGATTTTATTTTGTACACTTTTGACGAAGCCTGTGGCAGATTATTACTGGTGTAGATTGGACGAACTTTGTTGCGGATGTCATTTTGTATCCTTTTTGACGAAGCCTGCGCTGTGGATTAGTTTTATTGACCAATTTTGAAATAAAATTAAATAACATAACTTCGTTCCAAAAAAAAAAAAATACAACTCCAACGCATTAACTACGCAATACAGCGAGCGCCTAAACGTCTGAATCAGAATTACTAGAATTTACTTGAAGATGATTCCGATGCAACTCCAATACAACTTCAATATTGGTTGATTATTTGTTGTGTGTTGGAGATATGTTTGAAAAAGATCGTACTTTAATGTGCTGTTTATGTATTTTAAAATTAGACTACGGCACTTGGAGTTACGTCGGAATAATTTTCAAGCAAATTCTAACAATTCTGATTCAGACGTTTAGGCGCTAGCTGTATTGCCCAGTTAATGCATTGGAGTTGTATTGAAGTTGGATCGTGTCAGAACGTGATTTAAAGTTAGAATACGGCTTTACGGCCGGGTTTTTATCGCCTGTCACTATAGCGGTCAAGTTCTAACAAATATTGTAAAGTGTGAAAATGACGTATGACGTTATAGTGAAAATGTTTCTTTCGTCGTACAAGAACCAAATTAAAAAAAAACCGACCAAGAGCGAGTTGGTCTCGCGCACCGAGGGTTCCGTACAAATCTGTAGGTATATAGCGGTAGGAACTTTAAAATTATTAAACATATTTTTATTATATGATGTGAGTAAAAATTTACGGTTTTCGCAATTTTTCCTGTATCTTTGCTATAAGACGTTGCTTCGTACCAAATTTCAAGATTCTGAGTTCACGGGAGTACCCTGTAGGTTTTGATTCCCTCGCGAGTTTCGAAAATTTGCGGAAATTTGCGGCATAAACGGCTGTATCTTTTGATTGCGTTGGTTTAGATATTTGATTTTTTCACAGCTCCAAGGGACAGTAGGCCTGAGTATTTGATATAAATTTCAGCTTGACACCTCCACGCATTCCTGAGAAAAAGGGTCTTGACAGACGTACGGACGGACAACAAAGTGATCCTATAAGGGTTCCGTTTTTTCCTTTCGAGGTACGGAACCCAAAAAAAAGCACTCTGAATTATAACTTCAATTTAATCCGTCAAACTTCCAAGCGAGCACAAAACAGCGGCAACAAACAATGTGAAGTTCCGAACTTACTTTGTTGTAGTTATTCCGTTTTTCATTTAATACCCGTCGGAAACAAGGCCTTCTCTACTTACAAATTGTTACCGCAGATGTTCAGAACAAATATTGTTTTAAACAAATATTGAGATAAAAATGGGACTAAATAACGTACAATCACTTTTGTTATTTCCCTGGCGTTTCGAGCGTGCCGTAACGCTCGTGGTTGCAGGCAGACCTGGCTCAAAACGTCAGGAGAATAATAAAAATAAGTGTACGTAATTAAATAAGTCCCGTTAACAGAAAATATAAAATAAGGAAGGAACTCAATAGCAAAATGTAATAATAAAAACCTATCAAGCATCAAAATATAAAATATAGATAAGAAATTGAAATTCGAAAAAAAAAAACATATTTTTTTTAAATCTAAATATTTTGTGAAAATTGTATTAGTTGAAATCAGTACATTCTTCTATAACCTATCTTAAAAATCTTCTTTTCTCTTATAATCTACGTAAAACATCTTCGTTGGTTTTCTTTTCTTCATAATTATTATTTTCCATGCTACTACTATTAAATTTCATATCTTAAAAGGCTTTGATTTAGTTATTTGTCATTCAGCAATTAATGATTATACTATTGTGAATAAAAAATGGGCAACAATCCTCCACTTTTCTCTAATACAATAAATAATACAAAACAAATAAATAAGTATTATGTGAAAATGCTACACAAATCGGCCTAATCTAACAGTGAGCCCAATAATGCTTGTGTTGTGGATACTAGACGACGATATATATAATTGATAGATATAGATTCCATAACTAAGGTACAAATATCTAACGGGTTACTCACATAATTTAAGTCGATTTTTGCTCGACATGTTTCGATCAATTTACGATGATCATTTTCACGAGCGGCCTTCTGCGACGGCAGCGCGCCGGCTACTACGCGCCTGCGCGCGGTGTGTCCTGCTGCTGGCGGCGGGAGGCGGCGGCGGTGTTCTGACAGATCTACCTTCGTTCACTTCTTCATTATTGTCGAAATGTTTGCACACCACATTAACGACGTCACTTTCTAAAGGCACCCGAGCACGTGAGTAACTCGTTATAAATATTTTATTATATGTTAGAGTCTCACGAAAATTTTATAGTTAAAACAAATATCTTTATTAAACACACAAATAAATGGCTTGACCAGTATTCGAACCCGGAACCTCATGCTTCATAGGCAAGGTCACTACCGACTAGGCTAGGAGGCCGTTAAAAACACCCGCCATATCAAACTTCTGTGAATGTTCATATTCAGCTTGATACTTATTTTCACGAGTGCTTTTAATCAAATAATAACCAGATAACGAACGGCGGCTAATATTCTCAACTACTGACTAAATCACTGAGCAATCAAATTAGGTCATTTTCTGTAGAAATTTGTATGAAAGTGACCTGTTTTTATTGTTCTTGAGTGTAGAATAAACGCAGACGGGATTTCCTTTACAGGTAGGTACGTAATGAAATACGTTTTTGTTGTACAATAATGGTTGAATAAAGGACTAAAATTGGAAAACTAATCGCTTTTTACAAGGATAGCCTTCAAATAACCTAATTTCGAGGATATTTGCCAAATATCTATATATAAAACTGCCATTTATTCAATACTTCGGGGTTGTTCCAGCAAAAAAATGTCAGTATTGCGGGCTGCTTCCTTAATGTAAGTACGTAATTTGGCTATAAGTTGAAATAGTAGGTATACTGTGTAAGTACCTACGTTTCTCTCTCGCGTTTCGTCTATAAGATACGTATCGATGATATTTATCATTTGTCAAATCATTTCCATTAGTACCTACCTATCTGACGAATACAAGAATATTAATCTTTTACCTGCTCGAGTTATTCAAATAAAAATCCCTATACTCCGCGATTGCGACGTTCCGCATACATAAATGATAAGCGCCAGATGGGCACGATCCAAGTTATTGAAAGTTATGAGTGGAACGAGGGTTGCTATTCTGTACATTATCGCCTCAAAACCAGTTTAACGTTGACCTATTTGTACTTGACAAACTTGACAACGTTGACAAACTGTGATGAAGCTAGCTGGCCTGGAGAAAAACAAATGTTTTGTTTACCGAAAAACTCTCCCGCCCTCTCGCCATCTTGTTCCTTTAACCGTCAACGCGGTGAATCCTCCTTTTAGTAAAGGGTCGGCAACGCGCATGTGACACCTCTGGAGTTGCAGGCGTCCATAGGTTAACGTAATTGCTTATCATCAGGCGGGCCGTATGCATGTTTGCCACCATCGTGGTATAAAAAACTTTCTGCTGATAATTACATTCGGTTTTGCTATTACGAGTATATCCACTTTTATGAGAATTTAAAAACTACGGAAGAAACCTGGTTGAAAATCGATTTTTTTATCTCACTCTCTATCGCACTATCTAATTAATACGAGCGAAAGAGAGACAATGAAATTTCGATTTTCAAAGTTCGCGGTGAACTCTGCTTACTTATATTTACCGTGTCGTCAAAAAGTTGGAAATAGTATGTTTATTGTATACTAGAATCACTTACTTTTTTTTAATAATAAAAAATTCAAAATTTGTTTCTAACTATTGATGATGGATTATTATAATTTGGAAATTTATGTAGAAGACACAGTTCAGGTAAGAATGTATATCAAACTTGTATGTAATTCATTTTCAAATAGTCAGATTGGGACTCATCTTTTTTCTTTGGTATTTTTCTTAAACTATAACCTATTGTTGGTTAATCTAACCTTGGTTTGATATGTTTTCTTATAGAACAACGCACTTATATGTATTTTTTAGTTTTGATGTACTATTGTTTTGAAAAAATAAGTCCCGCCAAGTTTCTTGCCGGACATAATTCTTCTCGGGTCAGAGGTGTAGGGTTAGAACCGGTGTAGTTTGATTTTTTTTCTCTCTTTTACTTTGACGTGTAAAAGTGCCTTTGTGGCCTACTTACTGAATAAATGTTTGAGTTTGAGTTTTGAGTTGGTTGGCAACAAACTTTAGCATACCTACGAAGATTTAAGTAAATAGGATTAAAGTTTATTACCTCGCTAAATACTTATTATAAAACACGAATTAGCATCGATGTCGAACTGCCTTATTCTTTATTTTACTCATCTACGAGTAATTAGCCTTTGATTGTTTGACATTGCGTCAGTCGTTCGAACCTTCTCTTCAATGTTGATGAGGTTTGAACTCAGTTTAAAATGGTTGACTTGAAGCGAAGAGCTAGACATGGTACATAATAACATGCTCAGAACACAGTACCTATGTAGCCCTGGGGGATAATCTTTTACCTTGTAATGTAAGCAAGAGGGTCACTTCTTTTAGTAGTGGCATTTATTGGATGGATGAAATGTGAATAAGTTATTGCCGTATACAGCACCCAAGGTGTGAATGGCCGGGCAAATTTTAAGAAGATTCTAACGTAAATAAGAAACTTATTTATATTAAATGAGTAAAATGTAATATAATATAAGTCACACCTGCGTGAGTGGCTGTCAGTTGTCAACCGTTATTTTGTCATTTCGAAATCTGCAAACTATGCTTTTCTTTACTTGGGACTATGAACTGCCAACAGCCAAAAATAGTTTGGCAGATGAGACCTGTTAAAAATAATCATAGCACGACTTAATTGTTAAGAAAATATAAGCACGTGTATGTATGCGGTGTATGTCATTATCAAGGATGATAATAGACATGGATGGACAATACATATCCATACAGAATCGCGTTCCCTTATTTCAGGTTAAAGCACTAGCGTCATCTATCGGTCACTAGTGTCACTACAGATACTAAATCCTAGTTTCTAATACTTTGTTCGGCGCTTAACGCTGATAGAATAGCTCGACTCCAGACTCGACAGATGGCGCTATGGCACTCAGTACCGAAAACAGACGTATAGCCTGAACGCGATTTTGTATAGGCATTGTCAATCCATGAAATCGCGTTCCTCGAACCTTCAGGGTATACGTATGTTTTCGATACTAAGTGCCACAGCGCCATCTGTCGAGTCTGGAGTCGAGTTATTCTGTCAGCGTTAAGCGCCGAACAAAGTATTAGAAACTAGGATTTAGTGTCTGTGGTGACCGATAGATGACGCTAGTGCTTTAACCTGAAATAAGGGAACGCGATTTTGTATGTATATTGTCCATCCATGTCTATATCATCCTTGGTCATAAACACTTCACGCGGCTAAGCAATACCTGCTATGTACATAGTGTCCATAAACTTGGCGAACACTAACTCTATTCAAAATTGCAGTACTATTAAAAGGTATAATTTAGACTGTATAACCTTTTTTATAAGCCATAATAATATTTAACAGCATGGATTATACAGCGTCACTCACAATGTCCAGTTAAATCTAGGCTTTAGTACCGTCATAACCCGAAAATGGGGCGTTAATATGTCTCCTGAGAGACAGCAAGCGTGACTGCATGAGGCTTTATAGATGCCGTAAGTGGATAAGTCAAACCCTACTTAATTATATTTAGCATGTTGCTTCCTATTTTTGTTACTGGGTAGGATTCCTAGGGATAAGATTCCCTTATCCTATAGTATAATAGTACTAGGAACGAGGCGAGAGGGGGATTTGGAAATTGCGACGTTGATGAAATTGCGCGCAAAAAGATAAAACGATAGAAAATAAAAGATATTTATTATTCAATTTAGGCACATTACAATGCACTAATGAACGTCAGAGAGAAAAATAAAACTACCACCGGTTCTGACCCTACACCTCTGACCGAGAAGTATTATGACCGGCAAGAAACTCGGCGGGACTTACTTTCTTTTTCAAAACAGTAATACATTCGATCTTAAAGATACACAATAATGCGTATTAGCAGGAATTAAAATTGGACTGAATCTAAACAGTGGCAAGACGTCAATGTTGGTAATATCTTAGAAATTTGACTTAGAGACTTGCATAGTCTAGTCGTTTTAAATCTGAGAACCTAGTGGAATGTACAGCCTGCAAGCAGGCGATACCGGCGTGTCAAATCAGCTGCGGTAAGGTGCCATTCCAGTAACTTACCGAGTACTGGCGAGAAATATCGTCTGTAAAATCTGGCTATTTATTTTAAATGGGCGAAAGTTACCCTCCACCGGGTCACAATTACCTGATAGTTTAATCAACTGGCTTGACTTGCATAATCTAGTCGTCTTAAATATGTAAAGCTGTTGGATATATACTTACCGTTGGTTTGAATGACGCGGGCAATTTGAAACAGATATACCGACGAATAGAAAAACTTATCTTGTTTTAAATATCAGTTGTTATTTAACTAGGCGCGAGCTACGGGCGTTTATATAAAATACCTCTTGCTGCTGATATGTATATTTTTTTTAATGACGGACCGGTTTAATATCTATAAAGGTTACCGTTTTAAACCGACTTCAATATTTCGAATGAAGTGGTTTTCTAATTCGGCGGGGTCATTGTTAATGTAGCTTCTTTTTTGCTATTTTTTATGTTTGTTCACCGATTCGAAAATGGCTGGACCAATTTGGAAAATTTAATAAACTATCTGACGTGTAAAAGTGCCCTTGTGGTCTACTTACTAAATGTTTGAGTTTGAGTTTATGTTTTGTTTGAAAGGGTATACTTGACAGTTGGTTCCATTGTCATCAGGTCAAGATCTGATTATGGAATCCTGGAAAAATCGAGGGAACCCTTAAAATATTGTTGGCACATCTCTATAGGTCCCTATGGATTTGAACACTTTACAGTAGCCCGGGCATTTTCTCGTACGTGAACTATATAGCCAAAACGTAAATTCTTTTTTTTTTGTTTAAATTTTTTGACAAGGCAATAGAATTCACTGAAAAATATTAAGGAAGTGAATAACTTTAGTATTTGATTAAATACTTATGTTTAACAGCAGAAGTTTCCAAGCGTGTGACGGCGGATTAGGATGACAGTTGTTTTCCCCTCAAAATCAACGCTAAACCAAATAACAATTTTCCTAGCAGACCCCGAGTACCCTTACATAGGGAAAACATAATCAGTCTAATCCAAGGAAATATTGCTTGAGCTGAGTGTAGGATAGGTTACATCACACAGAAAAGGCTGCGTGAAATCCTTGTATTTATCTGATGTATGTACGCTATTTACATCAAAAACAAGTAAATATTAAAGACTGTCATTCTCCATTCACAGCGTGCTATGACTAGGCTTCAGTCTTCGCTTCTTTTGATTTGAGCAATCGATTCTATTAGTAATGTCTCTATCGATTAGAAATCTTGCCCTCTGGTCGGTAGTCGCTCATTAAATTTTTGTGGAAAGATAATTCTCGTAGAATTCATTAGTTTCCATGTAAACCTAGAAACTCATGTTCTGGCAGTAACTCTAAGAACGGAAGATTTCAGCGGAAGATAAATTCAAAGTATGGCTCTCCATTACCCTTTGAGTTACCCTGGACCTTTTTTGTGCCCAGTATTTTATAGAGACCAGTCTATATTTTTTACTTGTCTCTGGCTATGGAAGGTTTTACGATAAAACACGCTCTGGGTCAAATGCTCAAGGGTGTGAAAGGTTCCATCACTGTTGCTTTGCAATTTTGACATTCTTCAGAAAATTGTTCTTTTGTGAAAATTATGGAAAATGGAATGTGAAATCATTCTGAGAATTTCATATGCTTTAATAAAACTAAGACGAAATTCATATATTTTTAATCTAAATTCAAGCTCAACTGAAGTGAAATAGTCGATGGTGATCTACATTTAAGTTTTTTTTTTAATAAAAAGAAAAAATATGGTACAATATCGTTGATTCTCAAAAGCTTCTAATATGAGTTATAGATCTGATGTGGCAGAAGTCAAGGAATACCTAGATTGTTCCTCATGTCAACCTTTTTAAAATTACTTATAAAGACAGTTTGTATTTAATAAGCTCATCCTCCTCCTCCTCCTTGTGTCGTATTCCTCAGTACTGAGGGTCGTGACCTCCCTTCTGCATCACTTTTTCACGTGCGATCTTTCTCCACCTGTTTCTGTCACTGGCGGTGTGGATGGCGTGGTGCAAGGTCGAGTCGAGAGTGGTGCGGATCTGGTCAGACCAACGTATAGGGCTGCGTCCACGAGGTCTTTTCCCATCTACTTTGCCGGTCACGATGAGCTTCTCCAGGTTGCCACCATCTTTTCTTGCAACGTGACCGAAGTATTCTAGGACGCTGCGAAGACACTCGGATGATAGCCGCGAGGAGACTTTAAGTTCTCGCAATATGGAGACGTTAGTCCGAAATGCTGTCCAGGGGATACGGAGCATCTTTCTCCAGCACCACATCTCAAAGGCGTCAATGCGTTTGCGGTCTGCAGCTTTCAGTGTCCAAGTCTCAGCGCCATACGAAAAGATCGAAAAGACTAGAGTCCGTACTAGCTTGGTCTTGGTTTTAACGGAAATGTTGCGATCTCTCCATATTTTTCCTAGCTGAGACATTGCGCTTTTAGCCATGCCAATTCTCCTGCGCACTTCCTTCTCGCATGAACCATCGTTATTGATGATGGAACCCAGGTATATAAAGCTGTCCACTGTTTCAAGGCCCAACGCACCAGTGAGTTCCAATTTCCCAGATCTATCTACCACCATGACCTTGGTTTTAGACCTGTTTATGGAAACTCCCATCCCCTCACTAATCCGCTCCATTCGGTCTAGAAGTGCAACCATTTCCGACTCATTTGCTGCAAGAAGAGTTGTGTCGTCGGCGTAGCGTAGGTTGGTGATTATGACGCCACCAACTGTGATGCCTCCCTCCCAATTGTCGCAGGCACGTCTCATAATGTGCTCTCCATAAGCGTTGAACAGAATGGGCGATAAAATGCATCCCTGGCGTACTCCTTGGTGAAATTTAAAGGGTTTTGAGGTTGTTTTATCGACTCTTACGACTCCCTGGCTTGAGCCATACAGGGTGCGAAGTAGGATGATGAGATGATTTGGAACTCCAAGTTCTTGAAGGACTTTCCATAAGCAACCCCAGTTGACACAGTCGAAAGCTTTGCTGTAATCGACTGGCGTATCAAACTCGTATGCTTTCTCAACGAGCTGCCTGACATTGAGAATCTGGTCTCAAGTGCCCTTGCCCTTCACGAAACCCACTTGCTCCTGCGGAATTTGCCAATCCAGGTAGTAGCGGATGCGATTGTTAAGAATATGGAGCAATATTTTGCTGGCATGCGAGATGAGGGACAAGGTTCGATAATTGCCGCAACTCTTGGTTGACCCTTTCTTGTGCAGCGGAAGAATTACGGATTCCGACCAGTCCTGCGGCCAATCACCATTTTGCCAGACGTGTGAGCAGCTTTGCTGTTATTTGGTTGCCTCCTGGCGCCTTCTTCTTCTTGAGAGACTGTAGAGCAGTCAATATTTCGGAGCGAAGAATCATGGGTTCCAGTTCTAGATCCTTCCAGTCCGGGGTAGCTCCGGGCATGGAAAGGGGATCTGCGTACAACTGGTCACAGTAGGCACGCCATCTCTCGGCAATGCGGTCGAGCTCGTGTAGTACCGTGCCGTCGGCATCTTCTATGACCCACGATTTAGCTTTGAACTGCTTGGAAAGGACTCTGACTTTCTTAAAAAAGTCTGCAGTTTGTTGCTTATTCGAATGTCTCTCAATGTCGCTGCAGATTTCCTCAATGAAGTTGTTCTTGTCGCGACGACAACTAGCTTGGATGGCTCTGCTAAGCTCTGAGTATTCAGACATTATTGCACGATCTTGCAAACCCCCAACTTTTAAATCTTTCCTGCGTTGAATGAGTTCCCACGAATAAGCGGATATCCAGCATTTTTTCTTCTGTTCTGGCTTCTTCTTCTTAGAGACCTGGTCCAGTGCATCGCTGATATGACCTTTCAAGTGTTTCCACTGTATGTCGCGGAAAAATCTTTCAGTTTCACCTCTAATGCCTCTCGGAATATAGGTAATTCATAAGGCTCCAAGTTTCTGGGTTTTGGTGGTTGTCGTCTAGGCGCCTTTAAGCGCAGCGAGAAATTGGCTACGAGCAGGTTATGGTCAGAGCCGCACTCTGCGCCGGGAAAGGTCTTCACGTTAGAAACTGAGGATCTCCAGCGGGTATCTAGAACAATGTAGTCGATTTGATTTCTGTACCTATCGCCTGGAGATTTCCATGTGTATAAACGTCTTGGATGATGTTGGAAGAACGTGTTCATAATGCTGAGCTTTCTGTCGATACAGAACTCGATCAGTTTTTCACCCCGCTCATTCCTAGTGCCAAGTCCAAATTTTCCAACTGTGCTTCTGATATGATCATCAGCAAGCGTACTACCGACTTTGGCATTCCAGTCACCAAGGATCATTTTAATTTCCCGACCAGGAATTGAACTTAACGTTTCCTCCAGTTTCCCATAAAAGTCTTCAATTACCTCATCTTGAGCTTGTGCCGTCGGTGCGTATATTTGTACAATATTTAGCACACACGGTTTGGTATTCAGATTCATTGTCATGATTCTATCAGACACCTAGGACATATTTGTTTATGTGTGGCGGCAATATAATTCCGACTCCATTCCTACTCGAATCTTCACAGCCTGAGAAATACATGGTGTTCCCTGTCGCAGTGGTAAAGTGGCCATTACCACGCATGTGAGTTTCACTGATGCCTAATATGGAGATGTTATGAGATTCCATTTCCTTCTCTACGATGGTCAGTTTACCCGCCATTAGCAGACCTCTAACGTTCCAAGCGCCAATTCGATGATGGAATCGTAATGAGGTCTTCTTGATCTTAGATATTGTGGCACCGAAGCTCATAAAGCTTGACTTATATAAACATGTAATTACCTTTGTTATTTATTTAAATATAGCAAGTGCAATAGCTTATTATTGAGCCCAAAAACAATCTATCAATATTTTTCATAAATAAATATGTCATTTTATTAGCAGCCTAAAGCGGTTAAAGTGAAAAGTAAACATTTTCTCAAATCGCGGCAATCAGTTCATCAAATATTTAAAGATGGTTCCGCAGGATGAACGAGAGTAAAGTGAATGTCTCGGAGACGAGAGTTTCTATCTCGGTTACTCTAGACTGAATAGATTATGTTGGGATTTTGTTTGTATACTTTTTATGTTACAATTTTTTTTAAGGAGGAGTGTTTTTTGTCGTGTATGCAGAGTAGTTAGTTGTTCAGGGTGGAAATGCGTTATTATAATTTTTATCCATACATATTTATCCTCGTAACGCCCAAGAAAAAAAACGCAAGTTCAGCTAAACGCCCAATGTGCAATGTATAAGCCAATATGTTTAAATATAAAAATGACATTTCATAAGCTTTTAAGTACAGCGTACTGTACACTGGGCGTTTACCTCATTTTTATTTTTTCGAAAGTCTGGGCGTTAATGCTGAGTGTTACTTTGTACACTCTATCGCACATTGGGCGGCACGAGGTTAAATTATTAAAAATAAACCGTATTTTATCTGGGTTTATTACAAATATAAAGATTTTCTGTAATTAAGTAGAAGTTAGAATAATCGTAGAATAATAAAACAAGAATATAATAGGAATAGGGATACATTAAAGAATACAATAAATTAACTTTTCGATAAAACTAAAGTTGACTTAAAAAAAAAAAAAACTAGACTAACAAACTAATTAAGAAAATACACCAAATAAATCGATACATACATAAAATATATTTAAATTGTCGCATAGGACGCGTTTATACTAGGTTAAATACCAAATTTTGATAGTAATCAGATAAATAAATGGTGTGCCGAATTCGGCACCTAGCTTAGTGTAAATACACCCTTAGCAACGGGGTGGAATAATCGCTTAAATTCGATTAAAGTAAAGTCAATTGAATCTGTAACGGTTCTTCGACAGGCGATTCGACGACGAACTGTTCGTCGACAAAATTTTTCATTTTTTGGTTTTTCGACGACGAACGTTTCGCCAACAGATTATTTCGCCTACGAACGTTTCGCCGAGTCGCCGACAGAACATTTAAACGATGAACGATTCATCTACAGATTAGGTATTTCTTCTACGAACGTTTCGACGACAGATAATTTCAACTAAAATAATAATAATAGATGGTGGTTTGATTTTCAGATTTGTGAATTTTAACATTTTAATAATTTTCCATCAAGTTTATAATTATTATATCTAATATCTTAATCTTGATCAAAAAACTGGAAGTGTATATCAGACTATCTCAGTAGCGGAATTTACATGAATGACTATGCGTAAATATAACGGCCCATGTGCCTACACATTTACCAAAAAACGCTGATTATAACTAGTTATATTTTTTAAGATGTTAGTAGTTATGGCAGGTAAGAAGAGATCTATATTAAAATCTTTAAAAATCCAACTGAAGATCAAATCAAATTATTCCAATAAATGTTTTGATTTGTTTATTTTTTACTAGCCTTTTCCCGCGGCTTCGTCCGCGTACTATAAGTACTCAAAAAGGATACGATACCCATGTTAATTTTCAGATATTGTGACCATATTTGCCCCTTTTAGGGGTTGAATTTTCAAAAAACCTGAATCACGTGTTTACTCATTTATCGTTAGGAATACGCCTGTGAAATTTCGAATAAAATAGTCTAACAAATCTTGATTCGCCATACAAACTTTGGACCCCCATTTTACCCCCTTAGGGGGTGAATTTTGAAAAATTCTTTCTTAGTGCATCCCTAGACCTTAAACGGAACCTACGTGCCAAATTTGGAATTTCTAGAACCAGCGGTTTGGGCTGTGCGTTGATATGTCAGTCAGTCAGTCAATCAGTCAGTCAGCCAGTCAGTTTCTTCTTTTATATATTTAGAAGTAGAAACACTACTATATAAATTATGAACTTATATAGATGTCATTATACAAAGGAAAAAGTGGCTGGGATCGAACCTGCGTCTTCTGCAGAAGCACTGGGCACCGGAGGGCTAGGTAACTTTTTCCTTCCTGCTAAACTGACACCTCAAAACTTTTACCTTTAAACTTTTTAAATTTAATTTTAAATATCCATCAAACTATACCAACTCAAAAAAGTAGTAAACATTGAAAATTAAACTTAATTAGGTTTACTTTTATCTCGAAATTTTCGAGTAAGACTAAGAACAAAGTATTTGAGAAAAAGGCCCACGCTGCGTTCAAAGTTTGTATGCAGGAGTGGTCTTTTTCTCTGCAGCTGACTTTCTTTTATTTATTTTTATTTATTAAATATCAAAATAATTAATTAAATCGCAGAGTTTCATGGGTACTTAACTGCTAAAGCCATTTATGGCTTATTTACAGCAAGGGTTCAGACTAACTTAACTAGCTATGATTATTTTTTCCAACAGTGCATTTACAGTTTTACAGAGCGTATAAGAAGACATCAAAAAAATTCTAACATCCTTAATTGACTTTGAGTTGGATAGGTATAGATCTTGTATGTGTTTTGGAAGGCTATTTATCTGTACTTACTAAACAAGGAAGAAATATATATACTTCATGTATTAACTAATTATGGTATTACATACGATTGCTATAATCTAAGCTACAATCCGCTTTTCTGGGCCTAAAAACGGACATTGATGCTTGTCACCCTAAAAATATGTCGCCTCCGTTTCGCCGCTGAAAAAATATAGAAACCCTATTTTTTAGGGTTTCCTAGCCAAAATCGCAAACACGGAACCCTTATAGTTATATCATGTCCGTCTGTCAGTTCGTCCGTATGTCACAGTCGTTTTATTCGTTAAATATAAAACATACATTTTAGCGAGAGGTGTGTTTTGTGTGTCGTTGTTTAAGTAAAATTGCTGGAAAAAATGCTTTTCACTTCATATACGTAACTTAATGTCAATAAAAAAAAAAATTGCGAATATCAACATGTCGCACATCAATCGATAGGGCTTTAAAAATAACTGGTTTCTTAGAACATTTTTTCATTTAGTCAATATTTTCAGAAATAATCGCTACATAAGTCTAAAATAATGTGTCACTTTTGAACCGTAAGTCCAAAAAATATGAAAATATTCAAGAAGATATGTCCTTGTATACCTTTCAAAGTAAATTGTTTTGAACAACATTGGTTGAGCCGATTTAAACTTACACGATTCTCACTCATTATTTTGGCAAAATGGGACTTAATCGCGTACACTTACTTTCATTTTTATAAAAGATTGATTAAGTCCCGTTTTTGTGAAAATAATGATTGGTTGAGCCGTTTTTGAGTTATCTCCAAAAAACTTCTTCCATAGATAGATACGACCTTTTGATACTTATAACATTTTTCTTATTCAATTGAAGCTACGGAGCCCTACACTTGGCCGGTTTTTGGTAACTTATGGCAAAAACTAAACGCCACAACTCATTAGCACTTACAGCTTACAAACTGTACTAGTTTTTCCTGCAGTATGATGCAGTTGCATGCAGATGCAACTGCATGAATAATGCAAGGCTATCGAGAGCGTGGGCTCGGCCCTATGCACTTATCTGTTCACTAATTACTTGGTGACTTGAACGTAATACTAAATTAGTTTCATACACATTATAATGGTTGTGATTCTTTGCCCAAATAATCGAGAATATTGATAATATAAAGTATTTACAGTTTTGGTACAGTACAGCCTAATAAATGACTTTGGGCATTATTGGCAGGACCAGAAATTACTGAAATTAGGCTGAATAAAAGTGTATAATTGGTCCAAAAAAAACCAGTAATGTACTACAGTCAGCAACGAAACTGCCGAACGAAATAAAATTACAATAGTAACTAGACATACGTCACTTTAGTCACTTCGCGTGACATGTTTCGGAGAGCTTAGGTCTCCATCTTCAAGCACTAAGAGTGTTATTTGAACCGGCCCGTAGCTCACTGTTGCACGTCGCGTACGCGTAGCCGACTGCCGGTCAGCGTCCGGCGCGGCGTGCCGCGCGTGTCGCGCGCTCTGACAGAGCTAATATGTTAGTACTAGCCTTTTCCCGCGGCTTCGCCCGCGTACTATAAGTACCCAAAAAGGATACGATACCCATGTTGATTTTCTGACTTAGAGACCACATTTGCCCCTTTTAGGGGTTGAATTTTCGAAAAACCTGAAACACGTGTTTACTCATTTATCGTTAGAAATACTCCTGTGAAGTTTCGAATAAAATAGTCTAACAAATCTTGATTCGCCATACAAACTTTGGACCCCCATTTTACCCCCTTAGGGGGTGAATTTTGAAAAATCCTTTCTTAGTGCATCCCTAGACCTTAAACGGAACCTACGTGCCAAATTTGGAATTTCTAGAACCAGCGGTTTGGGCTGTGCGTTGATATGTCAGTCAGTCAGTCAATCAGTCAGTCAGCCAGTCAGTTTCTTCTTTTATATATTTAGAAGTAGAAACACTACTATATAAATTATGAACTTATATAGATGTCATTATACAAAGGAAAAAGTGGCTGGGATCGAACCTGCGTCTTCTGCAGAAGCACTGGGCACCGGAGGGCTAGGTAACTTTTTCCTTCCTGCTAAACTGACACCTCAAAACTTTTACCTTTAAACTTTTTAAATTTAATTTTAAATATCCATCAAACTATACCAACTCAAAAAAGTAGTAAACATTGAAAATTAAACTTAATTAGGTTTACTTTTATCTCGAAATTTTCGAGTAAGACTAAGAACAAAGTATTTTTCGGCAAGATAAAGTTTGCCCGTATCCAAGAAAACATATATTAAGTATGGAAACTTTTTTGGGATTCTTAAGTGTTTTGAAGTGTTGTGTGTGAGCGAGGAAGGCTTATTTTTTAATACTTTTTGCCAGTTACTTTTAAGGGTGTTTAATTTAGGCAACGTAAATATTTTACTCGAGTTGAGACTTGAGCAAACATACAATATCTTTTTTTTAAATGTTTCCTACTCGTCAGAAGTTGTGATATACACAACTAAGTAAAAAAAGATATGTGGGTACTTATAATTATGTAATGTTATTTACAAACATAAACTATGTGCCATATTCTACTTTTAAATACATAAACAATACATAACACCGTATATCTCCACTTAACTTCAACACGCAACAAATAATCAACCAATATTGAAGTTGTATTGGAGTTGCGTCGGAATAATTCTCAAGCAAATTCTGACATTTCTGATTCAGACGTTTAAGTGATAGCGGTATCGCGTAGTAGATGCATTGGAATTGTATTGAAGTTGGATCGTGTCAAAACGTGTTTTAAAGTAAGAATACGGCCCTAGGGGCCCTATTCTAACTTTAAAACACGTATAAACACAATCCAACTTCAATACAACCCAATGCATTAACAACGCAACACAAGCTACGGCATAAACATCTGAATCAGAATTATCAGAATTTGCTTGAGAAATATTCCAACGCAACTCCAATACAATTTCAATATTGGTTGATGGTTTGTCGTGTGTTGGAGTTATGTTTGAGATATGTTGTGTTGTTATTGTATTGTTAGTGTATTTTAAAATTAGACACCACCAGGCTTGCACCAGGTTGATACAATCAATAGTTTCATCAGACAACATCATAATCCCATCTCCTGTTTAATTTCAAGCAACATTCAAACACTGTTTATTAGCCCAACAAGCAAAAGCACTTGAAACTGCATGTACTTCAAATTACGCGCACAGTGGTACCAATACTAAATTACTAGGCCGCCGTTGGTGTAATTTTTACGTGGTCAGTTTGATACACAAGTTATTTGTTATACAAGGGTGCAAAGTTGTATTTTAACCGCGAGTGTGGAATTGAAGCACGAGCTAGCGAATGGATTCTAGGGTTGAACTGCGAGGTAGCGAATGGATTCTATGGTTCAACCGCGAGCGAAGCGAGTGGTTCGAAAATAGAATCCTGAGCGAAGCGAGTAGTTCAAAAATAGAATACTGAACGTAGCAAGTGTTGCAACACACGAGACGTAAAAATAACTTTGCAGCCGTGTGTAACACAAATCTTTTCACCTCACTAAAGCGAGGAAAATATAGTCTGGCATGCCAACGAACGCAGTAGCAATGTACATCAAATAAAATATATAGCAACACTAAGCGAATCGAACAGCAGCATTGCTCCATAGAAAAGCAGCAATGTATATCAAACAAAACTTAGTATTTTTTGGACGCCAGTCGCGCGCTTTTGTACGTCGTTTCGAAAATTGTAATTCTGCATTTAATAATAAAATAATTGATAATTCTGATATATTTATGACTTTACAATGAAAAAGAAGGTGCGAAGAAATTAAAATACTTACAATGATTGCTAAAATCATAAGGCCAGTCGAGGGAAACGAGTAACTACCTATAAATATCTACCAGAAAATACAACTTTTCAGTTTAGAATGGAACAGGATTAGCTTCATTATCTGTATGAATAAGACTCCTACTTATTTATTACGATTTCCTTTTATCATTTCGTTTGACGACTATTTTAGGTAGACACTTATTTAATCTAATGTAAGAATTGTATAATTGAATAATCAATAAACGCACGTGAGGTTTTGGTGTTTATTTATTTTATACATAGCTTAGGTAGGTACATACAGAAAAACATTTCAAAGGCTTGATAAAAGTCAGTTGTAGGTAGCGGGATGCTTGGTGCTTAAACCTGTTAAATTGTAGTGTTTTCTTGCTTTGTGACAATATGCAGCACTTGCTCCTATGCAACAAACGATCTTGGACTTCATTTAGCACTATTTTTCGCTTCAATTATTCGATTTTACACTGAAAGAAAGAACTTGAAATGATAATTCGATACAAAACTCTACATAACCTCAAAGTCACATATATCACGTAAAATGTATTACACCTGTCGTAAGTACCTACATAAATATCTCAGCTGGTCTTTGCATTGATTTAATACATTTATTGAAAGGTGATGGCAGATATTACATTAATAAATAATAAAAAACGCAATCTGAAACTTAAAAATATAAGTAAACAAAACTAACTTTTTTAAATTAAAAAGTAACATGTCACAGATAAAACAAAAACAATGCACAATTTTCGAATTATTCTGAGACAGGTAGTTCATCAATTAAAATGGATCGATCAAAATAATATTTCTTGAAAGATTATAGTAAAATCATGAAACAAAATTGTTTACACTAAATGTTTTTAATTGAATACAATATTTTTTCCGTCCACAGCACCTGATAGATCAGACAATTTAATCAGATTGGCGAAGATTGTCCTGTCTGGAGTGGCCTTTACATGTTATTATGTTTAAAAAATTGACTAATATCACGTTCGAATTTCAAATATTCTTTGCACTCTTGTGAATAAAATGCAGTTTTGCTATCTGTTTTTAAAGAATAAAATAGAGCTTTCCGAGCCAGGGAGGTGAAAATATATAAGCAGTCTTTATTGCCGTAAAATTAGAAATTTATAAAAAAAAATTAACGTTTTCTCAGGTATTGACCATAAATGTTGCAATGTAGATATTTTATCATAAATTCCAAAGTAATTATTTAATTGATCTCAGAACGAGCCTAGAAGCGATGTCTCAATTTCTAGCTGGACATTGGACAAGGATTTAGTTCCTACAACATGCATAACAAGAAATCTTATAACATAGTTATTACGAGAACCTGCAAATACAATTGAAGCTAAATGGACACACACACAAATAAAAATAAAAAATTACACAAGACTTTACATTAAATATTTTTATCAATTAAGTATTAAAATAATGATACCATAATTCGAGTCTAAATATAGACATCCTGCCCATAAACGTTTAAAAATCTCCAATAACAAAAAAAGTTAAGCAATTTAATATCCCAAAACCCGAGATTTAATTTAATATTCCGTCAACTTCGTTTTCTTTGGCGTTTTTCTTGTTAATTACTGTCGAGATAGTGATGGGCCGTTCCTGGAAACAATGGCGTATTGCCGGCAACGAGCGAAAAATTATTTGGGTCACACAAATCAATTAGGTTGACCACTCGCATATGAACAAACTCAAAGGCGCCCCTAAAAACTACGAGACACCATTTTTACGCAATGAAATTATGATCACCTTAAAGATAATAAGTTAGCCAAAAAGAAAAGGTTTTATAAAAGTACTTAATTTTTTGTACATTTGTATGCGTGGAAGATACGTTCGTTCCCACCGAAGATTTAAGCGTCCTTTATATATAAAGTAATATCCAATATTACATTTAAACCTTCGCGTATTGTACACATAAGTATTAACAAATTTTTTTTTAAAGAAATTCGGGGAAAATCTGCTTAATATTAGTTAATATGAAGTTCTAAATGTTCCTTTCTATTAAAGGTAACGGTAGAATTTATTTGTCACTGCGCGCGGCATCTTTCGGGGAACTTGGGTCTTTATCCTCAAGCACTAAAATTTCATCATCATCAGGCCTTGTCCATTTTTAGGGTTCCGTTGTCAACTAGGAACCCTTATAGTTTCGCCATGTCTGTCCGTCCGTCCGTCCGTCCGCGAATAATCTCAGTGACCGTTAGCACTAGAAAGCTGAAATTTGGTACTAATAAATATGTATATCAATCACGCCGACAAAGTGGTAAAATAAAAAGTGGAAAAAAATGTTTTAATGGTACCTCCCCTATACGTAATGTGGGGAGTGATTTCTTTTTTCATTTCAACCCTAACGTGTGATATATTGTTGGATAGGTATTTAAAAATGAATAGGGGTTTAGTAAAATCATTTTTTGATAGTGTAAATATTTTCGGAAGTAATCGCTCCAGAAGTAAAAAAATGTGTCCCCCCCCCCCCTCTAACTTTTGAACCATAAGTTGTAAAAAATATGAAAAAATCTCAAAAGTAGAACTTTATAAAAACTTTCTAGGAAAATTATTTTGAACTTGATAGGTAGAATAGTTTTTGAAAAAAATTTACAAAATAATTTCTGAACTAAGTTTGTAATTTAACCGTATAAGCAGATGTTTATTGTACCTGTAATTTCTATAAAATTACAATGAAATGACGTGCTTTCAAAAACTCTTAAGTGGGGACACTTCCTGTGACGGACGGAAAACTACGGAACCCTACACTGAGCGTGGCCCGACACGCGGTTTTTTGTTCCAGATGATTTAAGTAGCATCTGTGAACAAGCGACAGCGCCACTCGTGGCTAAATAGCCCAATTCTTGAACGGCATAAACGTCCACATTTCCTCCAAGTAAATTGAGGGTCTGCACCAAGCCGACTCTCGCCAATTTATTCTTATTTTTATTGACACGACCGTTTTACAATTTGGATGAATATTTAATAATTAAATATTTTGGGTTTTGTTTAGATTTTAGATTAGAATGTAAGATTTTGCATGCCATATTGTGGTAGAGCATACACTACTGTAATTAGAATAGGTACAAAGGTTCCTATAACACCCCATTGATATGTACCCATAACACCTGTGTATGTCCTTTGGAAATAAATAAATTGCATTGAATTGTAACACTTCATCTACAGTGTAAAAAACTTTTGTAGTAAAGTTTATCGATGCTATTACCTGGAGACGCTATCGACAACAGGACAGCACTACTCGAGAGGAAACGAGTTTGATTTATTCGTTAAAATGAAGTGCTTGGATAAGAAATCGGCTCAGAATTCAAAACCATTTACGAGTATTTTTTATTGAAAAGCGAACGGCAGAATCGACACGTAATATTCGAAAGTTTTTTTGTTACAACCTGTATAATCCATACTAATATTATAAATGGGAAAGTGTATGTGTGTGTTTGTTTGTTTGTTTGTCCGGCTTTCACGGCAAAACGGGGCGATGAATTGACGTGATTTTTTAAGTGGAGATAGTTGAAGGGATGGAGAGTGAGATATTTTTGTCTCTTTCTAACCCCCCACTTCCCTAAACTGGGGGTGGAAGTTTGTATGGTTTGGTACCCCGAATTTAACGCGAGCGAAGCCGCGGGCAAAAGCTAGTGGTCCATGAAATACTCGAAAATAAGCAAATAATAATAGGAGAATCTCTTTCACCACTGCCTAAGAAAATGTGATGCCTACTATAACTTTCATCGTTAAACAAACAAGACAAGAGATACTGAAACGTGACATTATTATACCAAGTGGCATTATAAGTGTCTCAAATTGTGCGATTTAACTTAATCCAACCAAATAGATTAAGAGCTAACTCCGGAAATGTGTTGAATTGAATTTGATTAAAGATGATCCAAAACTAAAATGCTATGTATTTTGTCATATAAAAAATAAATGCATGTTTCTGAGAACAGCTCTCCGTCTAAAACGTGCTCGCTGCGACGCGGATGTGACAGCACTAACAATTCAGATGAGAAATGCTCGACGTATTCGAAACGTGCAGGTATGGTACTTCTAATATAAAAACCGGCCAAGAGCATGTCGGGCCTTGCTCAGTGTAGGGTTCTGTACTTGAGATGTTCGACACTGAGGCCATCATGCCCTCGAAACTTCTCTCTAACCATCCCTTTAATTTTAGAACTATTTGAACTATTTGCTTAGGCGAAAATGATTGAGGGAGTCTGTGGTTGGTCCTCAGTCTCGAACATCTCTGTTGACTGGGGTAGTTAATGAAATCGATGTATTAAATATGAAAACGTTATCTTTTTGTTTATTTTTTTTTTCCATACCCAGAAACATATTGCTAAACTTTGACAACAAGTTGAACAAGTACCGCGTTTAATTAATATTAGGTATGTAACGTTGTCTACCGTATAAACAAGAATAATAAGGACATTGAAGCTAAAAGTAAAGTTTATTTAATGAATACCTACTTTAAAGGTCGTGACTCTGTGGCCTCACATGGCACGCAAATCCCAGGCCACTCATTACAGTCCTTGACAGACAATTTCATAATAAAAATTCAAATAGTCTTTGCCAAGTAATAATGTAAAATGTAGTTTTTGTTTTGTAATTTTATGACTACCGCTATGACAAACTTTTTACAAATGCAAGGCTTCAAGCAAACGTTCAGTAACTGATACGGCTGCCTGATTCGGTTACCCGACCGAAAGACGCACGCACACGTCCGGTTGACGTATTTTGACCTGACGATTATGATTTGACCGCACGGCGTAGATAGAACCGTGTGTGTCTGGTAAGTACCATCGAATTCATAATTGCATATCTAATTTATGAATGAATTCATTGATAAATTGGGTATAAAATTATGAACCCGATGGTAAACTTATATAGATGTCATAAAGGAAAAAGTGACCTAGGCCTCCGGTGCCCAGGGCTGGGATCGAACCAGCGTCTTCTGCATTCGCGGCAGACGCCTTTACCACTTGGCCACCCAGGTCACAGCAGCACCGGTCGAATTTTCCCGTGTATATGCAATCTTTGTAAATGTTAAGGAATTAATGTCCCCATCCTCCCACCGCAACATAAATACGCAAACAAATATAACAAACCACCACTAACAATACCTAAAGTTAGCCATATTAGGGCATGAGCCCGTGTTTTTTCAAACAAAAAAAACCGGATTGTGTTTCCCTACGCTAAATTCAATAAATTAATAAAGTCATATTGAGCGAAGTTTAAGCATCTTTTCGGTAGAGTGGTATTTTCTCGAGAACGCGCTCCGATTTATATGGGGAATTTTCTCGAGCACAAAAGTTCTCCGATTTGTATGAGGAATTTTCTTGAGCGAGAATGTTCTCCATACAAAACGGCGAACGGTCTCGAGAACGGCGTAACTGCTTACAATAAAGAGACAAGGAAGCTCCATCAACTTAAAATGTAGTAGTTTATTTAATAAATACTAACCTTTTTAAAAGGTCATGACCCTGCCGCCCTCATATGCCATTCGACCCCAAGACACCTATTACGGCCCTTGACAAACAACTGAACAAACTGTTCGCTATAATAGGTCTATTCGAGTGTTCATAATTTATTAGTTTTGTGCAGTAGTTTTGTGCGGTAAAGGTTGCCATAACAGTTGCAATCCTGCGTAACGCAACACTTGTCATAGCTGCAATTTTCGATGCAACTATCATCACCATCATCATCATATAAGGTCTTTCAAGATTGTTTCTTCGAAATGTCTATCTTTTAATGATTTAGGCTGTGTGGTGTTTGGTTTTAAGTGACTTTTTTATTACCTTTTGGGGTGGTCCAAAAATATAATTGTGTGATTTTTGTAGCGTTTGTCCCGACTTGAAATCCGCTTGACAACCTAATCCCATGGATTGGCGTAGGCACTAGATTTTACGAAACTGACTGCCATCTGAACTTTAAGCTCAGAGGGGAAACTAGGCTTTATCGGGATTAGGTCCGGTTTCCTTACGATGTTTTCTTTCACCAAAAGGCGAAAAGGTAAATATCAAATGATATTTCGTACATAAGTTCCGAAAACTCAGCGGTACGAGCCGGGGTTTGAACCCGAGACCTCCGGATTGAAAGTCGGCCGTCTTACCGCCAGGCTACCAGCGCTCTCAGGCTGCGTTCCCACCAGAGATAAGCGAGGGTGCGTTGCGGGGAATGTGTTTTAAGAACCAATCCTAGAGCTGCACTGTTCGAGGATAAACAAATGAAGTGATTCTATTGGTGCTTAACAAACACATTCCTCGCAATACATCCTCGCTCATCTCTGGTTGAAACACAGCCCTAATCTATTTAGATATATATGTTCTATAAATACACAGAGTGTAACAAAAATACTGCTGACCCATTTAAGGGCATAGTTGGTATCGTATTGTGACTAAGAAAAATTAGGAAAAAATTTTTTGGACGCGAAAAAACTTTTTTTTGTATGAGACACGCTGTCCCAGCCGACCAACCCTGCATATAAAACCAATTTTTATTACCGCGGGAATTTTTTTTGTTAGTTTTCATAATTAGAATACGATAGCAATTATGCCCTTAAAAGGATCACCAGAATTTTTGTTACAACTTGTATAATATGTAATAAATCCTCGATTTATCTTTATTTATTTTTGTTACAGCTTGTATAATATGTAATAAACCCTCGATTTATCTTTATTTATTTTTGTTACACCTTGTATAATATGTAATAAACCCTCGATTTATCTTTATTTATTTTTGTTACACCTTGTATAATATGTATTAAACCCTCGATTTATCTTTATTTATTTTTGTTACACCTTGTATAATATGTAATAAACCCTCGATTTATCTTTATTTATTTTTGTTACACTTTGTATAATATGTAATAAACCCTCGATTTATCTTTATTTATTTTTGTTACACCTTGTATAATATGTAATAAACCCTCGATTTATCTTTATTTATTTTTGTTACACCTTGTATAATATGTAATAAACCCTCGATTTATCTTTATTTATTTTTGTTACAGTTTGTATAATCTATACATATAATAAATCTGAAGAGGGTCGAAAGTCTGTACATGGAAGATAATCGAAAAAAAGTTGGCTGGGGATACTTAGAATCGATAACAGAACACGTTCCAACAATTTTTAGAATTTTTGTCTGTTTATCTGTTTATCTGTTTGTCTGTTTATCTGTTTGTCTGTTTATCTGTTTATTTGACCGCGCATCACGTGAAAACGGCTGAACGGATTTCGATGAAATTTTGTATAGAGATAGTTTGAGTCCCAAGAAAGGATAATATATAGTTTTAATCCCGAAAATCAACCCTGGTGGGGGTGAAAATGGGGTTGAAAGTTTGTATGGAGAATTTTTAACCCCTAAAACGATTTAGATAGAAATGAGTATGGAGATAATTTGAGTCTCGAGAAACGTCATAGGATAATTTTCAAACCCTTGTGGGGGTGAAAAGGGAAGTTGGTATGAGAATTTTTTAACCGCTGAACTGATTTATATGAAAATTGGTATAGAGATGGGTCTCGAGAAAGGACAAAGGATAGTTTCATCTTCAAAAAAGCCCCCCCCCCCCCCATCTTACTTTAGAACAAAAAAAAAACCAAAAAAAAAAATGGAAGTGAAGCCTGAAAGGTACTTTCAATAAAAACTATCTATCTATACATCTATCACGTGAAAATGAAATTTGGTATTGAAATAATTTGTAATTTTTTGGTCACGGTGATATTTATAACATGTTACCCGTCGATGCTTTAAATTTACCTTTACCCGCTCTTAAGAAATACTTGAAAATGTCATGAATGTCAAAAGGTTATTGCAGGTTCGAGGACTATATATGACGGACAAAGATGCATGGCCCAGACCAAAAAACTACTACAAAATCATCTAACATTTATAGGACACCGTTTAGGTAGGAAAACATATCAAACGTTTTGTGAAGCAGCCAGATTAGGAAGTTTTCTCTTATAATATTTCTTTTTTTTTTTATACTTAAACAATAGGTACATTACCAGTCTCTCAAGCTATTACGATATGTCTTCTTTTCTTGAAGAACTACGCATTATTTTGTATCTTTAATATCTAATAATGTATTACTTACTGTTTTGAAGAAAATAAGTACCGTCGAGTTTCTTTTCGGTCATAATACTTCTTGGGCCAGAGGTGTAGGGTTAGAACTGTTAGAACCGGTGGTAGTTTTGGAACGAAGTTCCTTATCGGATGGTTCGCGGATGGGGCTAGGCGAAGAAAAGTCACGTGACCGTCACGAAAATGGAATGAAATAAAAAATATACATAAAATAGAATAAAGTGACGTGAAGTGTAGTGAAAAGTGAAACTGAGAAGTGACAAAGTGATAAAAGTGAAAAATTTCAAAAATGTCGAAAATAAAAAAAATAGCGAAATTTCTAAATTTCAAAAATTTCAAATACTTCAGAAATTTCAAAAATTTCAAAAATTCAATAATTTCAAAAATTTCAAAAATTAAAAAAAAAAATCAAAAAATTCAAGAAATTTCAAAAAATTCAAAAAAATACAAAAAAAATTAAAACCACTAAATTTACGAAAAAGGCAAAAATTAAATAACATAACTTCGTTCGAACCGAGTGTAGCACGACACTCACGTATTTTATTTTTCTCTGACATTCATTAGTGCATTGTATTGTGCTTACCTTGAAGAATAAATATCTTGATCTACACCAATATCATAAATCCTCTATTCCGCGTTCGGAACCGTATGTAATTACCACAATTATTGCAACCAGTAACGTAACATCAGTGTATTATCAGTGTGGTAAAAACGTATGAAAATTCATTACCTACACGGTAACGTAATGAAAATCCCCCCCCTCCGAAAGCCGGCGCAATAAGGTTGGTCATGGCGGTGTAATGGTGGTCATTCTAATGGTTTCAACTGTTTTGAAAAAAATAAGTACCGTCGAGTTCCTTTTCGGTCATAATACTTCTTGGGCCAGAGGTGTAGGGTTAGAACCGGTGGTAGTTTTGGAACGAAGTTCCTTATCGGACGGTTCGCGGATGGGGGGCTAGGCGAAAAAAAGTCACGTGACCGTAACGAAAACGGAATGAAATAAAAAATATATAAAATAGAATAAAGTGGAGTGTAGTGAAAAGTGAAACTGAGGAGTGACAAAGTGATAAAATTAAAAAAAATACAAAAATTTCAAAAATTCAAAAAAATTCAAAAATTTCAAAAATTTCAAAAAAATTAATAAAAAATCAAGAATTTAAAAAAATTCTAATATTTCAAAAAAATACAAAAAAAATTAAAACCACAAAATTTACGAAAAAGGCAAAAATGAAATAAAATTAAATAACATAACATCGTTCCAACCGAGTGTTCCACGACTCTCACGTATTTTTTTTTTCTCTGACGTTCATTAGTGCATTGTGTTGTGCTTACCTGAATAAATACCTTGATCTACACCAATATCTTACTTAAACTACTATTTATCTCTTTGTAGGGTTCCGTTGTCAACTAGGAACCCTTATAGTTTCGCCATGGCTGTCCGTCTGTCCGCGGTCTAGCACAGTTACCGTTCGCACTAGAAAGCTGAAATTTGGTGAGGCCTGATAAGAACTTTCAATAAAAACTATATTGAATAAAATCGGTTCAGCCGTTTTTGAATTATCAGTCAAAATCGCATAGTGAAAGGATGTGCTGGATAATAAAATGACGTAAGCGCCGCCAAATATCCCTTAATAAACGACCTTTTGAACAGATGTTTTGTAACAGGGCGGCATCTACGGAACTCTACACTGAGCACATGCTCTTGGCCGGTTTTTTTGCATTGTTATCCCGGAAATCGCCACTTAAGGATTACTAATTCCTCAAATAGAAAAAAAACATATCTGCATTTGTGACCCCCCCCCCCCCCCTCTAATTTCAACCGCGCCTATTCTTACCTTTCATGCTTAGACTGATTTGACGGGAGGATCTATTTGGATGATATTTGCCGTGGACATGAACGTATAAATACAAAAGTGGTCCTGTATCGTCCGATATACACCTACTAATAATAATCTATGTCGTTTCAATCATGCCAATAAAAATTAATAGGATAAAAAAGTAAGTATTCATTTTTGAGTGTAGTTTCATTTAGTGGTAATTGTAAAATATTTTATTAGGACTACTGTCCTCTAGCGTATCCATCTGTCAACTTTACTTCAAATTGCGCCTCCAGGGTAGCGGGAGAGAAATTAGGGGTGAATTAGCCGCTTCCTGACACAGACCGAATTACACGCGGGCGGAGCCGCGGGCACAGCTAGTATGTAATAAACCCTCGATTTATCTTTATTTATTTTTGTTACACCTTGTATAATATGTAATAAACCCTCGATGTATCTTTAATTATTTTTGTCACACCTTGTATAAAATGTAATAAACCCTCGATTTATCTTTATTTATTTTTGTTACACCTTGTATAATATGTAATAAACCCTCGATTTATCTTAATTTATTTTTGTTACACCTTGTATAATATGGAATAAACCCTCGATTTATCTTTATTTATTTTTGTTACACCTTGTATAATATGTAATAAACCCTCGATTTATCTTTATTTATTTTTGTTACACCTTGTATAATATGTAATAAACCCTCGATTTATCTTTATTTATTAAACAGAATAATTCAGCCTTACACGAGACCGTCCTTTACGTCAAACAAAAGGGTCGTGACCTTTGATGTTTGAGTGAGAAGTTTTGGACAACTGACAAAGGATTCATTTCCAATGGATTGATCTTCATGATTCGGCAAGTGGCTTCTTTAAAAGTTTAATCTTATCCTACTAATATTACTAGGATGTATTTCCAACTTAGTGGAGTACGGGAACGCCTTTTTAACCTATAAAAATGACATACATCCCAAGTCCGATTTTATTTTGTGACCTGTTAGAATACGTTAAGTAGTAATAATAAAAAATATTTTCTAACAATTGTTAGCAATGCGCTAGGTATAATACATGTATTTGTTTGCTACACATAGAAAACATTATGTAAGTTTTATTTTTTTCCACCAGGCTATCACTTTTTACTATTGAAACAAAACTTTACATTTTATAACGGTTTTGTCAAGAGCATATGTCGTCTTAGCCATTTGTTATTCGTTTAGAATTCAAGGTCACTCTTATATTGACAAATTGTTTTCGATTATGCTCACATAATCTATTGACCAAACTGTGATAAAATGACAGATGATGTTGAAATAGTTGAATGCAATAGTGTGTTAAAGGAAAATATATCTTGTATAATCTTTTCTTGTTGTTATTAACAAATATCTATATAATACCTAGCGCGACGTCAAAAACTGATAGAAAATATTTTTTACTATAAGTAATCATACCATACTCTCTAACTAAAAAAGAAAATCGCACTTGTGAGTTAATGAAGCTCAAAACTGTTCGCGTACGGTAGTATCTGTCGTTGCCTGCGTCGCGTGCAGTATGGCGATGGTAGACCAGACGGAGTTGATTCCTATGAAAAAAACAATTTTTATCCCGTCCCCGGTGCATATAGAACACCAATACTTGTGGCACTGGTGTACTGACAATAATCCTTTTCCCTAATTTCATTTCTCAAACAACTTATCGCATAACGTTTAGTTAGCATACCAACGTTTAACAATTGTTTCGCACAGTTTAATTGGGCGAATTTTCATTTGGCATAGGTTTGGTTAGGTTAGTGCGCCAAATATACGAAAAATAGGTATGCGAAACGATATTATGCCATCTGATAATTCTGCCAAATGAAAGTACAGGAAAACTAGTTTAGAAAGTGAAAATTTGCCATAAATTTTTCAGCCATATACACCCTACAATATCGCTTAGGTCCTTTCTACTTAATTCGGATTTTAGAAATACCCGTACCCGTATTCCCGTAATGAGCTTGCACTTCCAGCGAGATTTGGGGCCGTATTCTAACTTTAAAACACGTTTAGACACGATCCAACTTCAATACAACTCCAATGCATTAACAACGCAATACAGCTAGCGCCTCAACGTCTGAATCAGACTATCAGAATTTGTTTTAAAATTATTCCGCTGCCACTTCAATACACCTTCGATATTGGTTGATTGTTTGTTGTGTGTTGGGGTTATGTTTGAAATAGATTGTGTATTTAATGTATTGTTTAAAATTAAAATACGGCACCAGTTGAAATGAGTAAGTAAGGAATTTGGAGGGCGATTTTTGAGATTAGAGCGTTCGAATAAATTTTAAACTCTGAATAATATGATGTTTTAAAAATAACAGCGATAGGTATTTCAAATTACGATTATTTAAACTATTAATTTCATGCAAAAATAATGGCGACAAGTCCTTCTGTGCAATTATTTTTGGTGCTTAATTTCTTAGAGTTCGAGCGCTCGAAAGTCAAAAATCGGCCTTTGGCCTTGGCAATGTTGCGACTTTTAGGGGACGAAGTCACGAATCGAAATTAAACTGTTAGTAACGTAGCTGTCATCATATAGAGAATACGATAGCGCCTCCATAAACACTATTGATTGACAAAGTCCAACTAATTACAAGGAACCGTGTAAAATCGATTTGTTCACCACTTTCATGTATGTGTACGGCTTCGTAAGTCCGGCTGAGTAAGTTTACGCGGTAATCCGTACCATTCTATCGTGTCATTGGTCTTTCTATATTTAAATGGGACATTTTATACTCGTATTTATATTTTGAAGTGGTGAAATGCTCGCTCCCAACCCCGTGGTTGGGAGCGAGCATTTCACCGACTTTCATGGTCACGAAATTATGTTTCTACTGTTTTTTAACTGCTAAATAATGTGTTATATATTTATCAACCGACTTTAAGATTTGGAAGGAGGAGGTTATCAATTCGTCGGGATCTTTGTTTTTGCTATTTTTTTTTATATTTTTTTTTATGTATGTTCACCGATTATTCGAAGACGGCTGGACCGATTTGGAAAATTCTTTTTTTGTTTGAAAGCGTATACTTCACAGTTGGTCCCATTAGAATCATGTCAGGATCTGATGATGGGATCCTGGAGAAATCGAGGGAACTCTTCAACTATTATAGGCACACCTATGGTGATTTGAGTATTTTTTACAGCAGATCGAGCATTTGGTGATGGAAAGGTGGATGCTTAGTGAAGTCGGTTCTTTTTTGTTTAAAATTATTTTGTTATTAAATTATTCACTAGTTAAATACTATTTTAAAAAATTGCTAAATCCGTAAATCTACTACTGGCAAACTACAACTGGCTGGCTGGTAATCTGCTACTGGTGGGAAACTGGGAACCTTTAATTGGCTCTCTGTTACTTACCAATCTACACTTAGCTGTTGGTTCCCCGAATAAATAAATAAAGAAATCTGTCTAATCTGTCGACGTCCGGTTTTATTCCCGTCCTTGTCCGTTTCATTAAATATAATAGTGCCATCTAGTGCGGAATGGCGTCTTCCGCTATCCGGGTAAATAAGTAACTATACACATTGTAACATTAATACTGGTGATCCATTTAAGACTTTAATTAAGGGCATAATTAGTATCGTATTGAGACTAAGAAAAATAGGAGAAAAACATTTTGGACGCGAAAAGAAATGATTTTTGTATGGGTCACGTAGTCCCAGCCGGCCACCCTCCATACAATAGTACATTATTGTCGAGGAGGTGAAGTAGCACATTGATGGCTGAGTATTACGTTTAAACGGACGACTTTAGGAGTCCGTTTAATTTAATACGAAGCCAGCAATGGCCCTTCACGCCGAGTCCAATATAGTGCTTTATTCAAAAATAATGCAAAACAGCCAACGTTGATGAACAACAAACAATATTGACATAAATAATATATTCAGGATAACTTCTAGGTTCAAAGAATGGCCACTACCGTGAGCATCGAATTTCGATTCGAATCCTATAATTATCTCTATCTCCATCGCTTCTCATTTTCGAAACTACAATTTTCTATGTTCGCGGTACACGCTCAGCTTTGCCGCCATTATATTTTTTTATTAAAAAGTTTGAAGTGTATTTTTCTTCTGAATTTACCGTAAGCTATTTGAGATAACTAAAAAGTCGCGGTACCAACATTATAAATAACAAATACCGATGTTGTGTTTTGGCTGTTTAGGACCTTTCTTTGCCTTTATTTTTGTATGGCTGTTGAACTTTTTAAAAAGTTTGTACCTGGACAAAAATGGAATTAGTATGCAACATTTATGTCGCGAAATCGAGCCTGCAATTTCCGTAACTTTTTAATTTTTATTTGACCATAAACTAGGCATTTCGCCGCCTAGCCGCCGCCTTTTAACCGTAAAAGTCAACCTTGCCGGACATTTTTGAATAAAAGCAATTTATTTTCGCGCATTTTTTTTTTCTTAGTTTTTCATAATCAGAGTACGATATCAATTATGTCCTTAAACGGATTACCAACATTTTTGTTACACCTTGTATAGTTAACTAGCCTTTTCCCGCGGCTTCGCCCGCGTACTATAAGTACTCAAAAAGGATACGATACCCATGTTGATTTTCAGACTTTGTGACCACATTTGCCCCTTTTAGGGGTTTAATTTTCAAAAAACCTGAAACACGTGTTTATTCATTTATCGTTAGAAATACTCCTGAGAAGTTTCGAATAAAATAGTCTAACAAATCTTGATTCGCCATACAAACTTTGGACCGCCATTTTACCCCCTTAGGGGGTGAATTTTGAAAAATCCTTTCTTAGTGCATCCCTAAACCTTATAAGGAACCTACGTGCCAAATTTGGAATCTCTAGAACCAGCGGTTTGGGCTGTGCATTGATATGTCAGTAAGTCAGTCAGTTTCTTCTTTTATATATTTAGATGATACAAGGTCTATATGATATGTTACACAGACGATGTTGCGATTTACCTATTTGAAATTTTCCCGCAGTCGAGATGGGCTGGCTCCCTTTACCTTGGGTTACGGACACTCTGCGGTTGGCCATGCCGAATCCGTCCAAATAAAAAAGTCCACTGGATTACAGTCCGGATTTAAGAGTAGGACTAGGTACTGTATCATTTTGCCCTAACATGTTTTTTATTATTTTGGTCTGTATTTGCTTTTCTCCTTTTTGTTGTAGTAGTTCATGAATATGCTCTTAACTCATTAATATTGTTGGGCTTTCGTAGGCTTTATTTATTACTAATTTTTGAAGCATTTCGTTGTTTCTAAACAAAGTTAAAGAGAGTTCTAAAGAATCGAAAGTTAAAATGTCTAACCACGACGCAAAATTTTAGTAAGTTATGAAAATTTTCCATATTTTGTCTGGAAGTTAGATGTTTCTTGTTTTTGGTTATGAAATAAATTAGAAATTTGTAGGTACATGGAGTACGTATAGTTGGAGACTGCTCCATCGACAAGAGCACAGCTCTTAAATGTAAAGAAGAAGAAGAAGGTACATAAAAAATAACTTTTGAAAATAATCGCTCCTGACTGAGAGTCCAAATAAATTGTTCCTCCCCGTCTAACTCTTAAACCAAAACTAAACCAACCTTTTAAAATGTTTTTCACAGAAATTGTTTAAAAAACTGTTAGTTACGCCGTGTTTTAGTTAATTAAAAAAATGTTTTTATTTAAATTGCCTGGTGGACACGCCTTTTTACTGTTTTTATCCAATTAACCCTTTAACGGGCAAGACTGAAAAAAATCCTCAATTCAATCTTTAGACCTAAAAATTCTCTACAAAAAAAATACAAAAAGATGATGTTACAGGTGGTCTTTTTTAGACCGTTGCCCTATAAAGGGGGTACAGAATACTCCGTCATAAGCGTGGTCTGTAACGTTAATTCCGACTTATTTATATTATTGTTATAAATGTGCAGAGTGGCAACACAACTTATTACTTTGTCCCAAAAAATCCTCCAATAACTCTCAGAAACTATACCCAAATAGTGTACCTAACTAGTATTTATTTACCCTTGACCCCGCACTTTCGCGTGCCTGTGCCACGACCAATTTGATTTTATTGCCTCCGTAATATTGGGCTAAAATAAAATGTGCGATCATTGCGTCATATTACAGTGTAATGCCGTGCTTTAGGGCTATTTTTACCAAATTGGACGAATATGCTTATATGAATATTGCCTTTTTTAATATCCTCTTCTTCTTTCTTTTGTAGCGTGTATATTTTTTTACCCTTCCGTACTGCTTTTGTTATAAATTTTCACTCAACTGTTACAATATAATTTAAGTAGGTGCCACATAATATAAAATATTTCTAGTTTTTCTTTAAGACGCCGGTAATGTTTGTTTTCAATTTCTCTTAAATTTTTGATCCATCTTTGAAAAAGCTAACAGGATTTCTTTTAGTTTTTAAGTATATTTTCAAAGATCGTTTCATTGTAAACTGTATGGAGTAAGTTACCTTAATGTACCTGCTGTCTGTTTTGCGGTTTTTGCTCGGAAAGGTAAAGAATGTAATTAATGATTACAATTATTATGTTGAACTAGGATGTAATAGTACATTACTTACCAAGGACTGTAAAAGAAAGAAAGCCCGAAATCGCAGGTATTTGTAACCCGAGCCGCAGGCGAGGGTAGTAAATATGCGATAGAGGGCTTTCTTTTTTACTGCCCGTGGTGAGTACACAATTTTACGTCTCCATACTGCGAACTCCATACCTGGCCATAATGCGAATTTTACTGTACGCGTAGCGTGCGGTAAAACTCACATTATGGCAAGGTGTGACGTAAAATATATAAATCCAATGAAAAATTGGTCGTTTAAGGAATAAGAGTAACACTTTTTATTCATTTTTACGGTTAGGTACCCAAAGGGTAAAAACGGGACCCTATTTATTACTAAGACTCCGCTGTCCGTCTATCACCAGACCGTATCTCATGAACCGTAATAGTTAGGAAGTTAACATTTTCACAGTTGATGTATTTCTGTTGCCGGTATAACAACAAAAACTAAAAAAACAGAATAAAAAATAAATATTTAAGGGGACTCACATACAATCACATGTTTTTTTTTTCAGTTTTCATAGTAATGGTACGGAATTCTTAGTGCGCGAGTCCGACTCGCACTTGGCCGGTTTTTATATTTTTAGAGCAAAAGTATATTTAGCAACAGCAGAAGAAAAAACAAGTATACTTAAAATATACTTTATTTTATGCTCTACTCAGATAATATAAAAAACATATTTGGAGGCAGAAAACCAATACTAAAAAGCAGGTAATGACAAGGCAATCACATTAAATTCGCACAAATCGACGTCCTTACAAAAAAATATCTGTAAGTATTGTGTTTTCGGGTAATACTTAAATAATGTAGGTACCTAAAGCATTAATAATATTTCGAAATATTTCAACAAGTTCAATTTATGTCCATTCCATTAAGGCGATTTCCGTTTTCAAATCGTTACCGGACTCTTAAGGACAACATAATATTATCTAGTTTTAACAAAATATTACCTGTATATAGCATATTTTTTTAATTTCCTAAACGACGAATTAACTCTTTAGTAGCATACGAAAATGTTTGAGGCGCTGTTCAGTAACTTTGTAATGGACTAAGAGCTGGCTACATCAGATATGACACAATAATGAGAGCCACAAAACCCGTCTGGTTAGAGTGCTATACTATCCTTATTGCTAGAACTGGGCATTTGGCAGCTTTTAATGGGTGGAGGAGGTCAGAGTGACAAACTAGCAAAATTTTTGAATTGGAAAATAGTTATACCAAAATGGGTAAAAACTGCCGAAGTTGTCACAGTTATAAAGGGCAGGGCTTATATTTTAATATTGCGTATTATTACGGGAACAAAAACAGTAGGCGAATTACACTATACGTCGTATGGTACTACTTTCCCCCAATATAAACTTTTAGCAATAATATAATGTAATTCATTACATAATTTTTCATAATATTGCATCAAACCCAGAACTCCAGGATTTGTTTTCTTTACGTGGTTTACATTTTTTGAGCTCCGCCACCTTACAGCTGCCAGATGTCCAGATGTAGAAAAAAACATAGTGTAGCGAACTGACCCCCTGAATCGTTCGTTGCTCTCATTATTGTGTCATCTGACGTAGCTACGAGTAGCTCTCCGTCTTTAATATTTGTGACTAAATAGTTACTTTTGTAATCTTATTTCGGCAAATTTTATTGCTCTCTGTAGTTATACTAATTTGATTTCAGGTCTTATATTTATTAACCAACTTTGGCTACTTGTCCTACCTATACCTACAAGGAAAATTTAAACCTAAATTCTGACTAAACTATGCTACTCGTAATATATTTCATCAGGGGCATAATTGCCATAGTATCAACTTCACTCAAGGACAATGAAAATGGGTCATCCAGTATCGGAATTTCTATACGCAATGTCCGTTTATTATTGTATTTGTGTTTATGAATCGTGTCAAAGCGAAACCTAATTATATAAGTTTGATGGACAAAGTTTTGATCACAGTTGAGTTGTGTAGACTAAAGACGGTAATGGGCACCAGTAAAGAGTATTTAGGATATTGTTTTCCATTAAGTATTAAATGAATAATGAAGCGCTGGTACGAGTAGCTTGTAGGGAAGACGCTTTTAATCCGGAAGTCTCGGGTCCAAACCCCGGCTCGTACCAATGAGTTTGACGGAACTTATGTACTAAATATCATTTAATATTTTACCAGTCGGGTTTTAGTGAAGGAAAACATCGTGATGAAACTGGACCTAATTTCAAATAAGGCCTGTTCCCCTTTGGGTCGGAAGGCCAGTTGGCATTCAATTCTGAAGTAGTGCTTTCGCCAAGTCATAAGGTTGCCAAGCGTACCCAAGGCTTAATTGAGCCGTGGCAAAAAAAGCCGGGTCAAACGGTAGGAAAAATAAAACGCAACTTAAATTTGACTTTTACCTCCAACGTTTCTAGAACGACATAGTGCCGCATTCTTATTTTAAAATACGTAAAAAAACATTAAATACAGAACTATTTCAAACATAACTCAAACATACAACAAATAATCAACCAAAACTGAAGTTGTATCGGAGTTGCGTCCGAATAATTTTCAAGCAATTTTTTTTATACCACGAGCATACGGCAAACAAGCATACGGCCCGCCTGATGGTAAGCAGCTACCGTAACCTATGGACGTCTGCAACTCCAAAGGAGTCACATGCGCGTTGCCAACCCTTTACAAAAAGGAGGATTCACTGTGGTGATGGCTAAAGAAACAAGAAGGTCCCTCATCGTCAACACACTGGGTCATCTTTGAGCTGTTTGGCAACCTTACTCACGAGCAGGAACACAACACTATGAGTAGGGTCTAGTTAGTGCTATTTGGCTATGGTTTTGTGCAAATTACGTTTGAACCAAGCCTGCGTTTGCACCAGAAATGTGCTAGGTAGCTGAGCGGTGCTAGGATACGTAGCGATGATGTGGAACGTTGTGTGTTTTCACCAGAGATGTGCGGTGCGAGGCATTTGAGCGGTGCGAAGACGCGTTGAGAGGTTTGCTGAGCGGTGCGAGGACGCGTAGAGAGGGTGTGTACCTTCTGACAAACGCCCTCTAGTAACTGATAGTACCTAACAACACATTCCTCGCAACACATTACTCGCACACATGCTTCCCTTGTTTTGTATGTACGAAAACTTCGTTCCGCTGAGCGATTTCCACTAGTGCTGTGCTGAGTGAGGACAGGTAAATGAAGCGTTTATATTCTATTGGTTTATGAAAAACACATTTCTCGCAACACAGCCTCGCACAGCTCTGGTGGAAATGCAGCCTTAACGTATTTTAAAGTTAGAATACGGTCCACTGTGAAAGAGTTTCATCTTTGACTTAGCATAGAACTGGCGGTTTCTTAGGAATGAACCCCTTTTCCGGGACCGTATGAATCTAACAATCATAATACACAATGGTATGTACTAGCTCTTGAGCATTGTTTAATATGTAAATAGGATAAGAATGAGAAAATCGATTAACGGGAGGTATAATATACTTTCCACATGTAGGTTTCTCATTCATTGTAGTTGTTTATTTAGGCGTTATTTTTAATAGTTCCATAATAGTTTTAATAGCATCGTTCAAAATATAGAGCTATGAATGTTTCACTCAAACACAATTTTTTTTATTTATCGTATGGCTACATGTCACTGGATATAGATAAGCATTTCTTCCCTGGAGTAGAAGTAGTGGAAAAGCAGATGATGAAGAAAATCCAGTGAGTGCTGCCAGGTCCAGATGGGACAGTGCAGCGGGCAAATTTTTTACTCTTTTAGCACCACCCAGGGATCACGTTTTAGGTTGTCCAAGGTGTTTCCTACGGACGCAGAGTAACATTGGTCCAGTCATTCCTGTTTAGTAGTCGCCGAGTCAGTTGAGCAATCAGCAGCAAATGTAACTAAACGGGATCAATTCAAAATTATTTGGACACGACTTAGCCAAGTTAAGAGCGTGGTCCGCTAAACTACTTCTATTGAATAAGGATTTCCGCGATCGAGTCCTTCACCAGATGGCAGCACCGTGGCGAGAGGTCATTTTGACAGCACACAAAAAACATACTTACTGTGAAACAGTTTTTTTTATAACATCTTTGTGGTCTTGTTCGCCATCATATAAAACGATTTATCGGAACAATCTCGGTTCACTATTCACAGTGAATGGTTGCAAGAAACAAAAGGCGAGCGACATACGATAGAAAGCTCTGGTACACCACGCTTAAGAGCCAGTAAAAATACATTTGAATTTGGAATCGATTGCATGAGAATATGATTTATAATCGAATGAGATGTGGCCGACTGTTACGGCTTTTATACATTTAGAAGCAGAGCTATTGAGTTCGCTTTGTTCATTCACACTGATTCTATCCATCGGTTGGAGGACTATTCGAAGTTAAAGCAACTTGATTTGTTATTGATATGATACGAAATTGATACGTACGCTGATGCGTGATGCACTGTGAGTTGTAAAAGTTTATATTATATTAATATTGAAGCACATTAAAATGAGACTTATTGAGTTAAAATAAGAGACTTCTGGGTTATTTCAAAATGTCTCTTTTCACTGGCTTGTATTTAGAAAATTTTGAAAATGATAATAATTTAGAAAACCAGCAGGTTACTTTCATTAGCAAAACCCAGAGAGTTCTAAACCAGGAGAGGCCCTGAGTATCATTTCCCCTCTGTCAAAAGTATTGGCGGAAAATCTAGTACATCTATAAAAACTATTTCAATAATCGATGTCACGCATTTTCGTCATCGCTGTCAATGGATAACAAGCTCCGTGAAAATGCCCTTATGCGCTGTTTTTGGATGTAAAAAAATGTTATATTTCGTCTAGTTTACAAAAAGATGAAATACCATTTCAGATGTAAGTACAGTTTTACTTTATTTATCATTACTTTCGTAATAAAAGATTTAACCTAAATCGAAAATCAAGCTTCGTTTACAGAATCGATTCAAAGACAATCGTTTTCTTTCTGACGGGCAGTAACTATTTGACGTTTGACACTTCTCCATATTTAACGCGCTTAAGGATTGCTGTCTTCTATATTTTGTTTGAAAATACAATCAAAAATGATCCTTGGCTTTTTTGTTTGACATTTCCAAAGACTGCATCCAATAATGAACCATATGTCAACATTTGTACAGTCGACTATCTATTGCTCCATTTAGTGTTATGAAGCATAAAAAGAATATGTCAAATATGTTTGGTGTTTTCAAGTCAAAGGTACATCTTTGTCGGTTGTCAATAAAGCGTTGCTGCCATAAAAATTCATTTAGAAATAAACTGTATTAACAACCGACAATGATGTACCTTTGACTTGAAAACTTCACATGCGTGCTACCTCGCCCCCCTCAGATTTTGGCAGACTTTTTTGTTTGGAAAGATGAGGCGAAGCGTACTCCATTTATAGAGCTTTATGGCAAAACCCTATATAAAAAGCGGCCTTTGAACAAAAGTTATGGATCTCATTTTAAATGGGAAATATTATTCCGCATATCACAAAATACTGAGTTTCGCACCAAAAAATCTGAAAGCACATCAAAGCGATATTTTAATGTGAAATAAGATTTTTTTGCTGCGGAAATCAGTAATAATGATAGTTAGGCAGGTTTTGGTAATTTTTTGTGCCTTTAGATTAAGCCATGCAATATTTAATCAAGTTTATAAATTTTGCGGAAATAATGTACATTATAAAATCAAACTTGCTTTGTTATTGATTATCGAGGATAATAAAACTTTACAGCCACAATACTCTGTCCGTCACCAGTCACGCTCGAAAAATGAAGTAAACACAAATATATGGCTGGATATACACTTACCCCCTGATTCATAAACGTCTCTGATACGTAAATTAACTAATATTCGTTTCTCTTTATCTGTCACTTTGACAGTTATGTTTGTTAGAAACAGACTAAAACTAGTAGTCCGCCTCGAACTCAGAACTCGCGATTTCCTTGCAAACGAGATTGCCAATATAACAAGACCCATATGACTTTTCCTCCCAAATTATATGTATCTCTGCTACAACCCCAACAAATTTCATGAAGATCAGAAAAGCGTTACTAAAGTTATCGCGGAACAAACTCTCAAAATCAAAAAGCCATCCAAATGCCGAGACGTCCCAGTGGCCAGAAATTGTTTGTAAAAACTTGCTTCGCTTACGCTCCGCTCGTTCGATAAATTAACTAATTTAACCTGCGAGACGTTTATGATTAAAGGGGTAATTTATTAACTTGTATTCGGTAAATGGCCTTCCCCATTTACCGAATACCAGTTACTAAATTACCTAGTAACTGTCACAATGACATTTCCGACAATGGTCCTTAGAAAAGCTAAATTTATATGGCGGGAATTAGTTTTTATTTATTTTGTGTACTGTATCGTCTCGAAATGGTCCCCGAGGAAAATTAGCAGGTTTCCGAAATACTTTAAAATTAAAATGCTGTAGAATAAAACTACAGGAAAAAAATGCCTAAGAAAAACTTTCTGACCCTATAATATAGTTTCCTTATATTGGTAAGGACAATTCATCTTTTGTATCTTTCTCTCGTTGTATGGGAATCTGGAACAGCGCCCTCTACAATAAGTTTTTTACCAACCTATGTGGCTACTTGACGTGGGTACTTTAAAAACTCGTAATAAGTGCGAGCGTCATGTCAAATGACCATTACAAATCACGATTTTAAAATCCGAATAGTCCCAATTGAAACCGTCCAAATTGCAATAGTCCAAAATTGTTTGCATGCGGTGTTCACCTATACATAAGTAATTGTGTCATCATTCCCTAAAAATTTTAGCTGGTAAGTTTTTGAACAATCGATGTCAACAAATTGTTGGTGAACCATAATAAATAAATAAAAAAGTAACCAAGGCCTACATTGCCCAGAGTTGTAATCGAACCAGCGTCTTCTGCATTCGCGGCAGACGCCCAAACCCCTAGGCTACCCGAGTCACAGCGGCTCCCGTTAAATTTTCTCGTGTATGTGCAATGTATAGGCGCATTTTACCAATAATCTAAGGTAGAACAGTATGTGCTCGTACTTCCAATAGTCCCAATATGTTCCGTTATTCCACTGACGTGATTTTTATTTTTATTGTACTCTGAAGCTTATAAGGGTGACGGTAACTAAAGCCATCAAAAGCAGAAAAATAGCGTAAATAATTTACGCTGTGCCCTTGTCAATTACTTGTCTTTAAGTGGTAATCTATAACGTATCTAATCCATTGCTCTCTTTCCAGAAACGGCATGGCATGAGCAGTGCGGTGGGCGCGCAATGCGGCGCGCGCCGCTCGCGCAACCCGCCGCCCTTGCCGTTGCGCTCTCCATTCTGCTACGACTTGTTAACGCTGGTGAGTGAGCACACGTAGAACATTCTCATACATTTTACGTAACGCCTATTGAAAGTGTCTCGACGCTCGTGTAAAAACGTTCTTCAATATCGCTGCAGCGCGGTTTCGTGGCCGTGGAAAGGAAGCTCCATACGTTTGTTTTACACGCTTGACTCGAACAGCGCCATTTTTCTATTTAGCGATATCACTCGGAGCATTTCGTTCCTCGCCCTCGGGTTATTATTGTTCCAGAAAGGCAGTGAAAATTGTGGAATGAGCAGTAGGGTCTGTGTCGAAGCATTGCAAAGCAAATTCCGAATACAACCAACGCAGCGTTGAACACTACATTTTGCAAAAGTATCCATGCAATTTTGCAGCTTAACGTACAACATGAAGTATTGCAACTTGCAACGTATCTTCGCGTCCCGGTAAAATATTAAGTTTCCACCTTTATAGCTCCGTCAATCACCGTAAACACGGCTGAGTTTATGTAAGATAGAAATCAAGTAGAGAATATCCAAAGTTCACCTAACACGAGTAGGAGTTCTAAAGTTGGTAAGGCAAACGTCCAAACTCCAAGTGTTTCTCATTGCCCTAGTATATGTCACTTTTAAACTTAAACAGTTAGTAATAAAGGTGACACAGGGTGATAGCTATTGGGCCTATTGGTCATTAGGATGTCGAGCACTACGATGTATAATTCGTTGAAAATTACACAAAAAACACTAATATGATTTGTATATTTTGCTCTGATTTAGAAATGTTTCTGTAAAAATATAAATGGAGGGTTAACAAAAAATACACTAATGGGTTTCCTAGTTAAGTTCATCCAGGCTATAAAATAAGGCTGGTCCCTTCCTGCGGTAAAGGCACCCGAGAGCGGATCGTGGTTGGATTTTGTATAATATAGAGATACCAAATTTTAACTGTACCAAATTTTATCTGTACTTTATTTAAGTATAAGCCATAAATGGCTTTAGCAGTTAAGTACCCATGAAACTCTGCGATTTAATTATTTATTTTGATCTTTAATAAAAGAAAAGTATTTGTTAAGTATACCTGTATATACGTGATCTTCTAACAAGTCAGGTTATTTTCTCATGCATGTATTTGTACAGGTTACTTTTTCAACCGGCTTCAAGAGAAGCGGAGGTTCTCAATTCGTCGGGATCTTTGTTATTGCAATTTATTCTTATGTACATAATGTTCACCGATAATTCGAAGACGGCTGGACCGATTTGGTCAATTCTTTTTTGTTTCAAAAGGTGTACTTGACAGTTGGTCCCATTGTCATCAGGTCAGGATCTGTTATAGGCACACCTATAGCAATTTAAGTATTTTTAAATGTAGCTCGGGCATTTGCTTTTTATTTTAAAATTATTATTACTAGCGTTTTCCCAGGCTCAATGTAGCCTGCGGTCTGTTGTAGCCTTATCTCAAAAACTGGCATAGACACTAGTTTTTACGGAAGCAACTTGTGTTCAGACCTTAATTATCGAATTCAACTGTTCAGAAAACTCATTTGTACTCGTACGAGATACAGAGGTCAACTGTCAAGTTTAGAGTCCTTCAGATAGAAAGTCGGATGTCTTACCGCTTCCACCGTTTATTAATAGAAAACTTTAGGATAATAATTATAAACTCTAAATCCAAATTTTACATCTTAACCAAACGCAGACAAAGTTGTTCCCCTTGCCATGAAGTTATAACCGCTTTCAATCAGTTAAATTATTCAGATTTATGTAAATCAATCCCTGTGTGAGGGTAAGAGTTGAACGTGTACCTAACTTATTAGCCTGCCCCTGAAGGTAGGATAAGCTGAGTTACTAATTTAGAATGGAATTTAGAGGCAATTATACTGAGTTCTAACTTTGCTAGCTGGTATACACAAAACTCGTTTCACAAGTGAAGTAATTAATTTCACACTTATTGTAATTGCTTCCTCATTGTAAATCTAACATTAACCACACTGAAATTGGACCAAAAATATGCTCCAGGACAGGATACGACGGCGGTGTATAAATAAATACCTTTGTGTTTTTCTCCATTTCATTTAGTACGAAAAAACTCAAATCTCCAAATGGAAATTGAATAAATACTGTATTTATTGTCGTAGAATCAGGCTTGTTTACTTTGAATTTATTTGCTTTTCATTGCGATCGTCGTTTAATGAAATCAAAGAGAAACAATTAGCAACTGTTGTTGCTCTTTGTACATTGATAGAGTTGGACTGTAAAATAGCTGTTTAAAATTATATTTTTATGGCATCTTACTAATCGTTATAAAAATAACTTTAGAACTATAAAAGTTTTTACTCAAAGCGATTAAAACCCAGCAAGATTAGCAACGCTTTTTTCTACATGATTTTTGCTTTTAATACTTTAGCAAGACATATTTTTAAATTTAATCTCTTAGATATTTTCTTAGTAAAGCTAATTAAGAAAACGTTTTAAACTAATTAGATAACAGAAAATGTAAAAACTGTTCTAATTGAAATAATTACATTTTAGGTCATACTACTCATTAATGACGTTTACAAGCCGGGATTAAAAGATTATACTCGATTTAGATTAATAACGTTTTTTAGTCAGAGATTTTAACTTAGAATTTGTTAAGTACTGATGCTTGATACAATACATAGCATTCACTATCTACCTCTCAAATGTCGACTGCCGCAAAATTTATGGATAAAAACTTTAAAAATGGACTAAGGATGTTGGGAAACTGTCATCTTGTGGATCGGTTGCTAGAATGTCTCCCCGCCCAACCAATATACCCAAGACCACTTATCTTGTCTGTATTGATTTTGGTTATATCAGTAGGATTTTTTAAGCTTATAAAGTAGATGTTAAGAAACTAATTTCAAAGCACGCAACGACAAGCGAAGAATCAGCAGACTTAAAAAAAAAGCATAAAAGTAAACTCGATTTAACATTGAGTAACAGGAAATGACATCTTTAAGAAATTCTTTGTCCCAAAAGTTGTACTGAAAATCACTACAAGTCTATCTACCCTTTGATTCTGTCATGGCTGTCCACCGCCAATCATGGCGCACAAAAGTTGTTCTAGATGTCACATCTAGTAGAATACATAATAAATCAATGGATTTAACTTGCTATTTTATTCTTCTGTAGCCTCACTTCGGACTCTTTAATGCCAACCACGACCTTTCACCTGAGTTGAGAAAACATTTCAAGAAAATGTCGAGATATTTTATTACGAACTATATTAGCTGTTTCAATTTAAAGCCTTTTTCTCTGCGCTGCTAGAATAATACGTGGTCTTATTATTTCTTTTGAATTCTGCAGGAAACCTTTGGCAATTTGTCATAAGTTTTCTCCACAGCGCGGTCAGACGTGTTTCTTAGAAACATTATTAGTCCTTTTTGTTTACACTTGTGACTTGTTAAGGTAAAATCCGTTTCGACTTTTGTTATTGTAGGAGTTTATATAGGTTTTTTCCAATATTTACTTTTCCAAACCAGAACCCATTGATTGACTAGGTACTTACGGACTTTTAAAATTAAGATTAAGGAGAATGGATAATTATATTCTTTAATATAAACTCGCACGTTAACGGCACTAATTTGCGTAAAGGTACTTACCATACGAAATCCAACATTGTCATTGTTTTGTCAGTTGAAATAATAAAAGTGTGCGCGGTTACGTTCCGTTTTTAAATGGTTTTATTTAGGATTCTGTACCAGAATGGTAATAAAAGAAACCCTTATGGTATGACTGTCAATCCGTCCGTCCGTCCGTCTGTCACAAAGCCAATTTACTCTGAAATCACTAAACCGATTGAATATACGTTTTGTATATTAGTAGTAGATTAATTATGCTTTTTTTTTTAAATCATTCAAATTCAAGAACCTCAAGTATTTAGAGCAATGACGCGTAGTTTCAGTGACCGCGAGGCAACCGGATGGCTCGCGGTATTTAAGCTCCTGAAGTGATGAGGAACCGCCCTGTGCAACCCGAACTGACCCAACTTGGACTGGAGCGGAAATAGAGGGGGGTTCAAAAAAAATTTTTTATCGTGAGGCAACCGATTGAAATAGTAGTTGCCTGAAAGAATGTACCCTGGTTATATAACAAAATTTTAATACTATCCCTCCAGTCCTGGTTGGACTGGTTCCCTGTACGAGAGCGAAGAAAAAACTAAAAAAAAATTGTCAGGCAACCGCTTGAAAATTAGCATGCTTGTTCTTCATCACATACAGACACCGGAAACAAATTACTATCCGCCCAGGCCGGGCAGTTATCGAACCATCAGAGTTGGAAGCCGGACGCAAGGTGAATTGTTCTATAGGTGGAGGAGAGCTTAGAAAAAACGCACTTACAATCATCGAAATCGGATGGCATTTGTTTTTTAAATTTAGTATGATGTAACAAACGATATGGCTAAATGCCATCCCTCTCCTATGAAATTTCATCCCTACGATACATCATTACGATATTTTTTTCACAAGCTTTTGTTTAACTCACGGAGTTAATCAGTTATTTAATTTGTTCTTAAGGTACGTATAGTATCTTACAAGGCAGATCTGACCCAGTTCCTGGTGTCCGATTGAGCTAAATTTAGCATGCCTGCGTAACTTGGATGGTACAATATTTAGGTACCATTGAGCTGGTCTCTTGTGCTATTCTGTGAACAATGGAAGCTTATTGTATTGGGGTTTGTTAAAATCATCTCGTTGTGCAGTAGACACAGACTACACATCATTAACCTATTACTCAATTTTACTCAATTTTATTCGTAAATTTCTACGATTCAGCACAGCACATCTCAATAGTATTCTACACCATTTTGTAGTATAACAAGCCAGGTTCACCCCTATAACTTGATCTTTGTGAATATTTTTAATTTGTAATTTCTTTTTTTTTTTTTGTTAGCCTGGTAGTGTGTCCCACTACTGGGTAAAGGCCTCCCCTCTTTTCCGCCATGTTTTCCTGTCCATCGCCCACTCGCGCCATTCTTTACTATACGTGTCCAGATCATGCCGCCACCTCCGTCTTGGTCTTCCTCTGCCTCGATGTCCATGCTGTGGAACCCATTCAGTGGCTAGTTTAGCCCAGCGTTCCGGATGCATCCGGCAGAGATGCCCTGCCCAGTCCCACTTTAGCTTGGCGGCCTTCGTGCCCACATCAACGATACCGGTTCTGGAACGCAGTTTGGTATTTCTGATACGGTCAGTTCTGCGTACACCCAGTATACTGCGTTCCATTGCTCTCTGGCAGACCTTGAGTCTGGACTTTTCAGATTCAGTGTGTGACCATGTTTGGGCGCCGTAGGTTAAGATAGGCAGGATACACGTGTCGATAAGTTTACGCTTTAACAAGAGTGGAAGGTTGCCCTTCATTAGTGCCTTCATGGACCAGAAGCTCTTGTAATTTCTTATTCGAAATAAAAACTTTAACTCAACTGAAATAAGCGGTCGCGCTCTCGTACTAAATTAGTACGGGAGCGCCGATGTGTGGTGACCTCGAGTTGTACTTATGATCTATCTAGTGGTTGAGGTTATCTGTGGCAGTAGATGATTTTTATAAAAACCTAGAAACGTAGTCGGGCTTAAAATCACGTTTTAAAAAAAGATTTTGACAAAATCTTATTTATTCCAGGTTCAATGGGTCCCGGGGTACCCGAGAACATCACAGTGACGTTCCTAAACCCCACTACAGTTCGAGTGTCGTGGTCGACCACGGCAGACCTGGTCGAGAAGTATGACGTCACGTACAAGCCTTCTGACGCGAGGTAAGGATCGGTTTTCGAACGTTGTCTCTTCTCTGTGCTGATCTTTTTTCTTTGCAAAGCTTGGGCATGGATATAGAATTTGAATGAATAGGGGTGTAAAAAATATTGTTAGATATACAAGCTGTAACAAAAATGCTGGTGATCCTTTTAAGGGCATAATGGGTATCATATTCTAATTACGAAAAAATAAGAAAAAAAATATTTCGCGCGAAAAAAAAAAGTGTCACTTAAAAAAAAAAATTTTTCGCGTCCAAAATTTTTTTCTCCTAAGTACGTTTTCTTAGTCGCAATATGATACCAATTATGCCCTTAAATGGATCACCAGTATTTTAGTCACACCCTGTATAAGTTATAATTTAATAACTACTTTGTTGGTTTGGCCATGTTTTTACATATTTCTATGACATATAATCGTCATTATATGAGCCACTCGAATTAAATATGTACGTCACTTTGAGGATTATTTTCCTACCTCTACTAAATATATAATTAAGAAAACTCCGTGCAAGCCGGTAGTAGAAAAAAATTGTGCTGCTACGAGTATGTTTACAACTAGGAACCTTCGAGCAACGATGAAGGAGAGTTTCAAACAAGATTTACTGAAAATATAAGTGACAATTTGTAACCGGCCAGTCTAAGAAAAGCGTGTGTGTGACGTCGTAAGATAAACATGTCAGCTAAAGTTCTCGCATAAATCATTTACAAAAGGTGGTTAAATTCAGTAATATTGTGAACAAACCTGGAAGGAAACTGAGATAACCTCTTCTGCTCCAAGAAAAACATCGCAGAAACATTGGGTGAGATGTATTTCACTTGAAATCTTAGTTAATTAAACACTCTTGGGCACCGGTATAACACGCACACATATGCAATTTTAAAATAACAGCCATACATTTCCAAAATTAATAGAAAAATAAAGGTAATTAAACAATCGGTGTTGACTGTCACAACAACGTTAACAACGTATGACATGACACGAGTTTGACGTTTAGTGTGACATTTGTCAAAGTCAATCGAATCGGATGCGTTCAGAAACACTAACGCCGTGCGTTTAAGAAGACACATTCACATATCGAAATGGATCCCAATAAGAGCCAAAATACACCTGCCATGATGACTAGACGAAAGTTAAGACTACAAAAACAAGTGCAATTAGAGGAATGTGACTCAAGCGTAAAGCAGTCTTTGCAGAGCGTAGATAACAGTAGTAGCAGTCCGGAAATAGAAAAAGACGAGTCAAACAGTCTACAAAGTTATCTAAGTTTACCGGACATTAATAACACGGAAAATTATGATTTACAGACACAGTGTGATATGAAGATACAAAAAATTCAAATAGAACTAGAAAGTGCTCATCAAGAAATAATCAATTTAAATGAAGAAAATAATAAGCTTAAAAAAAATGTTACCGAATTACACAAAAAAATGTTAATGTACAAAAACATGTGTGAAGATATACTATGTGGACCTAGAAAAATAAATCGTGAGAGTAATAATGGCATAAACGAAAGTACATTGAAAATGGAAAATTTAGATAAATGTAAGATAAGATTAGATTTTAGTGAAGAAACTTTAATGGCAGATAAAGATACTCAATGCACAGAACATAAAAACGACGATGAAATAATTACATGCATAAAGTTTGAATACAAGAATAAGACAAAGTTGAAACAAAAGTTGCAAAGTAGAATAAAAAAATAAAATAAGATAATAAAATCATTCGAAAATTGTAACAAAAAACTTAAAGTACGTGCGTTTACTACGAAACAAACTATTAAAAAGAAACAATTAGAGACAATGATAAAAGATAGTGATAATATCTCAATACAGAAGATTCAACAGATGAAACGATACTCAAAGAAGTCTCAGGGACACGAAGCTGCATTACTGGAGAAAGAGACAATCGAAAAAAGAAGAGATCCATCTTAATTTTCTCTGATCACATGGGAGTAGGTTTGGCTCAGCGAATTATAAATAAGAACTCCAAACTTTCTGTCACAAATATCTGTAAACCAAATGCAAGCCCTGAATACATATTGGAAAATATCTCTACATATTCAAGAAAATTGTCTGAAGTTATATTTTCTTGTAGTCTCTACTATAGTTGTAATTTTAAGCCGATATGTACAAGTGGGACAAGCCCCAAATAACTATATTAAGACGATTGTCGCCGGAGTGTCCTTGAGCGTTTGGGCGCTCTCTACCCGCGCCACCCGCGTGCCCCTCTCATTGCGATCGTGCGTAAATCCGCCGCGATGCACCGCAATAATGTTCAAAGAATATGACTTTACTCAAAGGCGCGCGGGCAGATTTATAATAATTATATATACCTAATCCTTTTGTGGATGTTTTGTGATTTGAATACTGAGATTAAGTACTACGGTGACATTTTTAGGAATGCTACTAAATAAGATAAGTAATAACGATCTCAATTAGTAGATTTTTATGTAAAAATTTAAAAACCTAGATTTTGAATTTGAAGTACAGTGAGCGGCAAAATATTTATGAATTTACGAAATATGGTTAAAAATATTCCGCATATCAGAAAAAAAAAAATAGTAGAGCAAAAAAAACTGAATGCACATCAAAGCGGTGTTTTCATGTGAATTTGGTTTTTTTTTGCTGTTCAAGTGAGCTTAATAGATGGTTATTTTTTTGTTGCGATTTTAAATATTAACCAAAAAATTCACTTAATTACGATAAATTAACAAAACAAAGCTTGTTGCGAGTTGCGAATAGTAAAAATGCACATGTAAGGAGCGGTATTTGTGCACGAAAAAAAATATTATTTGTCTATAAAATATGAAAAAATACCAAGAAGGCTTAGTCCTTAATTTTCTACGAAAATTATTTCACATATTATCGGTTCATCCGTTTTTGAGTTATCTCCAAGAAACTACTTTCTACGGAACCCTACATTATACATGATCCGATACAAACTTGGCCGGTCTTTTAAAGATATTTGATAGGTAGTATTAACCCTTAGTAGTAATTTATTTATTTACTTTGTGTTGATAATTAATATAAAGTTTGTATTTATTTCACCGACATAGTAAAGTTTTTTAAGGTAGTCAACGCGCATGTGAATCTTCAGGGGTTGCAGGCGTCCATAGGCATTATAACTGCTTTCCATCAGGTGGGTCGTATGCTTGTTTGCCAGCGTCGTGGTATAAAAAAAAGCTTTTTTTCCTTTATTCTTACATACATTGAACTCTTAAATATCAGCAATTTTTAGGGTTCCGTAGTCAACTAGGAACCCTTATAGTTTCGCCATGTCTGCCCGTCCGTCCGTCCGTCCGTCCGCGGATAATCTCAGTGACCGTTAGCACTAGAAAGCTGAAATTTGGTACCAATATGTATATCAATCGCGCCGACAAAGTGGTAAAATAAAAAGTGGAAAAAAATGTTTTATTAGGGTACCCCCCCTATACGTAAAGTGGGGAGTGATTTTTTTTTTCGTTTCAACCCTAACGTGTGATATATTGTTGGATAGGTATTTAGAAATGAATAGGGGTTTACTAAAATCATTTTTTGATAATGTAAATATTTTCGGAAATAATCGCTCCAGCAGTAAAAAAAAATGTGTCCCCCTCCCTCTAACTTTTGAATCATAACTTTTAAAAATATGAAAAAAATCTCAAAAGTAGAACTTTATAAAAGCTTTCTAGGAAAATTATTTTGAACCTGATAGGATGAATAGTTTTTGAAAAAAAATTACAAAATAATTTCTGAATTAAGTTTGTAATTTAACCATATAAGCAGGTGTTTATTCTACCTGTCATTTCTACGAAATCACAATGAAATGACGTGCTTTCAAATAAAGTAAAAACGGTGAAAATCGGTTCACGCAATAAAGAATTATCCCGTAAAAATCATCTTCCATACTTTAAGCTCGCGCGCAATAGTTTACTTAATTTGCCGATAGATGTCGCTGTACGTGGAACGCTCATATCATATCCTACATGGCGGTGTTATTTTAACTCTTAAGTGGGGACACTTACTGTGACGGACGGAAAACTACGGAACCCTACACTGAGCGAGGCCCGACACGCTCTTGGCCGGTTTTTTATTAGAATCTCAATCAGGCTTTGCTCAGTGATAGTTAGTACACTGAAATTTGGTATAAGTATGTTTTAATTACGCCTACAAAGTGGTAAAACAATAAGTATCTGAAACACATTGTTGGATAGGTATTTCAAGAAGAATAAGCCTTAAACAACTTTTGGATAAAATGAATACTTTCGTAAATAATAGCTCCGAAAGTTAAAATGCTCTTTGATTGTTGAACCGTGGGTCCAAAAAAATTGGGAAAATTCCTGGAAGTGAGGCCATTGAAATACTTGTCACGTATTTTCAATAAAAACTATATGGAATAAAATCGGTTGAGCCGTTTTTGAGTTATGCCTATAGTAAAATAACGTAAGTGCCACAAAATATCTCTTTATAAACTACCTTATGAATGGATGTATTGTAACAGGCCGGCAACTACGGATCCCTACACTGAGCATAGCCCGATATTCTCTTGGCCGGTTTATATGCAATCCTTTGCAGTTTACTTCGCAATTTCTAGATTTGATAAATTAGTATAAAGTATAACATTAAAGATTGTGTTTAATCTTAAAATAAAACGCATATTACATTCGTTTAGAACACGGTATTCTTAAATAAATATGTTTAAATAAATTCGGTCCTTTGGAGTTTTTATTAAATTAATTATTAGTCTATTGTATTGCAGTGCTAGCAGATTTCCGCAACTCGACGACTAATGCCTATTTTGCGTGATGCATTTGTCTACTAAAACATAATAATTGTAGTTTACTTACATGAACAAATTTGTTTTCAGAGCATTGTGAGATTCATAATTTTTGTTTTTTCTCCATTTTTATTTTACTTGTATTATAATCTAAATAAAATACACTTTTTATACGAACGTACATGAACATGCATACGAGTACATTATCTTAAAAGATAAAATGTCTATACATTTTTGATTCCGGGAAGACACGTTATGTCCGCACCGCATGAACCCTCTGCAGTTATTTAGTCTTTAGGCACAGTAAGTCCGATATTATTGCTCACGGGCCAAGCGCAAGTATACGTAGTACAAAGGAAGCACGGAGCGACGAGCGACACAGCCTCCTCGTCTCAAAGCTAGCTCACGACTGCCAGCAACACCGTTTTCGAGCTACCAACGCACGAAATGTGGTATTATGATCAAGTTGTTTAAGAAAATTTAATCAATTCAAATATCCTACGTTGCGTTTGTAGTGTTCTGTAGTACACATTTTTTAGTTCAACAATATTTTAAATCGAGTGAGCCGTTCAGTAGATATAAGCAAAATTAACCGTAAAACGATATTTCGTTACATTTACATAACGGAGAAACTATACGTTACACGAGTTATTCAAACGTTCAAAATGTTGTACATGAAATGGTTATCAACATATATTTATTTCAAATTTTTTTAAAGACCCCTTATTGAGATATACTCCTTAGAAAGTATCAGTTTTCGGCCACAATCAGCGCCTAGCGCCTTAAGATGTTGAATACTTTACTTGACTGCCCCGATAGACAATTTAATGTAATAGTCAATAGCATGCAGTATGACGGAATCAATGACGCAGAAATATACAAAATAAATCGTAATTTAGCACAATTGGCAAATACAAATAAAGGTGTAAAATTTTTGGTTGGACCTCAATTCATGTTATAAACAAACACGAAACTCTCTGCAAAATGTAATTGTAGATACAGTAACTATTAATAGCTTTAAATTTAACGGTTCTTCTGTATTACGCTTCATAAATTGTGATTATAACAATGAATTGCAAGGAAAAACTTATTTTATCAACTGCAGCCCTACCAAAGATCTGACTTAATTATAGTACATACTAATATTCAATGTATTAGAAATAAATACTTACAATTAGAATTGTTAGCTCAAGACACTAAGTGTGATGTCCTTTGTCTTACTGAGACGTGGGCCAATGATAATGAGGTAGATAGTATGAGAATTGAAGACTTTGTTTTAGCGCCATATTACAACAGGAAATTTTTTAATCATGGTGGTGTAGTTATTTACGTAAAGGAAATGTACGAGTAAAAGAGAGGTAAGATATTGTAAAGCTTGCTTTCGAAATGAGCTGCGAAGTAGCACAGTAGAATTGAAGTCGCCAAGCATTGTTATAATCTGTGTGTATCGCCCCGACCATGACTTCCTTGTTTTTAAAGACACCATGAAAATAATATTTAACAAGATTACGCGTGAAGGAAAGATTATGATCATGACTGGCGATTTCAATGTCGATATTCTAAAATCTAATAATAGAGTTAAACAATTTAACGATATTCTGTTAAACCACAACTGCAAATTCCTTATTAGAGAGCCCACTAGGACTAAAGGACAAAGTGCTACGTGCATTGATAATTTTATAGCTAATTTAGGTGAGCAATTATGTAAATCTCAAGTCCTAGACACTAAGCTCTCAGATCATAATGTAATTACATTAGAATTATCAATAGATACACAGAAAAAGAATAACAAATGCGAAAAACCTCGAGCACTCGTGAGGAATATGTCTAAATCAAATTATACATATTTTCACTATTTGATTACCTGGGGATAAAGGCCTATTAGAGCAGATTGTGGTAAATTCTGACCCAAATTGTAAAATGAATTTACTAATGGAAGCAATCAAACACTATTTTAATATAGCTTTTCCGGAGCGTAAATTGACTAAGATTAATGTTAAAAAAGTAAAATGGGAAACAAAGAACATATCAATATCGAAACGTAACTTAGAAAAAACTAGAATTATTACAGGAGATTGCACCTGGTGCCCAAAGAGGAATGTATATAAAAATATCCAAAAAAATATTGCGTAAAGTTTTGACTAGAGCTAAAAACATTAGTATATCAGAGAGGTTACTTAAAGCTAAAAATACTGTGAAAGAATCATGGCAAATTATTAATGAACAAACAAAACAAAATAAAACAAAACAAAATAATCATATTGATGAAGTAATTGATGCTAATGGTAAACGTATAACAAATGATGAAGAAATCGCAAACACATTTAACACTTTTTTTTTCTTAGTAGCTAAAAAATCTGCTGGACACTTAAATTGCGACGAACTGACATGTAAAGACTTCTTGGCTAAAGTGAAACGTCCTAATACCCAAATAAAATTTGTGCCAGTCGATAAAGGTGAATTAATCAAGACGATAAAAAAATTGAAAGACAAAAAGTCCAAAGACATTTACAATCTAGATTCTTAAGACAGGGAAGGTCATCCCACTTCACAAAAAGGGACCAGTGGAAGATCCTAACAACTATAGACCTGTATGCATACTTCCAGCTGTATCGAAAATAGTAGAGTCCATACTTAAAAATAAAATAACAAACTATTTTGAACAAAATAACTTATTTAATGCGAACCAGTTTGGCTTTCAGAAGGGTAAGTCAACTGGAATGGTATTACGTAAAGTTATCGATTTTGTGCTTACAGCCTTAGACAGATCACAGAAATGCTCAAGTATTTTTTGTGATCTGTCAAAAGCGTTTGACATTGTTATGGATTTAAAGATCAAGAACTCAATATTATTAAAAGTTACCTCAATAACAGAAGCCAAACAGTACATGTAAATGCTAAGGGTTCGCAGGAAATTAACGTTAATGTTGGCGTACCCCAAGGGTCTATTTCGGGCCCTATTTTATTCCTAATTTATGTGAATGATCTACCCCAGTGCATACAAAAATATGCTATGATTACACTATTTGCAGACGATACACATGTAGGCTTGAAAGATGCAAATCTAACTAAACTGGAGAAAAAATAAGTAGTGTCATGTTGATGCTAGAACAATGGTTTAATGCTAATGGAATTGTGTTGAATACTAACAAGAGTACATTATTAACATACTATTATAGAAATAAAATTGACATTATGAACAATTGTGACATAGGATTAATTAAAGCAAATGACACAGTATTTCTAGGATATCACATTGACAATAAAATAACCCACTCATTTCACACTGACAAAATTTGTAACAAAATAGCTTCTGGTAACTACGCGCTCCTAAAATTGAGACCCTTAATTGACAGAAAAACACTTATTATGGCTTATTACGCACTTGTACATGCTCATCTTAATTATGCATTTACTACTTGGGGCAATGCTGTTGGCATAAAAAGAATACTTGTATCCCAAAAAGATGTTATTAGAGCCATATACAGTCGACGTAAAGGCAGTCAGAGAATACTTTATTAAAGGTCAAATTATGACGGTTGTATCGTTATATATATTTAACAGTCCATAATAGTAAAAATAATTTTAAAGCAAGGAAAGACATTCATAATTACAACACACGCAATAAGGATAAACTATGCGTTCCTGATACAAATCTAGTAAAAACATTTAAGCAAGGCATCTCTCTAAAAATCACATTGTACAACCTACTACCGACCCACATCAGAAATTTAACATATTTAGAATTTAAAAGTAAACTTAAAAGATTGTTCCAATGTAACCCATTTTACTCAATTAAAGAATTTACAGAAAAAAATAAACAAAAGGATTTTCTCATATTAATGAAATCATTGTATACTATATGAATTATTGACGTCTATTAATGTTATTATATAATCGTATCAATAGATATTGCATGTATTATGACTTGTTAAATGTAACGTACTTTGTTACTTGGCCAAATAAATGAACTTGAACTTGAACTTATACCGTAATAAGACTTCAAAGAAAGTACCGCCCAAGTCGTTCTTGCGGAACTATTGTGGGACCATTTTTTTGGGCTGATTGTGTATCCCTAGTATTATTTGAACGAATCTAGGAACAAATCAAATTATTTCATTAAATATATTGATTTGATTTGTTTACGTAGTAAAACTCAAAAAACGACTTGCCAGTATCTTAATAGTAAACAAACAAAACAGGCCACATAGGTAATTTAATACCATAGAAGAACCCAGAAATAGTTCTGTTACGAGAAACTTTCTCGTAGGAAAACTTGCAACACTACTGACCAAGAATACTAAAGTTATGAGCAACTGCGACCCAAGGAAACTTTGTCTGCTTATTGTTTCCGGCTGGCCTTGTACGAGAAATGTACTAATTACGTGCCCAGGTCGTTAAATAAAAGAGTACGTAAAATGCGGTAAAAAATACTACTTATTAAGTATTCTATTTTTTGACATCCTAATATAGTTTTAATTATGATATGGGAAATCATATTATTAAACATAAAGTAATAAACTGAGTGTGTGACTTATTTTCAACTCCATTTTGCTCTAACGTTCAGACCCGCACGATTGTTTCATTTCGTTGCGACCCCTTGTAAAGTTTTTTTTTTTTTAAACATAAGCAAAGTTTTAAGTAAATTACAGAATTAAAAGGAGTTAATGAACATTTATTAATAAAACTTTAGATTTCTTACATGTTTTACATGAAATTAACTTTTGATTGATCATATTTTCAATTTATCATAGTCAACACTTTAAATTTGTCGACTGGCGTCCTGACCCGCACGATCGTACGTTATAACTTTAGGCAGAAAAAAATGCCTTAAATTTGTGGTTAAACTTTTAATTATCTACATTATACGACAGAAGAACGTTTAATTTAATAAAAATACAAATTAAAAAAATTCGTGAATACCTACTTCTGACCTGTTCGTCCGTCTCGTACACGTACCTGCTTGACGCTCACCGCGCCAACGACTGGCCCCCTAACTAAACGCACGTGGGTTTAAAATTAATAATAATCGAACGCACGATCGATCGATGCCGTACTGAAGCGGCAAACTTGATTATTTTTCAAACTAGATTTTTTAAAAGTTGAACGCACGATCGTATCAGCCGGTGATGTAAGGGTTAAGGTAGGTATTACTCAATTTACTTACATAAAATTGCCTATAAGTTTTTATTCTTAGTTAATCAAATAAACATTTTAAGGAGTATTTTACATTGCAAAAACTTTTTTCGCGATTTTCTTATAACTAGACATTATCCTCTTATTATTGACAAAGATATTTGCACAGTAAAATGTAGATTTAAAATACTGATACAAATACTCAGAAAAATGTGACGGGCTGACGGCTCAATAAAGAGAAATAACTTATTATGAATACATTTACCTTTAAAACAGATTTTAAACATGTAATTTAAAATTTACGTCCAATTAGCGCTTTTGTGTAATTCGGCAATTAGTGGAGAGTATTGTTCGGTGGTTCATCAAAACTCGGGTCCGTGCCAACGTGGCTCGACGCGGGCCGCAAAAAGATTGCAACAAAATATTACAACCCAGTCTGCTGTGAAGAGGTTACACACTGCATCCGGAGCCGCATTTAAACGTTCATAAACTGATGTTCTCATTGGGACTCATTTTAAATGTAATACAACTAGTGAGATATTATAGCACTAATATCTTTCACGAAATCTGTAATATCTTTCTTTATGTCTAAAGCCTTCATGATGTAAAATTATATTGAAGGTGACTGCGTGTGTGACTGTACTATATATAGCTTGGCAAAAAAGTCTAGAAACGTAACAATTTTTTTTTCGACACTGGCAATTTCGATTAAAGTTTCACATCTTAGTAGACAAGACGTCAACGCTGTTGTGTTTTCAAATTATTTATAACACTTTAATTTTTATCGAGAAGTAATAAAACGGTCAGCCAAAATAATTATTTTAGTCAGCAGCAAAGTTTGATGGTCGGCTTGAATTAGGTTAGGTTAGAACTTTGCTGACGAACTGATTTTTCTGCTGACAAAACCAAGAGATGGCATCCGTAAGAAATTCTTTATCCAAAAGTTGTAGTGAAAATCACTTTATGTCTATACTGCTCTTTGATTCGGTCATAGCTGTCAACCGCTAAACATGGCGCACAAAATTTGTTTTAGATGTCACATCCACATCTAGTAGAATAAATAATAAATCAATGGACCAAACATTAATTTATTGCAGACCAAATTTTACCTTATCGTCAGCTTAATTAAGCGTTAGTGATTTTATCATTAACAAGATACTCGTATCTTATGTTTTTTTATAGGTAAGTAGGTACCAACATGAAAACGTTTGCTATAAATTCTCATACGAAATAATATTTCAACTAAAGTTACAACAACGTACCAGCATATTTAACTATGTTCTCATTTTTCTTCACTCCTCCACTCAGATATTCTCAGGAATATGTATCTGATAAATTACTACAATTTAGCAGGCAGAGGCAAAGACAAATGGTAATATGCTCAGGAGTTACCCAAAATATTTTAACCATGCATTCCTGGAGGACGATAGAAGGTAAATTTGCTACACGAGTTTAGGTAAATTTTGCCAAATATTTTGGTGCAATCAGAACGTACCTACTGTGACTAAAGCGATGTGTCAAATAAATATGAAATGAAGATCAAAAGAATAATTAAATAAGTAATCACATTTCAGCGAATCAATAGTGGTTAGTTTGAAATTCAATAACAACTCGGTATCCGTTTCCAACGCCGTACAATGTGTGACTACAGATACAAAGCATGTCTGTTATCAAACCCACAACAACCAGTGAAAGCATCGTCTCTGATTGCGTATATTTACTATGATTTTGGAGGTCTAACTATTACTGTTATGGAGATCCGCGTATGTAGCCGTAATCAAATTTAATTATAGAACACCTGAAGCGGACATGTAGTTAGTAGTTAGGAACGAAGTACTAACCTATGTTAAACTAAGGAAAATGTTACAAACATGGTTTAAAGGGCGTATTGTACTGCAAAACGTTTGAAAGCTGTTATGAAGTTGTCCGAGTATCGTTTAAGTAGGTTGTTTGCTTTTGAACGTATGTTAAATTGTACCTATGGTCTTCTGTTTATATAAGTACTTGAATTTATGTATTTAAATATGTATATCCTCGTCTGATATAGTATAGTAGCCATAATTCAAGCTTTACTTTGTTGGAGGCTAGGTTGATCATATTCATATTCATTTGTTTCGTAAATGCACAGATACAGATCTGTATTTAAATTTTACAATTCAATTTTTGACGAGAAAACCATAGGATTATAAACGCATTCCTGAGGTAAAAAATGGAAAAATATTATATGAGATTTAAGTAAATTTTGGTGGAATATTTTTGTTGTTGTTTTTTATTCAATTTTTTGAATATTTTTGTACATGAAAGGTAAATAACTCTAGGTATAGTAAATAATGCTCTTGGTAAATGATCTTAGAATTTCAACTTATCCACAAGCGGTAGCGACCTCTCCAATTTGTCTAAAACATAAAAAACTGTCATCTTAAATTTAAAAATAGAGAAAATAAGAAGCATCCTAGAGCACATTGTATACCTACTCCTGCATTTACACTTGAAGAGTTAAACTAAAACTTCTTGACCACCATTTATCATTTATTAATTAGTGCCATCTTCATCTTCCAAATTTTATAATTGCTCATTTACGTTCCAGGCCGTTCGTTTGTGGAATTCTCTCCCTCTCAACATTAAACGCGCGCAATCTATTGGTAGCTTTAAATCGCAACTTAAGGAATACTATTTATCTCTTCCTTAGGTTTTTAAGTTGACACTGTTGTTTCTTATTGTGTGTATTATATATGTATATATGTACGTATATGTATGTTTATTTTGTATTTATTTAAGTATGTATATTCATATGAATGTGCTGTGTTATCTATTTCGTCTCTTTTGTTTCTATGCACCACCTACTGCTTATTGTTTTTCTCTAGTCTCCACTACCCAAAGGTTGTCTGGAAGAAATCGCTCATTAGCGATAAGACCGCCTGCTGTTACCTCTACCTAAATTTATCTAATTGTAAAATTTGTGCTTGTAACTGTATGAGGTGTGCAATAAAGAGTATTTATTATTATTATTATTATTATTAATTATCATATTCTTGACAAGCATCACGCATACGCCAACATCTTTGGTACAGACTAGCAAATAAAAACATTTACTTCGAAGTATAAAATGCTTGCCCTCCCATAAAATGTACTCATAAACTTTTCTTTTGAAGGAAAATAATTCTTGTGTTTTGACGAAATATGCTCAAAAGTGAATTCTGAAAGCTTACATGCTTATTTAGCGAGATGGGATTTTAAAATTCCAAAGCGTAGTGCAGTTTCGTGTTTACATTGAGTTAGGACATGGAAAGTTGAGCGGCATTCTAACTTTAAATCATGACTTGTTACGGAGTTCTTATCAAAATTATTTTATTTTGTCAACAGAATATCTAAACAAATCATAATGTTGACAACTATCTCATATACAAAAATATAATATAATATAATAAACATATTTATTTTAGACTAGCTTTCCGCCCGCGACTTCGTCCGCGTATAACCGGTCCGGTTCCTCATACAGAGTCATATCCAATTGTATCTTATTAACTAAATTTTGTTAATCCCCGAATCATCTTCTTAATATATTTATACTCATAGCTATTTTGCCGAAAAAACGGGTAACGTAGACATAGTTTCAGTTACAAATAAGTGTTAATATGCAAATAAGAACGTAAATGTACCCTATTATTTGCTTAACTTCTTTGTGTACTATATGTGTAGTGGTGGTTTTATTTGGCGATACGATGACCAATCTATTGTCAGAGCTCACTCTGGAACATGGAAATGGAACGGAAATAGGAACAATAATTCCTAGTAAATTTCAAATAGTAAATCTTTATACCAGCTTTCAACCCCTTTTTAGCCCCGTTCTAGGTAAATTTTTGGAAAACGCTGAAATTGCGTTTATTATTTTTTAATTATTAGTAAACGTACAAAGTTTCAAATCTCTAACTCTAAATTTTAAACCCCACAAACTACACAAACCACCCACCCACCGATACAAACTTTTAACCCCCATTTTGCCCCCTTAGGGGTTGAATTTTTCAAAATTGCTTCTTATTAGTTGTAACCCTTAACATATTGTAAATGAAACCTAACCCGTCCTGCAAATTACAACTTTCTAACTTCAGTAGTAAAGGCCTCCCTTTTATATAAACTTTTCAACCCCGTTTTAGCTCCTCTGGGGTGGAATTTTGAAAAACGCTGAAATTGGTTTTTTTGCTTTAAAGTTATTGGCCTACAAACGAAATTTCAAGTCTGTCACAAATAAAATTGTTATCTCAATAGAAACTTTAAACCCCTTTTTAACCACGTTATAGATTGAATTTTGAAAAACGCTGAAATTATTTTTATTGTTTTTTAATTATTAGTAAACATGTGATGTTTCAAATCTCTAACTCTAAATTTTAAACCCCACCTATACAAACTTTTAACCCCTTTTTTAGCCATTAAGGGGTTGAATTATTCAAAATTGTTTCTTGTTAGTTGTATAAATTGTAAATTTAACTCGTCCTGCAAATTACAGCTTTCTAGCTTCAGTAGTTACGGCCTCCCTGTAATACAAACTTTTCAACCTCGTTTCAACCCATCTGGGGTGGAATTCTGAAAAACGCTGACATCAGTTTTTGTGCCTTGAATTTAGTAGCTAACAAACGAACTTTCAAGTCTGTCACAAAATAAAATAATCTCCAAACTTTCAACCCCTTTTTTACCCTGTTAGAGGTAGAATTTTGAAAAACGCTGAAGTCACGTCTATTGTTTTTTAATTATTAGTAAACGTGCGAAGTTTCAAATCTCTATGCCCTGTACAAAGTATACGTCACTTTTGACAAGTTCATTCCTGTTAAATATAAAATGTGACATTTTCAAGACAAAGGTACATCATTGTTGGTTGTTAATAAGGCGTAACGGCAACAAAAAATATTTAGAAATAAACTCTATTAACAGCCGTCTATGATGTAATTACCTTTGACATGAAAACATCACAAATTAAATCAAACCAGTTACAAATTGTATTCTTCGAATAGACCTCGCTTTCATGTACCTTCTCCTTTTTGTGATGTTTTACTTCAACTTCAATTCCGTTGCTTAAGTTCCTTAAAATGCATAGATAGTCTGATATATTTGTGTGTGCTACTGTCAAACTAACAACTACATAATCACTACATGTATGCTTAGATCTTCAAAAATACGCAACGGATTTTGATCCGGTTTTTTTAAATAGATTCAAGAGGAAGGTTTTTATGTATAAAACATGCATAATATAGCAGGGAAACACTGATAATTTTAGAGGTTTCTAATGTGATGTTGTAAATAAACACATTTTTTGCGCTTACATTGCAAACGCTGGCTGAACCCTACGAGATAACGGTTTGGGCGGAGGTTACCAAATTCGGAATAGGTTTAATTCTGACTCTTCCAGCTTCTTATTTAGTCAGCTTCTGGGTAGATCATGTTTTTATCAGGTTTGATTTGGAGTTAGTCCGTTCCTGAACATTTCTCATACTATATTCAGCAAATTCTTATTTAATCTTTTTCTAGGTAGGTCAGATTCTCAGTAGGTCAGGGAGTTTTTTCCTAGTAGGTCAGATTGGAACAACGACAGATTCAAACGAGAAATGTTTATTTTTAAAACAAATTCTGATCAAGTATATTTCTTTACTATGGCTGAATCAAATTAGAGGGAATTCTTAATAAGGATAGGTCTTAATTAGTTATTTTCTAAGTTAAAAGACTTCTGCGAAGGACAAGTATAGTTGGCTAGAAAATAAGATAACACATGATATCAATACTATTTATAATGACTTAATCGTAAGTGTTCTGACCATTTGTATACAAACCTATGATAAAACAATATTTCTCTAGCTCTGTCAATGTCAAACTTAGTTCCAAAGTAATTTTCAATGGAAAAGGTAATAAAAGTTATAAGCACGGCTAAAACCAAACCATGTATTCTTCTGTGAGAGGGCATTCAAATGCTACTTGTATGTGGAGTTTGAAAAACATATCATGGATCACGACCCCAAAATCAACCTGTATAAAGCCGTGTATACAGGCTGACTGGTAATTCGACCTATTTATGAAAGGGCTTATTCTAGAGGTTATTTACAATGTTATTAGCCCAGTCAACCAGGGGTCTAAATTCAGTGGTTTTCGAGTTAGTCAAGTTTTTAGTGTTTTTTAAAAAAACGCCATCTTTCGGCGTTTACAAACTACAAATATGAATTAGGATGGTTAATTACTTGTTTCCTGGTAGCCAGTGAACAAAAGGTTACTTCAAACAAAAAAATCATGTCAAAAAAATGAAGACTTTAGATATAAAAGGTATATTATTATTATTATTATTTTTAATAATTTAGTAAATCATGTCAACATTTGTACCTTTTCGGGAAGGTTATGAATTTAGTAATCCATTTCTGTTATTTCTACGCGCAATACACTTTTTTTAGGGTAATCGTCTTAAAAAAAATACGATAGCTTGTGATTCATTACCTTTTATTTCTAAAGTCTTAATTTTTTTTAACCAGGAAACAAATAATTAACCATCCTAATTCATGTAGTTTTTTTACAATTGCCATTTTAAGGCCGGAAGATGGCGTTTTTTTGAAAAACACTAAAAACTCGAATAACTCGAAAACCACTGAATTTAGACCCCTGGCTGACTGGGCTAAAAATATTATAAATAACCTCTAGAATAACCCATTTCAAGGAATAGGTCGAATTACCAGTCACCCTGTATAACGATCAGGCACACGTTTTTCTTACGACGTTTTTCAACACACTGGCTAGGAAAAAAAAGTTAGAATTGTTTAGAATTTGTGCGGATACTTTCCTCTTTTATAGTCACGTTGAAGACAAAACCATTCTTAATTAATAAAAAATCTCTACCTGACCAAATTAAAACGCCTCGTCTGTATACTATGTCCTTTTTGATAAAAAAGTAACACTTTATCAGGTTATTTTATTACGGTATTGTTGGTTGTAATACGGTAAAAATACACTCGTGTTTAATACCTAGGATTATTTGCTAAAGTTGATGTCATGAGAACCTCGTTCTCAGCAACTGTGTTGAAAATACTGTTATTTCAGTTTTCGTTAAAACATGCTACAAAATTATTGTGGTTGACTGTGTATCCGCATGACATACTATGAAATTGACTTACACTAGAAATGTCACTTACGAGAGTTTAACGTTATCAAAATCGAACTAAATTAGAAATAGACTATGAATTAATTAAACGTATGAATTAATTAATTTTACTTCTGACCTCATCAGAAAAGGCTTTATTAGTAGGTGATTATTGGGTGTTTGAAATATCAATTCTCCGAATCTTCGATTCTCCGAATCGATATTTCAAACCCCCAATAATCTTCTGATTCGAAATGCCCAATCGGGTTCGGGTTAATTACATTGAGCCTGTATATCATATCCTAATCTATTTCTTCGTTTATGATCGCATGATCCGTAACGTTCGATTAAGCTTAGCTTGATTTAAAATTCATGATAAGGTTTTAAGGACGCGTTTTTCGTTTTATGACTTAGTTTTAACTCTGTTCTGTAAAATCGCAAGTCGAAAAGTTAATCTTTAAACAGCAAAAGCTTAACACAACATGCAATCTAAGGCGGCCAACCCTCAGATTGCATGCAAGGGTCCCAGGAAGTCGATTCCTGGCATAAACCCTCATAGCGGAGGCTACGGTGTTTTGCACAACACGAGAGACAAGTTGATCAGACTCATCAAACGTGCATTTACCCCTTGTGCTTCGGGTGTGGGTAATCAATACTTATCGACCGCGTAAGAATTGAAATACCCCGGATACAGAGTTTCAGAATTCAACATATTACTACATGCGCGTCGGGTGGCCAATCCGAGGCATGGTTCACGTGTTGGGGTCGTCCGGTCGTCAACTTCCCGTCGAAGTATAATCAAGAACTTTTATTTATATGAACGAATGTAAAAAACTTCAATAGCGTGATTCAGGCCAGGCTATATTATTGGCTGTTACGTATGACGTACTCGAACGTCATGTTGTACGAGACAATCGCAATCTATGCCTTGATCAGTGCAATATAAAAATTAAATTTCTTTGATTTAAATTTTGAACATTGAAATAATTTAAATTCTAAAATCCTAACTAACAAATCAAAGCCTTATATCAATTATCATAAGATTAACATTACGTTTTAATGGTTGAATCATATTGCTTTTCATGCTTAAACAAGGTTGATCGCGCATTTATTGTAACCTGAGTCATACTATCTTTAGCGCAATGCCTGTTTATTGAGCAAGCGCGTAGTACTTTTGTATTGAAGTTGTTTTCTCCGGTTTTCAAAAATAGCAGTTACTGATGTAAATATACTTTTCAAAGGTTGCCTTAACGATCTAAACCAAACCCTACGTAATTTAGGTTGTAATTTGTATCTAACTAATATTTTAGCTTTTAATATTTAACATGAAAGAAGAACAAAATTTATTAAATCAGCATAATATGATCCTACTAGTTAGGTTATAATTTTCTAAGCAACAAAATGGAAACAAAAAATAAAAATCATACTTAGGTAACTATTTATTACAAATTATAACATACGTTAAGTAACAATAAAAACTTTATTTATAGGTACAATAATATGACGTACGCAAATAGCATTGTAAAACATTCCTTTCATAATCAATATACTACTTCATATACATTACTAATACTTTTATTGTAAACAACATTATCGTGGAATAATTATTAAGCTATTTAGCTAAAATTTTTGATTTTAAATCTTCTATTTTTACAAACAGGAGAATTCAAAAGATATGTAAATAACGTGGTAAATATTATAAAGAGTTTTATTCCATACATTAACTAGCAATAATAACTTAAATTAATAACTAGAAGAATCTTTTATTAATAACTAATCACTTCACTCAACTTTTTAACAATTTTTCCCACTAGGCCTTCCGTCGCATTCAATAGCTCATCATATTCATCTTGCACTACGTATTGTACCGAAACGCCATTAGTTTCCAAGTTGGATTCAATGTCTGAAATGCTGATTTTTATAAGACGCTTTCCTTTCGTCACTTTTCTGATAACGTGTGAATTTAATCCCATTTCCGCCTTCTTTTTTCCTTTTTTGACGATTTTTCTTACTTTTTTTGACTGGGATAGTGGAATTTCTTGCGAGGGATTTAAAAGCGCATCTTGATATTTTAAATAAGCATCCATATCTTGCGAGTAGTTGAAAGGTTCATTCATCTTTTCACCAAATTGTGAGTAAAATGGAGTAGCAACGGTGACTTCTGCAACCGAGTTCATGGGTTGTGAGCAAAGAAAGCAAAGACTTTATTAAATAATCAATATCTACGGAACGAAAATTCAAACGCTATAATAATTAAAAAGTCTAAAACTCACCATTTTAAATGTGAAATAAAATACAGAATAATTTATTGAAACTAGTAATGCGTTCTGTTTGAAACTTTAATCAGAAATACTTTTTTGTTTTCTTCAGGTTTTATTTTATAGTAGTAGGGTAAATCGCCAGTTACTGGCCACTATCCAATAACTGGCCACCTGATACTCGTACTAAAAATGAACTCTGTTTACCTACAAACAAAGCTGAAGTAGAAACTGAAGGGTTTCAATAGCTGGCCACGTTATACTAAAATGAATTTTGTTTGTAGGTACGCAGAGTTCGTTTTTAGTATGAGGTGGCCAGTTATTGGACAGTGGCCAGTAACTGGCGATTTACCCTATATTTTTTTTTTTCGCTTGATGTGCAATTATTATTAGTGTACGTAAACACGTTTTTCGAACAGGTGCAAACCTGAATTATTATAGGTGTATAGAAATAAACACGTTTTCGAACAGGTTCAAACCAGTTACGTGTTTTATTGGTGTATTGCATCATGTATGTATTTAAATTATATTATAGCTTTCACTATGAATGAAGCCTAATGTTAGCGGTCGGCATCTTTTGTTACATGACTTCACTTTGATGTACCGATATTAACACGAGCCTTTATTTTCCAGTAAACATGATATGCTGAGTTGATTTTCTAGTCACAGTGAAGTTAAACCTTTTTAAAACGCCTGTTTCTTCATTAATTTTTATGAGTCTTGCAGTTTATGCAGGATATTATTTGCGTGTAGGTTGTCAACTTCTGGTTTAGCGGCAAAATTGCTTCATAATAAAATCTAAAGTTATTTTACATTTCTAGATTTGATTTTATTCAAAGTGGTCGTGATTTTACGGTGCGTTTGACTTCACAGCGAAATTACTCACCTTGAAAAATGTTCGTAAGTTATAATATATTTTATATATTTTTTAATTTGTGTTCTATTCTAACCTTGTTTTAATAACCGTATAGTTCTAAATTACATTTCGTTTAGGTAAATTATATGTATAACTACTTTAACTTGCAGTTTTTACAGCCCTAGCTAGAATATAGAGATAATACACGTGTGTTTGAAATTGGTTTCTCTTAGCTTTATAGTTAAGAGATTAGCGGAAACTCAATTAATTAATTAATATATTCGCAGGTCGGACTCGGAATATTATGTAAAACGTACTTACAAAGGCGCAAGTGAGTCAGCGGATGAATCTACAACGAAAAGGTGTGTATTTTTATCTTATTATGTAACTTATCGTCTTCGTATTATTTTTAATAAATTTATTAGTACTTCTCGCGTTCACGGATACTCATTACACTTTTTAAAATTACAGGGTTCAACTAAAAGCTGCGCTAAAACGGAAAGGCGCATCTTCAAAACCGAAACAAGATGCAAACTTGGGCTGTTCGGGAGACAGCGACGAAGAAAGCAATCGCCGCGACCAGCTCGAGTTAGTGAAAGAACCAGCAAGTAAAAGGTATTTATCCACTATAATCACTACCAAGTAGTATTTAGTTGTTATTTGCGAAATAATATCTTATAGCTCTTTGATTATTTAGAAAACTAAATAGGTTTTTCTATTATTTCAGTAAAAAGATTAAGCCGACGAAGGCAACGAAGAAAACAAGTGCTCATCCAAAGGCGAGGGATTTGGAACCTGGCTGGTTTTCAAACTGGAGTGACGAGGAAGCTGTCGAAGTACAACGTCGTGCTGGAACTCTGACGTCAGTGCTGTCGCGACGCGTTGCTGGTGGACACGTGCGTCGTACAACTTCTTTAACGGGTGACCTTTATATTGAATTAAAATTGTATAACGTCAATGATATTCAAAACATTTCAGCACAAGACCGTTGGGAGAAAGCTTTGATTAATTTAAAATATCGTGTTGATTCCAATTCGCCTGTCGTGGATGGGATAAATAATATATTAAAGTTTTGTAAGGAAGACTTTACAGAGGAAGGAACTTTCTTCCCAGATAAAAATAAACAATAATTCCATCAAAGCTTTTTCCAAACGAGCTAAACCCAGTCTATTCTTGCGATATTACAACTAGTAAAATGCGTCATAGTTCGATATTTTGTTCAGTGTGTGACATAAGTATTCCGAGTAGAGCCTTTTCTGCACACTTGCGTACTAACTTACATAAAAATAACAATTCTGTTCAATTAACTCCAGATATTGAAAAAATTTGCTGTGCTTTCCGTAGCAGGATCGCCTCATATAGAGTGCGTGGTCCGGAAAACCGTCTCCATGATACACCGGTTAGGTTTTTGAGCGCTATTCGCGAGCATGTGCGTAAAATTCTAGAAGCTAGAAGGGCGTCTTTCGGGTCTATTAAGGCTAACTTTGAATTTTTTGCAGAATTTTGTATGCCAAAAAATGACACAAGTGAAATTAAATCATTCGCTACGCAAAATATAATTTTACATCAAGTTTTTGAATTTAAAGAAATATATTCGAAGATATTAGAGACTTTGAGTAAGAAAATTGACGAATTTCAAGAAAGGGATAGTGGTTGGAGTTTTCTACGAAACCTATACTTGGAAGTAAACATAAACAAATATAATCCACTAAGAGCTTCAAAATTTATAGAATTGCCTAAAATCATAAAACTCAGAAGGGCTTGCGTTAATATTAAAAATAATGACAATTACTGTTTTTTATGGTGTATAATTGCGGCATTGTTTCCCGTTAAAAACAATCAGGATCGAATATCATCTTATCCACATTTTGAAAACCAACTCAACACAAATGACATGACGTTTCCTGTTGGTCTCTCTGACATCAACATTTTTGAAAAAAATAATAAGAACATAAGCGTTAATGTTTACGGATTAAGAAAAAACGAAGTTGTAGGACCACTGTACAAAACAGATAAAAAAAGGAAACATCATGTGAATTTGTTAATGTTGGAAAATGGCAATCAATCACATTATTGTCTCATAAAAAATTTAGGTCGACTTCTAAAAAAGCAGTTAACGAAACATAATGAAAAAATATTTCTTTGTGAAGAATGCTTAATATTTTTTCACAGCGCGGATAAGTTGAATAAGCATGTATGTGGTGGTGTTGCTACGGTATTACCTGACAGCGGTGCCTATATTCAATTTAAGAACTATGAAAGAATGCAAGCCATGCCTTACGTAATTTACGCGGATTTTGAATGTATATTACAACCAAACTCAAGTAACGAATTTGATTCTAAATGTACTAGCACATTACGAAAACATGTTCCAGCTGCGTTTGCGTATTATATTGTGTGTTCCTATGATAGTTCTCTTAACAGATATGTTAGTTATCGAGGGCGAGATTGCGTAGAAAAATTTCTAGACTATCTAAAAAGTGATATTGGTAAGATTACAGAAGTTTATAAGAGCCATGTACCTATAAATCTCACAGAGGCAGAGGAAAAGCAGTTTCGTAATGCGAAGTATTGTTTTCTTTGTAATAAATTATTGTTAGACGATGCTGTTAGAGACCACTGCCACTTAACTGGTCGTTTTAGAGGCGCAGCTCATTCGTTCTGCAATATTCAATTTCGTTTACCTAAGTTCATACCCGTATTTTTCCATAATTTATCGGGCTATGATTGTCACTTGTTTATTCGCCAGTTAGGAGAAATGAGAGGTAACTTAAAAGTTATAGCAAAAAATAAAGAAAATTACATTTCATTTACAAAGTTTATTCAAATAGGTGTAAACGAGTTTTGGCCGGTTCGTTTCGTTGATTCTTTCAAGTTTTTAGGAACTAGTTTAGAAAAATTAGCAGCTGATTTAAATGATCGAGACTTTGTTCACTTACGTAGGTTTTTTCCCATTCGAGATCATTTTGTGCTCCTTAGATCTAAAGGTGTATATCCATATGATTATGTAACTTGTTGGAAAGCTTACGAAGAAGAAAAATTACCACCACAACATCGTTTTTACAACTCATTAAACAAAACTAAAATTTTAAACTCAGCGTATGACCATGCTAAGCGTGTGTGGAACGTATTTAATCTAAAGACCTTGGGGGAATACACAGACCTCTACCTTAAGTCTGATGTACTGTTGTTAGCTGATATATTTGAAAACTTTAGACAGACTTCTATGTTAAACTATAAATTAGATCCTTCTTTTTATATGACGGCACCGAGTTTAAGCTTTGACGCAATGTTACGAATTACCAATGTAAAATTAGAACTCATAAGTGATCTGGAAATAATAAGAATGATTCAAAAAGGTATTCGCGGGGGTATTTGCCTTTGTTCTACTAGATACGCACGTGCTAATAATAAATACTTATCGTGTTATAACTCATCTGTTCCCGATTCTTTTTTGTTTTACATCGATTGCAATAATCTTTATGGCTATGCAATGTGCAGTTATTTACCATTTGCGGACTTCAAATTATTAAGCAAAGATGAAATAGAAAATATTAATTTCCTTGAAGTTCCTGATAGTCTTTATGGTTATATATTAGAAGTCGATATGAAATATTCAGAAGATCTCCATAATTCACACAATGACCTTCCATTTTGTCCCCAAAAGTTTATACCTCCCGGATCAAAGAGTTCTAAACTTATCCCAAACCTGTACGATAAATATGAATATGTAATTCATTACGTGCATTTAAAAACTTGCGTGAAACATGGTTTAAAACTGAAAAAAATTCATAGAGCTATAAAGTTTAAACAAAGTCGATTTATACAGCAGTACATTGAGTTAAACACACAGTTGAGAAAAAATGCGAAATCGGAATTTCAAATGAACTTTTATAAACTCCTCAATAACAGCTTATTTGGTAAAACTTTAGAAGCTACAGAAAATAGAACAAACGTTATGTTAGTTAATCAATGGAATGATACAACGAATAAAACTAAGAAAAAAACAAGTGCTGAAGCGTTAATAGCACGACCTAATTTTCATAGTGCAAAATTTAGTTGCCATTCAAATGAATCCAGAAATTGTTACACTCGATAAACCTATTTACATAGGATTTACAGTTTTGGAAATATCAAAATCTCACATGTATAACTTTCACTATTCTCATATTAAACCATTTTACGGAGAAAATGTTAGTTTGTGCTATACTGATACAGATTCATTTTTGTATTTTATAAAAACAGACGATATCTATAGAGATTTAAAATTAAATTTTCAACGTTTCTTTGATACGAGTAATTACGCTGAGGACAATATATACGGCATACGTCAAAAAAATAAAAAAGAACCTGGGTTATTTAAGGATGAACTTGGAGGACAACTAATCGTTGAATTTATAGGTCTCAGGTCCAAATTATACTGCATTCAAACCGAAGAAAAACAGTTAAAGAAAGCTAAAGGCACAAAAACACATGCAGTTAAGGCTCTCCGATTTCGTGATTATAAGAATGTGCTCTTTAATAAGGAATTGGTACGCAAAAAAAACACTCTATTTAAGTCTATAAAGCATGAAATTTTTACACAAGCTCTTAATAAAGTTGCCCTGTCTTCGAATGATGACAAACGGATTATATTAAAGGATAATATTCATACCCTTTCATGGGGACATACTTCTTTTTTTTAAGTATAATGTTACTACTTCATGCTATCAATTGACTGGGTTTAGCCTTATACATAATGTTTTAATAGATTTTTATGTAAACATTGTTATTAGTTATAGTTGAAGATTTGAAAATAAATGTTTTTTATCTAACAGATTTAATTTGTTTTATTTTTATTACCCATTTTATTGTATCTACTTACATGTTCAGTTCTCGTTACGCTACGAAGTAGCAAAACGTACAATTTTCAAAGATTATATTCAATCATATTATGATATCATGAAACTGAGTTTTAAGTAACACGAACTGTACATTGTAGATGAATTAATATTTTTTATGAACGGGCAATAAAATTAGGTACAAGTAATAAAATTCGTTTAGGTTCATAAAATACGATTTATTTATTTATAAAAGAACAAGATTTTCTCTATACCATTTCTTAATACAAATTACATTCTTTAATGAACAGTGCTTATCAATAATATGATCCATACAAGTAATTTTACCATTACATTTAAAATACGTATTATAAAGTTTTAAAAAGTTCGGGCATCCTTTTTGTGCAATATCAGTAACATCACAATTTTGACATAATTCTTGAACCCATTTAATTTTTCTACGCCTTTAACATATATTTTTTTATTTTCAAGATAAGGGGTTATTATGTCTTTAAATAGCTTGTATTCAATAAAACCTTCACTCCAACGAAAGCTGAAAGTCTTCTCGATCCAGCGCACATGTCGGCGTTCTTCGTGCGTTAACCGTGAATAAGGAAACGGAGGCTTTATTGAAAACACTAGAGTAAAGTCATCAGCAGCCAGACCTAGCTCTTTAATAATGAATTTATTGTTCGCATCCCTGAAGCCTTGTATGTCGACAATGTAATGGTGTAAATTCATGATATTTTCTTCACGATACTACTTAATGGTTTATATTCCACAATGCAATCGTTGAATATTAAACAAAAAGCAGACGTATTGTCTGGAATTTCTGAATCACTCTCAATTTCTATTCTCACATCTATAGGACCCGTCTTCAAGCGATCATTTTGTCTAGAAGTGTCCAAAACATATAAAGCACATTTTTTAAACTCTTGTATAGTTAACAACGGTTCAGCTCGACGTCCATGATACGACTGTTGAAACCTTGTATATTGTTCATATAATATTGCGTAATTGTCATGCTCGAACTTCACATTTAAACTTTCATATGGAAAATAAGTAGAGTTTAAAAATACTCGGACTTCACGTAAATTACAATGATCAAAACTAGAGAAATCCGCATCCGACTTATTTTTTCTGTTGGTTGATAAGGCTAATACAACGAACCGAGGTTTTTCTAACTGAGATGACGTCTTAATTGCCCAGGTATGCTTTGTTGTTTTAGGTAAAAGCGGATACTCATACAAATCCCAATTTCTAAAAGCCAAATTTAGGGGTCGGTCCTTTTCCAACAACTTCAACATTTGTATACGTTGACGGTCTGAAACTTTAATATGAGGCACTCGCCATACGATTTTATCAATAATAATATCTTCTAATACTTCATTTGTATTAAGTTTGACAGCATTCAAATTTGTATTACTTCGCAACAAAATCAACTCATGTTTACAATTGATTATTATTTTGGTAAAGTCTTCAGCAAACCCTAAAATTTTGTTTAGAGGCAAAGATACGGCAAAACGTCCATGTTGAGTATTTTTTGTGCCGTTTAAGTCCCATCCCCAAGCCTTGGACATCATTGATTCATTGCTATTCATAGACAATAAAGATTTTATAGTTGAGGTGATACCTACATTTTTCACTTTATCAATCTCAACCCCATTCAATTCGTATCGAATATCTTGAAACAGGAATAGAAACGGATTGTTTGTGAAATGAATGCTATTCACTTCGTGTTTTGTCTCTCTGTTTATAACTTTGACTGTACCTTCTAAATATAAGGTACTAGCACACGGTAAAATATACAAGTCTTGTTGATTAATGGGTATCCGAATTTCATCGTTTTTATTGAATGTTGTTACATATGGTCTGTAGGAATGAACTTCGAAGCTTTCAATAGCATTGTCTTCTGCATAAGACTCTGCTACACTAAGTATTTCACTCATTTTAATAATCCGATTAGTTTTAAAAACTTTTTGTTTTCCTTCGTTAATTTGATAGGTGTTCTCCTTTTCAAAGTAGTGTGCAAACTGATATGTCTAGGCGCGCACGACGACTTTTTATCTTTTGTACAAAATATTTTAGTTTTTAGTGTGTTATTATTACATATTAATTTAAAAGTGCAATCTTTTACATTATCTTTTATGTAATCACCGATATCTTCGAGTTCATATGATCCTTCAGGTATTTCAATACACTCATTATTACCATACCAGAATTGATTATTTCTACTATCGATGTTGGGTATTGAATTAAACGTAGAAAAATATAAAAGCCCACACTCGTACACCCCTTCCAGTTGTAAAGGAGGGGAATAATTCGTAATAAGCGTTGAAGTTAATCCGGTTACAGATATGGTGAACGACATTTTAGGAAATGATAATATTCGAGTAGTGTGTCACATTTTATATTGTTTTTTCCAAAAGTTATGTAAATAATTTAAACATAAGTGTCCACAATTTACAGTATCAAATTTTTGATACGTACGATAATTATAAAATTTTTTATATTTCTTTAAGTATCTAATAAGTTCAACAGGTGGTTTTAAATCTCCGTAACTATTAAAATATTCACAATATGCGTTTAATTTAACATAGGCCACCCAGTGAGTCCCCATATTCGTTGAGCTATCTAAATTAACAATTGCACACTCCACACGCCTAGGTCGTTTTGGTAAATTGTCACGCATGAAAACGCCTCTGAAATGTGGTATGTCACGTCCAAATTTTAATAGATCTATGTTTGTGAGAGCTCTCCTTGGCAGCCTTCTGCTTAGTTTTTTGATGCGTTAAAAAATAAACCACTACCTTTCTTATAGGGTTTTATGTATAAGCCTTTGCCAATGGCAATTGACTCCATCATTTTATTGTGGCGTTCTGACTCCTGTAGGTTCTTTTGTGCTGATTTATAGTCAGTCACAGCCTTTGCAATACCAGCCGCTCCTCCAGCTAATGAACCCAGAGCTGACAAACCAGCAAAAATAGGAATCAAGGGCAAGATTCCTCCAGTTTTCGGAATTGGAATAATGCGTGGTAAACGAATAGATGCATTTTTACGAAGTAACTTTTTTGCAGCTTTATATGCACACTTAATTGTTGATGAATCACCTTTAGGTTTATGCTTTTTAATATGTGATCGAATTTTTGAAACGATTGTTTTAAATGATTTAATTCCAGCGCCAGCCCTCAATTTAGTTTTCATAACCTTGTTAACTAACCAAGAAGCCAATTTTTCACCTTTGCTAGCATTTGATGATTTAATTCTTTGTTTTGCCATTTTTATTAACTCTTTATCAGCTTTGTGACGCTGTGTAAGGTCAGAATAGTTGCTATACGCAATATCGTGTTGCTTGCAGGCTTCGTCCAATTTATTTATGCCTCGGTCACCTCTTAACAACCTTTCTTTAAGTCTTGTACCTGGTCCACAATAATTGTATCCAGGCAAATGTAATTCAAAAGGTAGATTATTTATTACACTATTAACAAGTCCGCTTCCTTGCATTACTTATTGTTTAATGATGAGAAATAAAAAGTATATCTTTTATTTATAGTTAAGTTAAACTAAATCATTTTTATTAATCCAGCTATTTTCTGCTTCGCTAAGGCCTAACCATTTCACAAACAGCCTGTTTCCCTTTCTTTTAATAACTTTTTCAATCAGATATACATTAGGATGAGCTGTTTTTTGTAGTTCTTGTTCATAAAACGAACCAAGTATTATATTTTTATGACAATCTTCAATGTTATACGTTACTGGATTAGTGTTTTTAACTTTAATAATGCTGAATAGCTCTGTAGACCAATTAGGAGTATAACCCTTCTTAAAAGCTGATTTATACTTCGAGATTCGTACACAGTCACCTATTTTTAGCTTTGTTTTCTTTTGAATAACATGTTTTTGTCTAATTAAGATGTTTTGTCGCACGACATGCTCATTTGTAGAATTTACATCAGTTGGTTTAAATTTAGTTGTTCTATGTTTAGTTCCATTGTAAATTGTAATTGTATTATTTAGTGGATTTCCAATCCATTTATAGTTTCCAAGTAAACTAAAGTGTTTATACAGTTTAGCTTTCAGTGTTCTTATTAATCTTTCCACAATAGAAGCTTTTTTCGTGGAATACGAAGAGTAGTGATTTATATGTCTTACTTTCATCAATTGTTGAAATACATCATTATAAAACTCTTTACCCTTATCTGTTTGTAAATTTAGTGGAGTGTGACCAGCATTCAATATGCTTTCAAATGCACGCGTTATTTCCATTTTCGTTTTTGTTTTTACAGGTACAGCCCACGCATACTTTGAAAAACAGTCAATTACAACCAATATATACTTGTGACCATTATTTACAGAAGAAAATTTAATCATATCGATTAAATCAGCTTGCCACAAATCATTGGTTCCTTTTAATATCACCGAACAGCGTTTAAAGTTCTTTCTTGCATCCTTATGAATTTCGTTTACAACTTCTTGTTTGCTCATTTTTGTTTTTCCTTTACGATTTTAATAACATCCGCTTTGGTACAAAACTTTTTGTCAATTTCTTCTAAGATTGAGTTTATTTGTTGAAGGCGAATTATAACGTTTGCTATATTAGACTGATTAGTTTTATTTATATTATCAACATACTCCTTATTGACCGCTTCATCGCTCGAAAGCGGGGATTTCAAACCTTTAAGTCTTGATGACCGTAAATTGAAATCTCCGTTTTCTGTTTTTTGTAATGTCTCATCATAGTTTGCGATACGTAAACGTTTATGTACGTGATGTCCAAATTTATCAATATTCATTATCCGTGCGCGTTTGACTATGCGTCGATATAAACTGAAGTAATAATAATCGAGATGGATGCTTTTATGGAATAATGTTGGCTTCACGTAACTCTTCAATAATCGAGATTATCTCATTGTCAAGACCGGTGTTACCAGCTTCTCGAGAAGCGATTAGTAACTTCAACCTATCAACTAACTCGTTTGGATCATCCCAGTAAACATAATCCGTATTTGACTTTACTTTCTTTAAGAAACCTAATCCGTTGCCAACAGCAAGATTCTCCGTACTGTCACAGACTCGGATAAGTTTAAATAATGGTTTAATTATTTGTAAATATTTGCTACCTCTGTTACTTTTGATAGGTTTTCTTGGGTCAAAATCCCTGCGGTGGGCATTAGTTTGATTTAATATTAATTTGTAGTTTTCTTTGTCGTTTTCAGTCACTAAATCTAAATTAGGTATTTTCGCGAATAACAGTTGAACGAGCCCTTCAGTTTTTTCAAAAGTATTAGCATTTATAGTAATGGTTTTGTCAGACACATAAACCCTCTGTGTACCCATCATAAGTTTTCCTCTTTCTAGTCTTACTCCGTAGGGTACATCTGCAAATGCCTTAACAGAAAATGAAAGTGGAGACGAATAGTTTCGTTCCTCACTGTTAACACTCGTGAAAACATCATCATCTGATGTACCATTGTTTGAATCAATGTTCTCTATTTCACTTTCGTCACTCGAATCTGATTCGCGTTTTTCAGCATTTTCTAATTCTTTGCCATCTAATTGAAGTTCATTATCATTGATACTCTGAGCATTTAGTTCTAAAATGGTATCATCGTGAGATAAACTAGGTTTAATCTCGCTAAGATTCAACTTTGGTTGTTTTGGGGTACTATGATAGTCAAAGTTAATATCATTTACTTTTTCCATTCTTCCGTTTATACTACTTCGGCCTGCGATTTGATTGAGAGGATCAGTGATCGGCTTAAGAACTGACTCAAGAATTTTTTCATTTTCACATGTCATATCACGCATCATTTTAAGTTTTCGCTTAACTGCCTCTGCAGACTTAACAATTTCTTGCTTAGTTACCTTTTCCATATTTATCGCAAAGAATATTCTTTCCTTGTTGGCGTTACGAATTGAAATGAAGAGTATCAAGCATTGTCAATTGTTATATGCTCGTATTAATTTAGAATCACAAACGTGTCAAAGTTCTTTCTGTAGCATCCTTTATTTCTTTCACAGTCTTTATTTATGACTAAATAATTATATGGAGTGCACCAAATTTTTGCACACATTTCTTTGAATTGTGACCAAGACATATCCGTATTTACATGTTCGTTATATATATGTCGTAAGTTAGGTTCATCTTGTTTAAAAAGAATAATAAGATTAGCATTATCCCTTATTAATTGTTTAGGAATTTTGCTGTATGTTTGGTTAAGATAGAAACAATCTATTTTGCAATGGCGTCCCATAGAAAAGTAATCTCGAACGTTGTTTTGTTTTTCACATGCTATGTCATCAAATATAATTACTGAATCTGATTTTGCTTCATTTGGATTTATCACTTGCTCATTTTCATTGTATTTAAAAAATGTTACCCCTGGTACACGTTGAAGAACTTTTTCTAGAAATAAATATTTTGGTTGAAACAAGGTTTTGGAATAAACGTAGACATTTTTAAATCTCACTCCGTTTTCGTGCATAAGAAGTCCGATAATTAAATTAGTTTTCCCGCAGTTAGATGGTCCGCAAATGAGACAACGAATGGTGCTCGGTAAAAGTTTGCCATGACGAGAATATATTTTATTAGAAACCGAGAAATTTTTATATAAATCTAGTGACTGTGCTTGTTTAACAAACTTCATATTTAAACAATGTACTAACGTCTAAGCTACGTGACGATTTACTGTGTAATGAAACTGATACTCATTTAAGCATGTTTATAAACTTTATAACTACTAAAAAATAATGAAATGTACTTAATCCGAACCCGATTGGGCATTTCGAATCAGAAGATTATTGGGGGTTTGAAATATCGATTCGGAGAATCGAAGATTCGGAGAATTGATATTTCAAACACCCAATAATCACCTACTTTTATTAATTAATTTGACGCAGTCATAATTTGTTTTAGTTATAATTGAACTTACTTAGAATCTGACTTTCTCAGAATTTATTCATTAGCGAATTTGACATAACCAGTATTAAACTTATTACTAACACGACCTTACAAGAGTTGGACGCTTTCGGAACCTGACTAAATAAGAAGCTGGATGAGTCAGAATTAAACCTATTCCGAATTTGGTAACCTCCGCCCAAACCGAGATAGATCAAAATAATGTACTACAGTATTGTACACCTTAAAAAGGTCTTCAAAAAAGTCGGCGATGACATATGTCTATCTCTTAGGGATAACCCACAATAACCATTTTTTATCCCGTGCGAAGCCGGGGCGGGTCGCTAGTAATAATATAAAATATGGTGCCACATTCTAATTTTAAAATACATTATAAACACAATCTATCTTAAACATAGCTTCAACACACATCATCAGGCCTTGTCCATCTTTTCAGATGATTTCAGCAGCATCTGTGAACAAGCGACAGCGCCGCTCGTGGCTATATAGCCCAATCCTTGAACGGCATAATCGTCCACATTTTTTACAAGTAAATTGAGGGTCTGCACCAAGCCGACCCTCGCCGTGCACATGTCTTATCGCCCGTTTTCGGGCCAAGTCTTGAAACCAGGTAATGTGATGGGTTTCGCGACCTTTTAACAGGTTGTTGTTCCACTCAGTGCGATTTGTTGCTAGGTCTTCCCATGAGTTGCAGTTGATATTAAACGCAACCATGACGCACAACAAATATTGAAATTGTATTTATGGATGCATCGGAATAATTTTCAAGCAAAATTCTGATATTTCTGATTTAGAAGCTTAGTTAACGCATTGGAGTTGTATTGTGTCTAAACGTGTTTTAAAGTTAGAATTTCTCTACTTATCATATGAAAAATAATTATCAACATTGGTGACAAAAAAAAATACGATTCACATCATTAAGTTCATCTTTTGGTTCTGTATCATGCCTTGATCCCTTGCTACACGACCCCGATTTCACCCCGTGCCGTATTCGAATTTTAAAATACATAAACATAATGTATTGTACATTAAAAACACTATCTATCTCAAACATAACGCAAACACACAACAAACAATCACCCAATATTGAAATTGCATTGGAGTGGGATCGGAATAATTTTCAAGCAAATTCTGATATTTCTGATTCAGACGTTCACGCGCTAGCTGTATTGCATAGTTAATGCATAGGAGTTGTATTGAAATTGGATCGAATGTAAACGAATTTAAAAGTTAGAATACGGCCCCCTGTATAGTACCTAGAAGTTCACAATGGGTTCATTAATGTGCGCGATAAGGAAAAGGCTTAGACCCAGCATAGTGTTGCGAAATTGCAAGTTGACTCCACAATTTGCAATGCTGTTATTCTGTCTTGTGTTATTTTTAAAATACATAAACATTACATAAAAACCACAATCTGCCTCAAACATAACTCCAACACACAACAAATGATCAACCAATATTGAAGTTGTATAGGAGTTGCATCGGAAAAAATTCCAAGCAAATTCTGATATGTATTTCTGATTCAGACGTTTAAGCGCTAGGTACTAATTGCATTGAAGTTGGATCGTGTCTAAGCGTGTTATAAGGCCCCTTGTGTATTGTTATTGTGTGTCGTGTTTTAGTATTTTTTCATTTTATATTTTTATATTAGAGTCGGTCAGCTTAAATTAAACTTTAAAATATGCAAACCGTTTCAACTGATACATATTCAGTGGGTAGCACTAGCGGTCTCGTGGAAAAGAGATAGCTTCCTGGCTTGATCAAATTGACCTAGATTCTGATAGGTAAAATGGTAGATATTGAAACCGTGATTATTTAAAATAGACGCTTAAGTTAGTTTATTAAAAATTTGCATATTATGTCATCATGTTGCAGTCTTCATAAGCAGTTTTACTTTGGCAAATTTATGGTTGGTTTTTCAAGAACAAATGCATAATCTAAGTACCTAATTTAAAATTCCTTAATATCCACCATAAAGTATACACCCTTATAACAAAAAATATTTTCGAAATCGGTTAAAACGTCATCGAGAAATCGGGGAAACAAACTATGTAGACACAGATTATATAAAAGTTCTTACGAACAGATATGAATCACTCATAGAAAAAGCAAACACCTACGGTTTACTTACCTACGCAATAATGCAATGGAGCGGCCTTCAACGCGCGGCACCCCGCACCTCCCGCGCACCCGCACAATCGCTAGGGTTGCATATGCTTGGATATGTTTTATAGTTAAGGAAATAGGTATTTTGCATTGATTCAGTGTTTAAGTGGTTTGCATGGGGCATAACAATTATAGTTACATGAGTAATATTGATTGATATTTTGTTGCCGCGATGAGAGTATGATTAATCTTGACAGATTTGCCACACACTGTCAAAATTAATATGGATTGACAGCTATCTCAATCTTATTCTAATCGCCTTTTAGCAATATCATCACAGTTATTTGAGAGATTTGTATTTCGTTAATAGTCTAAGATATGATAAGCTTATTTTTTAGCTTAGCTTATTTTTATTAGCTTTGCTATTTTTTACATCCATCCACATCGCAATAAATAAATAAAAATTGTGAAGACATTGTTCCGAGTTCCGAGTAGCGTCGCGCGCGGTACGACGTGCGTTCAGTTAGCGCGTTGGTAACCCACTGACTTTAGCTCCCTCGGCGGAGGCGCAAAACGTAGGTATGTAACTCGCTCGCGCGGGCATGATTCATAGGCCAGCACGGCTAGCACGTCTTACAAGAGCGACTTAAGCCGCGAGTAGGGAAAACCTTCCCACGCCTGTCAAAAATCTCGCTTTCCGGTAGCATAAAATGCACCCGCGGCTGCAACTGACGCGAAGAAAACTCAAAGTTGTGCAAAGGATTTTAGTTCAAAGTCGCGAGAAATCGGTTAAAACGTCATCGAGAAATCGGGGAAACAAACTATGTAGACACAGATTATATAAAAGTTCTTACGAACAGATATGAATCACTCATAGAAAAAGCAAACACCTACGGTTTACTTACCTACGCAATAATGCAATGGAGCGGCCTTCAACGCGCGGCACCCCGCACCTCCCGCGCACCCGCACAATCGCTAGGGTTGCATATGCTTGGATATGTTTTATAGTTAAGGAAATAGGTATTTTGCATTGATTCAGTGTTTAAGTGGTTTGCATGGGGCATAACAATTATAGTTACATGAGTAATATTGATTGATATTTTGTTGCCGCGATGAGAGTATGATTAATCTTGACAGATTTGCCACACACTGTCAAAATTAATATGGATTGACAGCTATCTCAATCTTATTCTAATCGCCTTTTAGCAATATCATCACAGTTATTTGAGAGATTTGTATTTCGTTAATAGTCTAAGATATGATAAGCTTATTTTAAGCTTAGCTTATTTTTATTAGCTTTGCTATTTTTTACATCCATCCACATCGCAATAAATAAATAAAAATTGTGAAGACATTGTTCCGAGTTCCGAGTAGCGTCGCGCGCGGTACGACGTGCGTTCAGTTAGCGCGTTGGTAACCCACTGACTTTAGCTCCCTCGGCGGAGGCGCAAAACGTAGGTATGTAACTCGCTCGCGCGGGCATGATTCATAGGCCAGCACGGCTAGCACGTCTTACAAGAGCGACTTAAGCCGCGAGTAGGGAAAACCTTCCCACGCCTGTCAAAAATCTCGCTTTCCGGTAGCATAAAATGCACCCGCGGCTGCAACTGACGCGAAGAAAACTCAAAGTTGTGCAAAGGATTTTAGTTCAAAGTCGCGAGTCACTGTCATATTATGACAGTGGCATTTGATCGCGAGTCCGTCGCTCCTTTCACGCGAAAGTTGTGCTGCCAACTAGCGACTATACATGAAGTCGCGCAGATCTGTCTTTTGTCGCGCCAGTCGCGCGTAAGACGTGCTAGCCGTGCTGATGTAGGTAACTACATAAACGATATTCCGGAGAATTCAGAACCTCCTTTGAAACCTTGAAATTGATTAGAATACGACCACGCTAACTCAGCATGGACGACAAAAATGTCGAAATTCTATTCCATAAACGTATTTTTTTAATTTGATGTCAGTAAGTACAGAGTTAAAAATCTGGTAACGATTTCAAAACGAAAATCGCTAGTAATGAAATAACGCAGATGAATTGCATTTGATGAGATACATTGAAGGCTTGTTATTGTAAAAACGTTTCACTAATGCAGTTTAAAAGGAAACAATCTTCAAAAATATGTATACAAACTAATAGTAGTCTAGTTAGTTACTGCAAAATGGTATCAAAAATTTGAGCGAAATTTGAGTGACAGGTACCAGTGTCCTATGTAGCTAACGTGTAAGGCGGTTGTCACACTGCCGCCGCGTCTCGTTGCGAGACGCGGAGCAACGGACTCGCATGCGGAGACAACGCACCAACGTCCGAGTTTTCTCTGCATCTCCGTCCGGAGCTGCGATGCGCGACGTCCCGCGTTACTTCCGTCTCGCGTTCATTTCACATTTCGAACGTTAAGGTGAAAATAGTTCCTATTTGTCGATAAAATGGACACGGAACTTATTCAGAACGCTGCGGTGATACTTTCAGTTTGGTTTTTGTACAATCGAGTCATAAAACGCAGAAGACACTGGGTACATCCCTATTTACAAACCAGACCTATAAATTGGTGTATTGCTAGAGATTACCAAGATTTAAGGCAACACGAAGAATTTTTTTAAAAATTGCACCCGTATGTTAACCGCGTCGTTTGATTATTTGCTAAGCAAAATTGGAGTGATTATTGACGTTCTATTACAGCGGAAGAAAAGCCTTGGCTTACATTCAAGTAAGTAATAATCTACTACTTCAATCTTCAATTATACTTTTATAAGAATTCCTAGATTATGATTAAAGGAAAGACTTTCAATTTCAAAAATAAACTTATAGACGTTGATATCCATTGCACCTACGTCCTTTCTTGCACTAAAATCCGTATGGCACTGCGGAGCTCGGTGTGACATACCCTGCGACACGCACCGCGTCTCCGTCCGAGCGCGCGAGTCGTCGTGCGTCTCGCTCCTCCGCGCGTCAAGGCAAAGCCAGTGTGTCGTAACATGCGATTTTTCTATACAAAATCAAGATTCTACATACAAAGTTAAAAAACGCATCAACGGACGCCGCTGCGAGATGCGGAGCAGTGTGACGACCGCCTAAGAGGTTTATAATCGAAAGAGCGGAGCGTAAGCGAAGCAAGTTCTTACAAACAACTTCTGGCTAGTGGGACGTCTCGGCATTTCGATGGCTTTTTGATTTTGAGAGTTTGTTCTGCGATAACTTTAGTAACTCTTTTCTGATCTTTATGAAATTTGTTGGGGGTAGCAGAGATCAATATAATTTCAGAGTTCGTACTATATGAGCACGATCAGTCAACGTTATGGACCTAGGTGCGAAAAAAATCATCACATGGGTCTTGTTATATTGGTCAGCTTGTTTGCAAGTAAATCGCGAGTTCTCAGTTCGAGGCGGACTACTAGTTAATATTCGTTCAGGAACCAGGCCACATCGAGTTACAAGATTAGCTGTGATTATCAAATCAGGTATCGATTAAGCAAACCGCACTAATGAAACTACCGCCGCTATTATTTTATGTCTATGCGATGAACGTTTCAATACTATCGATTGCTGCAACATTGCCTACCACGCTCAACTTTGCCTGACTTTAAAGATATGGTGTTCCTCACCAAACAGCTGTTTATATTTTATTCCTGAGATGAGAGAAAGGCGTCAATTATTAGGAATTAAACATTGTTACACAATGGATATTAAATATACAATGGGTTGTGCTCTGAAGAACTGTTTGAATGATGCCCACGGCAGTTTTTTATCACCGCATCGCTCGCCGCCGGCAGGGTGTTCATCCTCGCACCCTAGAGCCAAAGGGGATAGAGATGCGCTGTTTTTACTCGTTGGGCACGGGAGGCAATGTTGTAGCAGTTGATGGCACGAATTAAAGTAATAATGTATTTAAATAATAATTTATTTCGTGCTACTAGGCTTAGCCTAGCCAATTTTGGGTCCTGACATAGATCCAAATCTAAAATAGGAACAAAATCTGTACCGTAACCTCGTTCCTCAGAAACGCTTTGACACGATCAAACTTAACCTTTAAATTCATAATCATAAAATTCCTTGTAGACAAAAAGCCTATGCCGTGAAAAAGAACGAACGGAAATGGCGGGGCGGGTACCGGATGTGGTTTCACCAATAACTTCCGGCGGAAATCGCGACGGCTTTGTAGCACGACACCCCAACTTGGGACTTATTCTTGATGAGGTATAAAAACTATATCGATAATGTATTGGTGGCAAAAAACTTGTTTCTTTAGCCGTGAATACAGTGAATCCTCCTTTTGGACACCTCTGAAGTTGCAGGCGTCCATAGGCTACGGTAGCTGCTTACCATCAGGCTGTATGCTTCTTTCCCACAGTCGTGGTATAAAAAAAACTTACAAGTTCACTTTGAAATAATCTGAGAAGACGTATACCGCTATAGATTTGAACATAGAAATGCAAAGGATAGCAATCTTTAATTCTAACATCTGGATTACCGAACAATTTTCGTCCGGGCGGCCCTATACATCGTTTTCTTGGAGACGAACGTTTGGACTGAAAAAAAAAAGGTAACAGATATTTATTCTTCAATTTAGGCACATTACAATGCACTTATGAACGTCAGAGAGAAAAAGAAAAACTACCACCGGTTCTAACCCTACACCTCTGACCCGAGAAGTATTATTTATGACCGGCAAGAAACTCGGCGGGACTTATTTTTTCAAAACAGTAATACAGTAATATTTTATCTTAAAAATACACAATAATGCGTAGTTCTATAAGAAGACGTATCAAAACAGCTTGAGAGACATACAATGTACGTATTGTTTAATTAAAATAAAATAATAATAAAATCCAAATCTGATTGCTTCACAAAACGTTTGATATGCTTTCCTATGTGAACTGTGTCCTCTAAATGTTAGATGATTTTGTAGTAGTTTCTAGAGTTTTGAAATGACAAGTCACAATTTCCAATCACACTGAAAATTCAGTAGGTACATTTAACAACCACTAGTACGAGTGTGCTAAAGAAATAATACTAGATAACGGGAAGTAGCAGGATTCCTAAAGCACTAGTTGGCCAAAGAAATATGCCCAGAAATTAATCGCCAAGGACTGATGATGATGATTTGTTGCGTGTTGTGCACTTGTTATAAAGGCGCACTGCTGTTTGCATTGTATTGGATTTATACTGATGCTTATTTGTTTTCGAATAAGGTTGTTGTAATAGATTTGGAAATCAACTTTGTTCTGACTTTAGATGTATAAAGAGAAAGTTCGTGATCGATTTGTTGGCTGTCTACTGGTAAATTAATTCTTTTGAATAATCTCAATGATAATTATAAAATAACATGAATTTGGACTTGTTTGTATATTTTGAAAAGGTTAAAGTAATGATGGATGGAGGAAACGAAACTTTTCAATCAGTAAAAGTATAGAAAGTAAACAATACAACTAAATTAATTTATGTCTTCGTAGGTACATAACGTATAAAATAAATATTAAATTGAACCCCGTATTTAAATAAAAACGGCGTAGAAATACACACGAGGTTGATACAAATATTGTTTATGGTTGTATTATGTACTTATAACTATATATTTGTTCATTCGGAATAGCCTATTTTGGACTAAGAGCTGGCCACGTCAGATATGACACAATAATTAGAGCAATGAAACCTGACTAGTTATATTGCTTTACCATTCTTATTAATAGATCCGGGCATCTGGCAGATTTTAACGGGTGGAGGTAAGAGTGAGAGACCAACATTTTTTTTCAGGTGTAAAAAAATAATACCAAAATAGTTCAAAACTGCCGAAGTTGTGTCACTTATATATGGCTAGGCCTATATTTTAACATGAGAACAAAAAACATTATGTATTATTGCGGAAACAAAAACTGTAGGCGACTAACTATAAATTGCATTATACGTCATTTCGCACTACTTTCCCCCAACTGAAATTTCTGGCTATGATATAATCTTATCAATGACATAATTTCCCATAATATTGTATCAAATCCAGAACTCTAAGATTTGTTTCCTTCAAGTTATATGCATTATTTGATCCACCACTTTACAGCTGCCAGATGTCCGGATCTAGAAACAAGCATAGTATAGCAAACTAACTAGAGGGGTTTCGTTGCTCTCATTATGGTGTCATATCTGACGTGGCCAGCTCTCCGTCTATTTATAGGTACTGGTTGCAGATGCTCTTTAGCTATGAACAAGGGAAATTGGATACATTGGGGCCGGCTTCCATTAGCAAAATTAGTATACTATTTCATAGTGCATTACACTTATAGTTAAGTATAATATTTACTTGAGTATAACTACTCGTAATATTTGATATAGTTAAAGGGTAGCTCAGATTTATTATAAATAGTTTTGTTATTGTACATTCTAAAAAAAAATATTTTTTAAGTATAGGTTTCTAAGTAATTAAACATTTGTCTTTATAAGAATACATTTTATACGGAGCTATTATTATACAATGTTTAAATTCTTAGATGATGATAAAGTGTTGTTTTTTTTTTTCAAATAAAGAATGAACATTTTTATTAAAAGACGAAAATGAGATTTTGATATAGGCTGAAATCGAAGGGCTATGGATATCACACACAGTCACCGGTAATAGTTTCTTGCTACAAGAAGGCCGCAAAAATATGTGACACACTCTTATTTGTAGGGCCATAAGAACGTGTCACATATTTTTGCAGCCTTCGTGTAGGAAGATACTATTGCCGGTGACTGTACCACTTTTCTATGGCGAAACGTCATCATAGGTGTATGTTAATAAAACTAGTTTTTGAAAATCATAAACTCATTGGTATGTGTGCATAATTTAATATTAACCATATCAGTTTAATACTATCATAATCATGTTTTAAATATAGCTCCAAGGTTTATTTCCGTCATCATTTCATTATTATAACTCAACCTTATTCATAGTGCATACGTCATTTGAAGGTTTTGCGTCAGTTACAATGCAGGACTAATGAATAAAATTGCATTAAAAGCGATTAGAATAAACTGACTATTTTAAGCCCTTAGGCACCTACCTTCCTCATGTGACGTATGTGGTTAATGAAATTTGTTTCTGAATTAAATATTTAAACATATCTAATATAATGGTTCCTGCTTATGACCAGAATAACAACAGCAAAACAAACTAACCTCAAGAATTTGGTTGCCTTGCTGATTGCAATTGTTTTAGACCATAAAATGAGGAAGGAGGTCTCAGTTGCACATTATTTGCTAAAATGTAGTTGGATTTAGGCGTAACTTATATGCAGTGTCGTCTCTTCTATGTAATTGACCTACGTTATTCACATACAATATTGCAAAAACCTCGTAACGAACTTTTCAACGAAAATGATGGGTAATATATCGTACAAACAGCAATACTCTAACTGTACATCGGTGGACCTTATTACAAAAGGCATAAGGTCCACCAATGGGCAGTTAACGGTGTGGGCTATGTTACTCGTACCAGATCTTGTAAACAGATACGTTACAAACTAATGGTATTATTAAGCTGCGTAACTGCTCAAACTTCATTCAAAAAGAGAGGTATGGGCACTGCAAATGGCATCTCGCTAAGTGTGGTAGGGCACGTTCAGCGAATGTCATCTCGCTCAAATCTGGAGCAGAGCCCGACTGGGGAAGTACCTCCACCTTACAGAAAACCACAGCCAAATAGCACTAGACCCTACTCATAGTGTTGTGTTCCTGCTGTTGAGTAGGTTGCCAAAGAGCTCAAAGAGGACCCAGTGTGTTGACGATGAGGGACCTTCTTGTTCCTATAGCCGTCAACATAGTGGATCCTCCTTTTTGTAAAGGGTCGGCAACGCGCATGTGACTCTTTTGGAGTTGCAGGCGTCCTTAGGTTACGGTAGCTGCTTACCATCAGGCGGGCCGTATGCTTGTTTGCCACCGTCATGGAATAAAAATTAAAAAATTAACCTACATCCGGCGTTTCACTTATCAGAACTAATATCAGTTTCAGGTATTTAAATGTGACTAGAGTAATATTTACTAGTTAATAGATGTTTGTAACAGAGTTATCTTATTTGCCAAAGCTTTGTCTATGCTTCTTCGCTTTAAACGTTCGTAAATCTGGCCCTGTAGCCAAAATGACAATCGTTTACAGAAAACGAAACGAAACGCTACACGCTCACGCTCACTCTTCCATATTAGTGGAATAGAGAGACGGATAGTGTTTCGATACGTTTTCTGCAAACGATTGTCATCTTGGCTAAGCCAAGTTCTTCTATCTTTACTTTTTTCTGTGACGTCTACCGGGATCGCCTGAACAAAAAATCACCAAGGTAATTCTATTGGACTAAATATGCTTCTAAGTTCTTCAATACCCTATTTACCATACAAACATAACCTTATTATTTTAATCAGGTAATGAAACTATTAATAAATAATAAAATCTGTCGAATATTAGTGACAGATGACAATCGTACAAGTCATGCAAAAGTAATCCATGGTCAGAAATTCCCTGTCCAGTCACGAACTTTAACTGTTAAATCATTTACTGTAGATCATACTTTACGTCTTTTGTTGTTTTTTTAGTTATTTACAATCTAAGCTATTTTTATCAACCGACTTTAAGATTTCGAAGTTCTCAATTCGTCGGGATCTTTCTTTTTGCTATTTTTTTTTGTATTTTCACCGATTATTCGAAGGCGGCTGGACCGATTTAGAAAATTCTTCTTTTGTTTGAAAGAGTATCACAGTTGGTCCCGCTGTCGTCAGGTCAGGATCTGATTATGAGTTCCTGGTGAAATGGAAGGAGCTCTTGAAATGTTATAAACTATAGTGATTTGAGTATTTTTAGAGTAGCTCGGGCATTCGCTTTTGGATAGTTGGACGATAAGTGAAGTTGGTTAATTTTTATTTCAAATTATTTTGTTAAGTACTTACTGTGTAAGGTGACCCCTAAAGTTTAAAGTCCGTGACCGTATGTCGCAAAAGTCTAGACACAGTGAATTTGGTTTGTTCATTGACGCTCATATCGCATGGACCAATACTATTAATAACTAAATATTAATATTATTACTGTTGTTTCTTTACTGTGTGTATTATTTATGAGTATATGTTCGTGTATGTATGTTTGTGTTATATTTATCTAAGTATGTAAATTCTTATTAATGTATGTTATTCAATCAAATACAAACATTGAAAACATTGAAAAAATAATCAACCCAGTTGGACTTGAACCAACATCGATACGCCTTACCGGGGCTCGATATCGCTTTACCAATTAAGCTATGGGTTCAGTTACCGAGCTGACGAAATTCTCAATGCCTTCAATCATCTTTTTGCTTTTATTTTTACATCGACTTTATAGCAGCCGTAAGCGACATCTAGGTGCCAACCACTAGAGTTAGATACCCTTATTAATGTGTTGTTATTTAATGTGCTTATTGTTTTTCCCTCGTCTCCACTACCTGAAGGTTGTCTGGAAGAAATCGCTCCTTAGCGATAAGACTGCCTCTACCTAAATTTATTTAATTGTATAAGCTTGTATCTGTATTTAAACTATGGGGTTTGCAATAAAGAGTATTTATTATCTAAATATATAAAAGAAGAAACTGATTGACTGACTGACTGACGGACATATCAACACACAGCCCAAACTGCTGGTTCTAGAGATTCCAAATTTGGCACGTAGGTTCCTTATAAGGTCATGGGATGCACTAAGAAAGGATTTTTCAAAATTCACCCCCTAAGGGGGTAAAATGGGGGTCCAAAGTTTGTATAGCAAATCAAGATTTGTTAGACTATTTTATTCGAAACTTCACAGGAGTATTCCTAACAATAAACGAGTAAACACGTGTTTCAGGTTTTTTTGAGTACTTATAGTACGCGGGCGAAGCCGCGGGAAAAGGCTAGTTATTAATAAACTTTTATGCTGTTAGTAAGTCTCACGAAAGTTTAAATTGGATAAATTATGGATACTTCATGAAATATTATATTCTGACGATCCTCCGAGAACGACATAACTAGTTTATGAAACTAAGTCCAGTGCTATTTCCAGAGTAATTACAAAAATGTATTGTTGACTGCAATTACATCACATTTTGTCTTGGATACAAAAATTTGCCTGCAACAAAAATATACAGGGATTATTCGATAATCATCAAATATTTACTGCTATAATTTTGTTAGTTCTTACTTTTAAGTAGAACAATAATATAATCTACCATGTCATCGAAATAAAAAATGACTAAAATCACCGGTGCCTGCTGGAATCGAACCAGCGGCTTCTGCATTCGCGCAGCTACTGCAAAGCGAAAATTGGTTAAGAAAAATTTGTCCAATATTACCTTAATGATCAAATCAGGCGATCTCATCAGATGCCACCTTCTTCCTTCCTTCTTCCATACCTTGCTGGTAGACTACAACGAAATTGACTGATTGCACGTTAGTTACAGAGTGGTCCTGGAGGTCGCGGGAAACTCGGACGCGGTTATACTGAGCGGGTTGGAGGCTGACACGCAGTACCAGGTCACTGTTGCAGCGCTGTGGGGAGGCCACAAGTACAGGAGCAGACCTATTGTCTTCCGCACGCTGGGTGAGTACAGATACTTAGGTTTAAAGATTCTCAAAAAGACATACAATTCACTTACATGAGAACAGCGTTTTAGACAGAAAAAATATTCTTATTATTGTTAAATCGGTATCAACACAAATCGTCCGATAGATACACACTCACATAATTTCTACCAAGGTAATTTATAATGTAGTCGGCATGTATCTCTTTCAAAACAGACTGTAACTATTAAGTTATAAAGCTGTGCACCTTGATAAGTAAACATTTTTTTTCCCTAATTTAGTTCTTTTATTCGGCAATACAATAAAAGTACCCGTCACTTCGTTTCGTTGTATGTTATTTAATTTGTTGGACATTAATACTTACTTACTTATTTGACGCAAGAACCCAAAATGAGTTCTGGCCTCCGACACAAGAGCACGCCATTTTGAACGGTCCTGCGCTATTTCACGCCAGCTTTCGCCGGCGCCGATCTCCTGAAGATCCGCCCCTACTCTGTTTGCCCAGCGATACTTAGGACCGACACGACGCCGCCAAGTGGGCCGACCCAAATATGCTCTTTTTATAGAGCGATCTTCTCCCAATCTCTCGAGGTGGCCGAGCCAGCGGGGACGATGCGCTTTTGTGTCACCAATTATATTTGGTACAGCCACCAGTTCTTGGATTTCGCCATTTTTGCGGATCCTCCAGCTACCATCGTCTCCTTTGGTCCCAGAATCTTTCTTAACACCTTACGTTTTGTGACTAGAAGGCTGTTCTCCTCCTTGAGCGTCAGTGTCCAGACCTCACAAGTCTCACAACCATACATAGGTATGGGGCGGATTATGGTTTTATAGATCCGCAACTTAGTCTGTCTACTAAGAAGCTTGGACACTAATACTTTATGGAGCGCAGCTGTAGCGCTGCGCTCCATAAAGTATTAGTGTCCGGTATTTGTAAGCGTAAGGTATTTTGGGTACGGATATTAATTTCATCCTCTCTTGTAATGGGTATCCGTAATCGTGCATCCCGGGTATTTGAATCTGCACACTCCCTTGTAAGTGTTCTTCCTTCCTATATTCCAAGTAGGTTCTACCTTTGGACACGACTATTCCTTGCACACACAGCACTTTGCTGCTCGAAAAAATAATTAATTGTTATACAAGGGTGCAAAGTTGTATTTAAACCGCGAGTGTGGAATTGAAGCACGAGCTAGCGAATGAATTCTAGGGTTGAACTGCGAGGTAGCGAATGGATTCTATGGTTGAACCACGAGCGAAGCGAGTGGTTCGAAAATAGAATTCTGAGCGAAGCGAGTAGTTCAAAAATAGAATCCTGAGCGTTGCAAGTGTTGCAACACACGAGATGTAAAAATAACTTTGCAGCCGCGTGTAACACAAATCTTTTCACCTCACTAAAGCGAGGAAAATATAGTCTGGCCAGCCAACCAACGCAGTAGCAATTGTAGCATGACGCTACGTATCGTACGACATCTGTCGACTTTCTTTAGAACTTCTGAACTTCTGTGTCTAAGGCTTGGTCACGGTTGATATATAAAAAAAGCGTACATTGTGATTCACGGCATTACAGGTAGATGGCGCTTATATCAGTCCATATTTTGTAATACGTCTGGCAGTTATAAAATTGAGATAATACTCGCGCTAATTTTGAATGTGCAATTTTGAATAGCAAGTGCTATAATAATGTTTGAAATAAATCGCACTTCACCACGATGCAACTAAGCAAATTATAGCAAAAACCCCAGACCAAATCCAGATTATCTCTTTTTCTTTCCAAAATCTCACGGCGCTCTGACAGACTCAATCAAAAATCAACTTTTTTCTTTTTGACAATCTGGAATACCTCAAAAATTCACATTCAAAATTAGCGCGAGTATTATCTCAATTTTATAACTGCCAGACGTATTACAAAATACGGACTGATATAAGCGCCATCTACCTGTAATGCCGTGAATCACAATGTACGCTTTTTTTATATATCAACCGTGACCTAGCCTTAGACACAGAAGTTCAGAAGTTCTAAAGAAAGTCGACAGATGTCGTACGATACGTAGCGTCATGCTACAGCTATTTTTGTTATTGTAATTTAATTACATTCTGGCCACTAGGGAGGTTGTTGAATGTGAAAGTGAAATAGGTACAGTTGTCTTCATTTTTAAGTGAAGTGCTAAATTTAAATATTTTTGTTATTGTAATTTAATTGCATTCTGACCACTAGGGAACTTATTGAATGTGAAATACCCTTATTTAGATGCCGTTATTGTGATTTTTACGTGAAATGCTAAATTTTAAATAATTGATTATTTTTGCTAATATTAAATATTTTTACTTTGTCGTCAAAATTAAACGTGTTAATGCAATTAAGAAGTGTTTTACTGCACAATGTACATCAAACAAACATATAGCAACACTAAGCGAATCGAACAGCAGCATTGCTCCATAGAAAAGCAGCAATGTACATCAAACAAAACTTAGTATTTTTTGGACGCCTGTCGCGCGCTTTTGTACGTCATTTCGAAAATTGTAATTCTGCATTGAATAATAAAATAATTGATAATTCTGATATATTTATGACTTTACAATGAAAAAGAAGATGCGAAGAAATTAAAATAACAACATAAAAATGACAGAAGATTATGCGGTCAAAATACAATAGTGGACATTCAGGAAGGAATGAAACATTGATGCTTACAATGATTGCTAAAATCATAAGGCCAGTCGAGGGAAACGAGTAACTACCTATATCTGCCAGAAAATACAACTTTTCAGTTTAGAATGGAACAGGATTAGCTTCAGTATCTGTATGAATAAGAGAGTCATGTTAATTTACGTATATTATAACACTCAGTATACTCCTACTTATATATTTATTATGATTTCCTTTTAAAATTTCGTTTGACGACTATTTTAGGTAGGCACTTATTTAATCTAATGTACGAATTGTATAATTGAATAATCAATAAACGCACGTGAAGTTTTGGTGTTTATTCATTTTATACATAGCTTAGGTAGGTACATAAAGGAAAACATTTCAAAGGCTTGATAAAAGTCTGTTGTAGGTAGCGGGATGCTTGGTGCTTAAAAAAAGTGTTTTCTTGCTTTGTGACAATATGCAGCACTTGCTCCTATGCAACAAACGATCTTGGACTTCATTTAGCACTAGTTTTCGCTTCAATTATTCAATTTTACACAGAAAGAAAGAACTTGAAATGATAATTCGATACAAAACTCTACATAACCTCACAAGTCACATATATCACGAAAAATGTATTACACCTGTCGTAAGTACCTACATAAATATCTCAGCTGGTCTTTGCGTTGATTTAATACATTTATTGAAAGGTGATGGCAGATATTACATTAATAAATAATAAAAAACGCAATCTGAAACTTAAAAATATAAGTAAACAAAACTAACTTTTTAAAATTAAAAAGTTACATGTCACAGATAAAACAAAAAGAATGCACAATTTTCGAATTATTCTGAGACAGGTAGTTCATCAATTAAAATGGATCGATCAAAATAATATTTCTTGAAAGATTTAAAGCGTTTTATAGTAAAATCATGAAACAAAATTGTTTACACTAAATGTTTTTAATTGAATACAATTAAATATAAAATAATTTTTGTGCCCACAGCACCTGATTTGATCAGACAATTTAATTAGATGTGCGAAGATTGTCCGGTCTGGAGTGGCCTTTACATGTTATTATGTTACAAAAGTGACTAATATCACGTTCGAATTTCAAATATTCTTTGCACTCTTGTGAATAAAATGCAGTTTTGCTATCTGTTTTTAAATAATAAAAAAGAGCTTTCCGAGCCAGTGAGGTGAAAAAACAATTAATTACGCGGTATCAATTAACAGTATACTAGTACACAATATTTAGTTAATATTTATTGCGATATCGATTTATAACTTCAAAATATGCGTCTGGTTTCCATTCGCGATTATATCAAAGATACAAAGCTTAAGAAAGAAAAATATTACTACATTCAATACAATTTTATTAGGGTATACCGAGGCAAATCGGATCGCAGGACAAAACAATTGTAGAAACATTTTTGACAGCGCCCCGCATTGGATTTGACCTTTACCGTATTATATTTACGGTATTTAGTATTTACCGGGTGCTTTGGATATACTGAGTAAATACTCAGTATTTATTCACCCCTATCCATCTCTAGCGTCAATTATCGTATTTCCAAAGTAAATCTTCCTTCTTTTAAGCCTAATGGAATGATTTCCATGACAAACACTATTATGCCCTTCTTCAGAACTCAGGCTATCTCTATACCTAAATGAATAGATGACAGATAGAGTTTTTGCAGTTTTCCAGCATCTAAGCTAAGTCAAAGCTTAAAACCAATAGGTACCGTGTTTACGTCAATTAAGATTTCAAAGAAGTCAATCAATCATCAACAATTAATTAGACAATCAATCAATCAACAAATTATCAATCAGACAAGAGAGTCAGATTTGAGAGATTATATCAATTTAGACAACCTAATAAAAACTTTGTGGAACAAAAAAAGGGTTTCTGGAAAAATAACAATTATAATTGGAAATAATAAGGTTACATGGATTAGCGAATAAAAAAAAATTGTGTTATAAATATTTAACAAAAGTCCGACAATAATGAAAAATAAGTAGGTATATAATTACACCCACAGCCCCTTTGTACGGATAATTTCTAACTTCATTATTAGATTCGCGTACCTCATTACCGTACCTTTGTCAATGTCAGAAACAGAACGTTTTAAAGAAAGAATAAAGGCATAACTGAATTAGGGAAGTTAATTACTAAGACGGAAAACGTTACACAAAACGTTGTGAATATTTAAACAACGTTTGAATGACGATGGATGGTCTGAGATTCTAAGTTTTCTACTTTTACGTATTAAGTACCTATCCTATTTCAATTCTGAATTGTTATGAATCTGATATTTTTTTGATTGTATGTTCTTCCGTCGTCATCAAAATGACATTTAAATAAACATTGAGTAACAGGAGATGACATCCCTAAGAATTTTTTTACCCCAAAAGTTGTAGTGAAAATCACTAAAAATCTATACTACTCTTTGATTCTGTCATAGCTGTCAACCGCCAAATACGGCGCGCAAAATTTGTTCTAGATGTCACATCTAGTAGACATAATAAATCAATGTAAATAAATTGTTTTTCTGTCATTGAATGTCATTAAAACATTTAACGTATCGTGTTAACTTTACGCAATCTTCGTTTGATATACATTTAACACCAAAAAAATCATCTACAGACACCGTAGCGGTCACGTTCTAACCAGTATGTAAGTGCGAAAGTGACGCATGAAGTGATAGGCGATAAAATGGCAGCCATGTTTTCCATTCTGGATAAGCCATATCAATATCAGGTTAAATATCAAATTAAAATCAAACCAATGACATAAATAATTTGAATATTTGAATATTGTTTTGAATGTATTTATAAAATTTTACAATAATATCAAATACAGTTTGTAGCACCGCCCAAAATCTCTCTGCTTTGCCTCGAGGTTGACTGGTAGAGAATGACTTATGGCATTAAGGCCGCCTTTTGTACGATAAGGTTTCTTTTATGCAATAAAGTTTAAATAAATAAATACAATAATTAAAAATACAAAATAATGCAAATAAGCAAAATTTACACTAAACTGAAGCTTAAGACCTACAATAATTTATCCAAATAATATTACATTCTAACCAAAAAAAACAATATCTTGAAATTTAAACTACAAAAACAAATACACAGCCAATGACGTAGGTACATACACAAAATAGTTCACAGATTATATTATTTTAATAAATATATAAATAAATATTATGGGACATTCTTATATAAATCGACCTAGTCTAGTTCCACAGTAAGCTCAATAAAGCTTATATTGTGGGTACTACACGACGATATAGTATATAAAAGATAGATAGAGATAAATACTTACATACATAGAAAACAAACTTAGGAGCTTATCTGCGTATACAAAAATAAATGCTCTTACCAGGATTCGAACCCGGGACTTCCTGCTTCGTGGGCAGGGCCGCTACCGAATAGTCTAGGAGGTCGTCAAGTTATTGAAACAGAATAGCGTGGATCTACTTATCTAATGTTTCCAAAGTCACTAAATGTGACATTTAAAAAAAAAGAGAAAAATATAACTAGGTTAAGAAAAATACTAAACACTCGTGTTTTTACCAACACAAGTTATACATTGTTAATTTATTTTATTTTATTTATTTATTTCTCAGTAATAAAAATACGTATAACTACTACAAACCTTCGCCAAACTGCGAAACAGTTTATTGGCGAATGAAATACACCCATTCTACATATATTTCCGAACGTTATCTAACTTAACTACAATATAACAATATACATGATATATGGGTTTACCTACCAACCCACAAAGTTACAAAAGAATACCCCGTCCAGCAGCTCCGATTGTGGCATAGTCGCCATCACGCTAGTGGCGTTCCCCCTTTGTATAAAACTTAACTACTACTTACAAACATTAAATAACGTTTAATCGAATGGTTTATAGTATACGTACCGTCTTCATTATGAATTATAATGATTAATGACAGACTTGAAAAATAATGAATGGTCACAGACAAGAAAGGCTTCATTAATTACTTTGTACAGAAAACATAACATATGGCACATGTGTTAATATTTACTTTTGCCAGACAAACACAATATAACATTATGGGTGAAATAAATATAGCAGCAATAAAAAGTAAACACACATTTACAATATGTTAATTTAAATGACTAAAGGCAGTAATAAAACAATATTTATTTTAATAAACCGTACAACACACTTCACCGTTTTTTTATAGCAATTGATTTTTTAATCCAGTAGCTCAAAATTGGCTCTTTGAGCTGTGGTTAAGCGTACGGAAGACCAAGAGGCCAGAAGTTTCATCTAAAATTCCCAAAAGAGTTAAAGAACTTTTCGAATAGGTTCGGCCGTCTATAAGAGTTTAGGAAATATACAAAAAACCGGCCAAGTTTGTGTCGGACCAAGCATAATGCAGGGTTCCGTTTCAGCTTCAACGGAATAAGAAAAATTATCAAAAGGTCGTATCTGCCTATAGAAGGCGTTTTTTGTAGATAACTCAAAAACATTTTAACCGATAATGTTCAAAATATTTGTCGAAAGAATATGCAAAGATGTATCTTCTGAATTTTTTTCATATTTTTTGGATCTCCGGTTTTTTTTTTACTTTCGTGGTGATCGATCATTTCTGAAAATATCCACTGAATCAAAAAAGGTTCAAACAAACTTTTATGTTATTTTTAAAGACCTATCGATTGATGTGCAACATGTCGGTATTAGGTAAAAATGTTTTTTTTTTTACAATTAGTTATATGTATGGAGTGCCCCTCCTAACAATATTGTTTTCAGTAATTTTACTACAAAACTAAGTAGTGGTATATATAATTTTATTAAGATACGTCAAATACTTTCTGAGTAAAATGGCTGTGACATACGGACGGACGGACGGAGTGACTGACAGACGGACATGACGAAACTATAAGGGTTCCGTTTTCGCCATTTTGACTACGGAATTCTAAAAATGAAGTCCTAACGAAACTATTGAAACATTGACGTTTTTCATGAATGCACACCAATTTGTTGAAGTATTCATACAAACAAAAATGTTATTTATAACAGCGACACACCCTTCCCTACAGAATAATGGACGAAGTGGGTCGCTAGATGTCAACGTTGCTAATTTTAAATGACGTACCGAATCAGGTCAACGAACTTACACAATACACAGAGGTCAAGTGTCGCCTTCAAGTGAACAATAAATATGTCTAGAGCCCTTATATTTTTCAGTAAATAAAAGACGAAGAGTAGAAATAGCGGGATAAATTCTTCATGATTAAAATTATTTTTTTGGAGGAATAAATACGTTTTTTTAAATACTAACTGAAGTTTTTGCTAAGCTGTTCATTGCACTTTCGATTTCAAATTTTTTTACAATTATTTTTCTACTCCATTACACTAGTTTAATTCGAAAAAGATGTGAATACATTTCACGTATTGACACAAACACGTTACCATTTTACAACTTTATCTCAATGTACTAAAGTTTACAACTGCATACAAACTGTGTGCCGTTGTCTGACAACGGTGCTCAAACGTTAACGAGTGGCTTGCATGATGTCGCTACTCAGGGCGTTAGCACAGAACAAAGCCCGAGTGGTATTCACTCGAATTAGGCTAGGGTGGGACATGACATGGCAACTTTCATACTAGATAATAAATTGAATAGTAGATAGAATTGGAACTCAGAATTAAAAAAAAACGAATTGAGAATTAAGAGAACCAAGGCCGTTGGTATATCTCAGGGAATTGACAGACATAATTTTCAGTAAGCGAACCACAGTAGTGTTAGAACCGATGTCCTCTGGGTCAAACAGTTTTTTTAATATCTTCTTCTTCAGCGACTATGCGCCCACTGTTGGGCATCTTCTTCTTCTCTTCTTCACTCTCGTTTCCTCATGACTGAGGGTCGTGACAGCAAATAGTCGGTAACTTTTTTCACGAAAGCTTTCCATACGGTTCTATCTTCAGCTTTTCGGATAGATGTCTGCAGGTTTGCTTGGCAGTCTTCCTCTACCGCGTCGGTCCATCGGGTGGGTGATCTTCCACGGCTTCTTTTTCCTGTTGGGCATACGCCTCTCCAATAAGCCCGGTTCGTGGTTAGTGTCCTCTAGAGTGGACCTGCAATATTTTTGATATCGTCCTCCCATCTGGTTTGAGGTCTATGATCTAGTCTTTTTGAACGAGGTCTCTTTGATCCGTCGCCGGATCTCCTCGTTTCGGATTCTATTGCGAAGAGATATACATACCGAGCATACCACGTAGATCATCATGTAGATGTAGGTATCACGTAGATCATCACGTAGATCATCATGGCGGGCAATGCACATTGGTTAAACACTTTGGTCTTGAGCAAATTGCGAGTTTTTTTAATGGCTACCGCTAACCATAGTAGCCAGAAAAGGCCCAGCTCAAAGGATAGATATATAGAAAGAGCATAGCTCGAACGTTAACGATATCAGTAATTTGGACAATATCGCGACAAGGCATGAGATAAAACTCGAGTGGCATTGAAATTAGGCTAGGGTGAAACATGATACTAGATTTTTATAATCTATAAAAGATATAATAGAAGCTTGAAGTAACATTGAATTAGGAACGAGGATTCGCAAGAGAACCAACTTCATTGCCAAGACTCAGTGAATTGTAGTGAAACCATTTTATCTTACTTATTCATTGACAATACTGTAAACTCTGCTTAGGTTGTAAAATGATTGCCTGTAAGTATTTGAAACGGATCTTATATCATATCAATGAAAATGTAGTACAAAGTTAAAGCTGCTATTATGTAAGGTATAATGTTTGTTAGTATTGCGAGACTTAACTTAACGAACTTAACGAGAAATTTAACGGAGAAATCAATCCTGTATATTGTGAGTTGTGTCTAACAAAACGTTAAATTAAGTTCCTTTTACAGTACAAAAAATAATGTGATTTCTCCAAAACAATTTTACCAAAGTTTGTCGAGTTACAAATCATTATGTCGCTGGAGCCATTTTAATCTGCAATTTAGCAAAGTTTAATGAACCAAGTGAAATCAAATTCTATGAAAGTAATCTCAGTATTCGTTGAGCTCTTGAATGTGAACTTAATCAAAATCTCGATGTTGGGACTTCAATTTATATTTGAAGTTATATTAATTTCCAAACTTAGTTCAAAACATTAATGTAATAATGCGTGGACTGTGTGGTACAGAATATGATTTTGCTAAATTAACTTAATTTTAAGGCAACTAAGAGCCCATAGATCTTAAAACTAACTTACATTTAATACAAGTAATATAAATCACAACTATCATTTTGGCGAAAAAACGGTTTTCCGTTAAAAGATATTTATTCTTCAATTTAGGAAAATTACAATGCACTTATGAACGTCACAGAAAAAAAAAACTACCACCGGTTCTAACCTTACACCTCTGACCCGAGAAGTATTATGACCGGCAAGAAAGTCGGCGGGACTTATTTTTCAAAACAGTAATCTTAAAGATCTAATAATGCGTAGTTATATAAGAAGACATATCAAAACAGCTTGAGAGACAGACATGTACCTTCTTATTGTTTAATTAAATTAAATTAAAATAAAATAATAATAATAAATCCAAATCTGATTGCTTCACAAAACGTTTGATATGCTTTCCTAAGACTAATTACTAAAAAACTACTATCTAAACTACTATTTGAAAAGATTAGAGCGTAGAAATCTGAGCATAGTTTAGCTGTTGGTTACTCTTTAAAAAGGTACACTTCAGTTGATTAATATAAAACAAAACATGAACTTCAGTGAATGTCTAAACTTAATGTTAACTAGCGAAATTAGAATAATAAATAATAGCTTCGAAACTTCAAATGAATATAACATCAACAATGGCTACATTGAAGCTCTATTAAATAACCTAGGTAAATAGGACTATAACAATGCCTACTAATTAAAAGGGTAATTATCATTTAATAAATAAATAAATAAATATTTGGGGACAATCTTACACAAATCAACCTAGTCCCCAAACTAAGCAAAGCTTGTACTATGTGTATATTAGGCGACGATATACATACTTATTATATAGATATATACAGTTAGGTGCAAAACTGTCCCAATAGTAGCATCTTAGTAGAATGTGGAGAAGTGGATGTCGATCGAGGAGAGGGGCACATGATTAATACATACCAGTACTATTTAAAATTTCCTACAAATCAACCTTACATATGATATACTTAGAATTTACGGTTATTTTGTAATTTAGAATCGAAAAGTAGAAAAAAACACATTTTTATTTTTTCGAATATTTCTAGTTCCTCTTATGGAAACTCCAAATAGGGAACCATACATAATTAAGAAATTCTGCCTCTATAAAATCATCATGCAATTGCTTTAATGGGGCATATTTTTCAAGTTACTTTTAGGTGGCTTATAGTTCGGTGCAAAAGTGTACCATTAAAAACAGCCATAGAAAGTGTTTGTTAGTTCAATGTTCAAGACGACTTTTACTCTGCCATAACTACAAAACTATGTTTGTGATTTAAACAGTTGATACCTTATTTTATAGAGGCTGAATTTCTTAATTATGTATGGTTCCCTATTTGGAGTTTCCATAAGAGGAACTAGAAATATTCGAAAAAATAAAAATGTGTTTTTTTCTACTTTTCGATTCTAAATTACAAAATAACCGTAAATTCTAAGTATATCATATGTAAGGCTGATTTGTAGGAAATTTTAAATAATACTGGTATGTATTAATCATGTGCCCCTCTCCTCGATCGACATCCACTTCTCCACATTCTACTAAGATGCTACTATTGGGACAGTTTTGCACCTAACTGTATATACTTAAATACACAGAAAACACCCATAACTCAGGAACAAATATTCGTGATAAACACACAAATAAATGCCCTAACCAGGATTTGAACCCGGGACCTCCTGTTTTGTAGGCAGGGTCACTACCGACTGGGCTAGAAGGCCGTTAAAAATTATGATAAGGTTCTTATTGCATATTTATTTTATCTGAAACCAAGGATAGTGCTTCTCCAATGACAAAACTATGTACCTAATGTGTTTGACACTGATTGTAACCCTACCCAAGCAGTGGTTTGTCACTCCATCGGTTAATGACAGCCCCAGGCTGTAATTGTGTAAGTAAGAAAGAGAACTTGTTATGCGTTCAGAAAAATGATTCGTGACATCACTTTCATTGTAGAATAAGAGCTGGCCACGTCAGATATGACACAGTAATGAGAGCAACAAAACCCATCTAGTTAGATTGCTATACTATCCTTATTGCTATATCCGAGCATCTGCATGGGTTTTTAAGAGGTGGAGGTTAGAGTGACAGACAAGCAAAATTTTTCAATTGGAAAATAGTTACACTAAAATAGGTAACAACGGGCCCTGCGATATACAATACAATCACCACCCAGACAACATACGAGATGCAACATCTCACCAATCGTTTAAAAGTAAGCTAGAATCGTGGCTAATACTTACAAAAAAAATCTATAATTTTAGTGAAATGATGACATTACCACTAACTATGTAAAAAGTAAAAATATTAATGTTATTTTATAGAAAATTTACATGAATCATATTATGTATTACAATTACATTATTATTACTTCTAGTACTACTACAAAATTGTATGTACCTGACTTGTACCCGAATGTTACCAATATATTTTATCTTTATCATATCTTTATATTTATCAACTTTTGAAGTTGTCTCAGTTATTATAGGACAGGGCCTATATTTTAACATAAAAACAAAAAGTATTGCCTACTATTTCGGAAACAAAAATAGTAGGCGACAAACTATGAATTACATGAAATGTCGTTTGCACAACTTTTCCCCAACAGAAACGTTTGGCAATAGTATAATCTAATTATTTATATAATTTCTCACAATATTGCATCAAACCCAGAACTCTAGGATTTGTATTCTTGAAGTGGTTTGCATTCTTTGACATCCACCACTTGACAGCTGCCAGATATCCGGACCTAGAAATAAGCATAGTACTTATAGCTAACTGAATAGAGGGGTTTCAAAGCTCTCATTATTATGTTAAAACAATTTGGAATACCTTAACTGTTATTACGTGTTAATTGAAATATAGCCGTATAGATGAAAGCGGTCTGTAATGTTTCTTGTACGCCACCACTGCTATGTCGCCTTTTTGTTTTGCAAACTTGGCTGACACACCAACGCATGTCGAGATGCACTAGGTACTAGCCAAGGACCATTATGATACCTAGACTGACAATGCCAGGTTATAAAAATTCGCCTTCCCTCCAAAATGTAGGCCATACGTACCTTTATTTTTCATATCATACTGCAGCGCCACCTATTCTTATTAACGGAATCGAGTTTGCCGAGCCACACGTATGTGCATTCGTGGGATGCGGTGCAGATTTATCTAAATTGATTTATCTGGTCTCTGTAAGTAAACTTTTCTTTCGCTTCAACGACGGGGCAGCTCAACCTAACATCACCTTCTAATAACCCCACCCTCTCTAGGCACCCCATGAACTATTCTTTCTTTTTATACGTGTAATTTTTTATTCTCTTTTCTGAAAAACAAAGATGATGTTTTTTTAAAGAAAAACAAAGGTTGAGTTATATTACCAGCGTCAAATCACCGAACAAATTGTATGGAACTGAGAGGTGTTGCTTTAATGACGCGTTAGAATGAAAGTCGGGAACGAAATTTTGTATAGACATGCGGTCCAGGTTTTGCATGGTCCCTGGTACCAGCGAAAGCATTCCCGTTTCACTTTTCACTTCGCCGTTCTATTTGGGCGGGCATTTGGCAACAATCCAGTCGGTTCATTTGCCTCTCGTATGAGTATGTCTGATCTTCCGGATGCACAGTTATGAGTACATTCGAATGTAATGAGTATTCTGCTTGTTCATTAATAACTTTTGAAAAGCCGAAGAGTCTGACAAATAATATAGAGATTTTTTTTTAAATTTATTGTGTCACATACAGTAGATATATTTATCTTCTAAATATATAAAATAAGAAACTGACTGACTGACTGACTGACTGACTGACTGATAGACTGACTGACTGACTGACTGACTGACATATAAACGCACAGCCCAAACCGCTGGTTCTAGAGATTCCAAATTTGGCACGTAGGTTCCTTATAAGGTCTAGGGGTGCACTAAGAAAGGATTTTTCAAAAATCACCCCCTAAGGGGGTAAAATGGGGGTCCAAAGTTTGTATAGCAAATCTAGATTTGTTAGACTATTTTATTCGAAACTTCACAGGAGTATTCCTAACAATAAACGAGTAAACACGTGTTTCAGGTTTTTTGAAAATTCAACCCCTAAAAGGGGCAAATGTGGTCACAAAGTCTGAAAATCAACATGGGTATCGTATCCTTTTTGAGTACTTATAGTACGCGGGCGAAGCCGCGGGAACAGGCTAGCAATTGTATAAAATACAGTCAGTGCGCTTCAGGTATGTTTTCTAGTGCGCGCGTCGACGGGTTCCACACTTTATTCCGCAAAAAGAACGAATTCGATGCAGAGACAATTTATAGGCACAATAGCATTCTGAAAGTAATTGCTGAAAAGATGTGTAACTGTCGTTTCCTGAAACACTGGGTAGACGACTTCAGCGGCTTTGTCTCGTATGATAAGTAGGTAGGAATGAAATTGTATTTTTGTAATTAAAAAAATAATTCAAATGAATGCAATATAATTTAATTTTTTTTCTGTATGTTTTATTTTATTTCTATTTTTATATATAATTTTATCTGAAAAAAAAACGTTGACGTGATTTTTGAAGTGGAGATAGTTGAAGGGATGGAGAGTGACATAGGCTACTTTTTGTCTCTTTCTAACCCCCACTTCCCTAAAATGGGGGGTGGAAGTTTGTATGGAACATTCCGGGGGGCAATCAGGAAAGGGGAACCGTGATACCCCGAATTTAACGCGAGCGAAGCCGCGGGCAAAAGCTAGTAGTAGATATTTTTATACTACGACGGTGGCAAATAAGTATGAGTCCCGAATGAGGGTAAGCAGATACCGTATCCTATGAATGCCTGCGAGTCCAGAAGTTTCACATGCGCGTTGCCGATTGCTTAATATAAAGGCGGGTTGACTGTGTTGACGGCTAAAGGGACAAGAAGTTTCCTCTTCAACACACTGCATTCTCTTTTACGTACTAGTTATTGTTTAGCAATTGCACGTACAGTCACCTGCAATAATATTTTGCATAAGAAGTCTGCAAAAAAATACAAATACAAAATACAAACGCTCTTATGGATTTACATTTCCAAATAAGATTGTTTACTATTACAGCAAAATTCGATATAGGCACCTTAAAATGCATTTATGAACAGCAGAAAAAAAACTGTCACCGGTTTTAGTTATAACTTTACTCTAAACCTCTGACCCAAGAAGAATTATGACCGGCAAGAAATCGGCGGGAGTTTTTTTATTAAAACAATAATACAATGAAGCTTAAAAATACTCATAATAATGCGTTGTTATTCCAAAAACATATCAACACAGTTGTGTGTGATATATTTGCAAGTAACAGTAAAAATAATGTTGATTATCAAAGGGAGCTAGCGTAAATTAACCTTGATAAAACTTTAAATAGATAAATAATAATTTTAAATAAAAACGAACCGACTTAGGCTCCACCTTTCCCGCAGAGCAAATGCCCGAGTTGTAAATTTTGAAGTCAGTTGAAAACGTAGAAATGGCAGACTTAGGCGGTTGTCACACTGCCGCCGCGTCTCGTTGCGAGACGCGGAGCAACGGACTCGCATGCGGAGACAACGCACCAACGTCCGAGTTTCCTCCGCATCTCCGTCCGGAGCTGCGATGCGGGACGTCCCGCGTTACTTCCGTCTCGCGTTCATTTCACATTCGAACGTTAAGGTGAAAATAGTTCCTATTTGTCGATAAAATGGACACGGAACTTATTCAGAACGCTGCGGTGATACTTTTAGTTTTGTTTTTGTACAATGGAGTCATAAAACGCAGAAGACACTGGGTACATCCCTATTTACAAACCAGACTTATAAATGGGTCTTTTGCTAGAGATTACCAAGATTTAAGGCAACACGAAGAATTTTTTTTTAATTGCACCCGTATGTCAACCGCGTCATTTGATAATTTGCTAAGCAAAATTGGAGTGATTATTACTGGCGCGGACACAAATTTTCGACGTTCTATTACAGCGGAATAAAAGCCTTGGCTTACATTCAAGTAAGTAATAATCTACTAGTTCAATCTTCAATTATACTTTTATGAGAATTCCTAGATTATGATTAAACGAACGACTTTCAATTTCAAAAATAAACTTATAGACGTCGATATCCATTGCGCCTACGTCCTTTCTTGCACTAAAATCCGTACGGCACTGCGGAGCTCGGTGTGACATACCCTGCGGCACGCACCGCGTCTCCCTCCGAGCGCGCGAGTCGTCGTGCGTCTCGCTCCTCTGCGCGTCGAGGCGGAGCCAGTGTGTCGTACCATGCAATTTTTCTATACAAAATCAAGATTCTACATACAAAGTTAGAAAACGCATCAACGGACGCCTCTGCGAGATGCTGAGCAGTGTAACGACCGCCTTAAAAAAAGGGTTCTCTTAAAAAGTCCTCTTAAATGAACGGTTTTTATGCATCGTGATCATGTAAAAGTAATATATATTTTTTGAATGATGTACCTACGAGTTCCTACGTCGCTATTTAATGTCATCATTATTTTATTGGTTTTTATGGAACTCAAACATACTGCGGGGATTCTCTTCCTGCAAAGCTGCTTATTTGTTCACCAACATATCACGAATAAAGATTTTTCCTTTGTCAATAAATTTTTTTCTACTAACTTTTCAACGTCATTCCATTAATTTGGACAAACTTCTAACTTTTTGAACCAGACGATACATTACTTAAAGATTACTATCCAGACATTGAAAAGCCAAGACAGTAGAAAGACAGCTGCCATTTAAAAGCACACTTAACCCAAATGACGATGCGACTGAAATGAGAGTGAACAGAAAGAACTCTTGTTTTAGATTTTTATGACACATCGTTGAAAGCGAGCTGATGTAAGTATACGTTAACAATAATATGCATACGTTATTACAGACAAGGTGCCGTATTCTGATGTTAAAATACATAAACAATACATAAAAAACACAATCTATCTCAAACATAATTCCAATACACAACAAATAATCAACCAATATTGAAGTTGTATTGTAGTTGCATCGAAATATTTATCAAACAAATTCTGATATTTCTGATTCAAACATTTAGGCGCTAGCTGTGTTGCCTAGTTAATGCATTGGAGTTGTATTTAGGTTGAATCGTGTTTTAAAGTCACAATACGATCCCAACCAAAGACAACTATTCTTGAACAAATATACATTATTAAACATGTGGGATAAGGCATCTATATAGGTATATTATGGTGACTTTGAAACGTACAATAAGTAATGTATTATGGGTGATTTAAGAACCCAATTGTTTTTACATATTTATAATAAAAGCTTGCTTGGGTTGGTAACAAGTCCTTGCACATTCTTAGTGCCAATACGATGAGGGTGTCGGATGGATTCGGTTGTTTTGAAGACACCAGTAGCAGAGATTCCATGTGCAGCCTAGCGAGAGTAGCGAGCCACGTGCACATGGCCGTTTCACACCATCTTGCCCGGTAAGAGGGCGCCGGGCGTCAGCCGGATCGCATGACAGAGTCCTCACTTCATGCCGACTTTCCATCTCAACTTTCAAGGGAATATAGTGCAGTGGTTTCCCGTTTTCTTCTGCACCAGACATTTTAGGAAGTATTTAGTTTCCAAGGCTCACTGAAGCCTCACTGAAGCTTTGTCACATTAAATGTATTTATATTTTCAGACGTGATCATACAATAAGGATAAACGAATGGTGCTGTAATAATTAAAAACCATATCGCATTTTCAATACATCGGATAGTATGTCAAATCCATATACTAAACGTATGTAGGGTTCAAATAATTATAATATAAACTATTTACCAGAAACGACTACACTATTAATATTAGTTGAATTAGGAATCAGAGTTCGTAGTATATTAAATTTGCTATGACCTAATCGGGTATTCGCATAAGAAAAGAACTTAATTTGTTATTGAAACGATACAACTTGACACGTTGTTCGAAACGTACCAAGTTTTTATCGTATTAATAAACAAACAAGATAAGATTTTTAAAGTTCGGATCAGCATCCAGACGCGATGAAATAAGTACGCATGCCACTCGATTCTCACCTGCCAGATTAAAGTGTCAGGATAAAATAATGAATGATCATAATAAATTCGCAAGGCACGTAAACAGCAAACAGTGAAATTTCGACTTGATTGTTCAATATTATATTAGTTAGATTAATAATTCGGTAATACAACATGTTTACTTACACTATAAAATATAACGGATACACTCACGTCACTTTAGTCCCTTCGTGCGACATGTTTCGGAGAACTTAGGTCTTCATCTAAAGAACGACTAAAGTGACGTTAGTGTAACCGTTATATTTTATAGTATTAAATAGTATGTCTCACGAAAGTTTAAATTCAATAACATGTTTACTGATTTATTTTTGGAATCGGTGTCGGTTTGAGTGACATGATGTCTTAATAAATTCTTTTTGTAATTGATTTGGGCGTCGGCCAAGAAATTACGCTAATCTCGGACGCGATCAATCGGAAATTAGCTGATGCGCAAAAATGGAAATAATGTAGAATTTTCTGGAAAAATGTAAGTCTTATGAAGGGGGATGGCTTGGGCTTATTAACGTACCTATAATTTAGATATACATAATAGTCTGAGTGAATCTATCTAAAATAATTAAGATAAATGTGAAATTACAAGAAAAATCGGTATTATGTTTTTAATTTAAATTGGCTGTAAACGAAACTAAATTTTTAGGTATCTATGTGGACGAGAACTTAAATTAAAAAAAAACATGTTGACTTTCTCTGCAACAAACTTAGTAGCTTTACTTTTGCTCTAAAAGGCCTAAAAAATATATCTACACAAAAAGCGGCTTTGCAGGCGTATCATGCGTTTTTCCAATCACACGTTCTCTATAGATTAGCCGTATGGGGTAGTTGTAATGAATCCCATCGGCTGTTTAAACTACAAAAGAGATGTGTGCGTATTTTAATTGGCAGCAAGTCCAGCCGAGAGTCATGCAGAACCTCTTTTAAAAAACTAGGTTTGCCCACTCTTTCTGCACTGTATATCATAGAGCTCTGCAAACTAGTTCATCGGCATGCAAATAAATTTCCTGCAAAAAACTATTTTCATAGTGACATATTAAACTCGATATTTGCTCACGATGTACGGCCTCCTTTTGCTACGACAGCGCTCTATCAGCGTAGCACTATCTATGTGGCTGCTAAAGTGTTTAATAAGTTGTAGAAATTAAATCACTCAATGACTTAAAATTTCTGACAGCACTTAAAAAACATGTCATTGACTTATGCCCCTACAGCTTAAGTGAATATTATAATACTGGTCACTGTTAGTTAATAAGTATGTATATATTATAAAATATTAGTTCATAAGTATATAAATATGTAGCTACACCCACTGGGTAAAATTGTATTGATACTATCTGTATAGCTTAACATCATTATGTACACATACAATTTATGGCTTACGAAATAAATAAATAAATAAAAAATACCGGTGCCAGTTTAATAAAGCGTATGTTGATACTATGCGATAGATTAAAGCATTACGCATATGCCAAATACTCAATGTAAAATATACAGCCTTAAATTTTAAAGATAGTTCCAAAAGACATGCGTTGTGACGCGCGACATGCGTCATTTTAATCTTAAAACTGTGTGATGTATTAAAAAGTTAAAGGTTATTTCTTATCTACAGAGCCACCGCGGACATCACCGCAACAGGACGGGGGCCTAGCCGGCACTGCGAGATCTTCGGTGGGCCCACCTGATCCCTCACCTACCTTCCCTACGGTAAGTCTAATGCCATGTCTACACATACGCCAAAGAAACAGGTTGGTACGACTCGCTATTCAGTGGGGCCGTCAGATCCTTCGCTTACCTGTGGTATGTGTATAGGTACTGGGATTTCCACAGAGACGTCACCGTAGTAGGGTGGGGGCCTGGCTGGCACGTCGCAGTCTTCAGTTGGTCCGCCTTACCTTCCCTACGGTATGGTCTTATGGCATGTCCACAGAGACATCACTGTAGTTTCAGTATATAGCTATTGATCTACGACTGAGTATAATAGAAAAATATCAAAAATGCCTTTTTTTTAATACATTTAATGTGAAAATTCAACAACTACAATGGAAAAATTGCAATAATCAATAAATCATAATACTAATATCCAAATTTAGCTTATGGTATTAAATCGTGTTACGGATCGTATCTTAAGTGTAGGAGTTTTATAAGCGTAAGTGTATTTTTACGTACTACTCAATTATTATGCCCTTGTACTACCTTTGTACAATTTTATAGTCGATGAATATCGTGATCGTGACATTTAAAGTGGGAGTGGCAAAAATATTTCTGGTACATTAAAGTAAAATTAATGTTAAGTTGGTACTATCTAGAATAGAATAGAATAGAATCTACTCGCTAACATCCGCTGACTATTAATAATAATAATGTATTGATAGATATAAATAGATTTTACTAAAATTATTTAAATGTTTGCTCTAGAGGGAGACTCCTTTACTTTTTGTTTCTGTAGCATTCAAAATTTTCAGAAATTTATTGAATGTTAAATTGCCTATTCAATTCAAATGTAATGTAACTATATATTTGTTTTTATTAACAAGGTATAGCGACACAATCACGTCAAAGGTCCGCCCGTAGGTTAAAAATTTTCTACTTTATTCATCCAGGTTTTGATTATAGTGTTAATAGCTAGGTCATGCACTAAAGGCTTACCTTTAGTGCATGACCTAGCTATTAACACTATGTATGCGCTTTCTAATTATAGGTGCATAAGTACACACAAAATATGTTATTAAAGATCCAAAAAATGCTGGTCAAATGAGCTACATTCTATACACATTTTACTAAACACGGGATGTAATGTTAATTCTGATTTGTTGGACAGGTACGAGGGGTAGAAATCGGCATAGTAGTGATGGTCCTACTAGTCTGGGTCGGGGCCATTGCGCTGTTCTTCAACCGCTGGGGCAAGATCCGCATGCTGCTACCGTACCAGCCGGACTACAAACAGGAGCAGTTGAAGGTACATCACTAGTTGTTGCTACAAACTCTCTTTTTTAATTTAAAACTTTTTAAACTTAGACGTGTAAAAGGCTACGTGTTATGCCAACCCGGTCATTTGGACGAGTTGATTATGTAGGCAGGTTACATCATTGAGTAACAGGAGATGATATCCCGACGAAATTCTTTGTCCCAAAAGTTGTAGTGAAACTCACTACAAGTCTACTACTACATAATAAATCAATGAATTACATGGGATGGGATGACACTCGTTCCTTGGAGACTGGGGAGGACGCTTGTGTGGGATGCCACCGGCGTTGACACGCTTGCACCGTCCCATTTACAGGCGACCTCCTCCAAAGCGGGAGCTGCAGCTACAACTGCGGAACAACACAAACGGCGCAAATATTCCGTTCTCGGCGAGGGCTACATATTTGCGCCGTTTGGTGTTGAAACCCTAGGACCGTGGGGGCCCAGTGCGAAATCTCTGTACAAGGAGATTTCTAAGCGCCTCATCGATGCTTCAGGCAACCAGAGGGCTGGCAGCTTCTTTGGACAGAGGATAAGCCTGGCCATCCAAAGAGGCAACGCTGCCAGCCTTCTGGGAACCATGACCCACGAAGGCGACCTGGGGAGCATTTATTATTTGTAAGTTTATTTTAGTTTTATATTTAAGTTTATTGTAAGTTTATTTTAGATTTACATTTAAGTTTATTGTAAGTTTATTTAGTTTTATACTTAAGTTTCTTTTTGTGTACCTAAATTGTCATGAATTACATTGAATTATTATATATTCTACTAGATGTGACATCTAGAACAAATTTTGTGCACCATGTTTGGCGGTTGCAAGCTGTGACTGAATCAAAGAGTAGTATAACTTATAGTGATCTTCACTATAACTTTTGTGGACAAAGAATTTCTTAGATATGTTATCTCCTGTTACTCAATGGCAGGGTTATATACTAACTAAACAACTTTTTTAATGGGATGAACCCCCGAATCTCAAAAAAGTTCGTTGCCTGTCATAAACGTCGACATCTGGTTGGCCTAAATGTATTAGACAGGCAATTTTTATATGAATCCGAAGTTGATGCAGTAGCAAAATTTGTTAAGTATGGCCTACCTAACCACCTCACACAATATAGCTTAGAGCTGGTTCCCACTTATCGGATGTAGGATCCGGATTTTAATCGGTCGTTCCAGTGGCAGAACATTTTATAGGAAGCTATTCACACTCGTCCGACACCGATTTAGTGTGAACAGCTTCATATAAAATGTTCTGCCACTGGAATATCCGATTAAAATCCGGGCCCGACACCATTGATTTATTATGTGATTCTACTAGATGTGACATCTAGAACAAATTTTGTGCGCCATGTTTGGCGGGTGACAGCTGTGACGGAATTAAAGAGTAGTATAGACTTGTAGTGATTTCTACTACAACTTTTGGGACAAAAAAATTCTTAGGGATGTCATCTCCTGTTACTCAATGCCCGACATCCGATAAGTGGGAACCAGCTCTTACGGTTGAAAAAACGTTTTGTATATTGACACGGGTAGCTCAGTTTTTAACGAAAGCGAGGGTAGTTTCTTGCTTGATGCGCGCCGGCAGCACCGAGTGGGAGAGCTGCATTTCACACTTTGTATCGGTCAGCCAATGCGAACGGTTGATTAATAAGCTCTTCGTTATGTAATTTTCAAATTTAGTAACGTGAGTTACCCATTTCAATATGGTTAATTCTGTCTTTTTCCTTATATTACGAACATTATTAAATATATTTAAATATTTTTTGAGTCGTATTAAACTATTTCTATTAAATATATCAATTTTTTTGTAATATTAACCTTAACCTATTTAAAGACTGTTTTACATTTCTCTTTTATCGCAAGACCTGACTTTTGTTGATTGATAGGTAACTATTTAATTCGGAACTTAGATTTTTTTCCTTCGCTATAACGCACAAATCACGTATTTAAAGTTGTGTTAACTCACATAAATAGATGGTACATTTTGCAAAAGTAGCTGCGCTAACGAAGTGCTCAAAAACCTCTGCACATTCCAAACACTACTTTGGCTAATTGTCAAGTAAGAAGGTGTAGATAATTTATGTGTAGCTACTTTTGTTACTGATCGTACTGATAAATAAATAGTCACGTAGCAGCTTCTAAGGCAAACAAAAATAGCCACGACCTCTGACCTAGAAAACCAGACAGTCGAGTGGAAAATATTCATCACTATGTAGTATTATCAATTCCAGTTCTATATTTAGTTTTTTTTCTAAGGACAATGCTACATTTTTACGAAACTTTATTAAAAAATATTAATAGCTAATGGAAATGATAATCGTTAAGGAGTATTGCCTTACATCAAATCATGCATGGCTGATTTTTTATATAAATATATAAATATTATTGGACAATGTTACACAAATCAACCTAGTCCCACAGTAAGCTCAATAAGATAGATAAAAAAACATCCGTAACTCAGTTGTAGATCATACAACCCTCATTCTTAAATTAGAACATTATGGTTTGTCAGAAAATGCCTTAAATCTCATTTCTTCATATCTTAGCAACAGAACACAAACAATTGTTGTAAATAAAACCCAGTCTAAAAGGACTTTATTAAAATTAGGAGTGCCACAGGGTTCTATTTTGGGCCCATTCCTGTTTTTGGTTTATATAAATGATTTACCTTGTGTAGTACAAAACCTTTGTGATATCGTTCTGTATGCCGATGATACATCTTTAATTTTCAAAGTTGACCGGCAATCTACCGAGTTTTTTTTCTGTGACGTTCATAAGTGTATTGTAATGTGCCTAAATTGAAGAATAAATATCTTTTCTTTTTTATCTTTTACTCAGGAACAAATATCCGTGATAAACACACATATAAATGCCATGACCAGGATTCGGACCCGGGACCGCCTGCTTCATAGGCAGGGTCACTACAGATTAAGGCTAGAAGGCCGTTAAATATGTTAATAATGATAAAATACTTCTGCTAGACAAGAGTTTCGGGCCTCGAAATCCTGTCGGATCATTTTCCAGGTGTTTTAGTTAAAGTATCATAAGAAGTCTTGCCGTAACATTAGTTCGTTGTGGTTTTTTTTTAACAAATTAAAAACAAAACGTTCGTGTTTTTCAAGAAATTGAAAATGTCTCAGTGGATTTTTTAGGTCGAAATTGTCTGAAATAAGTATATAATTACTATTAGCATATAAAAAATAAGCTATGCCTGATTTGACGCAAAGCAAATTAATGTACCATGGATCATAAGGGGATTCCACAATTTCCACGCGATTATATTTCATGAAATATTTATAGTAAAAGGTCCCATGACACTAAACCAAGTTCGGTAAAACTTCCACATGATATATAGGTATATACTTATATAACAGTAACGTCTTTAATAAGGGAACATAAAATGGCGATGATGCAATGCAAAAAACCTGGCGCCGTATTAAAAAAAAATTGGAAGAAAATAAAAAATCCGGTTTCTAGTATGATATACGGCTCCCAGGTTTCCTTTGTTGTCGAAGCAGGGCGTAGGGCTATGGGCAGTGCTGCAAACCCACGTTGCTATGAAAAGATCAGGCGCTAGCTTTAGGCGTACATCTTCAAGCTTAACATGCTGCTGCCCTGCCACTGATGAGGCCAATCACGTGGGCTTGCAGCACTGCATTATCGTATAGCCCTACCCCTCCCCTGCTACGAGGAGCATACGAAACCTGGGATTCTTGTCATACTAGAAACCGGATTTTTTAATTTTTCTTTAATACGCCGCCTGGTTTTTTGCGTTGCAGCATCGCCATTTCTTGTTTCCCAATTAAAGACGTTACTAATTATATAGTATATATCATCTGGGAGTCTTATCGAACTTGGTTTAGTGTCGTGGGCTCTTATACTATTGGTTTAATTTTTTGAACTAATTGTTTTTTAAACGTGAGTCATTAATGAGGGAGTATTTTTTTATCTAACAATGCTTTTTGACAGGTGTCACAGTGTCCCCATTTACCTACTTCGCTATAGGATCATGGTGTGTTTCAACCATACTCACACCCCCTATATTATCAGTAAAAGCTATAAAAGTATGACCTTTGTAATTGTAACGCCCAAAGCTCATGTCATTGTAGGTCACTGGTACTTAGTTTTAGTTTAAAGTAAGGACATCTTTTATACTGTAATTAGTGATGTAACTATGGTTAAAACAAGGTATTTACGATGGATGTACGTCATTTTATTTGCTCGATATTTGGACACTGTGGCAAGCGTTATTATTACTGACGTGCTGTGAGTTTTGTGGTCTACCCACGCAACATAGCCATTCTTTCGAATTCACATTTCTGCGTCATTTATTGCTGCTACCTCTTCTTTTCAACCGACTTTAGATTTCGAAGGAGAGTTCTCAATTCGTCGGGATATTTGTTTTTGGTTGTTTTTTTATGTATGTTCACCGATTATTCGAATACGGCTGGATTGATTTGGAAAATACTTTTGTTTTGTTTGAAAGGGTATTCTTGACAGTGCCCTTTGTCATCAGGTCAGGATCTGACAATGGGATCCTGGAGAAATCGAGGGAACTCTTCAAATATTATAGGCACACCTATAGTGATTTGAGTATTTATTACAGTAGCTCGAGTATCGGTTTTGGAAAGGTGATGCTTAAAAGAAGTCGGTTCTTTTTTGTTTAACATTATTGAGTCTTGTGTCTGAAATCCAGATCCCGCGAAGGGTACGGGCAAATGGATTTGTTTTCCTATATATGACTTTACGTCCTGGATAAAATAATCAAACAGTGCGCTGGGTTTTAGTAAACTTATTAAGAGTATTGACTATGGTGGTGCGTTTTCAAAAATAATGCCAATGTGTCATTTATCGACATCTTTTGCTAGAAAGGGACTTCCGCTTTTATTACAAGTTATAAGCTTTCGATAAATGGGCCCCAGGTGACGCCATTGAAAACTACGGCATTGTCTAAATGCTTTTTAGTTTGTTATATTTCTTAAATATAAATCCTATGTATTCAACCATTAAAAACTTGCATCACGTCAGTTATTTTTCCCGTATTATACAGGCTGTAACAAAAATTCTGGTGATCCGTTTAAGGGCATAAATTGGTATCGTATTCTGTAATTACGAAAAACTAAGAAAAAAGTTTTATCTACACTCATATTGTAAGTTCTCTAAAACGTGTTCGTAAACGGTAGGCAATGGCTAGCATTACCATGACCGATTTTACTATGATAAGCTTTTTATCCGTGGCAGTAACGTAAATTTAACTTTTCATGCTTAATTATTGATGTGCTATGAGTTTTGATAACATAATGTACAGTCGAGGACAAAGAGATGTATACACTTTTGGACCTTATTGCGTTGTAATAAGGTCCAAAAGTATATACATCTCTTTGTCCTCGACTGTACACCTGCACCCTCCCGCGCATCCGCCGACAGCCCGACACGCGCCTCCCCGACCGCCGGCACAATCGAGTTGGCCATGGCGGTGCAATGGCGGCCATTCTATGGTTTCCGAATACGGCATTTTAGATAAATAATATGAGTGTAGAGAAAACAGTGTATGCAACTGTACGTAATTAGGCCTTAAAACACTCGTGTGATCTTATTATGAAACTCACCTGCGGCTCGTTTCATAAAACCACACTCATGTTTTAAGGACCCTTATTACGTAACAGTTACATAAACTACTATTTCACGTGGTTTTGTATGGTGGGTTGTCCGGCTGAGACGAGGTCGGGTCGGGAAGTACGGGTCCCATACAAAAAAGTTTTTTTTGCGCCCAGAAATTTTTTCTCTTTTTTCTTAGTCTCAATACGATACCAATTATTCCCTTAAACGGAGCACCAGTAGTTTTGTTACACCCTGTATTACTAGCGCTTACAACTGTGCGGTAACATCGGGAAATCGAGAAACAAGAGTTACACACTGTACCTCTACCACGAGTCATGTAGAAAATTCTGAATATTTTTCTATAGGCGTTAACGAATAATCGGGCTTCGAATCGTTTTCCTTCAGTTTCGACAGCAACACATACAAACGATCTATGCTGACATTTCATGTCGGATTACGTTTAGTGCGCTGCATACATCCGTCTCATAGGTAGAACGAGACGGATGTATGCGGCACGTCGAATGTGATCTGTCATGTTAACGCACTGAAGGTCAGTACAGTTTGTTATCGATAGGTTTTATTAAAACGTTACCATAAGACACTAATTTGACTTACGTCACCGAAAAATACCGTATCGACTGTAGAAAACTCTTTCACTATCAAATTATAAGGTGAGATGTCAAAAACATGGTGAAAATGAAAACCATTCGTATTTATTGTGTTATATTTATATATTATTAGTTGACGAAATAATATCGACAAAGCGTTATATTAAGCATAATTTGTTAAGAAGACTGCATAGTATGATAACTGGAACTGGAAAACGAAACGGTAAATTTCAAGCCGATATGAGAAATAGAAATATCCACATCAACACTTCAATAAGAATAATTTTAGAAAAAAAATGTAGACCCAAGAACTGCTGAATATTTGTGAGATTTATGTATTAATAGTCAATTAAACTGATTTTAAATCGACAAAAATACCAACTCTAACCTAAAATGAATGGTAAGTAGTTGAAATTTGATATGATAGTTATAAACACTTTCATTTTCAATCATAATAATTACAATGAAACTGTGAAAAATATCAAATAATATTGAAACATCTTTTACAGGTTCTTGTGCACCATTCATTTCTGATTGATTGCTGTAGCAGCTAACTTATCACCGGCAAGGCAAACTATTTATCCCAGGAAGGTGTATTATTTTATATTCAAGAAGTAACAATTGCGTCACAGGCCGGGATCTTCGAATTATTGCATCCAAGTCCTATAAAATAGTGCTTGTATTGTAGTACGGGCAGGTTTCCGCAACTCGACGTCTGGCGCCTATTTTGCGTGAAGGAAGGACGGCTAGTCCAGCCAGCCCAGCTCCTCGAGGAATCCTATCAAACCTTTGGTGTTGAGTAGGACCTCGGGGAGATCACCCGGGGATCCGAGGTGTTTTGCCCTGTATGGGGCCACTCCGTTGCACTCCAGTACCACGTGAGAGGCCGTTTCTTCAGTCTTCATGCACCCACGGCACAGGGGACTGTCTGTAACACCTAAGTTAAAGAGATGTTTGTTAAATGGTCCATGACCTGTTATCACACTAGTTACCATCCTTAACCGGATTTTGCCGAGACGGAGAAGTGTTTTGGTGAGTCTATTGTTAATGCTAGGCATGGCTTGTTTAGCCTGTCTGCATCCCTCTTGACTTTGCCAAAGTGCTATGTGCAGTCTCCCGGTTCGTTCCAGCAACGTCGAGCGTACCTTGCTGAAGGGCGTCAGAAGAATGGGTTCCGGACCAATCGACCCAGCACCTGACCCCTGCCTGGCCAGCTCATCTGCTGCGTCATTCCCCCGGGATCCGCTGTGACCTTTAATCCATTGAAGGACAATGTTGTTATTTTGACCTACCTCCATTAGTCGTTCATGACATTCATGTATTAGTCCAGATGTAATGATGTGACTTCCTAGAGCCATCAGTACTGCCCTACTGTCAGAGAGTATACGGATGGAGGCTCCTGTTACTTTCCTTGCAGTGATGGCGGCAGCCGCATTGATGATGCCCATGCACTCAGCTTGGAATACTGAGTTGTGAGCGCCCAGCGGTGTGATTATAGACATGTTCAGGTCTTCTGAGAATGTACCGCAGCCTGACCCCATGTCTGTTTTAGATCCATCAGTGAAGATTCTCAATTCCCGGAGGTTGAGTCCTTCCTGATTTTCGTCCTCATGTAACTGTATTTTGTACCTTTTGTCAAAGACAGCGCGTTTGTGAATCCGATCCGTGCCTGCCCTGAGCACTGGAAGTTCTTCGTATGCCCTCTCCAGGCATATTGCGTGCAGAGTGTTCAAGTTAGACCATACGTTGAGAGTTCGCAACCTTACCGCTGACAGGGCAGCCTCCTGCTGTATGTGGAGGTGTAGCGGTGGAAGGTTTAGCATGACTTCCAAGGCTGCGGTCGGAGTGCTCCTCCAGCATCCTGTGGTAGCCACACATGCGAGCCTCTGTAGTTTCTGCAGCTTGTTTCGTACGGTGGCGAGGTTCGTCCTTGGCCACCAGACCAGCGCCCCGTAGCAAAATAGAGGCCGAATTATCGTCTTGTAGAGCCAGAGAGTGATTTTTGGGTTGAGTCCCCACCTGTTGCCAATCATCCTTCTGCACTGCCAGAAGACGACTTCGGCCTTGTTTATGCGTTTGTTTATGTGGTTGGTCCAATGGAGTCTACTGTCAAGAGTGAGTCCTAAGTACTTTACCTCGTTGGTCATATGTAACTCAGTTTGGAACAGTTTTGGTTTGGTAAAGCTGCCAAGTGCCCTTTTGTTGGTGAACATTACCATTTCTGTCTTGGTGGGGTAAAATAGTGCTTACTTGAAAGACATCCAGATTTATACAGGGCACTTTGAAATTATAATGTACAGAATTATATTAAAGATTTATTTATTGCGACTAGCCTTTTAAAGTAACATTGTCACAAACTAGAAACTTATAAGTACTACTAACAATTACTCGTACGTGTAACTTATAAATAGAAATAAAACCATCATTATGCAAGAAGCGGCAAAGCCGCAATCCTGCGTTGTGTTATGTATGAAAACCGGCGGCTTGCTGGAGCATCTTTAGCTTCCCTTGTGCGTTTGTTAGGTCGTGAGGCTCCGTGCCCCTTGCTTCACGGATCGATTGCCTCGACACCAACAATAGTTAGACGAACGACAACTATATTTAATAGTCTTGTAGTGATTTCGGATGTCGGGCGCCGCTCCGGCTTGTTTGCTGGTAAATAAATTAAAGGGCTTCGCCAACGTGTCGGCGTCGACGCAGGTGGGATGTGTAACAGTAGCGCACTCCCTATACTTTAGAGAATCAACAACATCCTGAAAGGGGACTTATCCTTTTATGATTATACAATAGACCTAAATAATAAGAAATAAACCTATGATCCACTATGATCACTAAAAGTCGAACTGTCATGTTGACAAAATAACCAAATAAATTAAGAATCACCTAACACTTTACATATGGACGTAGTTCTAGGACGTTTTAAACTAGTAGTGTTATTTGTACATTTGAAATTTCATCAATTTGGTTTTCTTAGGTAATCCTATAACCTACGACGAAATAAGTATATGGATGGATGGATGAAGTACTGACAGTTTTCACCCCTTTTCCTAGCTTTGAATATGTATGACGAAATACGTAATTTCCCTGTTTAAAAAAAAGTTGCAATCGGTGAACATTATGAAAAAATAGTAAAAATAAAGATCCTGACGAATTGAGAACCTCCTTCTTTGAAATCTTGAAGTCGGTTGATAACATTTTATGCGTTAAAAGTCACGCGCGTTTAAATAAGGTAAAAAAAAGGCTTACTGTCATAACTTGTATTTCCCGGCTCCGATGGCATGAAACGTAAGCCAGGAACAAATTTCATGACCAATCGCAAGGCGTCCCAGGCGGTGATAATTTTTGAAGTGGTTAAGGAGGAAGTATAATGATGACTCGCGTAGGTCAGCTGTCGCTCCGTTAGTGGGTTGCGGATCGTCAGTATTTGATGCTCTTATTATCAGGAAAATCGTCAGCCGGATGTATTGAGGTAGAAAGACCGTCTGCTGATACCATGTATTCATGTGACTAGTTTACGGTCTTTTCAGTGCTATACAGCCGGCTGATGATTTTTATTTTATTTTTAATAGCATATCAACTATCACCTGCTTCAACTGGGACGCTATGGTCATTTTATTTTATATATATTTTATGTGAGAAAATGGCTGCCGTTCCTCAACCCACTCAAGGAACGGCAGCTGACCATCACGAAGCTTGATTATTTACCGCCCAATTTACCGCTTGGGACACGATGACCAACGGAAATTATCCCTGGTTTACGGCCTAGCAAGCATATTAAACACCCACAAAAAGTAGGGTAATTTTTCAGAGCTAGTACGGTTTCTATGCTTATTATTGTTCACTGCTCATATAATTGTCTATTACAGTTCTAAACCTTCAGATAAAATGTACTTAGGAAGTAAAACCTTTTTGGCGTACCTACAATATGTTTCGGTTGGTGTGAAGGATGTGACGTTTGTCACGTCACGTCACTTTGTAAACTATTGAAATCTACACAAACGAAACAAGCAATCGAACTTTCGTGAGCGAATTGCATAAATGATAATTTAACTTATGGTATGGCAGTAATTTTTAGTTCCATAAGTGACCGCTAGAGGCTCTGCACAAATTCTCCATACAAATAATTTACGAGTTCGTGAACGAATCTCGAATTGGGCTTATTTGCGTGACTCGTGGTAGAGGTACTGGTCTTAAATGCCCTGTTTTTAAGTAGGTACTGTTGTGATTTATACCATACTAGCTTGAAATCAATAAATTAGTAGGCGTGCAGGCGTAGCTGAATCATTAAAGTTTCTCTGTAATTGTTAGTAGGTTGACCTAGAATCTATTACTCGTAGTATTCTTTCCGTATCGAATTTTAAAATAATAGGTTAGGTATACGAGTTTGAGAGTATGAGAGTTTGTCTTGGCATTTTATACGTATAACTACATAATTATTATAATTTTTTTTTTAGTTTTTTTCTTTTTTAGATTTTTATTGCTAAATAGGTCGCTATGTTTTACAATCATAAATTAGATTCGTAGGGTTTTTTTAATTAACCTGTCAAAGGATTTATTTATAAGTAATAATGTTTTTTTCTAATTATTAATCTATTTTATTGTATGCCAGGTGCCCGGCAGCAGCGCACTGGCAGCGGCGGCGGCAGGAGGACAGTGCGCCCACTCCGCACCCTCAGCTTGTTCGGTAACTAAACGCCCTAAAACGAGACTACAGGTTTACAATAACCAATCTTCTTACAACCACACACGGTCGTATTTAAAATGGCACCGTAAAATGCAGGCATTAATCATGCTTGTTCAGAATTCTCTACGCTTACCTGGCTTTAACTTACAAATTCTGGACTGTTTGAAACTGTATTTCGTAATTTTGCGGTTGAAATGTTTTGTGGCTTGGCGTTAAACTTGCAGTCGTTCAGGTTGACATTGGGTTGCATTTCGTGCAACCCAATGTCGTTTTCTGCTTATTTATATTTTTATCACATTTCTAACTTTCTAAAGGCTTGCATTTCAGTAAAAAGCGTTTCATCATTTAAATACGTATAGTGTTATTTGTGTTATACAATGTGCTCATGAGAAACTCAAAGATAACCACGATTACGAATTCCTGAGGCCAAAAGCAGGGAAAATCATACATAATACAATTTTACCAATTTTTATTTATGTACGTATAACGTCTGGGTAAAACTATCCCCTGAAAAAAATTCGGATTTTTTTCGTTAAAACTAGTTTATGCAGAGTGTTCCTTGTCACTTCGATATCTGTCAATAAGGATGGACGTGGACGAGGCCCTAAAGTGGCGACATCGCTATCAAAAAGGCATTTTGATATCATCCTTATTGACAAACATCAAAGTGACAAAGCATACCTTGTAAAAACTACATATTTGTGAAAAAAATACATCATTTTAAGCGATAGTTTTACCAGTAACAATAAATTTGTTGTGGTGAAATCTACCTAAACTTCTAATATTTATACTTCCTCCCCATAATTATTTTTCCTTCTTTTGGCTTCAAAAATGCGTAGTTAACATATTTGGGGTTCCTCGTAACCACGTTGTATAGAACAAGCCACAACTATATACTCGTACATACTTTCAAACATGTCCAGAACTGCTAAACTGTTAGTTTCAAGGTAACCAAAAAAAATGCGAAGTTGGTTAAAATCTGTAGTCTCGTCATACAACAGAACATCATAGATACATTTCCATATTGTGACGTCGCTCGTATCCACACTAGAATTGTGATGCCACGGCCGTACCCCCTAATTGATCCTAGCAAGTAGCTAGCCCTTTTGTATTTAGAAGTTATAAATAGTTATTAATATTGTCAAATAAGTAGGAAACAAAAAGTCTTTTTTGATACGTAAGAAATGAAAACTAAAACTATAGGTAATATATTCACGATAAAAAAAATGATTGACTATAACAATTTTGATTTCACATAGCCTTAATAATTATTCGGTAGAAACACTTTTATCGTCTTTACGTGAATTTTAGATACCTAGGTGTAGGTATCTAGTGTATCTACGATTTTTAAGCAAATTAGGTTTCAAGTGTTAGCTTTATTTTAATACAAAGGAATAATTTAAAAGGGACCTCACTTTATTCAATCCTACAATTGCATTGCGCAAAATTACCAATCTACCTCGTGTTATAAAATTTACATATATTCATTGTACATTAAACTAAGTACAGTCAGTATCAGACGTCGCTTAGGGCGTAAAGTGTATAACATGGTCTTGGTACAGTTGGTACAACGTGTTAATAGTAGTTTTCAATACAAGTGCGAGAAGTATGTCATTATGTACGAGTACCGAGGTCAAGACTCAGGACGAGTGAAAATGACACTTCCGCACGTGTGTCGAACAACGTTTTTTATTACAATTGCGAAAAAAACTACAATGAAATAAAATTACATTAATAAGTGTAATGTACGAAAGACAGCTTCACAATCGCGCGTTGTTCAAGTAATAATAATAAATTCTTTATTTCAGGCCTGTTCGCCCATAGATTGTTAGTTATATACAGACTTACAATACTAGTGTTAGTACATCTTAACCTAGGTCTTACATTTTTTTTTTTTACTTGGGGTCTTGGTACACAGGACGATGAGCAGACGCCCAGTGACAAAAAAACGGACAATCCCATCTCTCCGCTATATCTACCAGCAAGCTGTTGGTGCTACCCCGCAGGCGAAACATTTGAGAGGCGATTCTTTTCCTCATTATGGCATGAAAATCGTCCATTCGTGCTTGCGCAAACATGCCAGACGCACTGCAAAAGCGTGGTAGCCCCAACAGCATCCTGAAGCTATTATTGAACTGGACACGCAGAGCACTGTAGGCGCGCTTCGTATAATTGATCCACAGGCCGCACGTGTAGAATGATTGGCAATACGACATGAACAATGTTTTCTTGACCTCCACTGTACAACGCGCAAACCTGCGAATCAACATATTAGCTCTTACTGCCAGTGCTCTGCGTTCCCTCTCAATATCCGCATCGTCCTTTAGAGTCTCGGTATGTAAAACTGTCCCAGGTATGTAAAACTGGACACTCTGCTCAAGGCAACACCACCGAGTGTCACCGGCTCAACTATTGGTAGGGTCTTATTACCAGCTCGAAAGATGAGCATCTCACTTTTTTTAATATTATAGGTGAGCCCGTGAGACTCCGCATACGTGTCACACACCTTCAATAATATATTCATAGCACTGATTGACGGGCTCAACAGCACCATGTCGTCGGCGTATCTTATGTTGTTTACCATTTTGCCACCGATCGAATAGCCAACCATGGTGCTCCTGAGCTCGACAATCAGCTGATTGACATAAATGTTGAACAGTAGTGGAGACGTAAGACCCCCTTGCCTTACTCCACACTGAGCTCTATAACCGTCCGAGACCGACATCCCCCACCTCACAAAATTATACTGATTGTTGTACCAATATTTTAAAAGCATTATCAGTAACTTCTGTAACTTCTCCCATAGTTTTTCATACGACACTAGGTCGAAGGCTTTCGAAAGATCGAGAAAAGCAGCGCACACGGGGGTCTTCCTGTCAGTGTAGTACTTGACGGTGTGCTTCAGGACCAAAATAGCACTCTCAGTAGACAAACCAGCACGAAAACCAAATTGTCTATCATCTAACACTGCATATCTACTGAGGTGACGCTCAAGCACACCGTCAAGAACCTTCGCTGCAATTGTGGCTAAAGAGATTGGCCTACAATTATTAACTTCAGACACATCGCCGGTTCTATTTTTTACTATCGGTACAACAATCGTTTTCTAATACTATCGTAATACTATTGGGTTTCGCATAATAATCGTGCGTATTCAGGTGGGTCATTTATAAGCGGGTCTCGCATAATACTCATTTATATAAAAAGTATCAATCAGATTACTTTTTAGCACCAGTGTATATAATCAAACTTTACGCACGATTTGCAGCTACATAAACTAAACTTTTTGAGCAATTGTATTAAAAAAAATATTTGTCACCACATCACCACGGAAAGGCTTTCTCTATCTAGGTTATCCTTTGAAATCGAAGAGGAAAAGCCATTTTATTTGGTGCATCTTTTGTACTTGTTGTTGTGTTTGACTTGTTTTTTCACGTTATCTGGCAGGATGGACTTTAAAGAGATGATTTGAATTAAACAATTTGGAAAGCATCCATTTGGATTCGATTTTTAATATTTTATAACTTGTATTTTTCTCACGGTGTGTGGTGAAGGTATTTGTATTATAATCGGCAATAAATTTTGTTCAGCTCTCTTGCTTTGAGGCCCTCGTACGCTTAAAATTCCATTCTATGAACCATTCGCTACGCTCGCGCTCGGAATAATTTTCAAGCAAATTCAGATTTTTCTGTTCTTCACATTTCGCGATGTGACAAAAAAAAACAGATAGAGTCACACCTTAGAGTTCCTTTTTCACCTTTTTGGCATGAAACTCTAAAAATGCGAGCATAAAATTAAACTACAAAAAATTCGCCTTGCAAATCCTAGCTCAAGGTTTACTTAGACAAGATTGCAGTACAGTGTACCTTAGCGTGATTCCTTATACCGCATTGCAGCTAGCGACAAGGTCATGGTAATCCTGCCCATGGCTTATCCATAAATTAGTCTCACGCTTTGTTACGAATACTTTTTACCAGGGACACATAAATAATGTAGACTGCGTATGGCAAGCCATGTTTGTCATTATCAGTGCTAGGAAAAAGAGCGATGAACAATTAATATGTCAAATCCAAAAGTTGGAACCAAACAAAGGTTTACAATTTTTTATAAACGATATATGTACCATTTGTATGGTAGCCTACACTGCTAGACAGTTGTTTGAATTTTGCATTATTACGGTTTGCCCTTATTTATTTTGTTTATTTGATTACGTAAACAAGATTTTAGTTTAATAATAAAATTTATTTCTAAAGCGCTGGTTGCCTGGCGGTTAGATGTCCGTCTTTCAATCCGGAGGTCTCGGGTTCAAACCCCGGCTCGTACCACGTTTTTCGGAGCTTATGTACGAAATGTCATTTGATATTTACCAGTCACTTTTCGGTGAAGGAAATTCTGAGGAAACCGGATCTAATCCCAAAAGACCTAGTTTCCCCTCTGGGTTAAAAGAGGCAGTCGCTTCCGTAAAAACTATTGCCTACGTCAATTCACTGGTTTAGGTTGCCAAGCGGACCCTAGGCTCAATTGAACCATGGCAAAAATCCGGGACAAGCGCTAGAAGGATGATGAATAAAATTTACTTATGTAAATTTAATTATCATTTATTCTTGATCTCCCAGATAGATGCCTAGATGACATAACAGTGATAGTTACAAAAAATGTATGTGCTTTTATAAAGTATACTAATGCAGGTTTACACTGAAGTTTACGGCAGTATCATTTTCATTTATTTAAATTCAGCCTCCGACGACCTCGTCTTCATGTATACATTTAAAATATATACTAAACTTAAACATAATTTTAATTATGACTTTTTGTTTGTTCGATGAATTAGTTTTAAATATTTAAATGATGGAGAACGGGACTTTGTATGGAAATTGAGAGTCTATACTATTTACTTGTGCAAGGTTACGAAAAACAATTCCACGAATACTTTGAATTAAACTTTCTTTTTATTTCGCTTTCCTTATTTACTCGCGTCTGAATTTAGTTTGTCCTTTACGGATTGCTCAAAGCGGAAATCTCGTTAATTTGACTGAAAATTCAGCTTTAAATTTGATTTTAACTACATACGAGGCAGTTAGCTGAAACGTATTATTACCTTCTAGTATCTGGATATGGAATTTAAAAACTACTGTTAGGTACGTAAAAGTAACCCGTATATTTAAATTGACAGAAAAACATAGTTGCTGTTATTTTAATTTGATCTCGGCGATAAAAGGTTAACATTGAAAAGTTAGGTTATTATGGAGATAAAAACCGGCCAAGAGCGTGTCGGGCCACGCTCAGTGTAGGGTTCCGTAGTTTTCCGTCCATCACAGTAAGTGTCCCCACTTAAGAGTTAAAATAACACCGCCATGTAGGATATGATATGAGCGTTCCACGTACAGCGACATCTATCGGCAAATTAAGTAAATTATTGCGCGCGAGCTTAAAGTATGGAAGATGATTTTTATGGGATAATTCATTATTGCGTGAACCGATTTTCACCGTTTTTATTTTACTTGAAAGCACGTCATTTCATTGTGATTTTGTAGAAATTACAGGTACAATAAATACCTGCTTATACGGTTAAATTACAAACTTAGTTAAGAAATTATTTCAGTAACTTTTTTTCAAAAACTATTCAACCTATCAAGTTCAAAATATTTTTCCTAGAAAGTTTTTATAAAGTTCTACTTTTGAGATTTTTTTCATATTTTTAAAACTTATGGTTCAAAAGTTAGAGGAGGGGGGACACATTTTTTTTTACTTCTGGAGCGATTATTTCCGAAAATATTTACATTATCAAAAAATGATTTTAGTAAACCCCTATTCATTTTTAAATACCTATCCAACAATATATCACACGTTAGGGTTGAAATGAAAAAAAAAATCACTCCCCACTTTACGTATAGGGGAGGTACCCTAATAAAACATTTTTTTCCACTTTTTATTTTACCCCTTTGTCGGCGTGATTGATATACATATTAATACCAAATTTCAGCTTTCTAGTGCTAACGGTCACTGAGATTATCCGCGGACGGACGGACGGACGGGCAGACATGGCGAAACTATTTATAAGGGTTCCTAGTTGACTATGGAACCCTAAAAACGAGAAAGATAACGGGACTTAGCTGGAAATGCTGCAACGTGGGTAGAATATCGTTATATCTCTGGTCTTTGTTTCCTTATTTTATATATATATAAAACAAACTCGTGTCGGTTACACCATTTATAACTCAAGGATTACGGCTGCACCGATTTTAAATATTGTTTTTTTTTCCGAACCGAATAGCAGAATAACTCTTAAAATATTGGAGAAGTAAAAAAAAAGTAGTTGGGGGCACAAATTTCGCGGAGTCAATTAGTTAGCAAATAAGATACTTATGTAGCACCGTTCTGGATTCGAAACCTGGTCAGGGCATTTATTTGTGTGTTTATCGCGGATACACATTTATATATATTATCTATCTATTATATATATTGTCGCCTAGTACCCACAACTCATGCCTTATTAAGAGTGTGGAGCTAGGTCGATTTGTATAAGATTTTTCCATAATATTATTTATCTATTCCTAGATAGTACGTTCGTAGAAAATACGTTCAGCCGTTCTTGAGTTATAAATGGTGTATCCGACACGACTTTGTTTTATAAAATAATACTAACCTCTTCCTCAAAAATAGTCTCTCATTTTAAGCAATCATATTATATTACCATAAATGTACAAAACATTTTTTGACGAAATTAACGAAACGAAATTTTTTTTTGTCCAATCGACCTAAACTAAAAATATTTCTAACTATAAAACATTCGTGCGACTCTAACATTAAAAATATTTATAACGGGTTACTATTTTTGCACGACATATATGTATGTTTATATCAATTTACGATGATCATTTCAATGAATTTTCAATGATGATTTTTTTTTATTGATCGAAACATGTCGAGCAAAAATTGACTTAAATGACGTAAGTAACCCGTTATAAATATTTTCATTATACATATTTCTCCTTCTATTGGTTTCAGAAATGTAGGCTTAAAATCTTTCGGATCTCTTGTGACCGCGTTGTATGTTTCTAAAAGTTTGTATTTCGATGTTCTTTTATTTTGTTGTTAGACTTACAATATAAGGTATTTTTATTCATTTCGTTTGCATCTAGATAAAACAAAGTAAGTAAAGTATAAAAATAAGGGATATATTATTCCGCATATCAGAAAATACTGACTTGTGCAGCAGAGACAAATGTAATGCGCATCAAATCGGTATTTACATGTGAATTTCGTTTTTTTTGCTGCGGAAGTCAGTAATAATACTTATTTAATGGTTATTTTTTGTTGTACCTTTAAATAATAGACAAAATATATTTTTTTGAAACCAAGACGCATTAAACAAAAGACGTTACAAAAACTTTATGGTTCTTAGTTATTAGACTTTGCTATTCCATTAAGTAATAACAGTTTCCATTAGAATAATGAGCACTCAACACGAAGCGATAAAATACTTATAAATCTCGTAAAAAATATTTTAATACATAGGATTAAAATATTTAAGTCACAACAAAATCAACAAAAATTACCTCGGTCTTACTCGTATCTAATGTAATTCGGAGGTCTATATATACACTTCGTCCAATGCCCATCCAATGGGATCTTTTGTGTAATTGCCCTCTAGTACAGTCGAGTTCATAAATATATGAGCAAATCTGAGGTAGGTCAAAAATAAATGAGCATAGAAAGGTACATATGCATCTGAACAGATTTACCAATCAAAAATATGTGTACGTATCACCTGTCATATTAATCTGAGCAAGTCTAACAATCATATGTAAGCACCTGAAGCATGTATTGGCACATAAATATGTGTACTAACGTCCTAAAATTTTATGTGAACACGGGGAAATTCATAAATATCTAAACAAACATAAGACTTAACAGTTTGACAATCATCGAAAAGAGTACCGTACTGTCAAATCATACATTTGTCTCTTTCACTTTAAGTGTGACGTCATAGAAGTGTCCTTAGTATTTGATTGCAGCTTCTTACACATTTTTGTTGTTTTCGATTTATGCTCCACTTAACCCTTTATAAGGCAAAAGAGTGTCAGAAATTAGGCGAAATTGAATCCTGAATTGAAAACTTTGAGATAAAGTTCAAATAATGGTGGGAAATATATTCCCTCTGCCTTATAAAGGCTTAAAAGAGGTTGTTATCAACTTTGATGACTGGCCACTTACAAATTTTTGAATGATAAGCTGTTCTTGAAGTCAATCTTCAATTTTCGATCATATACAAATAGTGATTCATGATCAGTCGCCATCAGATATATCGGAGCGGCCAAGGTACTCCAAAATATCTGAACAACGCTTCTATAGTCTGGCAAACCATTTCTGTCAGTAGAAACGTGCGGCAAATTCAAAATACGTACATGTGGCAACCCTTTGTGATGAGACACCGTATTTATTATTTCATGACGAACATTTCAATTCACATTGAATTTGTTTCTAGTGCATTTCACTCTCTGATCTTAAGCGCGAGTGAGGTAGAACTTCTGCAACGTTCCCAATTAAATTTAAATTCATTTTTAAGGCATATGTCAATTGTCTCAACCAGATTATCAGTTGCAGTTGATGACAGATCAGACGAAATATATCCGTCTCCTTTTCACACACCGTAAATGTCACCTAATGAAAGGGGCGGAAATACCAACTAAAATTAAAAACATACAATTTGATGATCATTGCTGCTTTTTTCACTGATTCTTAGTGTTGTCATACTTTTGTTCGCTGTACATTGCTACTGCGTTCGTTGGCTGGCCAGACTATATTGTATATATTTTTGAGTACCTTGGCCGGTCCGATATATTTGATGGCGACTGTTCATTGCATTGAATATTGAATTATACATTTTGCGTACTTTCACTGGGTTAAATAATTTTGAAAAATATTAGTACAGATATTTATGAGTTTTCAGTTGCTTACATATTATTGTGAGACTTGCTCAGATTAATATGACAGGTGATAAGTACACATATTTTGATTGGTAAATCTGTTCAGATGCATATGTACCTTTCTATGCTCATTTATTTTTAAAGCCTCGGATTTGCTCATATATTTATGAACCCAACTGTACAACATACTCAAGAGCTTTTTCAACCATCTCCATGTGTTGGATAATGGAGCTAAAGGGAAGTGATTTGAAATCCTCTGGATCTGGATAGCCAGTTCCAAAGTCCTTCATTCTCTGTCTGGCTAGAGCGTGACATTCACACATTAAGGGCCTGTTTCACAATGTCCAAGTAAAGTACTGGATAGTTAATTAACAAATAAATTAACTGCCAGATAAAACTATCTGCAAGACTTAGCACGTTAATACGTTAATAGGCTTATCTGGTAGATACCAGTTGAGCTTATTTGAAGATTGTGAAACGCCAACGATGACTTTATTCGTCAGATAAGTAGCAAGTAGCTTATTCAGGACTTTATTTGGACATTTTAAAACAGGCCCTAAGTCTTTCATTGTTTCTTCCTCTTCGCCACACATTCTACAATCAGTGTTATCTGACAGTCCCATTTTAGCCAATACTCCTTTCACAGCGTAGTGGCCTGTAAAAACTCCTGACCGCGGTACTTGGCCTTATATGTTAGTTAAATATTTATAACATCTATATATATAAAAGAAGAAACTGACTGACTGACTGACTGACTGACATATCAACGCACAGCCCAAACCGCTGGGTCTAGAGATTCCAAATTTGGCACGTAGGTTCCTTATAAGGTCTAGGGGTGCACTAAGAAAGGATTTTTAAAAATTCACCCCCTAAGGGGATGAAATAGGGGTTCAAAGTTTGTATGGCGAAACAAGATTAGTTAAGACTATTTTATTCGAAACATCACAGGGGTATTCCTAACTATAAATGAGTTATCACGTGTTTCAGGTTTTTTGAAAATTAAACCCCTAAAAGGGGAAATGTGGTCACAAAGTCTGAAAATCAACATGGGTATTGTTTCTGTGGTTTATTGCGTCGTCGATTAGGTATGGAGACTGTTTAGAGTTCTGGTGAAGGATAGCTGTTATCCCAGAAGTCATTTCTTAAGCGGGTAAAAAAGAGGGTGGATTACTAATTCCACGCAGACGAAGTCGCGGGGAAAAGCTTCTATTCAAGAGTAGAAATCTGCATTAATCATAATCTCTTCTGGTGTAACAATTAAACAATTATTGCAATCATTTCTTTAAAAAAATAAGGGAACCGCCTTCACGAAAACGTGGTAAACCGAAACCACCAGAATGTAACAAATACTTTTCTGAAAACCGCATCTAAATCGGTTCAGCCAAACGCGAGATAATAGCGGACAAACATACATACCTACATACGTACATACACACATACGGGTCAAACTAAGAACCTTCTTTTTAGTACGCGGGCGAAGCCGCGGGAAAAAGCTAGTAACTTATAGTTAACAACATCAGGTTTACCACGTTATTCTCAAGATTTTCGTTATATTCTAAGCTTTAGTTAATTTGTTGAGTGCTCACAAATTTGGCGTAGAGGTAGAAATTATCTGATTGAATAAGCTTTTATTGTGTTAGGTTGCAAAAGAGCAACTTTCCCTGGAACATCCAACACTAATTAGGGACGTTTGTGTTTGCAAAATATTAGTGCTAGCTTTTGACGTATAATGTACGTGTTAGTCTGACTTGTATATTTGGAAACTGTACCGTACATCTATATATTATTAATACTATATTTTATTAATAGTCTATAACAATTTATACTACTACATTTTACAATGGTTTTTGAACGACAATATATTAGTAATGGTAATTAGCTACATATCTGAAATTTTGGGTGTTAGCCGAGCTAAGTAGGCTTTAATAAATGTGGCAATTTTCATGAATGTAGTTTAGTTTCGAGTAGGGATCAAAAGTCTAAATGGTAAATGGTAAATGGCTCTAAATGGTAGTAAATACACACGGTTGCTGCGTTGCGGTTGCTGTCATTTTTCATTGAACTTGGCTGGACAGCTGCCGCGTTTCTACTTAAATCAAAGATGTTAAATAAGGTCTTCGTCTATAAAAGTGTAGGACAGATGATTTAGCCATAAAGAATGTTATCACAGCCATCCATAAAAAGCATCTCGACTGTAGATGTTTTGTTTTTAGTAGACGGCAACTTTGTGGTGCTATATAATGTGGAATAAAAACCATTTTACTGGACAGTATCGTGGTCATAAAACGAAATGTGTTCTTGTTGAGATCTTCGCGATTTTAATTCACATTACGTTTGACGTTGAACTTTATGACATATTGAAGGGCGGAAAAGATCGCTTGATAGCGATAATACTTTATAGTGTACATAAAAGTGAAGAACGTTAATTGCATTGTTAAAAGATAAAAAAAAAGAAAAAGATAAAAGATATTATTGTTCAATTTAGGCATATTACAATGCACTTATGAACGTCAGAGAAAAAAACCACTGGTTCTAGACCTACAACTTTAACCCGAGAAGTATTATGTATTGTTGAAAATCATGTGGTTATGCACAATGTACAGTTATTATCTAATATGACGTAAGTATTTTAAATAGTAGAACCAAAATAATAAATAATTTTAGCTTTCAAAGGGATTGGGCAGTTTTAATCGTGATACAATTTATAATCTAACCGAAATCACTTAAAAACTGAAATTATAAACTGGTCATGTAGCCCCCACATGAAGTAGAGACAATATTAAATTGGAATCACGTCACGTGGTCATTTGTTAGTTTAAAAACTGAGAGAGAAAGAGTTATATGTATTTGTGTCTTATTGTTTACTGTATTTTTGCACAAAAAAACATCTTCACATACAAACCCCTCCCTTTATTCCTCCTAGCGTTTGTCCCAGCTTTTTGCTCTATTGAGCTTGGGGTCCGCTCGGCAACCTAATCCCAGGAATTGGCGCATGCACTAGTTTTTACGAAAGTGACTGCCATCTGACCTGAGGGGAAACTAGACCTTGTTGGGATTAGATCCGGTTTCCTCACGATGTTTGCCTTACCGAAAAGCGACTAGTAAATATTAAACGATATTTCGTATATAAGTTCCGAAAAACTCAGTGGTACGAGCCGGGGTTTCAACCCGCGACCTTCTTATTGAAAGTCGGACGTCTTACCGTCAGGCCACCAGCGCTTTATCTTCACAGACAAATATCTGAATATAAATGTATTTTGACTAAAATGTACTTCGAAATAAGAAAGCTCTTATTGCTATTGTGTAAATTAAACCTGACCCAAAAAGACAGTTGCGACATCTATCATATTATTTGACTGGATGCATCTTAAACTGCACTTCCCGACCTCGTAAATGCGACTAAAAGCTTTCTAAAAATGGCCGACTGTTAAACGCTGAAAAGTATGAAGGGGATAATAAAACGGCTGATGTATTCAGATGGCATCATCCTTACTTTGTTTGGTTTGAAATTAAACGTACCTATAGATTAATTTATGAATCCGTTTTAATTGTAATGCTATAATGAATTATCGCGGCAATAGAAGACAATATTAAACAAGCACACACATATTGCACACTTAAGTACATAGTGCATATTTGTCTATTTTATACTTATCTCTCAATTGCTCAAAGGTTAACTGGAAGAGATCCCTTAAAGGGATACATTCGCCTATGAACTTTGTTTATTTTTCTTTTATCATGTTTGTTTTGTTACTTTTGCATGTACAATAATGTATTTACGTACAATACATACATACATAAACTAAGTTTTGCTTGCAAAGTTGCGTGATTTCCGAAGTATTTTTTTTTTGCATTTATTATGGTGTAGTTTTATAAAAGTTTTGCTGCAACATGATCTTTTGTCATTAAAATGACATACTTATTGTAATTCGGACAATCGGTATCACTGAAATGTTAAGCGTATCATATTGATATTATGCAATCTCTTTTTGATATGAACTTGATAACAATAAATTAATCATATGAATAAACCAAAAGTCAAACCAGGCAGTTAATTAAAATTTGACTAAAATTAATTAAAATTTCATAATCATTTTCCGAGAGACTAATTGCAGGGAAATAGTATATATTAGAACAGACGACGGAAGCAAGATTTGACTGACATCGTAATTATGTAACTACAGTGATATTAATTTACTTGCTCTGAATAACGACTCTAGTTTTTAACGTTTTAATTTGACTTCATTCCGTTTGTTATAATATTTTCATCAAACACGATTTTTAATGTTTTTTTTGTTGGCGTTAATTTCAACTTGTGTTGTTTATTAAATTACTGGGCAATCAATTTTGGTCGAATTGATGATCGAAAACCAAAATAATTTTAGTTCTCGTTTTAACCAAATAGAATTTCTAATTTCTATGATAAATTAAACTAACCTAATCTACCAAAGACACGGTTGCAGCATTAAACTACAAACTCAATAATCAATTCAAAATTTACGCTGATCAGCACTTTAATCTGTACCCAACGTCTGTCATAGGCATCTCAATCCATGATTCTAGCCCCGCCACACATAAAGGCCATTTGTACATTAAATAAAATTTTAATTTGGACTTTATTGCCAGAAAATAGGACATATAATTGCATGATTAATCAATGGCTGCTACGACTCTTATGCGTGGCGGGGCAGTTACTTGAAACATCAATCTAGTAATTGCAGTGCCAATCTGTGATTTCGATAATAGCTTTGTTCTGTAGCTCGCACGCGCCGCACGAGGCTTAAAATGTGTTAGGTGCATTGCACCTAACAAACTCTTTTGTCAAAACTTCTAAATTATATAAGCATATTTATTTTGATATTTTAAACGGGTCTCCAGAAAATAAGTGTCTTTATCCCTATTTTATAGAACACAAGCACGCAATTTGCAATTTCGACGGAAGTGACCAATTTGGCATTCTCGTAACGAGATTTGAAGGTAAGGGAGATGACTATCGATAAGCGGTGGTCATTAATATGTTTCGGGCCGCGAAGTAAGCGACTGGCGAATATTGTAATATTATAATTCTTTTAGTAGGATTTAAACATGCAGCAATACAGGAATAAGCTGTGTACGGTATGGTAGCCTAGTGCGATAGCACTCATTGGAGTAGATATACTCCAATGAGTTTTTTAAAACTTGTGTACAGAAGTGACACTCGATATTTACCATGACTTTATCAGTGAAGAAATACATAATGCACCTCATCCCAATAAGCCGAAGTTTCCCTTCTGGGTTAGTACCTACGCCAATTATTGGGATTACATTGATGACCGGATCCCAAGCTCCCTTAGTCAAGCGAATCACATGCCAAGTTAGGCATGTGACAAAATACGCCGGGACACGATGAGTTCATTTAGTACACTGCGGTCTTTATAATATGATAATAATTCAATCATTTTCAAAAGCGATGTATGGGTACTGAGAATGTCGTCTCGCTATGTGTGGTAGGGCACAGCATAGCGAATGTCATCTCGCTCAAATCTGGAGCAGAGCCCGACTACAGAAAACCACAGCCAAATAGCACGACCCTACTCATAGTGTTGTGTTCCTGCTTGTGAGTAAGGTTGCCAAAGAGCTCAATGAAGACCCAGTGTGTTGACGACGAGGGGCCCTCTTGTTCGTTTAGCCGTGAACACAGTGAGTGAATCCTCGTTTTTTGTAAAGGGTCGGCAACGCGTATGTGACACCTCTGGAGTTTCAGGCGTCCATAGGCTACGGTAGCAGCTGCTATCCATCAGGCGGACCGTATGCTTGTTTGCCACCGTTGTGGTATAAAAAAAAACATTATACGTACAATTGACGCGAAATAAAAACTATCTAAATACCTTTCCATACTGCCACAAATCCATTACAAACTCAACAAATAACTGCTAAAGACTAATCTTGAACTCTTAATGAAAGTAAGTATCTTAACCAGCAAACAGAAGCTTGGGAACTTTTAGAAAGTTACGGAAAGGTAATGGGAAAGTTATGTGCAGGTCCATATCAATCAATTGGTTTTATTACGTTCTTTTGTTTTTGTATCTGATAATATTATGATTGATTTGTGTTAGGAAAATAATGCTATTCTATATCTCTATGAATTATAAATAAATAATCTTGTGAATTATTTTGGAGCAATCATTCGATTTCCAAGCTAAGATGCCGATCGACAATCTGTTATAAGTAAAATATTAGTATGCACGTATTTTATGAGTTTATTATTATCACAAAAAAAATGAGATCCCCAAAATTCAAATGTTCTGAATTGCAGGAATTTTCGAAAAATTTCGAGCATTATCCAATACTGTTTATATTCATAGTTATATTTAATCTAACCTAATTTAGTTACAATGTTTATAAATAAAGGAAAAGTAGAAAAATCCACTGCCGCAGGCGAGACTCCAACTCGCGACTCTGGGATACATACCCATCGCTCTGACAAACTGAGCTACTGATCTACATCACATACCTGATTTAAAACTACCTTAAAATAGGAAATACAACTATGTCAAAAACTAAAAGAGCCAATTGCTAACATATACCTACTAGTCAAAAATACCCTACATTACATTACTACAGTTGAAACTATAAAATCACATTTTTTTTTTAAAACAACAATAATTTATTTCATTTATTTCTAAACATTGTGGTAGCAGATGTTTTGCTTAATATAAAATTAATTACTGATTTAGCTACTCTCACAATAAAACTTATATTTTTTATTTTCTTGACTCTAACATCTGGCATGACATGTTTGACAAGGTAAAGAGTACTTTTACTGCTCATAATAAATCCAGTAATGCTTTTCTTTTCCATTTTATGTAAATCACGCGTCGTTTCATTCGACTGTTACCGAAAGCGTGTTCCGGGGTGATTTAGGAAGCAATTTAATTTCAAACACGGTTCAATTTAATTTCAAATTACCTACTTCGAAATGTAGGAAAATACATATCTTAAAGAAAATACAGATCTTAAGAAATTAAAAAGCTTATTGTCATTACGATGTGATATTATAAAATTTCAATTAACGGTTTAAATATTTTTAATACTTTCTGAATTGCCAATAAAGTTGCATACCATTAACACTGATGAATGAATTAATTAATGATTATTTCTTTTTAAGCAATAAACTTATTATTAATTTATTAAAAAGAAACAAATAAAATGCAGTACAGAAATAGAAATAAAGTAAATTAGAACTAAAAATATCGAACTAGCTATATACACATATTTACAGATAAAAAATGGGAGCTAGCTCAGCACCGCACGGTAGGGTGCCCAGAAGGCTAGTGGCATTGCCGCGCTGGATGGCGATACCAATTCACTGGGCAAGGAAAGAGCCAGCCCTCTGGTTATTTCAAATCAGTCCCAATTTAAGTATTCAACAAGAACGGGACTTAGGCACAAAACACATTTTAGCGGTATGCATATCATAGACAGATTTCAGCCAAAATACTTCTGAAACTATTTACTTATTTCATAAGTATAAAATTGATAGTTTTTAATAAAATGGTATTCAATTTACAACTTATATTTTTTTAATGTTATCAATTGTAATCTGTACGCATTCTAGTAGTCCTCAACATAAAAAATATTGACGCTAAAGTGTTACAAATTACAAATGGCGATGGTATGACAAGTATACAATTGAAATGTCACTAAGATTTCTTATGGTGCTCCCACAACAGCTGTTATAAATGTTATATGACAAAGTGTAACAAGGATAAGGCTAAGTAGCACTATGTTGTTAAAGAAAGATAGTTGCTGTTATATAACATTTATACCAGCTGGTGTGGGAGCACCATTACTTACATTCAAAATAGTTCACAAGTCAATTTATCAATATGAAATATTAAATGACGATTGCAATCCACAAAAGCCAAACTGCAAATTAATTTAAGTCTATATACATACGACGTCTTGCTCTGATTTATCGACAGTAAAGACCCATACCATTTATCTTCCAAGCATTTAAATTCAAATATTCAGTTATATTCTTGGTAATAAGGTTTCTATTTATTGTGATTGAATTGAAAAATCTACTTTGTATCGAAGTAATATGATTTCAAGTTTGAATATCCGTATTCTGCATGACTAGCTAATTGATTCGTTGCCTTAAACGACAGGTCCCGGCTCGCAGCTTTCTTAGTAATTTGCTCGAGTTGAATTTTTGATTAATTTATGAATAGGTTTCCTGCTGTGTTAATGTTAATGCGGTGTTGTGAAATTGCTTAAATATATTCCTTTGTAGGTGTCTATTTTATAAACTGAAATACTCGTAGATGTCATATACTTCAGAAAAAATGGCCAAGTCCTCCGGTGTCAGAGGCCAGATTTGAACTGGCGTCTTTGGATTTTTAGTGTTTGGGGTTTGGACACCGAAAGACTTGGTCGATTTTTCTGAAGTATATGAGATCGATTTCAGTTTATAATTTATATATGTAGTGTTACTGTTAAAAAATTGCAAATCCAAAAAAAAAAGATATATATGACAATCAATCCCATAGGTACTTACCTATCCAGGATCAAAAGCTTGTATAGGACCAAAAAAAATCCAGGTAAAAAAGCCACAAATCGAGCTGGAAAACTTCTCCCATACAATTTGAATGAAAATAAAAACTTTTATTTTTCGCTTTTTTATGTCAATCCATTCCATTCCTTTCCAATATTAATAGTTTCCTAGGGGTCAACTTGCGGTAATTCTCGGTTTTAGAGATTTGTGGCTGTCCTAGCCCGAAGAAAAAAGAAAACCCACCTGTATATTCTCGAGAAAAAAAAGGACCTTCTTGGGCAGTTGGGTTAAGAGACCTTTCATTTTAATGAACTTTGAATCTTTGTTAAGATAAATCAGAATTGCTGTGCATGTGTCTATGCAATTTTATTATTGATTTGTAGGCATTGTAACAAAAGTCATGTAAAGACATGTAATTTTGGAGAAACAGAAAAAGCCAATAATAACTAGTTATTTATACAAGTTAATTACACAGCATGACAGTGTACACTCATTATTACTAGCTTGGACTCAAGCTAGAAAGCTAGAACATTAAGATAGTAATCCCATAGCTACCTATCTGTAACAAATTCGGGGGATGTCCCTTTAAATAAAATACAAGGTGCTCGCGAGGAAACCGCATAATTTTAACAGCATACTCCTAAGGCCAAAAGAAGTAAAAAATATTATATGACTTTTGGACAATTCCGCCAAAAAAAATTTTTTTTTGTTTTTTTTCTTGTTTTCTGAATGTATTCTTAAATTAAAAATAAAATGTTACTGACAAAATTATGCCTAAAAACAAATAATACTACTTTTTTCTTCTTAAAATCAAAGTTAAAGCAAAGTGTTTTCTGTCACTTTGATGTCTGTCAACAGCGGGCCTACCATGGTTTTATCATATCACGCGTGGAATGGTACGACAACTGTTACCGTTACCCGTTTTATTATCATTTTAGCTAACATGGTTACGGCAAATGATAAAAATTTCACGTCGATAACGTATCCTACCATTCGATAGGGACCATATTTTTTTGTTTGAACAAGTCATAGTCAAGACTGCTTTTATTCAATTCTCGGACGAATATAAAAAAAGATCGAATAGTTTTATTATTATACCTCCAATTTGAGAAGTGTTTAAATAGCTGACAGCCTATACGAATTGACTTACATTATAAACGGTACGGATAAACATGACGTTTTGTTGCTGTCAAACCTGTGATGGCTGTCACTGTCATATTATTAATTTATTATTTTATCTATTCACACGTTAGAACACGGAAAGTTAATTAAAACTTATCGACGCTACGTATGTTGAAAGTGAAGTGAAGTGAATGAAAATATTGAAAATACTACCCAACATTTAAGTTGCTTAAACACTACAAGTTGAAGTAAGTTATGTTAGATTATAATTCGTGTAGATAATTTGTGCGAAGTCATTTTGTAATGAATATGTTTTTCAGTCGATGCTCGGCGGTGCAGAAGAGAATACTAACCAAAGATATGGTATAGGACCATTTCGGTTCGCCAAAAGAGAATACGATGCGACGGCCCTTTCGGGTGCGAACGCTGAAGGCGCAGTGGGAGACTCTTGCGCAAGAGGATTGTGAACAGGAGCCGGATAACTCCGTACAGGCAAGGCGTCAACAGTGGTAAATAATCTAAATATGTAAAACAGTCACATTACGTAGAGACGCTGTTGATTGTAGAACCTTGAAATTAAGAACATATTTTTCAAATTTAAAGTTTGCAGCATGGATACCCATACTTATCGCCAGTATCTACTAGGAGACAATATTTATATTCAATACATACATAGATACACAGAAGAAATCAATAAATCAGTATATATCTAATGTTTGTGCTTATCACACATTTGGGTCATGTCAAATTACTCCCTTTGCAGTCATAACTGGATAGAATAGACTGTTAATTTTGAAATATAATATTGCAGAATCTATGTACAGTCAGCAGCAGAAGCAACTAAGCAGGTGAGGTTTTCAAAATGAGCTTGAAACGGCTTTATTATCATGAGAATAAGAGTGTGTCAAGATCTCTTTTGACACCTCACCCGCTTATCTAATTCTGCTACTGACTGTATCTATCATGTATATTTTATTTTCAGTTGTGGCATGATTTGAGCTGACAAGTCCAAAAAGCTGCTTAGGCTGTCACCGGGAAGTTCATAGAAGTTGGCAAAGTAGGCGATCAAGATCAGCTGATCTTTGCCGCTAGAGGATGAGACTCAAGAATTGCTTATGTGAGTGAGTAGGTACAGTCACCGGCAATAGTATCTTCCTATACGAAGGCCGCAATATATGTGACACACTTCACACTTGTATTTGTAGGGCCATAAGAATGTGTCACATATTTTGCGACCTTAGTGTAGGAAGATACTATTGCTGGTGACTGTACTTACACTTTAGTCAACTTGGTGTTATTTATGTTATATCTGGCTGACAGTCCAAATCTTGTCAAAAAACTTATAACACGTATTACTATAAAACTAATATGCTTAATACCATATTAGCAATAGACAGAGAGCTAGCCACGTCAGATAAGTAAATAAATAAATAAATAAATAAATATTATGGGACCATCTTACACAAATCAACCTAGTCCCACAGTAAGCTCAATAAGGCTTGTGTTGTCGGTACTAGGCGACGATATATATAATAGATAAATACTTAAATACATAGAAAACATCCATAACTCAGGAACAAATATCCGTGATGAACACACAAATAAATGCCCTGACCAGGATTCGAACCCGGGACCTCCTGCTTCATAGGCAGCGTCACTAGCGACTGGGCTAGGAGGCCGTTATATGACACAATAATGAGAGCAACGAAACCCCTTTAGTCAGTTTGCTATACTATGCTTATTTCTAGATCTGGACATCTGGCAGCTGTAAAGTGGTGGAGGTCAAAGAATGCAAACCACTCCAAGAAAACAATTTCTGGAGTTCTGGGTTTGATGATTATTATGAGAAATGTAATGTAATGTAAAAACTCTTTATTGTACAAAAACCAGTCAAAACAATACAATAATAGGAAAACGTAAGTACAAAGGCGAACTTATCCCTTTAAGGGATCTCTTCCTTTAAGGGAGAAATTATATAAATGATTAGATTATATCATTGCCAAAAGTTTCGGTTGGGGGAAAGTAGTGCCAAACGACGTATAATGTAATTCATAGTTTGTCGCCTACTGTTTTTGTTTCCGTAATAATACGCAATGTTTTTTGTTCTAATGTCAAAATATAAGGCCCTGTCCTATTATAAATTAAACCAGCAATTCTCATTCTTTTTTGGTGACGGAACACTTGGAAAGCGAAATACTTGATGGAATTATATTATATCATTTTCAGGAGTTTCTGCAGATGGAAAGTAGTGACTAATGAAGTATAATGTAATTCGTAGTTTCTGCAACAATACGCAATGTTTTTTAGGGTTCTTATAGTTTCGCCATGTTCGTCTGTCCGTTCGTCAGTCCGTCCGTCAGCCCTAAAAAATATTATTATTAGATTTATTAGGGTACCTCCCGTACACACGCAGTGGTGGGTTAATTAGGTTTACGTTCCAACTCTAGTGTGGGGTGTCGTTGGATAGGTTTTTCAAAAAGAATAGGGGTGTTCTAAAACAATTTATGGATAAATCTAAAAGTTTCGTAAATAATAGCTCCGGAACTGTAAAAATGGGCGTTCTTCCTTTAATTTTCAATGAAAAGTATATTGAATAAAATCAGTTGAGTAATCTTTAATTATAACTTAAAAAGGGCGTAACGGCCGCGACATATTATATATAAAAATAACCTTATGAGTGGGTGTATTGTGACGGGCCGGTAACTACGGAACCCTACGTTGAGCATGACCCGAAATTAATTTAAATGGTTAAATATAGGTCATTTCCTCTATACTAAATGAGACCGCTTTGGCACATTTTACCTATTTTGGGATTACTTTTTAACAATTTATTGATATCATGGAGACTACGATTAACTAGACAGGCTTCCTTATTCTCATTATTGTGTCATATCTGACGTGGCCTCATCAGAACCTTCTGCTTTGGCTGTTTACTAGGCGAATCATTATTTATTTTTTTGTTTCAGACGTCACATATTAGAGCACACTAAAATGATTGAGGAGACAGCAGTTATTGACGAAAATTAGTGAAGATAACGAAAAAGATGCTTAGAAGTTATTATCAGGGGGCCGATTTTTTACTTACGAGCGCACGACCTCTTTCACTCGAAAATTTATGAAAATATTGTGTGTGAGATTATTTTAGACCAATTGTTTTTGAATTCGAGTGCTCGAAAGTCAAAAATCGGCCCCCGATACTTGTATAAATTGAGTCTCTTAACTTCAAACTCGGGTAAATCCATCTGTCAGATTATGCGATTTTGGTATTAAGGAAAGGTAATAGGGTAGATATTTGCTGAGAGGGTCGAATGGATTTATTTACCCGAGTTCGAAGTTTAGCGACACAATTGCTCTCGGTCATAAATTGATATGGATGTCATATACAAAGGAAAAGGCGACCAAGGCCTCCGGTGCCCAAGGCTGAAATTGAATCAGTCCGTAAATTTTTTCCGTGTATAATTTGGCCAATCATCTGATAGAATAGTATATGCTCGTACCTCCTATCGAAACTACCAAGGAGCAAGAGAGATGGCGCTGCCATCAATAAAACTTGAGACTTGAGAACAAAGCAAATTATTTTAATAAATGTATTGATTTGTTTATTTCAAGTAGACACACACACTGTTGTATGAATTATAAATTTAAATAGATGTTATATCCTAAGGAAAAAGTGATCAAGGTCCCCGGTGCGCAGGGCTGAAATAAAATCAGCTTCTTCTGCATTCACGGCAGAATTCCTAAATATTTATTAAAAATAAATTGATTTGTTCTGTAGTTGTGATTGCAGTCAGTATTTATACAGTGTGTAAATACAATACGGGCGAATCTTTAAACGATGGTTAGCATAGAACATAGAAAGTATATTTAGATAACTTTTGCTTAGAATTAGAATGAAAATATTAACCATACAAAATAATTCGGCCCGCAATGTACGAGTAATGCAACGCACTTACGAGAAGAATTAAACGCTCGTTGCCAGTTGATAGACAGTTACTTACTTCAATCATGTTTGTGGCACATTGCTGCTCGTTTAATTTTCAAAAAAATATTACGGGGTCATAATTAAGTGGAACTTAAAAAACCGTTTAAAAAAGCCTCTAATGATAACACTATTAATACCTATCTGGTTTAATTAATTGATCGCTTTGGATTTACACACTGTATTTTATATACTTGACTGGCGGCGCGATAAGCGGGGCTGAGAATGCCACCGCTGTCGTCCAAAACTTACTAGATGGCGCTGTACGGCGTCCATACATTATGCGGTATCTCTGGTTTGCTCTAGTTCAGATGGTGCTTCAGAGTTACCGCATAATTTATGGGGGCCGTACAGCGCCATCTAGTAAAGCTATCAAACTTGGAGCACAAAAAATTATTTGGCAGTGCCCCTCTATTTTATATATAGACGGAGAGCTGGCCACGTCAGATGTGACACAATAATGAGAGCAATGAAACCCCTCTAGTTAGTTTACTAGACTATGCTTATTTCTCGATCGGGGCATCTGGCAGCTGTAAAGTGGTGGAGGTCAAAGAATGCAAATAACATGAAGAAAACAATTCCTAGAGTTCTGGTTTTAATGGAATATTATAGGAAAATATGTAATTAATTAGATTATATCATAGCCAAAAGTTTATTTTGGGGGAAAGTAGTTCCAAATGATGTACAATGCAATTTATAGTTAGTCGCCTACTGTTTTTGTTTCCGTAATAATACGGAAAGTTCTTTGTTCTTATATTAAAATATAGGCCCTGTCCTTTATAACTGAAACAACTTTGGCAGTTTTTACCTATTTTGGTATTACTTTTTTCCAACTGAAAAACTTTGTTGGTCTCTCACTCTGACCTCCACCCATTAAAAGCTGCCAGATGCCCGGATCTAGCAATAAGGATGGTAAAGCAATCTAACTAGACAGGTTTCATCGCTCTCATTATTGTGTCATATCTGACGTGGTCAGCTCTTAGTCCAATATTCTCTTTGCTATTAGGCCTAGACTAGGCCTAGGCGAGACTGGCGGGCTCGACTCGGAAATGTATTAGTTTGCACCGCCGGTTGCTAGGCTTAAAACATTCAGTGCCGAGAACCCGACTATCGGGTATTTTATGATTTCGTTCCCAGGCCGGACGACCCGATAGTCGGGATCGTGGTACTACAGCTTTATATGACGAAATTTTTGTGGCCTGGCGCGGATGTCTTGTTTGGCTGGGTGGCAATGACTGTGTTAATCGTCATGGCATTAAAAATCATGTTATGTCATGGAGACTACGATTATTATCACCTATGTTTTAATAAACATTTCTATTAATTTACAATAGTTGTATTATTTACTTGAGAACATGTGTGTGTATTAATTTTTGTACATATCCCACAGTCAATTCTAATTAATTTAAAATAATATGTTTCTATTCTAAAAATAAGTAGAAGCTATTCTGATATCTGAACTTTTAACTGCAAGATAGAGGCGCGGTACGGCCCCATGATTGACAAAAGTACCCTGTCTATATCAAATCATAAGTACTAGAGTTCGACCACGCTGGCTCTGCATGTCCATGCATATAACGCAGTGTACATATACAATAACAAAGTCTATATATCGTTATCACTATCACTACATAGTATAAAACCGTCGCTTTCCGCTGAAAATTGTAGTTTTCTAATGTGATGTCGTAAATAAATAAATAAATTGCGCTTACATTGCAAACGCTGGCTGAACCCTACGAGATAGATCAAAATAGTGTACTACAGTATTGTACACCTTAAAAGGTCCCATGCGAAGCTGGGGCGAGTCGCTAGTTGTGATATAAACGTCATATTTTCATATAAATTTGACATTCATGCTTGCTTGAAACTTTGTTGCAGAGTTAATGTGGTCAGACTTTAGATTAGGTATAAATGAAATAAGCCAATAGGCAGAGAAGGTGTTTATTAAATGTCCACGCTTTTCCTGGGCCACTATTAATAGCAACCAATTTTGAGGATAGTGATATTGAGGAGCGCCTCCCATATTCTCTGCCTCCGGTTCATCCATGGGAAGAGATCTGAAAAAAGAGGAAATAAGTTCTATGAAGGCATGTAAGCTTTAGCCCGCAGCTTCGTTGGCGTAGAGTTAGTAATCCACTTCGCTTTTCATCCCTTTGAGGGATGATTTCTGGAATAAAAACAAACCAATCATTTGTCCTCCCCCGGGACTCAAACTATATTTATACCAAACTGAATTGGTTCAGCGGTTTAAGGTGAAGAGGCAACAGACAGACAGTTACTTCCGCATTCATAATATTGGATGGATCTAAAAATAATGTAAACAGAATTTAAATATTTTTCTAAAAATTATGTAGGTAGGTACTTTGGTAATTCGTGTGGAATAAATTATTGAGAATTGGACCAATTCAGGTTTTTTACCAATTCAATTGGTAAAAAACCAGATAGAGTGTGTACGGATAGAGACGTCCCGTAGAATGAGTGAGAGTTCTCTTAGAAACCACAAGACCTCTTTCCGCATAAACTTTACAACCTGTAAGGCCGCGGACTCTATGCACGGCTCCGGCGCGCATTTCGCGCTGCTCCGGAGTCCGGAGCCTAACGTTGCAATATAATAGCTTTACTTACCCAGCAAGGAGTGCCAGTAATCATCGCCATGATGGGGCTGGAGATCGAAGTTGAGTTCGTTGCATGCAATGCAATGCAGCTGCCACCTCCTTGCGCGCTTTATAAATATGCCAGAACTCTTCATTCGGCATTTCAAATGTTCTTCAAGGATCCTTTATTATAAAGGCTATAATAGCCCTGTGCTGAATTTTTCGGCGCTCCATTTCTTCAGCAGCGGCTTGCTTTCATTAAAGAAATAAAATCTTGTTATTTCTACAAAGAAAATATTAACATATTACATACGGAAAAAACGCTCTAACTAGTAATTCTCATTATAACCATTACATAAACGAATACTTACTAGTAATTAACTCAGAAAATCCATTTTTCACAAACTTAGTATCAACGACAACGCTTATCGTCACCTAGTGAGCACGTAGATTAAATTAACCAAGGTGAACTGTCAAAATTCGACAATATGTCATATTATCCAACGACCATGTTATGCAAAATGATAGCAAGTGTCGTCTGTCGGCTACCGCTGTCAAAAGTGTAAAACTTCGCCCTATCGTCTGCAACCATAGTATGAGCTATATGATAGTTAGATAAACTGTCATTTACCAACCATTTACCGTTTTATCCGCGTGATAACTCCAACCATAATAGGCCCGCAGGGATGCCTATAACGAGTTCCATAGTGGTAAAATTGCCGTTAAGAAAGCGTTCAGTCCTGAGTTATAATCAAAATATTTTATTTTTTTAATTGGTTATAACTACGAAACAAGATGAATTTCAGAAAAGTTTATTTGACATTTTAGTCTCTAAATAAGGTCGGGATAACGCTGTTAAAATTATGCGGTTTCCTCGCGAGCACCGTGTATAGAACTTTTTCGGGCCAACCTAGTACCTAGGCATATATTATAAAAAAAACATAACTATTTACAATTTATCACATTAAAACACAATATAATATACAATTAAAATCAAAACTATCCATACTAATATTATAAATAGGGAAGTGTATGTGTGTGTTTGTTTGTTTGTCCGTCTTTCACGGCAAAACGGGGCGACGAATTGACGTGATTTTTTAAGTGGAGATAGTTGAAGGGATGGAGAGTGACATAGTCTACTTTTTGTCTCTTTCTAACCCCCCACTTCCCTAAAATGGGGGGTGGAAGTTTGTATGGAGCATTCCGGAGGACAATCAGGAAAGGGGAACCGTGTTACCCCGAATTTAACGCGAGCGAAGCCGCGGGCAAAAGCTAGTAACGGGTGATAACAAAAAAATGAGAATTCTTTCAGAGGCGAAAAAAAAATCTCCTATACCTTTTTTCACTTTTGGATGTTCTTAGGCAATTGACACATAATAGGTGTTTACATAACCATCAATTCACATAAGAATAGGACCCGCGGTCAGCTGTTAGTCAAAGTTTAGACACAATGTCCGAACAAGATCGTTGGACGGCATGTTTTCCCTTTTGTGCAGATATGACCTTGATCCCTTTTATCAAGTGGGTAACATTTTTAGCTCTCCGATTGTTTAAATACTAAATTACTATATAACTAAAAATATTTTGTATCCAGCCACATTGTGAAAAAAATTTGAGGTATCGGATTTTCACTCGACGTCTAAAATTAATGATTTTCATGTGTGATTTCGAATCGTCCAGTGACACTGTGATATAAAATTTATTTTTGCTGACCTATCTATTCTAGTAATCTTATCTGCTAGCGGCATTCTAGACCTATCTTTTTAAACATCAACAAATGTAGGTACCGTTGGAAAACTTGAAATTTTTCGTGGCAACTCGTTGGCTGGTGGGATTCCACCAGCCAACGAGTTGCCACGAAAAAATTCAAGTCATCATTAAAGATGCAATTCTGTTTGTTCAGTCTTCCCTTGATCATTATGTTTGCTAATCTCCCGCTACCAATGCTACCATTTCTGTAAACTACAGGGATGTAAGAATTCTACAAATAGTAGATACGGGTACATTTTCCTTTACTAAAATGACATACACAGTGGTTTTTGACCATGTTTAAGTTTGAAATATAAAAAAGTACAAGGGATTTTCGCATAGCTTCTTGTTTCGACACCATTTTTTACAAAAACAAGTGCTTGAAAAAATAAAATAAACAAAATTAAAGACCCTCTAAGACATCGCCACAACTTCATGAACAAACTATTTTGTTTACGTAAATAGTTAAATTTTTATGTCTAAAGAAAATGAGTCTCATTTTTTTGTTATCACCCGTTAATATATAAATACGAGTAATGCTGTTGTAATATCTATTGATTACTTATAATTGTCTCGCATCAGATTTGCAAGTTCAGTGTAGTATAACATGATTTATTATTTTGGGCTCTGAATACGACACTGTGGTTTCGTGAAATTTTAAAAATGAATTTACACATGAGTACGCTGGAAATTCACGTCACTGCTCGTCGTGCTCACACACGACGTGTCGATTTGCGGGCAGAACCGGATTTGCGTTTCAGTAAAACAGGAAAAATGTGATATTTTTTAAAGTAGAATATTGGTCAGCGTTTCTTTTATGGTAGGTATCTGCTGTAATATTCAAAACTATAACAAAACTATGTTTGAGTGGCCTTCACGTAGATTTGGTTGACGTGTTTCGATCAATGTACGATGATCAGCTTCTGAAACCAAAGGAAGGCGACTTCATCTCGTTACACAGATCCTTATATAATTTGTTACAACTTATCTTTTCAAATTATAAAAAAACTATAGTATATACCTATATACGTAAAAACTACGCTTGATGCAATTACGTTTAATTTAATAACAAAAGGTATTTTTTAGAACAGTACAAAACTGAGTATTTTCGTACATAAAAACATACATATTTATTACCTATATTGCACTTAAATAACACAATGCATGCAACAGTTTATATCTCGATTTTGTTGTTTTCTGTTAATTCAAAGCGTAGCGAACGCTGGAATTAATCCAAAACAAATACGAGCAGCGATAGATTGCACATATACAACATATCTGAATGGAATCAGAGATATGAACTGCACATTGAAATTCAAACATAAGCAAAACAACATAATGTTTACACAGATGAAATAACATCTTGACAGACATTGGTATACGTAATTTTTAGTTGTCACTCAATATATAAAATAATCGCTTTACAACGAGTCTGACAGACAACGGCCACACTAAACCGCATAGTGTCTGCGGAAGCTAATACAATAGATAGGATAGCAAAATCAATAGCAACAGGAACATTGAAAACAGAAGAAAACCAATGAAGAAGTTCTATGTTGAATAAAAGAAATGAAAAATTTGTTGAGAACCATAGAAAATAAGAGAGCAAGGATGCTTGGACACCTGCTACGACATGACGAATTTACTAAGAAGATCCTAGATGCGAACAAGAAGAGCATACATGTATCAAGTCAAGAGCCGCGATTCGAAAAATAAACACACACACTGGACAGACACAGCTCCAACCCAATTCAACTCAACGCTATAACGACATTGACATTTGCTATTCGAACAGATTTTCATTCAACATTGGTCTCACATTGGTTACACATTGGTCTCATATTGGTACAACATTGATACAATGTGTGACCAATCTGTGACCAATGTGAGACCAATGTTGAATGAAAATCTGTTCGAATAGCAAATGTCAATGTCGGTATAGCGTTGAGTTGGGTTGGGTTGGAGCTGTGTCTGTCCAGTGTGTGTGTTTATTTTTCGAATCGCGCCCAAGGAAAAAATAAACATTGCGTCATATCAGGCTGTCAAGGAGAAGGCAACGGACAGACATACATGGAAATTGCTCGACCGACAAGAGCCCAGCTCTTAAATAATTTATGATGAATAGAATATAATAGAATAGAATAGAAATATTTATTTGCATGAATACGTACAGTTAGGTCTTATAAATTAGTTTGTGAAACAGTATTCAGTCGACACATAATCAACATGCAAAATTTGTACATTAAGGTACTACTAAAACTAACATGCAGGAATTAATACAGAATATAATGAAATTAATGAAACTATGTATGTCGATAAATTAAAATTGAAATATAAAAGTAGGTACATGATTAAGTCTAAAAAAAAAAAAAAAAATTATAGGTACATATGTCAAATCCAAATCAGCAATTATAATTAAAATTATAAACACTAGATATTAAATAATCCTTAACACTATAAAAACAATGCTCTTGTAGCCATTTAGTCAATAACAATAGCTCCCTAAGAAAACGTCACCGGCATTTTGTCTTTGTATAATAACTAACTAAAATAAAGTAGAATAAAATAACTTATCTTCACTAACATAGTATAAAACAAAGTCGTTTTCCGCTGTCTGTCCCTATGCATACATAGTTAGACAGGTAGATCTTTAAAATTACGCAATGGATTTGGATGCCGTTTTTTTAATAGATAGAGTGATTTAAGAGGAAGGTGTATATGTATAATACAGTAGACAAACACTGATCACTTTTGAGGTTTCTAATGTGATGTCGTAAATAAAAACATTTTTTTGCGCTTACCCTACGAGATAGATCAAAATAATGTATAGTATTGTACACCTTAAAAAGGTCTACAAAAAAGTCTGCGATGGTATATATATACATATCGATACCTCCTAAGTATACTGAGCCAAGTGCAAAACCACGATTTTACAGGAGGGCTGTTCAAAGGTACAAAGTTCCATAACTAACTCATACGTTGAAATAATTTCATGAAAATTTCAAATATGTATAATAAATATACTTTGCTTAAATCTACATATTTACTTTTTCGAAATAAATAATAGTTTTTGAAAAAACGGTAGTTAGTCCAGTATACGTGAAATTTACGAGTACTAGGTCTTTGATAAACTGAGCCAACTACCACTTGATCCAGTATACGTAGTAAATTATGATTAGATGAATATGGACATAATTTTATTAAACTAGATGTCTATTATGTGTCATGTACCATTAGATAACTAAACAAACTCAAAGCTCGTGCGCAGATAGATTATATCGGTTATTTTTCGTCTGATTTATCAGTTTTATCACTTGTACCAGTATACGCCTGAATGAATGCATTATGTACCAGTATACTGTTAAGATTATTTTGTTTGTTATGACCATTATAGGAAGTTTAGAAGTTTATTATATTTAGGATATTTAAGCAAGTTATGTTTGTAATACAAAAAAAAACAAATTAACACTAAAATTTTGTTTATTATAAAAATTAATTAATCACAGCCCGCATTTAGGGAATGGTGTTTTTGTCGTTGCCACAAAGTGTTATTATCAACATAATACTGTTTTAATACTAATTATGGATTAATCATCTCACAGTCTTCATTCCCATTACTTCGAGAACGAAGTAATGGGAATGAAGACTGGGATTCTACAAAATCACAAAAAGCACTTTCTTTTAACTTTAACAATAAAAATCAAAATGATTAAGTCTAAGTTAAGCACGTTATAAATATAACAACGCAGATCAGTTTTTACTAATACAAAATTAAAATAATATATTAACTCTCTCTGACACAAAAATTAAAATATAACTTCTTAAACATCAGGTTCTTCTTAAACACCTACTTATTTTAGGTTAAAATATATATATTTTTAAAACGATGGCACTTGCACGGGATCAATCATTAATCGCCTTCATTGACTATAATAGCTTCTAGTCATTGGCATAAAGAACACAACACAAATCAATTTAGTCTTAACATAAAAAACTTAATTCGGACAAATATCCTAGAACCCCAAAAACAAATGTGCTAACAAAATAGTTAACTTCTAAGAAATAATATTACTTATTTTAATTAGGCAAGTATTCATAATTACTTACTGAAGGCACATGAAAATCAGCCAACAGGATGTTATTATAAGGTAATTAAAGTTTTGAAAAAGTCGTGGTATTGAGCTGGAATTATACTACTTTGACATAAATAATTAAGATCTTAACTTTTATCTTTGTCGATAGGTATTGGGCTATTATAGGCCAATTGAATGCTATTGAAGCCTTCCGTTAACTCATTTTGTCGGCTCCTAGTATTTTTATTTGCAGAACATTCAATTGACTGATAGTGATATGTACTTCAAAACTGTATTTTATTGTGAAAAGCTCCTCAGGTGAAACATGTACTTCACACAATTTACTCCACATTGCAGCTTGTCCGTTAGTGCCAGTTTTCCAATTATTAAAAAGAGGTAGGCATGCTTTAAAATCAAACACCGATTCTTGCAAATTTCTTGCACTTCATAGGGTTTATCAGTTTTTGCCATACGCATAGCCATGTACCATTGTTCAGGAGTATAAATGTTTATATTTTTTGTCTTTCTTTCCATTGACAACCAGAAAACATGCAGAAAACGATGTGTAATTATTATGTTATATTTCCAGCAAGCGTACATGAGAAATACGATCTGGTTCCTATTTTGTCCCTCACAGTTATCAGACAAAAACCTGAACTCTTTTACATCGTGTTGAAGCTTTAATTTAATTAAGTGTAATACATTGCTAGCTACTTCATCAGACCTTTTTTTAGCTAAATAGCTAATCAAATCAAATGATCATGCCAACAGAACAGTAGCCCTCTAGTGTTCCCAAATCAAATGCTGTGAAATTGTGCAAATTAAGTTTTCTTTTGTAATAAAACACGCTTATATTACCGTGCGATAACTAAATCATAACCAACAGAGCCTAATTTTATACGTAGTAGGTAGAAAAGACGTATGCCGTATCGACTATTGCTCGCGTATAGTGGGACAGCGTCCACCCGCAACGACGACGAGCGAGCATACTGAGCCAACTGCCACTTGCGCTGCGCCCGCGCCGCCCTTCCTCGATAGGTGTCCCACGTATAGTGGTACAAGTGACTTAGCTCAGTATACGATGTTCTAATTCAAAAAACAGTGTTAGTTGGGTCAGTATACGTCACTTTATTTTGAAAACTAGCAGTAATTTCGCTACGAAATTTTTACAGCATGTAGATATAAGTATTTTGATTCTAAATATGCAAAAAAACGAAAATCGAAAAAATGTCAGTTGGCTCAGTATACGTAGGAGGTATCGATATATCTCTTAGGGATCACCCACAATAACCATTTTTATCCCGTGCGAAGCCGGGGCGGGTCGCTAGTTATCTATAAGAATTAAACCGGCGGTTTTCTCGATTTAAATAGCAGCCAGTCTTTACATTTTAATGCTTAAACGTTACGTTTACGAGGCAATAACAATAGAATACTATTTACAAAAGCGGTTTCCTGTTCAGCTTTTACAACCTCCTACCTGTTTTTATAGTTTACAATTTTGATCTTTGTCTAGTATGCAATATGATTGCTTTTAGATCTATTAGACAGAATAAGTGCGAGTTTGTGTAAGTAAATTGTTGTATTCACGTTAACAGAGAAGGAAACCTATTGAGACTTGTAATGAAAAGCAAATGGCGTAGCTGTTGTTGGTCTGCAAATGGTTCGTTTTCAGTTATTGTTAGACATAAATCAAGTTTTGATATCAAATACTAGGGATGAGAAAAATTATCTTCTGGAAGAAACCTAATACAAATCGGTAATTTTTCTATACTAAATCGATTTTGTTGATCGATTACTATATTTACATTATATGATGCTTTACGCTGTATAACGGTTGTATAATGGCATATGTAAATGCTTTTGTTTAGCCATTAGTTTAAGTGCAGCGAACCAAAATGCAACTGTACAGCATTCAGCTGTACAGTTGCGTTTTGGTTTGCTACACTAATGCTTCGGTGTGGTTTAGTGCCTTAGGTTCTACAATAGCATAAATAAATGCTTAATGCTGTTTAAGAGCATGAATATTAGCCATTATAATGCCACGTAAATTAGTTATACAGCTTTCAGCTATTTTTAATGCCTTAGGGTGTACAATAGCATTTATTAGTAGGTAATACATTCCTAATGCTGTATAATAGCAATAATATAAACCATTATAAAGCCAAGTAATTCACTATAAGGGGCTGTTCATAAATTACGTCATTTCAAATGGGGGGGGGGGGTCTGGACATCGGATGATGGTAGCATGACGTAGGAGGGGGGGGAGGGTGGTCATTCCGAAGATCACATCATCTCTCGCATCTTTAAAAAGTGCTTCAATGTATAAAAAAGGAATGAAATTCGTGTTTCTATAAACTTTGAATGCTATAAAATATTATCTACTAAATAGTTTTTTATTTTACAATTAAGCTAAAAACTTTTTTTTTAAATGACGTCACTTTATTTGGCAGGGTGAGGGTTGGATGATTTTAGGGGGGGGGGGGTAAAATCATAAAAAATTGATGACGTACTTTATGAACAGCCCCTATACAGTTTTTAGCTGTTTTAGTGCCTTAGGGTCTACAATAGCAATTTTAAGTAGTATATAATGCTTAATGTTGTTTAATAGCATAATTATTCTCGTGTAATGCTGTGGGCATTAATAAGCTTTTTTTAAGGGTCACTGAGCTGCTATTGGACTAAGAGCTAGCCACGTCAGATATGACACAATAATGAGAGCAACAAAACCCGTCTGGTTAGATTGCTATACTATTCTTATTGCTAGATCCTGGCATCTGGCAGCTTTAAATGGGTGGAGATCACAGAGACGGACTAGCAAAATATTTTAATTGGAAAATAGTAACAGGTAAAAACTAGGTAAAAACTGCCGAAGTTGTCTCAGTTATAAAGGACAGGGCCTATATTTTAAGGGGCTCCCTGGCACCAACGACCTTAGATTTGATTCCCTTAGTTTTCTAATGATTTATATAGCTTATCATATTATCAGTAACGGCTTTAAACAATATAGTATCCTATATTTACTTCAATATTCATTGTCTTCGAGATATTTGACATCAAGGTCGAACCGGTTTAGGATAAAAAAGTGGTTTTAGGGTCATAAATTTTGTGTTAATTAGTTAAAAAAATTAAAATCTCTCTACAGTTTTTAGAGACATCAAAGAGGAACCCTAATATGTAGATAACGTATATGTAAGATTCTTTACACCATTCGAATATCGATTAAAGTGTTTGTTTAGACCATATTTTAAAAATATCATAAAAAAATAACGGCTTATTTATTTCAAGATCCGCCTCTACTGAATGGAGATAAAAGATTCAATAACCGATAGTCGTTTGCCTTATAATTCTATCTGTAGTAAATATGTTGGAATATCGACTCAAAATTGGTCAAAAATCAATAAAAAACGTTAGACCAAAAAATATTGTGTATTATTACGGAAACAAAAACAGTAGGCGACAAACTATGAACTATATTATACATCGTTTGTCACTACTTTCCCCCAACATAAACTTTTGTATAATTTCTCTTAATATTGTATAATATTTGTATCATCATCATCATCATCATCATCATCAGCCTATATTAGTCCACTGCTGGACATAGGCCTCCCCTAATGAGCGCCATAGCGCCCTGTCTTCAGCTTGCCGCATCCAGCATCTGCCTGCAGTCTTTCGCAGATCGTCATCCCACCTGGCCAGAGGGCGTCCTACACTACGTTTGCCGAGACGCGGTCTCCACTCAAGAACACGTTTACCCCAGCGGTTGTCGGTTCTTCGCGAGATATGGCCGGCCCACTGCCACTTCAGCTTGCTAATTCTTTGAGCTATGTCGATAACTTTGGTTCTCTGTCGGATGTATTCGTTACGAATCCTATCCTTCAGAGAAACTCCGAGCATAGCTCTTTCCATAGCTCGCTGAGCGACTTTGAACTGGTGGACCAGCCTTACCGTGAGTGTCCACGTCTCAGCTCCGTAGGTCATTACGGGTAGGACGCACTGATTGAAAACTTTCGTTTTCAAGCATTGCGGTATGGATGACGAGAAGACTCGGCGTAGTTTCCCGAATGCTGCCCAGCCTAGCTGGATCCTCCTTTTGGCCTCCTTCTCAAAATTGTTTTTACCTAACTGCAGGATCTGCCCAAGGTAGGCGTACTCAGAAACAATTTCAAGATGGTGGCCATGTACGACGACCGGTCCCGGATCAATGTGGCCATTGATCATGACTTTGGTTTTATCCAAATTCATGCCAAGACCGATGCGTCGCGAGGCTGAAACTAGGCCGTCCAGCATCTGGGTTAGCTCCTCTAGCGACTCCGCCATTACGACTATGTCATCAGCGAATCGCAGGTGTGAGATGTAGTCGCCGTTTATGTTTATGCCCTTACCTTTCCAGTCCAGCGTCTTAAACATGTCTTCCAATGCGCTCGTGAACAGTTTCGGGGATATGACATCCCCCTGTCTCACCCCTCTGCGCAATGGGATGGGTTTAGACTGCTGGCCCTGTACTTGGACACTCATAGTGGCGGCTTCCGAGAGACATCTCAGCACCTCGATATAACGATAGTCTACTTGGCATCGCTGTATGGATTCCAGAACAGCCCACGTTTCCACGGAGTCGAAGGCCTTCTCATAGTCCACAAAAGCGAGACACAGGGGCTGATTATACTCTTCGGACTTCTGTATAATCTGCCTCACTGTGTGTATGTGGTCTATGGTGCCATATCCTCCGCGGAACCCAGCCTGTTCCGGTGGCTGGAACTCGTCGAGCCTCCTGGCGAGACGATTCGTGACCACTCGTGAGAAAAGCTTATAGACGTGGCTCAGAAGTGTGATGGGTCTGTAGTTTTTAAGGAGGGTTTTATCACCCTTCTTAAAAAGAGCACCACCAAACTCCCGCTCCACGCCTTAGGAGTTCTCCCACTGTGAAGGACGGCATTGAAGAGGTTCTGCAGCTCCTGTATAACAGGAGCTCCTCCTGCCTTCAGAAGTTCTGAAGTAATACCGTCCTCACCGGGGGCTTTTCCATTTTTAAGCTGCCTCAGAGCTAACACGATCTCGTCTTGACTGATGTCCGGCAGTTCGTCGGTATAGTGGCGTGTCAGGGTGGCTCTGGAATCATGGTCATCGCGTTGAGTGTGGGGGGCATGTGCTGAGTACAGCCGGCCATAAAAATCCTCTATCTCGGCGGAGATCTCCGGCTTCGACAATACGGTCCTCCCGTCGTGCGTTTTAAGCTTCGTCAGGTGGCTCCTGCTAAGCTGCTGAGTGAATACTTTGGACCCTCGGTTTCGCTCTATCGCCTCTTCAATGAGGCGTGTGTTGGAGCTCCGAAGGTCGCGCCGTACCATCTTCGCAATTCGCTTGTTCAGGTCTGACCTCTCTAACGAAGTCGCTTGGGTGGTCTCCCGTCTTCTTGTCATCAGCCCCAGAGTCTCATCCGAGAGTTTGGACTTTCTGCCAGTATGCTGTTTTCTGCAGAACTTGATACCCTCGTCCCTCAGCGTTTCGACCAGATTGTGTAGGGTCTCGTCAGCGTCATCAGTGGGTTTCAAGGCAACAAATCGATTCCCGAGAAGCTGCTGAAACTTCTCGGTACCCGCGATGATTTGGATTGGGTTAGGCCGGAGCGTGGACTTCATCAGACGGTTTCTTTCAAGCTTCAAGTTAATATTCAGAGAGCCTCGGAGCAGTCGGTGATCGGATCCGGTATTGAACCTGTTGATCACTGAGACATCTCTGAATATGTGCTTGCTATCCGTCAAGATGAAGTCGATCTCATTTTTTGTCACAGTGTCGGGGCTCTGCCATGTCCACTTCCTTTGAGGCTGTTTCTTAAAGAAGGAGTTCATTAAGAACAGCTCCTCTTTCTCAAGGAAGTTGACAAGCATTTGCCCCCTGTGATTCCTAACTCCATAACCATGCGGGCCTATTCGGGATTCGTTGCCAGTCTGGATTCCCACCTTGCCGTTAAAGTCCCCCATAACAACGTTGAAGTGAGCCTTTGTGGTGTTGTGCAAGGCTTTGGATATGTCTTCATACATATCCTCCACTTCATCATCCGAGTGTGCCGAGGTCGGTGCGTAAACCTGAACTACCTTCATGCTATACCTCTTGGAAAGCCGAAGGATCAGGTACGCTACCCTGGTCGACACACTGGAGATTTCTTGGACGTTGTTAGAGAGAGCCTTATTGACGAGAAAACCTACGCCACCCTGGGATGTTTTATCACCCTCGCGAAAGTAGAGAAGATGGCCCGAGTCTAGGGTTACGGTGTCCTCCCCCTCTCTACGGACTTCACATAACCCAAGAACATGCCATTTAATGTTCTCTAACTCCACTTCCAACTGCGCTAGATGATGGTCAAGCCTCAGAGTGCGTCCGTTAAACGTTGCCAGGGTCAATTTTGAAAGTGTGTGGTAGCCTGTTGTAGCCCGGGGATTCCTAGCACCCCCTGCCCCGCCGTTACCGTGGCCGCTACCATGGCCAGGAATATAAATAAATATTTGTATAGTTTCTCATAATATGGCATCAAACCCAGATCTCTAGGATTTGTTTTCTTGAAATGGTTTGCATTATTTGACCTCCACCACTTTAAAGCTGCCAGATGTCCAGATCTAGAAATAAGCATAGTATACCAAACTGACTAGAGGGGTTTGGTTGCTCTCATTATTGTGTCATATCTGACGTGGCTAGCTCTCCGTCTATATAGACCAACGCCATTTTGCAAATAATTTACAACCTAAAAATAAAATCATGCGGACCTATTTATACAAGGAAAATACCTATATAATAATGAAATAACTTAATTTGAAACTGCTCAACCAACACTATTATGTTAATAATGAAAAACTCGTTCTATACGAGGATTACACAATTGTTTTGTTTATTTGACGCATATCTTTTTATAATATTTTATAGCAAAACCACAATAAATCAAAGGCGCATGAAAATTTTCAATGAAACTTATATACACATTTACAGTAAACTACATTGCGCAGTAATATTTGAAGGATATAATAACGTAAAAGAGTCAAAAACTTTTATAAATTTTGTTGACGTGTCACTCATTCAGTTTTTTGTACTGTCTTCGTCCATTTTATATTGCGAGACAAAGTAGTTAAATCACAACGTTAATTGTATTATAACATTTGTTCCGTCGGTATTAGAGACGTTTTTGCATTGACGTAAGGTTTATTTTACTACACTCTTATGCTAGTATAATGCTTTTGTATTGTGATTGGCAACTTAATCGAGAGGACTAATGCTACTTTACTGCGATTAACAAGTTTTTTGGCCGTATTAATGCTTCTTTAATGCGGTTGGCAACTTAATAGAGCGTACTAATGCTTCTTTAATGCGATTGGCACTTTCCATGACAACGATAATGCTAATAACGCAGACATAATGCGCCTGTAATGCTATTAAATAACCTATATATGATCTCGAGCTGGGTAATTTGTGCCCATTTAAGAGCTATATCAGCACTATAAACGTTTATAATGCTACTATAAAACGAACTCAAAATGCTAAAAGCATACATATATGCTGTAAGACGGCCGTTATACTGCTTTGATGTGTTACTTGGGTTTTCACCCACACAAGGGTTTAAAAACTATCCTATGACGTTTCTCGGGACTCAAATTATCTCCATACTAATTTCTATCTAAATCGTTTCAACGTTTAAAAATTCTCGATACAAACTTTCAACCCCCTTTTCACCCCACCAGGGATGATTTTCGGGATTAAAACTATCTATTATCCTTTCCCGGGACTCAAACTATATCTATACAAAATTTCATCAAAATCCGTTCAGCCGTTTTCACGTGATGCGCGGTCAAATAAACAGACAAACAGACAAAAATTCTAAAAATTGTTGTAACGTGTTCTGTTATCGATTCTAAGTATCCCCAGCCAACTTTTTTTCGATTATGTTCCATGTACAGACTTTCGACCCTCTTCAGCTTTATTATATGTATAGATAGATGAGTGTAGATAAAGCAGTGTATGCAACTGTACGTAATTAGGCCTTAAAACGTAACAGTTACCCTTATTACTATTATTTTTGATTCTTGACTCTACACCCTACGTGCATTATTATTGTATTATTTCTATAAAATGTAAAATGTTAGAGACGACATATGATTTGTCGAGTAATATAATGTATGTGGAACATTTTAAAACCGCTATCTCCATAACTTCAACCTATAACTAGGTTTTTTAGGATTTCAAACTTTAAACCCGAATATCTCAAAACAGTACAAAGATATGTTGAAACTTCAAAAAAATATTAAAAATAAAAATACTCAACATAGCGATCTCGTTCTTTTTGCATATGAAGGAGAATGTTTTGAACTATAAGGAGGTACCAATAACTCAATACCGACAATATATTAACTTTACCATGACAATGTCACATTTATCTTTAAAATAATAAATCGGTAGGTATATGTAGGTACAAAAACTTGTCAAGTGACAACCCGTGCCGTCGAATCACAACTCGGTCATCGCGCAAAGAAGATTCACGGTTCGTGCGCGGTTATAAGTTTAAATTTTGCTTGCAGGCGGCGAGTATCGTTATAATTTTATACCTAAATTTGGCTTTTGTGAAGGAGTGAATTTTCTGTACGGTAGTACTATTAGTTATTCTGTGGTAAGAACTTGCTTCGTTTACAATCCGCTCGTTCGATAAACAATACGTTAAAAAGACAATCTATCTCAAACATATAATCATCCAATATTGAAGTTGTATTGTAGTTTCATTGGAATAATTCTTAAGCAAATTCTGATATTTCTGATTCAGACGTTTAGGCGCTAGTTATATTGCTTAGGCATTGGAGTTGGATTGAAAATGGATCGTGTAAAAACGTGTTTTAAAGTTAGAATACGGCCCTATGTCTATCCGTCAGCTCTATCTAGTGGACGTTAAATCCGCCAGTGTGTGGTGTGCCTTGGATATTTTGTACCTACTTATATCTTTCCGACAGATATAACTGTCAAATCCTTAGAGCATTCAACCCGGAGTAGCCATGTCTGTCATTTTCTGTACAAAAAAAGTCTGTCGATTTTGCGGGGGAGGGGAACGTCAAGTGTATGGCTATTTGTACGTAACTACAAATAGCCACGTCAGATAAACAACAGACCATACAGTAAATGATGTATGTATGACCGTCGGTAATATGTTTTCGGCAGAGGGGAACGCCTGTCAATGGCGATTCCGGTTGGTTGAATGCTCTAAGGGCAAAACTGTGTCATATGTGATGTGCAGTCTAGATCACATTTGATGTCCGTACCCTTGTGTGCCAAGTCGCAGATCAATCCGAGAGATCAATTGTGTAAGTAAATTAGTAAAGGTACCATCTGACGGAAGGCGCTTAAGTTTTCCGTAGTCAGAGAGTTCTAAACAAGGAGAGGCCCTGAGTATCATTTCCCCTCTGTCAAAAGTATTGGCGGAAAATCTAGTACATCTATAAAAACTATTTCAATAATCGATGTCACGCCATTTTCGTCATCGCTGTCAATGGATAACAAGCTCCGTGAAAATGCCCTTATGCGCTGTTTTTGAATGTAAAAAAAATGATATATTTCGTCTAGTTTACAAAAAGATGAAATACCATTTCAGATGTAAGTACAGTTTTACTTTATTTATCATTACTTTCGTAATAAAAGATTTAACCTGAATCGAAAATCAAGCTTCGTTTACAGAATCGATTCAAAGACAATCGTTTTCTTTCTGACGGGCAGTAACTATTTGACGTTTGACACTTCTCCATATTTAAAGCGCTTAAGGATTGCTGTCTTCTATATTTTGTTTGAAAATACAATCAAAAATGATCCTTGGCTTTTTTGTTTGACATTTCCAAAGACTGCATCCAATAATGAACCATATGTTAACATGTGTACAGTCGACTATCTATTGCTCCATTTAGTGTTATGTGTGTTTTCAAGTCAAAGGTACATCTTTGTCGGTTGTCAATAAAGCGTTGCTGCCATAAAAATTCATTTAGAAATAAACTGTATTAACAACCGACAATGATGTACCTTTGACTTGAAAACTTCACATGCGTGCTACCTCGCCCCCCTCAGATTTTGGCAGACTTTTTTGTTCGGAAAGATGAGGCGAAGCATACTCCATTTATAGAGCTTTATGTCCGTAGTACATATTCAATATTTGTATACAAGCAATAAAAGTGTAAGTGCCGATCGCCAAATGGTACCTATTCCCAAAAAGTGTCACAATTATCCTTTTTATGGATACTCATTCGCAAATTCGCACCCACCGATACAGTTTCCATGAGACTGATACGGTCGTGACCTTTGTAAAAGTTTAGCAACGGAATAATTAATTAAGCTACAAAATCAATACATAAGTATAGGTAGGTATACCTATAAGATCGTAATCCAACTTAATCCACGTAGATACAGCTTTAATTAACATTAATTTATTATAGCTTAAATTATGTTTTATTTAAACACGGAGGCGTATTCTAACTTTAAAACACGTTTTTACACGATCCAACTTCAATACAACCAAAATATGCATTACCTATGCAATACAGCCGAGTGCCTAAACGTCTGAATCAGAAATATCAGAATTTGCTTGAGAATTATTCCGACGCAACTCCAATACAACTTCAATATTGGTTTATTATTTGCTGTGTGTTGAAGTTAGGTTTGAGATAGATTGTGTTTTTAATGTATTGTTTATGTATTTTAAAAGTAGTATATGGCACAAAGCGTTGTGCACTCCGTTTTGTAGCGCCGTTGCAAGAAATATCCGTTAATTTAAAAAGATAGGATATAGGATATAATAACATTATTAACATAACATACATAACATAACTTTATTGCACACTTCAAAATAAAGAAACACACACATTATAAACAGTAAAAGTAGAGGTAAAACAATTGGCGATTTTGTCGCTAAAAAGCGATCTCTTCCAGACCACCTTTGGGTAGCGGAAACCATTGAAAATTATCAGAAATACGTAGGTGCTGGAAATGCAAATCAACTAAACATTTTTCAATGTAATTTACATATAAAGTAAAGATAAAGTATTTAACGGCATCCTATTAGCCCAGTCGGTACTCGGTAGTGACCCTACCTACGAAGCTGGAGGTTCCGGGTTGGAATCCTGGTCAGGGCATTTATTTGTGTGTTTATCACAGATATTTGTTCCTGCTGAGTTATGGCTGTTTTCTATGTATTTAAATATTTATCCATATTCGTCTATTATATATATCGTCGCCTAGTAATAACACAAGCCTTATTGAGCTTACTGGTGCCAGGTCGATTTGTGTAAGATTGTCCTATAATATTTATTTATTTATTAAAAGGTAATTACTATGGGTCAATATGATACGTCCAACGTTCTGACGTTGGTTTTCATTTTTTTGATGACTAAAGAAAAAATGAGGATTATTATATAAAAAATCCAGAACAAATCTTCATTTTAAAATTAGAATACCAATATCCGTGGCACGTGTGTTATAGTACTCATCGTGAAAGTTTCTAAAACAAAAGCTTTAAACATACATTTTTGACAACAACAATGACAAAGTTTTCTCGTATACTAAAAGCAGAGTTCAGGCGCAATATTAGGACACAAAGTTTTTTACTTAACAGCTTTTCACATATGAGTATGAGGTGCCCCAAAAAGCTTTGTTAAAATCCTGTAATAAGCCATCTTATAACCGTGGGTCACGAAGGTGATTCGTAGGAATAAAATACAAATTAAGTGGCATTAAGTTTAGATTGTATCTCTGTTTCTCTTATTAGAAGAAAAACATGATTTAATCATGCTAAAAAGAGTCACTTTCTGGGCATCTTAATATTATTTCATTAAAATTGATAAAATGCATTTATAACGACCGTTCGTGTGTCTACGCCAATGAATGGGTTCGGTTGCTAAGCAGACCCCAGGGTCAATTGAGCCGTGGCAACAAGCCAGTACAAACGTTTAAAAAAAGCTAATTTGGAACACTGCTTTCAGCAACACAGCTTTTTCTGCAGACTACCTATGCGTATGTCACATATTATTATTTCTGTAAACCTTTAAAATACTTCCCGGGAAAGCAATTTGTGTTGTTGTTTTAACGCACACTACTGCTACATTTAATTGCTACCTACGTTTTAATTAAGTTACACTATACTATGTTACTCAGTTAATTAAAAACGACTCGTTTGGTTCCATGGTGGGCCCACGCTAATTATTATAAAACGTTATACATAACACAGTGTGTCAGGAAGCCGTAATTGTGTCATCATAACGGCATCCTTGTTCTTCTGTTTTATCTATACATATAATAAAGCTGAAGAGGGTCGAAAGTCTGTACATGGAAGATAATCGAAAAAAAGTTGTCTGGGGATACTTAGAATCGATAACAGAACACGTTCCAACAATTTTTAGAATTTTTGTCTGTTTATCTGTTTATCTGTTTGTCTGTTTATTTGACCGCGCATCACGTGAAAACGGCTGAACGGATTTTGATGAAATTTTGTATAGAGATAGTTTGAGTCCCGGGAAAGGATAATATATAGTTTTGATCCCAAAAATCAACCCTGGTGGGGGTGAAAATGGGGTTAAAAGTTTGTATGGAGAATTTTTAACCGCTGAAACGATTTAAATAGAAATGAGTATGGAGATAATTTGAGTCTCGAGAAACGTCATAGGACAGTTTTCAAACCCTTGTGGGGGTGAAAAGGGGGTTGGAAGTTGGTATGAGGATTTTTTTACCGCTGAACTGATTTAGATGAAAATTGGTATAGAGATAGTATGGGTCTCGAGAAAGGACAAAGGATAGTTTCATCTTCAAAAAAGCCCCCCCCCCCCACCTTAAATTAGAACCGTAGGTCCAAAAAAATTGAAAAAAATAATGGAAGTGAAGTCTGAAAGGTACTTTCAATAAAAACTATCTATACATATAATAAAACTGAAGAGGATCGAACGTCTGTTCATGGAATATATTCGAAAGAAAGTTGGCTGGGGATACTTAGAATCGATAACAGAACACGTTCCAATAATTTTTAGAATTTTTGTCTGTTTATCTCGGAAATTATCCCTTAAGCGGATGCAAAAGGGGTGGAAGTTTACATGGGGAAGAAACAACCAATAACCGCTGTACGTATTTAGATGAAATTTGGTATTGAAATAATTTGTAATGTTTTGGTCAAGGTGTTCATATTTATAACATGTTACCCGTCGATGCTTTAAATTTGCCTTTACCCGCTCTTAAGAAATATTTGAAAATGTCATGAATGTCAAAGGGTTATTGCAGGTTCGAGGACTATATATGACGGACAAAGTTGCATGGCCCAAACCAAAAAACTACTACAAAATTATCTAACATTTATAGGACACCGTTTAGGTAGGAAAACATATCAAACGTTTTGTGAAGCAGTCAGATTAGGGTTTATTTTTCTTTATAATTAAACAATAGGTACATTATCTGTCTCTCAAGCTGTTCTGATATGTCTTCTTGAAGAACTACGCATTATTTTGCATCTTTAAGATCTAATATTAATGTATTACTGTTGTGAAAAAAATAAGTCCCGTCGAGTTTCTTTTCGGTCATAATACTTCTTGGGCCAGAGGTGTAGGGCTAGAACCGGTGGTAGTTTTGGAACGAAGTTCCTTCTCGGACGGTTCGCGGATGGCTAGGCGAAAAAAAGGCACGTGACCGTCACGAAAATGCGTCACGTCACGCAAACGCGACACCCATACGATTGAGAAACATGTAAAATGGAATGAAATAAAAAATATATAAAATAGAATAAAGTGAAGTGTAGTGAAAGTGAGAAGTGAAAAAAGTCGAGAACCTAAAAGTCAAAAATGTCAAAAATGGCTAAATTTCAAAAATTTCAAAAATTTCCAAAATTTCCAAAATTTCAAAATTTTCAAAATTTCTAACATTTCCAAAATTTCCAAAATTTCCAAAATTTCCAAAATTACCAATATTACCAATGTTACCAAAATTTCAAAAATATACAAAAAAAAAAATCACAAAATTTACGAAAAAGTCAAAAATAAAATAAAATAAAATAACATAACTTCGTTTCACTCGAGTGTTCCACGACACTCACGTATTTTATTTTTCTCTGACGTTCATTAGTGCATTAGTGCATTGTAATGTGCTTACATTGAAGAATAAATATCTTGATCTACACCAATATCATAAATCCTCTATTCCGCGTTCGGAACCGTATGTAATTACCACCATTATTACAACCAGTAACGTAACATCAGTGTATTATCTGTGTGGTAACAGTGTGGTAAAAACGTATGAAAATTAATGAAACTCTGCCCCCCAAAAAATATGATATAAAAAAGTATTCATTTTTGAGTGTAGTTTCATTTAGTGGTAATCGTAAAATATTTTATTAGGACTACTGTCCTCTAGCGTATTTATCTGTCAACTTTACTTCAAGTTCCGCCTCCAGGGTAGCGGGAGAGAAATTAGGGGTGAATTAGCCGCTTACTGACACAGACCGAATTCCACGCGGGCGGAGCCGCGGGCACAGCTAGTAACGTAATAAATCAGTGTGGGACTACCATAATATGTGCATACTAATGTCGTTCATCGGTAGTTTCTCGTAATTTACTATTTAACGTAATAAAAATATACTGTTTATTCTAAAGTATACAAATATTTTTATCTACACTCATACTGTAAGTACTCTAAAATGCGTTCAAAAACCGTAGACAATGACAAGCATTACAACAAACGATTTAACTATGATAAGTTTCTTATCTGCGGCTGTAACGTAATTTTAACGTTGCATGCTCAAATATTGTTAAGCAATGAGTTTCAAATTTGGAACATCGAATTTGATAACATAATGTTAGCGCCATGGCCAACTCGATTGGTCCCGCGCGAGCGCCGGCACAATCGAGTAGGCCATGACGGTACAATGGCGGTCATTCTATGGTTTCCGAACAATTAATTTAATATATATAATATGAGTGTAGATAAAGCAGTGTATGCAACTGTACGTAATTAGGCCTTAAAACACTCGTGTGATCTTATTATGAAATTCGCCTGCGGCTCATTTCATAAAACCACACTCATGTTTTAAGGACCCTTATTACGTAACAGTTACATAAACTACTATATTACTATTTTTTTTCATGTATCAAATTGTAGTACTCCATTTATGTGTAAAATTAATCAATTTGATATGCCGGGTTTATTAATTTCAAGAAATATTAAATTAAAGTAATATCTACTCGACTACGTACTACACCACCATAGTTTTATGTGTATGTGAACTACTGTATTAAAATGTGTTATTATATGACTAATATGAACTACTGCGTTAATAGGTGCCATCTTTTTACTTACACGTTCTCCCATTTCAGTAGGCAAGCGAATCCAAACCATTACTGTTAAACCACACAATTTATAGAAAAATTTAAAGATAACACAATTAAAATAGAAATATCACCAATAACACGCGCTAGAACACAATTACCATTGTATTTCAAAATCATTGGTAGTGTATTTAGTAGCTTGCATTAACTTCAGTGTCTTAGTGTTTTTAGTTGTAAAAACTTCTTAAGTATATTATCATGTAAGCACTTGTAATGCTGCAGGATTAGGCGTATCTTTCACGCTTGACTGACAAAACATTATGTTGTTCAGTCCAGGGCCGCGATTCGAAAAATAAACACACACCCTGGACAGACACAGCTCCAACCGAACTCAACCCAACTCAACCCAACTCAACTCAACGCTATAACGACATTGACATTTGCTATTCGAACAGATTTTCATTCAACATTGGTCTCACATTGGTCTCACATTGGTCACACATTGGTAGCATGTTGTACCAATGTGAGACCAATGTGTGACCAATTTGAGACCAATGTGAGACCAATGTTGAATGAAAATCTGTTCGAATAGCAAATGTCAATGTCGTTATAGCGTTGAGTTGAGTTGGGTTGAGTTGGGTTGAGTTCGGTTGGAGCTGTGTCTGTCCAGTGTGTGTGTTTATTTTTCGAATCGCGCCCCAGTGAGTCCTACCCACTTATCTCCCTAGACAGTTGATGTGCTCTATAATAGGTACTAAAGGTTCTTACTGGTGATATAATAGAATTTAATATTTTCTGTATTTTTGTAAGTAATATTTACGTTGGTATTTTTAAACGAAATTTGAGATGGATACTTTAAGCGCTGTAGTGATTATGTTGTTAAAGTCTATATTAATTTTTTTTGCCAATGAATTAAATATATCATAGAAAGTTAAAGCCTGACCAGAAATATATGGTTATTGTCAAGAGGGCGCTATTACTCTTATTTATTATTATATGGCAACAGTTATATATGGTTACAGTCAACAATCATAGCGCGTATTATTCTCTATGGTATGGTGACATCTTGATTTGTTTACCCGTCAGCTCTGATGTTAATATCAAAATGTTTCACTGTGAAATAGTTTCATTTCCCGAGCGTATTATTTACAGCAGTTTATTATATACACTATTTACAATGTTTCACTCTTGACTATGGATAATTTTGGGAGTTTTTGTCGATTATTATTTAATATTCAACACTTTATTTTTTTTTATTTTTTTTTTCTTTTCATTAATGGCTTTTACCCCTCGCCTATTTTAGCGAGGTGAATTCTGCCAATGTCAAGGTACGCTTAGGATTTTATTCATTTTCGTAAAATTAAATAAAAGCAACGTTGTTCGGTTAAGGCCTTGTTGATTGTAAAGTGATAGCCTCCTTACAAACACGTGGGTGGCTGGGACCCCGGATAACCGTTTGTTCAACTAAAGGGTGGTTACTCGCGTTTTCAGACTCATTTTTCATTAGCTGCACACTTGTTCGTTAGGTCACCGCACAATAAGCTATCAATATTATACACTGAACTACGTAAATGAGCAAAAAACAAAAAACTATTCCAAAGACGATGCAGCCATCTTGAAGCTCAAACGATTATCCACTTTATTATTATTCAAGTAAACTGCCATAATGACAGTGACAGCCCATCATGCACTCAAACATGCATAATCATCCTGTCGATACCCGTTTGAGCTTAATATGGTGACAGCGTGTTTAGAATATTTTTTTGTTTTTTTACTCATTTACGTAGTTCAGTGTGTAATATTGATCTCACCAAAAACATAAATGTAAAAAAGGAGAGCCAAGTTCAATACAAAAATTATGCTTGGCTGTGGGCTTCGCCGCAAAAAGAATGGAGATCTAAATGAGTGCCAAGTTCTATGCAAAATCCAAATATGTATTTATAGGAACAAAATAACATTATGAACAAGTATTAAACTCTATTTCTTTGCTTTATTGGATACCTATAACAATTGCTGTTATTTAAAAATGTGAGATCTTAAAGTAGGTTAGATTTGACTTGGCCAGTTTTCATCACATCAGTCATTTTATAAAGTTATTCAACATATATCTATAAAACTTTATAAAATGACTGATGTGCCAGGCCAGTTTATATATATATATATTTTTTTTTTATTCTGATAAAAACTGGCCAAGTCAAATCTAACCTACTTTAAGATCTCACATTTTTAAATAACAGCAATTGTTATAGGTATCCAATAAAGCAAAGAAATAGAGTTTAATACTTGTTCATAATGTTATTTTGTTCCTATAAATACATATTTGGATTTTGCATAGAACTCGGCACTCATTTAGATCTCCATTCTTTTTGCGGCGAAGCCCACAGCCAAGCATAATTCTTTTATTGAACTTGGCTCTCCTTTTTTACATTTATGTTTTTGGTGGGATATCATTACTTTTTGTAAAGAAAACTAGGCAGGTATTGAGATTTAATGTTTTTTCTTGCGTTTCCGCTGCATGGTTTTTTTAATGCTATTGTCTACATTCTCCCGCGCGCCGCCGACGACACACTGTTGGCCGGTCGTTTAGCGCGTATTACAAGTTTTTTTGTATGGGGACACCACTTATTATTTGACTTAACTTTATTTTTATATTTATAGCAAATATAATAATACATATATTGGGATAGTTTCAAATATCTGATTGTAACGGTTCCAACGATACAATTAAAAAAAGATTGTATGGGGACCCCCCTATTTTTTTACTTTTTTTATTATTAGATTTTTTTCCTACGCTTACACACAATTACCGAGCTGGATTCCAAATTTCATCCTTCTAGGTCATCTGGAAGTAGGTTAGGTTTAGGTACTATATGTCAGTTAGTGCTAAAATTTACGACTTTTTGACCTTCATATCTTTATAACCGTTTGAGCTAGCTTCATGAAATTTGGGCTTCTAGATGTCGTTATGGATATAATTAATATACACTTGGCGCTGGCTAGCCAGTTCCTTTGCTTGAACTTGGCTTGACACGCTGCCGCGTGTGTAGATAGCTTATTGTGCGGTGACCTAACGAACGAGTAGCGACACAACTAAAAAAAAATCTCAATTCATTTTATTGCAAAAACGACATTATAAACACTAACATTATCACGTGGCATAAAGACACCTGTTGATTTGTCGTTAGAAATTACCTAAATATGCAGGTGCCTTTTTTGCACTATCGCACCTTCGTAACTAACTTCAGTGCTATACCGCCATTTTTTGAGTTGTGACTCGACCGTCGATCCGAACGCGTGGCAGTGTTGTGAAAAAGGGCCATAAAACAAAAAAAAAGTTGTTTCATTTAGAAATATATAAGCAAAAGTGCCGTATTTGTACATGTGGCTGTTTTGAATTAAAATAAGTATATAAGTATTGTAGTTCTTTATACACAAAGGAGTCGTAATACGGAATGTGGCAGTTTTGATTTTAAAATGTACACTTAAATTGAGCTTTTCCAAAAACAAAACAGCCGTTTTTGAATTTGCAACCGTTTTGCATTAAAATATATTTGAATCGATCAATCAAAAGTGCCATATTTGTACATGTGGCCGTTTTGATTAAAAATAAATATGTATGTGTTATATTTCTTTATACACAAAGGAGTCGTAATACGGTATGTGGCAGTTTTGATTTTAAAGTGTGCACTTAAATTGGGCTTATCCAAAAACAAAATGGCCGATTTTGAATTTACAACCGTTAGCATTAAAAATATATTTGAATCGATCAATCAAAAGTGCCATATTTGTACATATGGCCGTGTTGATTAAAAATAAATATGTATATGTTATATTTCTTTATACACAAAGGAGTCGTAATACGAAATATGGCAGGTTTGATTTTAAAATGTGCACTTAAATTGGACATTTCCGAAAACAAAACTATCAAATTTGCATTTGCAACCATTTTTAATTCAGAATATATTTAAATCCATCAATCAAAAGTGTCCCATTCTTGAATAAGTTTGTTTTTCATTAATTTATTGTTAAAATATATAAAATAATTATAGAAAAAAACGTATTAATTTGTATTGTGTTCATTTTGCTTAAAAATATAGTAGAAAACAACCAAACAATTTTAAATGCTAAAATGAAATTTATACTTGTGTTTTTTTTTCTAATTTATATTAAATATTTTAATCTTGTAAATTTACAAATTTACTCGCTAACGGGTTAATTTTTATACGCTTTAATGAGCTTCACGTGAAACTAAGGTAGTTTGTATGATACCTAATTGACAATGAAACCAAATGTTAGAAGTTCATTTTAAACTACTTGTAAATGAAGCTTGGCATGTATTATTTAGTTCACGTGGCAGTACAATAATTTAGAATCTTGGAGCTGGTGATGGAGATAGGTACTGGCCACCTATCTCCATCATCAGCTCCAAGATTCTAAGTTACCAGTCAGTCTCTTAATGTTCAAACTGAATCCGCTGCTGCTCACACCCAGCCACTTGACATTTACTCAGCTCCTTCCAGCGTCGATGCTGAACCACCTAGTGTTTTAAGTGAACTACCCAGCGTTTGTGCCGATTCTCCTAACGTTGATGCTCCGTCACGCGGTAGAAAGAGAAAAGCAAATAGAGATGAGTGGAAAAGAAATAAATCAAAATTGTTAAAAAATAGCGGCCAAGCTTATTTATACGTACTATTTTTTATCATACAAGTACTCCTATACACCTGTTGATTTGTAATTGAAAGATTTATAATTTTCAAAGAGACTATCTCGCATATCCATGTTCGGACAAGTAGTAAATGTAAAGAAAGAAGCTTTGTTTGGTTTATTTTTGTTAAAAATAATATTTCCATGTCTAAGACATGATTTTTGTTTGATTTTTATTTAATAAATGCTTATCTTTTTGTATTTGTGGCCTTTGGTTTTATAAAAATTATCAGAGTTTATGTTATTTTTTTATGCAAAACGGACGTTTACGCTGATAAAAGTTTCTACGACCCAATTTACTTTCTAATGACCAAACACATCAAAAGAGGGTTAGAATACCTACAATTTGATATATGACACATATAATATTAATATACTAAATAAAATTTCAATAACAAAAAACCAATATAAAATCTTTAAACTGCTCTCCTGTAAAAAAGTACATTTTTGACTTGTGTCGCTTTTGTATTTAATGGATGAAGTGTGCAAAATTAGTCTCAAAACGCGCGTAACCTCCCTTTAGTTGAACAAACGGTTTTCCGAGGTCTCGGCCACCCACGTGTTTGTAGGGAGGCTATCACCTTACAATCAGCAAGGCCTCACCCGAACAACGTTGCTTTTATTTATATTACTAAAGATTAATAAATTCAAACGTATACACCTCAACATTGGCAGAATTCACCTCGCCAAAATCGCCAAAAGCCATATATTAAAAAAAAAACATCCTGTCATTAAAATGATTGCCAGTCTACGAAATTAGTTCCAATGAAATTCCGCAACGTAGCGCATGATCATATATTTCTGGTCAGGCCTTGCAAATTTTTAAAAACGCTTGTTTTAATACACTATAAATAAATATTGTAAATTTTTAGCTAAAAAAAATGAAACATGGTTCTCTAGTACAAATGAACGTTACCTAATAAGACTAAATCTAATGTGAGAGTGATCAAAAGGGTCTACTTAACGTAGTTACAAGAACGTGTTTGATACTGAATTGACACGAGGATATTGGGGAAAATCTCATTCCCATGTCGCTGCTCCCTTTTGTTGTTAAACTTGAGTAAATGAGTTACTGTTCTTTTTTTTTGCGCATTTGGGATAGCGTATTATGTATAGTTTAAATAGTAATTTTACGAACGTAATTAAAACTTTAATTAAGGTTAACATACAAATGACTTAAAAATATAACAATAAAACTAGAACTAAAATAAATCTAAATAATTAACTCTAAAAAAAATTAAACTAAAACTAAATTATATCCAAAAGAGGCACCTGCGGCAAGGTACCGAAGATTCTGGCAGCATTTCCTCTCTGAATTGCTAAACTTATTCGTTGAGCCAACTCTTCGGTCTCCTGTGGCATCTCTGAGTCATCAGTGACTCAGAGCGCTAGGGCATAATTTACGTAATTAGTTGTTAGACTCTTTTAATTAAACTAAAAACAAGTGATTCATTGTTTTATAACGTTATAAAACTATTTTTGAAATTGGTAATGTAATATGACAACTCTGATTTTATGAACTAGCTCTGCTTGCACCAGACACGTCCGCGTACAAACATATAAACATGCGAATTTTGGCTTTTGTATTATTAGTAGGATTAAATATATATAACGTTAAACTTTAAGCTACATTACTATTGTCACTTGAAAACGGCAAAACACCGTACCTAACGATTTCTAAATTATACCTATTTTGGCAATTACATTTGGTTATTACTTCGTGTATGAATAATTGCTCGCGTGACATAAAATTGCTTTTACCGAACACAAGCATAATTATTTAATTACTTTGACCTACCTTTATAGTTTCAGCTCAGTGCATCCACTTGAAAAATGGTTTTGTTGACCTCATGTTGTATAAAAGCATTCTATATCACTTCACATGCAATGACACGCTATTTATACACACTGTAGTTAAGTCTGCTGTAATTCTGCGGTTATTTAATGCAAACTTTTAATTATCAACACGTATGGCGTGAAATTTAGCAGCATATTTTATGTAATCAAGTTAACGTTATTTTATAAATAATGTCCCCCACATTTCGATTTTTTGCAAATGTGTCCAGACAATTGAATTATAAGTAGATCCCTAAATTAACTTTTTAGGTCGCTTGCTAATACTTTCAGCCTATTTAAGCCATTTTTATGTGTCTATTAACAGGGACTTAGTATCAGACTATCAAAAACAACTTTCGTTTCAAATGTATACAAACCTACACAGAATTTAAGAGTAAAGCCACATGAATATCTCCCAGAAGATTAAAGTAAAACACTCAACAGCTAAATTAAGTAGAATCTAATCTGAAAATCCCAAGTAGATCGCTTGAGCCCTCGTACCCGTAGTTCAATCTTAAAGCGGTCCAGACACTATCAGTATAATGTCGTTATTTCTGTACCCTTCCTTTTCTATGTATAAGAATGATGAGAGGGATGAGTAGAGAAATAATGTCATTATTTATAATAACTAGTGTTTGGTTCCTATAACCCAGTATTGTACAATTCGATCCTAAGATAACTGCGCCCCTTGCCCGTATTAGAAATTAAAGTAGCTAGATTACTAAAAAGCGATCTCAAATTGGAATGTTCTGTAGGGACAGAGACCTCGGCCGTGGCTGTCCGTGTTGCTTAAATGGTGTGGTGCGCAGGATGTCTGCTGTCTCCTGGATCGATGCTTCCAATATCCACGGCGGAGTGCCCGAGACTGCGGCTGCCAATTTGCACTGCTTCATGCAGCGCCTGAGGACCAGGCTCCGCAGGGTAGCTAGCGCATCCCTGCCCGCGAGGTCTCGCGGGCATGCCCTCACTGCGATTGCCAGTGCTCCGGGTGTGATCACCAAGTAAGCCACACGCTTACAATGCGCAAGCTGGTCACGCACAGCGTTGGGGGAGCGATCATTTTCCAAAAGTCCATGGTTGCTTCACTGAGGCGGAGGGAGAAAGGTCGTTTGAGCGTTTTGATTGCATTACTTTGGTGGACCTATTTTTGGTGCATTGACTGCTTTTTTTATTGCGTTATGGGTTGTTTGGTAATAGTATTTAATTTCTACCAAACAACGTCATAATGTCTTTCTAGTTGTACGAAAAAATAAGCCCACAAAAGTGTTCCAAGACAAACAATCAAACAGTGAAATCAAATGGAGAATCCGCTTTTGCGAGCATATGATGGTTACGTTTATCGCTTAATATTGTTATTATATAGCTACCATCTCTTACCACTAAGTCAAAGGTGGATGCTTATTTTGTCATTATCATTTGATAAGTGCCATCATATGCTCTCGTTTTAAGCGAAACGCAGCGACATGCTGGAATTGACCAATCACAACACACCACCGCGTTGGTTTTTTTAAATTAAATGTCATTGGCCAAATCCTGCATGTCCTTTCACCAATCCGCCTTAGAGGAGAAGCTTTTAGTTACACTTCCGTTGGCTATAAGCTTACCACAAGAGCAATGTGTCGAAGTAACCTTTGACCTTTGATCACACTCAGACGGAGTGTAATGTTCCACACATTTAAATATCAAGTACTCGAATAGAACAGTGCACGGTGTCCAAACCAATAACAATACAAACTGATAAATTGTAAACCATATTCCAATGAGAATAGGGTACACGAATGGTTAGTCATGTTCCTGTTGGTTTGTAAGATGTGTGATCAAAATGTCAAAGATTTTACCAGTAATATACAAGCACACTCAGGTGTATTTATTTTTATGGATTTTTCGGAACTGATTGCAAGGATTCGTCTTTCATCATCATCAAGCACTCGTGTGTCACGTATTTGCTACTTGTTTGCGCACTATCATTGGAAAATAAATCCTGGTTTAACGGATCAAGAGCCAATCACAATTGAACGTGTTTCACACCCAGGCACTTACACAATTTGCACTTGAGGAGAATTAAGCCAGAGCTACGAAACGCTCGCTCTAAACATGTACGCTAGACGCTCGTCCAATGTATGGCGGCGTCTGCCGTCATCCGCTGACCACCACATATTGGTTGAGCGATGACCGTGCATGCTTGGAGTGTGCGTTACATGGCTCTCAGGTTAAAAGAACGTTCAACTAACAACACTCTACGAATGGCATCTACGTGCGTTCTTTTTAAAATTTGTCTATAAGTGTAATTATTGTTGGCCGTTACTTAGAACTAAATTTTAAGTTTTGCGCTTCAATACTTTTTGTGTCCGGATCTCGACACTTAAAAAAATTTAATAATAGATTTCAAAGTTGACTTCAAGGCGGCGGACAAAATATATGTAGGTATACAAGGTATTTAGAACGTTGACCTGTCGCTAAAAATATAGGTTTCTGTGGCTGAGGCTGTTCATTGCCAACACACACGCACATTGGCTACATATGTACAGTTACCTGCAATTAATATAGATAGACTAGAACTGTAGAGCCTATTCCGATTTTAAAATATGATACCGACACGATACTGATATATGACAATGAATACGGGTGCGGTAGCCCTCACTGAGTATGACTAAAGAATGACCTGCGATTATTATTATGTCGGTACCATTTTTTAAATCTGAATATCCCTCAGTCACGTAACGGGGCAGGTCGATTTTAGGCTTGAAGTAGAAGATCTTTGTGGATCTTTGGATGTGTAAATAATTATTAGACTTCTACACATTTTAATTATTATGGCATGTTTATTATTTTGTTACAGTGTGAACTTAATAATTTAATTATCAGTAATATTTGTTTTCTTCGATAAAAAAAAAATATCCTGTGTTCGCTAAAATTCATGTTAGATGTCCAGAAAATTGTACAAGTATTCAATGAGTTATATTTTTATTACTGAAGTATAGACAGTAATAGTTTATTCTAAAAATAATAAACTTGATTTACTAAAATTCTGATATTGTACTTAATGCAGTTGCAAGTTATTCAAGTGCTAGTTAAGTCGTAAATAAAATTTTATTCAAAACTTATTTTAAAATTCCTATTCACGTATGTTAATGCTCGTGTAACAAATGTAATGTCATGCTGTCTGGCCTATAATTTTATTTCATGGCCAGACTGAGCATGCAAAATAAGCGCAATTCTGCTAAGTCGAATGGCGCTATATCAGAAAAAAATAACTTATACCTTAAATTACAGCAGTCCCATTTTCAAGAGAATTCGATGTTAAGATAGCGCCATTCGACTTAGCAGGGCAGAATTTTAGACGTCGAGTTGCGGAAAACAGCCCGCGTTAACCTTAGGCCTGACTGCTGCATTGCTAGAGCTCTTGGTGTTCCAAATTTGAGCCATAATCACTCTTGTTATGGTAATAGTCCCAGAGAGTTATGCAATATTTTTTTTGTTTTTGGGGTTTCTTAATTTTGAGGGAAAATATTTATAGTAAGTACACATCCGGATGTGGGTTTGGCGTCTCATGGGAAAACATCGAAAGAAAATAAAATCAATGAAGAATAAATAAATATTATGGACATCTTACACAAATCAACCAAGTCCCACAGTAAGCTTAATAAAACTTATGTTGTGTTAAATACAGAGAAAACATCCATAACTCTGGAAAAAAATAGCCGTGATAAATTTACAAATAAATGCCCTGACCAGGATTCGAACCCGGGACCTCCTGCTTCATAGGCAGGGTTACTACCGACTAGGCTAGGAGGCCGTGTGAAGAAGTTTTAAGTATAGTACAAGAAAAAAGAAGTTTGTTGAGAACCATAGACAACAGGAGAGGAAAGATGCTTGGACATCTGCTACGACACGACGAATTTATATGAAACATCACAGGAGGTATAGTTGAAGTAGAAAGGAAACCAGGGAAGCCAAGGAGAGCATACATAGATATATACAAGTAAAGGAAACATTAAACGTCGTGGCGTATCAGGTCGTGAAGGCAAATGACAGACAGGCATGGAAATTGCTCCACCGACAAGAACCGAGCTCTTAAAATACATGATGATGTTGTTACCGATTTCAAAGACACACTATTTGGTTAGTTGAGCATGACGTAACACGTGACAAACCGTTCGTTTCTTACTACTACGATGTCAAAAAAAGAAGTATGCTATATTGGCATGTGATACGCTATAAGCGCGACGATGAATAGGTACAGTCGCCATCAAAAATATCGGAGCGGCGAAGGTACTCAAAAATATCTGAGCTTGATAATAGAGACCTTGCCAACTCAGATATATCTGATGGCGACTGTACACAAGTTTGTTTGCATTTATTCTGTAGGCGATAACAACAGCATTCAAGAATCAGCAGTCCATGCACTTATGTCGACGAGTTTCTTTTTAATGCCCATGCCGTTGTGCAGTCCAAATGCCGGGCTGTATAAAGGCCGTTTTATTTTTACGACCGTAAAGAGTCACGTCACAAAGTTACACGCTACCATTTACATCAATTAGGTTACGTTGTTTACAATGGTTTTAAGTATTAACTTGCTTTGAATGGTATTTCATTTAGCTTGTTTTAGTAACTACCGTAATTATTATTTTGACAAAAACGGGACTTAAGAGTCCGGTAACGATTTGAAAACGAAAATCGTTAATAATGAAATAACGCACACGAATTGTAATTATTTATTTATCGTATGGCAAGTAGGTACACTGTGTTAGCTATATTACTTATATTCTAAATTTGCATTTCCCCAAGTAGTCAATAGTATTTGATAAGATAGTTTGATGTATTTTTATGGAAAAAAATACATCAAATACTTGGGTATTAAATAATTTATTATTATTTAATACCCAAAAACTCAATTCTTGCAGAGCTTGTTTAGTGCGGACGTTGATTCCTGAAAACTTGTCGCTTGATTTTTTATAATTATTTGGTATGATTTCCAATATGTTTTATATTATTTGATTGAAGCATAAAGCCAAGTTTATTACTACATTTAAAAAAATATGAAATACCTTAATACATTCCAAAAAATACTACCTCAACTTCGTCTTTTTTTTCTTGAAATTGCTTTAGGTAAACATACTCTTGCTTAAAAAATATTAAACGACTTATTTACCAACCTATTTATATATTTTACATACTAGTTTAACTTCATATTAATCAATAAAAATCTTACTCTTTTCACCTCTCCAAGCGAAAATCACGAAACAGCTGTTAGATTAAGGTGAATAATTTATAAATAAAACATAAAATCTAAACATTGTTCCACTTATACAGTTAAGAAAGATACGATCTTTCAATATATGTTTACAAACTCATAGTAATCTTATTAGTTACTGTAAAATAGTATCAAAAAGTTGAACGAAATGGAAAAAAAACTTTACCGGACTCTTAATGGCGTACACTTACTTTTATTAGTTTTCTGACGTCTCGAGCGTATCGTAAAGCTCGTGGTAGCAGGCAGACTGGCCAGGAATTTTATCAGCATCTCCTAGCTGCGCGGATGTCGTGAGTGTTGGGTACAGGCAAAGTGGCAACCCTAGCGTGAGCGCATTCACGCTATGATCGAGACCAAGTGCGGGTAGTTCGAAAAACCTGCGCAGCTGCAACCACGAGAGTTACAACAGGCTCGACACGTCAGGAAAATAATAAAAGTAAGTGTACGCGATTAAGTCCCTTTTTTGTCAAAATAATCTGTGAAAATCGTGTGAAAATAACTACCGTAATGTTGGACAAAGGCCTCCTCTGTGTCTCTTCACTCTACCCTGGTGTTTGTCATCTCTTTTACGGTCTTCCTGCACCCTGACCTGCTCCGCAGTGCTGTCTTTTTTAAGGGCCAAGGGTACCTTAATATATATTAAGTGGATATCTAAGTACTTATCGATTAAGATTACTTACTTATAAGGTTTCAAGAAAATATACGTTTTCTGGTCTGAAGGCGGTATTCGAGCTTCGAAGATTTAAACTTAATTTGATATTGATTAAACATGTTTTTGATTGAAATGCCATTTCAGTAATGAATTATTTTCTGAACACGTTTAAACTCGATCCCACTTCAATACAACTCCAATGCATTAACTACGCAATACATCTAACGCCTAAACGTCTGAATCAAAAATTTCAAAATTTGCTTAAAAAATATTCCGACGCAACTCCAATACAACTTCAATATTGGTTGATTATTTGTTGCGTGTTGGAGTTATGTTTGAAAAAGAATGTGTTTATAAGATATTGTTTGTGTATTGTAAAATTAGAACACTTAATTCTTTTACAGTGTTTACCTAGAAGTGATTGTGTCATCATTCCCTAAAAAATTTAGCTTGTAAGTTTTTGAACAATATTTCGATGTCAACAATTGTTGGTGAACCTTAATAAAAAAAATACAGTCTTATATTAGCAAATGATTTAAAGTGTATATGGTTATATTACAGATGTTTTGTACAGGACCTACCCAATCAAGGCCTTCATCTGTAATTTCTTAATTGATTCATTCATCTTAGAAAAAATAGTCATACAATTATATGGATTTAAGTTTAGATTAAGAAAATATTACATTAAGACCTTATTTTAGTACTAATTTGCAATTCACCCATTTAAGCTTCTGATAAATGAATCTAGTTATTGTTAGCGTTATAGAAGCGCTGCCTTCTCTTTAATAACGACGTTAATCGACAGTTAACGTGATATAATGTGACTATAACGTGATATACAAGACGTGTCAACGCAATCGCTGCAGGTGTGCTGCGGAGCATTAAATTTCCACGGGTGGGTGGTAGCTTCCATAGATTAGTGAGTAGGTAACTATCATTGGTATAGCCCCACACCTTATGCTATTGATAGAAGGGGTACCAGTAAACCTTTGATACTTAATGACTGCTAATTAATAACCCTAGTGACCCTGACTACGAAGCAGGAGGTCCCGGGTTCGAATCCTGGTCAGGGCATTTGTTTGTGTGTTTATAACAGATTTGTTTCTGAGTTATGGATGTTTTCTATGTATTTATCCGTATTTATCTATTATATATATATCGTTGTCTAGTACCAACGACACAAGCCTTATTGAGCTTACTGTGGGCCTAGGTCGATTTGCGTAAGATTGTCCTATAATATTTATTATTATTTATAATACAGTTAGTACAGTCCTTTTTTTATATTATCCTGATATTATTAGTTAAAACGGTGAATTGTATTAAAATGATATCTGACATAGCCACTTTTAGGAAAAATAGTAGGTAAAGTGTTTTAGAGCGCTGGTGACCTGGCGGAAAGACGTCCGACTTTTAATCCGGAGGTCTCGGGTTCAACCCCCGGCTCGTACCACTGAGTTTTTCGGAACTTATGTATGGAGTATCATTTGATATTTCCTAGTCGCTTTTCGGTGAAGGAAAATATCGTAAGGAAACCGGACCTAATCCTGATATGGCCTACTTTTCTCTGGGTTGGAAGGTCAGATGGCAAACCTAGTGCCTAAGTGAATTCATAGGATTAGGTTGTCAAGCGGGCGTCAAGCCGGGAAAAACACTGGGAGGAAGAAGGAGGAGTATTGTTGTATTTTTCCCGAAAGGATCGATTAGTGGACTTTTATTTTAGTTGATTAAAACAGGCACATTTCTTGCAGCGTCTGTCTGTCTCATCATCAAATAAATTCCATACTGGCTCATTTGTATGTTGACCTACGAGATTTATGTTCCACGCGTTCAAGGATCAATGTGGGTTGATTTCAATGAAATTGTCGATGCTGCCGGCATGTTGACTCAAACATAGCTTAAAGTTTCAGCTAGTAATTAAATATTAATGTGAAATTATTCACCGAAAGCGGAAAAAAGTGGCAATAACTGTCTCAGACTGAATGAATTAATCCCCTTTTGTGTTTTAAAAACGTTTTCTGAGTTGAAATGGCTGGTCGAGCGAGGTCAAAACGTTATATTTTTACAGTACACAGATTGAAAGTAGAGGCAGTCAACATGCGGTCTTATCGGTAGAGAGCGATCTCTTCCAGACAACCTTGGGATAACGGCAATAGTAGATAGTCGAAAATAATCGTATGAGTAGGTGCAAGGCAAAAGGAACAGCGAAAATCCAGTAAATAATAACAAAAAAATATAATACCAACCAACCAATTTAATGTAAGCATAACGAAATTCTATGTCACTAGGGCCCGTATTTTAACTTTAAAACACATATACCTATAGACACGATCCAACTTCAATACAACTCCAATGCATTAACAACGAAATACAGCTACCGCATAAACATCTGAATCAGAAATGTCAGAATTTGTTTGAGAAATATTCCAACGCAACTCCAATACAACTTCAATATTGGTTGATTGTTTGTTGTGTGTTGGAGTTATGTTTGAGATAGGTTGTGTTCTTAATGTATTGTTAATGTATTTTAAAATGAGAATCCGGCACTAGTTCTTACATTTTACCGGAAACATTGTTTTATGATGGTATACTTGTACGGGCACTTACATTTTGTAAAAGATAATAATTATAAATCAATCTGTCAAAGGAAAGTCCTGAATAAGCTACTTGCCACTTATCTGACGAATAAAGTAATCGTTGGCGTTTCTCAATCTTCAAATAAGCTTAACTGGTAGATAAAGTTTGCAGGTAGTTTTATCTGGCAGTTAATTTATTTGTTAAAGCTATCCAATACTTTACTTGAACACTGTGAAATAGGCCCTTAAGATGACTAAGGGTGGGTTGCACCACGCTTATTGAAATTGAAATTGAAACTTTTTATTGCAGACCGTGGTCCATATTTTGTTAGTACTACATGATTTATTTACATTCTATGATATATACTTATTCTATAGTTAGTAAGCGATGACAATACAATACAAACAAAAATAAAAACTAAGAACTTAAGAACTACTTACATGCTAGATTGGGCGGCTGCTCTTACATGGAGCTGCATCCAGTGCTTCTGGAATGGGCAGTCCAGCCTGTTGGTCACCAAGGATAGGATGCCATTGGTGCCGCCGCGAGCACGCTGTGCCAGAGATGCGGTGCGTTTGCGTATAATCGCATGGAACCCGTCAGTGCGTGCTTCCGCAAACATACCAGACGCACTGCAATGTCGCGGCAGCCCCATTAGCATCCTAAACCCATTATTATACTGAACCCTCATCGTGTTCAGCGTTCTCTGCGTATACTTCACCCACAGGCTGCACGTGTAGAAGTTTTGACAGAATGCCTTAAAAAGCGAGATTTTTACTTGTCTTGTACATCGTGCAAACCTGCGGGCGAGCATATTACACCTTACCGCTAGAGCTCTTCTCTCCCTCTCAATGTCTACTCCGTCCGATAAGTCATCGGTTAACCAGTGGCCAAGGTACTTAAATTGTGACACACGCTTAATCACACTCGCGTACAGGAACGCTGGTGGCACATTACCAATGTGACCACCTTGCGGCCTAAACACAAGGAGCTCTGTTTTTTTGGTGTTATACCTAAGCCCATGGATCCCCGCATATGTTTCGCAAATTGCAAGGAGCTTATTTAGAGCACTGATTGCGGGAGTCAGCAACACCATGTCATCTGCATAACTTAAATTGTTGACGAAGGTGCCGTCAACAGAGCAGCCGACTTTAGTGTTGCTGAGTTCCACAATCAGGCTATTTATGTACAAGTTGAAGAGTTTAGGTGATGTTAACCCACCTTGTCTAACCCCGCACTTCAACCTGTACTCATCCGAATAAGCTCCCGCCCATCTGACAGTATTAGTCTGGTTTTGATACCAGAAGCGAAACAGCTCCGTGACTTCATCCGGGAGATCTGTCTCACAGCGCAACTTTCTCCACAGTACATCATAAGCCACGAGATCGAACGCTTTTGAGAGGTCCAGGAAGCACGCATACACCGGTGTCTTCCTGGTTGTATAATATTGGACAGTGTGCTTGAGGCATAGCACCGCTGCCTCAGTGGATAGCCCGGGTCTAAAGCCAAACTGGGCGTCATGAAAAGAAAGGTGCTTTGTTAGGATGCGATCAAGCAAACACGAGCTTAACGCGAACTTATCAACGTTAAATATGGCGACAGAGCTGTCATCCCGTAGAAAACTGTCCAACTTTTCATACAGGATTTTTTAACGATGACGTTGACGTTAACAGGCGGTTTGATGCAACCGGCCCTAATACTTATAAATTACAAAAGTATTTTTTGTTCGAAACCTGCTTTAAAATGGAATCACAGAACAACTTTCTAACTAGTACTTACTTTATAAAACAAAAAGAAAAACAAAATAAATATTTCGAAGACACTACAAAAACGAAAGGAAAACACGCTTCGTCATTACAAACGAAGCAGAATATAGAATTAACTGAAAACTACCGCCAACAAGAGCCTAGCTGTTTAATATGTGATGACTTGACTTACTAAACGTAGCTACCGTTGTGGCATCAACGTGTGGCATATTGTGGCGTTCCCTGTGGCATATTTGAGACTAGGCAAACTAACTGGCAACGTCTGTGGCCTTTACCCCAGCCTTACATTCTGATTGCTTTCCAAGCATGCGAGAGTATTTATACGTATCAGGTTAACTATTACAAGGACAACTAGCCTATCTGCTCGCGACATCCTCTACATCGTCCCCGCCCGCCCGACGTTTCGACAGCTAATTACTTTTAGGTTATACGCGGATATTTAATTTAATAAATCCATTTCGTAGTTTATGGATTTTGTCATGATACTGGTTTTTATAAAATTTCAGGCGCTCGCGTAGCATTATGAACAAGTTGCCCGACGACTGAATAACTCATTCCAGTCACGTATTCACTATTTGAACACGCATGGCATAAAATAGAATTTTCAGGCTCTTGTTTTACCCTACATGGTAGTTACATATTTTTTACTAAAACTAACAAAAGAAAATTAAACTTTGGGCAGCCAACGGGAACAAGAGCCAGTTGGGACGTATAATATATGCAGGCTAGCGAAAATTAACTTTTCACCTTGGGCGTTAACACTTGAACCCCTCACTACGCTCTGGAGTCAACTTTAGAATCCCAAGCGTAGCGAGTATTATAGACTCCATCGGTTCGTTTGGGATTAAATACACGCCCTCGCCGTATATATTTCATTTTACTCCCTTGTTACACAATCTACTATTGTTTAGTACTTGGTATTTATAGTTTTAATTAGACACACATAATTAGACACCTTAATCCAACACAAAGAAGCTTTAAAAACACTGATTCTTTAAAAAAAAAAACCGGCCAAGTGCGAGTCGGACTCGCGCACCGAGGGTTCCGTACAAACCTGTAGGTATATAATTAAAAGTTCACCCATTGCATTGACATAGAAAATTGATTTTGTTACAGCTTAAAGGTATTATAGACCTGAGTATTTGATATGAATTTCAATTTAATACCTCTACGCGTTTACGAGGAAACAGGTAGTAAGTTTAAAATTTAAAAAAATATTTTTTGTATGATTTTACTAAAAATGTCTACTTTTCTTAATTTTTCCTTTGTCTGTGCTATATGAAGTTTCTTCGTGCCAAGTTTCAAGTTTCTGAGTTTACGGGAAGTACCCTTTAGGTTTTGAGTTTCTTGCGAGTACTCAGTTTTAAAATATGCGACTTAAATAGCTATTTCTTTTGATTTCGTTGACATAAAAGTTTGGTTTTGCTACATCTGAAAGGTCCTATAACCCTGAGTATGTGACATGAATTTCAATTTAATACCTCCACGCGTTGACGAGGAATAAGGTAGTAAGTTTATAATTTAAAAAAATATTTTTTTGTATGATATTACTAAAAATGTCTACTTTTCGTAATTTTTCCTTTGTCTGTGCTATATGACGTTGCTTCGTGCCAAATTTCAAGTTTCTGAGTTCACGGGAAGTACCCCGTAGGTTTTGCGAGTGCCGAAAAACTAAAATTTGCAGCATAAACGACTGTATCTTTTGATTGCGTTGGCTTTTAAGTTTGATTTTTTCACAGCTCCAAGGGACAATAGACCCGAGTATTTGGTATAAATTTCAGCTTGTTACCTCCACGCGTTCCTGAGAAAAATGGTCTTGACAGACAGACAGACAGACAGACAGACAGACAGACAGACAGACGGACAACAAAGTGATCCTATAAGGGTTCCGTTTTTTCCTTTTGAGGTACGGAACCCTAAAAACACGATGGGGGTAAAAAGTTTACGGTCCGCCTCATGATATAAATAACATATAGATGTAGATAAATACTTATATACATAGAAAACATCCATAGCTCAGGAAAAAATATCTGTGATAAACACACCAATAAATACCCTTACTAGGATTCGAAACCAGGACATCCTGCTGCTGGTCGGACTGGGCTAGGCCGTTAAAATGTGGTCAATTTTATGGTTAGTCAAAGTTTACGATTCATGAACCTCGCAGTTTTCTTCCATTTAGTTTTGTTTACATGTTATCAGCTTTTGCTCGCGACATCGTACAAAAACATTTAATTAAACCACAAAAAACCACATAAAATTCCCCCATTTCACTTCATCAAAGCATTATTTCCATTATAAACCTATCATAAGTAATATATCCTTTCTTGAGTCTCAAACTACCCTACCTCCTTAATTAATTTCTTCTAAATTAGTTGAGTTACATGCACATTTATAACATTAGTAGAGTAAACGAGGTTTACAATACGCTTGAATTATCTTAAACCAGCAATATTCACGTTACGGTGCGTTTCTTCAAGGGCCCTCTAAAAGGAATCACTTCCAACCATAAAATCTAACAATCTCATAAAGTACCCGCCATGGGTTATTAAATAGCAATGGTCGTCATTAACATTAACCCTAACCTTCATGGATAGGGAAATAAAGATGTTTACTGCATTAACTGTGTGTGGTTGTGTCAGAGAGGTAACATTAAATGTGGCTATGTCACGAATGATCATCATTTTTTTGTATTCCTTTTTTTAAATACTGGAACAATAAATTTACGATTTTCGGACTCTTTACTTTACTTTATGCTGTAAAGCGCGCGGTTGTTTTATGCGTCGACCGCAGCGTTACTGGGGCATCGCAGCGTCAAACGCACCACGCAGTGCGTTTGACGCTGCGGTTCCCATACTACGGCACAAACGCATGCGTGTAACGCTGCGGTCGACGGATAAAACAACCGCGCGCTTGAGTCTTTCCTTCTCGTCCTTCTTGCCAAATTTCATGATTCTAGGTCTAAGGCATTTTTTTTCTTGTGAAGGACAAACAAAGTAACGATTTTCGGAGTTTTTCCTTTACTTGTGCTGTAAGACCTTTCTTTATGCCAAATTTCATAATTCTAGATCTATGGGAGGTTTTGTAAGTTTTTAATCGCAAAAAAAAATCTTGTGATAAAACTACAAATCCTTCAAATGAGTATTCAATAATCCTCCAAGTCATTTAAAAGTAGGAAAATTCTTTATATTTTTAATTTTTATTATTCAGTTGTTAACTGTTTTATATTTTGTAACATTGTCATAAAAATTTTCTTATTTGGTATGAAACGTAGGTGTAAACTAATTTCAGAATTAGATATAATTTGTGTGCATTCCAAATTCTTAAAAGGCTACAAATCTGTTAAATGGTCACTCAAAAACATATCACAGTAATAAAGCTACGGTTCCTTACAAAATATAGCCCTTTTTGTTTGTTTTCTTTCACAATATTTCTATCCGCAAAACCACGTCACTAAATCTTCCCCGCAGCGTATGCAAATATCTATTTACAAGCAAAAACCAAAACGACTCAGTTTTATTTCTTGTGGATCGAGTGCTTGTCAATGACCGTTCCATCGAAAATTGAGGACTTGTCTGCATTGTCATGCAAAACAAACTCTAATATCTTAGCAGTAAGTGTTTTATGTGATATGGAAGATTGAAAACGTGTCTGCATTGTCACGCAAAAATATACTCTAATGTTTTGATAATAAGTATTAGCAAACGTTTCCGTGTTTGCGGTTGGAGTGGCTCCGATATGTCGCTGTCACAAATATTGTGCGCGTGACATGAGTATGACACTTTAGCGACACGCGAGTTATCAACAAAAGCCTCAAAATGTTTGATGATTCAGTGACGTTAATACAAAATCTTTGATGGGTTTTCTTTATAGTATAAGAGCTCACGACACTAAACCTAGTTCGATAAGCGTCCTAGATCTTACTAGACTTAGACTAATATGGAGTTTTAATGGGGGAACACGAAATAGTGATGTTACAAAGCAAGAGAACTGGCGGCGTATTTAAATTTTATTTGAAGAAAAAAAACCGGTTTCTAGTATGATATTGATAAGACTCCCAGGTTTGCTTTGTTCCTCGATGCAGAGGAAGGGTAGGCCTATACGTTAATGCAGTGCTGCAAGGTCAGCAAGTGCTTGGCCTTATCAGTGGCATCATAAGATTGTAGCTTCGCCAAAACCTAGCTCCTATATTTTCATAATATCAACGTATAGAAAAGTAGAGGTAAAAGAATTGGCGGTCTTATCGCTAAAAAGCGATCTCTTCCAGACTACATCTGAATGATAGAATAGAGTGGTAGAAAATGGTAGGACTGTCGTACGAGTCAGTGGGAGTGGTATATTGCGTAAAGGTGAAGTTATGGTCGATGGGAGTCGGTGGAAGTTGACGGTACGAAGTTCGACGGTTCAACTAGTAATATTTATCCCCAAAGTTATGATACAAATATATCATACATTTTATAAAAGACTATAATATATAAGCAACAACTTAATAGGGTTGGAAATTAATTTAATTTAATTAAATATGCATTATTTTTATTGGATGCCTGCAAGAACCACTACACTGTCGAAATATATAATGTATAATAATAATGTTACACGAATACGTTCTTACGGTTGCTAAGGTATTTTTATGTTATTATACAGGATGATTCATGAGACGTGAGCAGGCTTAACACTACGGATTCAGTTAATAATAAGCTATTGTTTGATATCAGTATTAGTGTGATAAGAGCAAAAAAAAAAATTTTAAGTAAAAATAAAAAGTTTAAAATTAGTTACGACACGCATGGTCACTCTTCAATTAGAATACTCCGTCGCGTACTGATGTTACACATATCACAGAAAAACAAGAGAATATTCTGTCAAATTGATGTCTGGTTACTTTGGAAACATCGTATCTCACTTAATTTGACAATTATTTTTCATAATCAAAGTGCTGTCATGATTGTTAAAGAGGTTTTGATCTTTATGGATTTGTTTATGTAGGGTGACCATGATTACAGGGAACAAAATTTCTACGACACAAAAAGGTAAAAAAAAATTGAAAGGCGTTATTGTTTCATTTAAACATGATGGCGGCCGATTCATTATCGTTAACTAAGTGTGTAGGGTTGTTCCTGCTCACGTCTCATGAATCACCCTGTATAATCGTACTTAATAGATATTCCATGTATTATGACTAGCTAAATCTAACGTACTTTGTTACTTGGCCAAATAAATGAATTTGAACTTGAACACCAAATAAACAGTCAGGTAAATCGTCCAATTGTTTTATAAAGTACTTACTACATAGTATAAACAACCGACCAACTAAAAGTATTTAGTTGAACAAAAAATCTAACAATTTGTTGACGGAACTCGTGCAACAATTTCCAAACCGTACGAAATTCAGTACGAGTAATAGGTTTAGTTCGGCCATTGAAACTATGTTTCGGCCTTGTTACAGTGCCATCTGTGCAATGAAACAATAAAAAGTTTTGAACTAAATGTAACAACACGTAGTTTGAACGTTTGTCACTGAAAGTATAGGATTTTTAAATATCTATTTATTAATAACCAGTAATGTATTTCAAAGAAAGAAAGGTGAAGAAGTTTAATTTAATAAATGAAAGGAAAAATTACTAATTTCCTATAAAAATAAAACTCCTGTTAGAATCAAATTGATGTAACGTCCATCAACTGTATATGTAATTATATAATCACATGAAATTACAGTTGATGAATGTTACATCTATCTGATCCTAACGGGAGTTTTCTTTTGTACTTTGTTTTTGTTTCTTACATATGTAAGTAATCAATTTATTTCAATTTTTGTTTATTATTATTGGGAAGTCAAATCAACGACTATTAAATGATGGTTCACGATTTAGCGTTCCGCGTCCTACACGACGCTTCCGACAATTCATTTGGTATAGGGACCATCACGTGGCCTCCGAGGATCACGTGCCGCTTTCTATATAAAATGAAGTGTCGGAAGTGTCGTATCGTGTAGGACGCGGAACGCCACAGCGTCAACGATCCTTAAACTGTAATTGGTAAAAACGTTTATAAATAGCAATGGTATTAAGTTCGGCATTTGCAAAATTACGCATAATAGCGTACTCTATCTAGCTAATTTGATTGAGTAATAAATAATGATGCAGAAATTTGTTATTGGTAGAAACACTTCATAATAACATGCTAGCTAAGTAGTTCAATGCCCTATTGGTCTAAGAGCTGGCCACGTCAGATGTCACAATAATGAGAGAAATGAAACCCATCTAGTAAGATTGCAATACTATCCTTATTGCTAGATCCGGGCATCTGGCAGCTTTTAATGGGTGGATGTCAGAGTGACAGACTAGCAAAGTATTTGAATTGGAAAAAAGTAATACCAAAATAAGTAAAAACGGTCGAAACGGTCGAAGTTATCTTATTTATAGAGGACGGGGCCTATATTTTAACATTACAACAAAAAACATTGCGTAATATTTCTGAAACAGGACTTTCCCCCATCAGAAACTTTTGACAATGATATGATCTAATTATTTATGTAATTTTTCATAATACTGCATCAAAACCAGAACTCCAGGACTTCTTAAAGTGGTTTGCATTCTTTGACATCCACCACTTTACAGCTGCCAGATGTCCGGATCTAGAAATAAGCATAGTATACAAACTAACGAGAGGGGTTGTGTCGCTATCATTATTGTGTCATATCTGACGTAGCCACGTCATGTCATCTGAGCTAGCCAGCTCTCCGTCTTTATTAAACAGTACAAACTTTCTGAATAAATATGACTAAAATAAAATTAAAATGTATGTATGTATGTATGTATCACGTTATTGCACATAAACAAGTAGGTATAACATAACACAACAGTAACATACATAAAAGATGCACAAAGGCGAGCTTATCCCTGATAGGGATCTCTTCCAGCCAACCCACGAGAAAATGAGAAAGGATAAAATACAAATGGTGAAAGACAAACTATGCACAAAAGATACCAATAAAAAGTTCCAAAACACTTAAAGCTGCAGGTAAACACTAATAAATATGTAGGTACATTCTGTACACGGACTAGATGAATACATTCTGTACCATACAAATACTTAAACTACGCTTAAACTATAATAATATAATCAACATTACTATAGTTACACATAATATCAGACCAGACGTTCATAAATAAATAATTAAATAAATATATACCTATATACATATATATATACATATACAGTGTGGAAAGATAAGTCGGGCCCTGGAGGGAAACTACCTTAAAACGTTGAGATAGCTCAATTCGCTGAAAGGAAACATTATTTTATTTTTCCTAAAAACTAAATTTGCATTCACAGTTTTTTTCTTAATTTTCACATTTTTCCATACTAATTGTATGAAAAATATTTTTATTATTATTTATGGGTTCTCTTGTGCCCTAAACTTGGTTGGTATGAAGAAGTTTTTATCCTTGTTGGAAATAGGATCGATTGGCATCGATTGTCTTAAAAAATATGTATGACAAAAATTACAAAATAAATAGTTTTTTTGTAAACGTACTCTTATCCAAAAATTTGTAAATGCAGTTATGTCCCTTTAAAAAAATTAAATATTATTTCCTTTCAGTGAATTGAGCTATCTAAACGTTTTAAGGTAGTTTCCCTCCAGGGCCCGACTTATCTTTCCACACTGTATATATAATATTCAATTCGCAAAAAACATTAAGAGTCCACTAGCCACAACTTTTTCAATTTCTCCTTGAGTGAGGAAACAGACTGTGACTTTCTTACATCCACTGGCAACTCATTCCACAATTTAACTGCGTAAGCAGTGAAGGACCTAGAGTAAATACGCGAGTGTTTTGGCGGAATGGCTAGAGCGAGATTTGTACTAGACCGCAAGCGATGATCGCTAATACTAGCCAAATAATTAAATCTTTCCGACAGATACGGAGGACATGCAGGATTAAATAACACGTTGAAAAGCAATGACAGAACATGTACATCCCTACGACGGCGAATCGGAAGCCAACCAAGTTGAGAACGGGAGGCGGACACATGATCAAACTTACGCAACCCAAATATATACTTGATGTAGGCATTTTGCAGGCGCTCCAGCTTGTCCAGCAGTTCTTCCCTGAGGTCTATAAAAGCAATGTCGCCATAATCTAGGATTAGGTAGTAAGAGAGAGCGAGCAAGAGTGATTTTAGTAGGAAGAGGAAGGAAGTTCTGCAGTCGCCTCAGAGAGTGCAGCGAAGCAAACACCCTTACAAACTTAAAAAATGTATTTACATTTACAAATGGTCTTCGACACCGTGCACATCAACACGAGAATTTTTGTACTGCAAGCTTTTTGTCACTTCTTTATTATGCATTTTAGGTTGCACTGCAATTGTTTTAGGATCTAGAATGTCTACTGATATCAAATAAAACCATCAGTACGTCTGCACCGATAAAATTCCAGAATAATAACTTGTAATTTGTCTTTCGAACATTAAAAATATTGGTCACATACATATATGTTAAATTTATGTCATGCCATCTTAATTGAAGCGAATTGGCTATTTTTTGTGACTTTTCTCTCTAGCTCACGATTGTCTGAATAAAAACTTAACGAGCGAAAATAAATCTTAATTCAATGCCACAAAGACTTCATTCCCTTGTTTTCATTGTTTCCAGCACATGCGTTGGTCACACACTCACACACAGAGCTTGGAGTGCGAGGAGCGCCTGCTGGCGCGATGCAGCCGGCCTCGGGTGAACTCGGCTATCTTCGTGTCCGCCGAGCCTGCGGGCTTCGCTGGCTTCGACGCGAGCGAGTTCTTGAGGAGGCACGGTTCGCAGTCCAGACTGTGTCGGAAGGCTAGGTGGGTATCGATGTTATTTGATGCTTCTACAATCACGAAAACATCATCACACACATCTATATTTAAGTTTAAGTAATAAAAATAGGGCCACTCATATCAGAGAGCGCGAGCGCGTATTAGGCCTAGCCACACCGGTTCCGGTTGCGTGTGCGTTGACGTGCATGTGCTGGTAAAAACGCCATCAAGTTTAGTGAAACTATTTAATTCGGCGCGCGATTATTTCGTTAGATTTTACGTCTTAACTACTCCATTTTCTTAAATAGTACCTTAACCTATACTTTTTGCTGTAAAACCATTATTTAATTATTTGATTCAGTGACTTTGTTACAGAATAACATCTCTAAAGTAGATTGAAAATCATTTAACCAAAGGTTTTTTCTCATTTACGTTGGCTGTAATAAAAAATAACTAAAGCGATATTAAATTCAAACTGGATTTTCTAATTTATTTCTGCAGCTAATACAAAGTCGATAGTCAATTTTTACCTTATTTTGAAACCATTTACGTTAAATCAAATCATTTAAAGGAGTTTATTGAAAGGTAACAAAAAGTTAAAATGCTTTCGTACATTTTCTCTTTACCTCGTCTAGTCGATCGTTCAATAACGTAAGCGGTTTTCTCACCCTATTAGGTAGTAGTCCGTGTCTATTTCTACATAGTATTCAGTGGGGGAATCAAATATAACGGTTACACTCGCATCACTTTAGTCACATCGCGCGACATGTTTTGGAGAGCCTTGGTCTCCATCTTCAATCACTAAGAGTGCTATTTCCGTAGCGCACTGTTGCACGTCGCGTGGCCGACTGCCGGCCTGCGTCCGGCGCAGCTTGCCGCGCGTCGCGCGCGCTCTGACAGAGCTTGTTGAGGGTGATCTTGCGCCGGAGCTGCTAACGTGTTTTGCAGCGTATTCAAATAGCACCGGCCAGACCGGTTCAAATAGCACTCTTAGTGATTGAGGATGGAGACCTAGGCTCTCCGAAACATGTCGCGCGAAATGACTAAAGTGACGTGAGCGTAACTGTTATATTTAATAGTGTTAGTATGTCTCACGAAAGTTTAAATTTAATAATTTCAGTGGTGGTTTTAAATTCGGTATAAAGCAAGAACGACGTTTCTTTCTTCATAAGTAATAAATATCACGTTTCTACATACCTTGCAGATCCGCCGACAATATCCCCCTAACATCAATGAGTGACTCATCAGAGCGCCTTTGCAAAGCCAAGGCGCCTCGCGAAGAAACCATCAGCGAGGAAGCAAAGTCCGACGACACGGGTAGCGTTGAAACCGTCAAGCACTTTGGCTTGCCCATCCTCTCCGTCTCCGGCCCCTCTCCCCCTGACGAAGACTACGATCAGATAGACGAGTATCTGTAGCATTTCCACACCAGTTTCCAGCTCAAATATGTGCTGGAAAAGCTAAGGCCACCGTGGCCTAGCCCCACACAAAGTCCGTAAGTGACTTTTGGAACTCTAGTATTTCGTTTTGTGATAGCTGCCTTTAGTGATGGACTTCAGATTGCCTAGTGGGACCATAGTCTTTAGTATGGCGAGTGTTAATTTCCAGTTTATATCCTGTGGTATTTTCCCCTCCCTTAATATTTATTATGTACCTATCCAATGTGTGTTTATTATAAGGGTAAAATGACAATTTTAATGTTCACTTTAAATATAGATAATTCATTTGAATTTAAATATAATATTGTAATATAATTATCAGTGTGGAACTATTATAATAAGGTCTATTTTAGCAGGAACATCGCGCCTCGGGTGACGCATACAAATGTACTGCAACTATCCTTTGCGTGGTAACCAATTAAGTCTTTCTCGGATATTTGTAAAATATGTCAAATAATTAGCTACCCTATTTTAGATAAGGAATGCACAATAATTACCATTAAAATTACTTAATTACTATTAACTAACAGTGCCACTCTAAATTTAATTACATGTGAAAACATGTAACTATATAACAATTTATAAGCAATTTTCGTGTAAGCTGTTTGTAATATATGCTATGTAAATAGCTTACATATTTTCTTTTCTTAGGTCACTGTAAAAATTGTAGAAGTCATTGTACTAAAATCTGAAGCTTGCTTCGTATTTACGAAATATGAATGTGAATTACGTCTTATTATTAAATTAGGGATACTTATAGATGATTTGAAGGTTGAACTTTGGTCCAAAGAAATGTATTAACTGCACACATGATTGTGTTTTAGAAAGTAAGAAATACTTTTTTCAATGTAAGCGAACAACGAGGTAGTTCGACCCCTGGAATGAATAGGGATTTAAGCTGACCTTTAGTTTTGAACTTTGAGGTCATGCATTAGGAAGTAAATATTAACATCGAGGGGTTCTGGATATCAAGGAAAATATTTTATCAAATGACGAAACCTAAGGAAGGTTATAAAACTAGAAATATATAATTTATTTATTTTCCTCCTATGCAGAATATTTACAAGTTGTATGTGCACATACGAATTACTTTTAGAAAACTAAGATTATAATGTTTTTTTTTATTATGTTATATAAATTTCGGATTCATCACTTGATAAAAACATATGATGGAAACCGATGGAAGTAAATGCTTCAAAAGACGGTCTAAAAAAATTAACATAACAATTTGTACTTTTTGATTCACTCTTAATAATAGACAGTCTATATAAACATTTTTTAATACCATCAAAATAATATAAATATACCTTTTTCTAAATAGAAAAGAATTCGCCATGTCAATTACTATTCTTTTAAAATGCCTAGTAGTGAATTAATCAATTAAAATTAATACCGCAAGTATAAAATATTATAAAACACTAAATTAAATATCTTGAAGATATGTGAACGAAATACTGGTGTAAGGGGACCAGGGGAAGACATGTCAATGCTAGCCTTACTTGTAAGCCATTTCCATTCAATGTACGATTTACCAAATAACCCAGGGAAATGAAAAAAAGTGACCATACTTTTCACGTAAATATAGGTTTAGTCAGCTTAAAAAAAGATTTATGTTTCAAATTAAAGTGATCTCTATTTGGATTATTTTCTGATATATGATTTTGTAATTTTTCCATTTACATGTTGTATGTTGTTTTGTTGTAAGAAAATGGCCACTTTTCCAAAATTCCTTACCAACATAATATTAAGCTAAGACTATATTATTCCCTCCACTTGACTATTATAGAATATACCCTCAATATTAGATAGATCGTGTATCACTGAATTAGATGTATGATTGAGATATCTGATTTAACCTAATGTAAAATCAAGTGGTTTATTGTATTCAGTTAATAAAATATTACCTCTAGCATGTTTCCATTTAAATTTACTTAATAATAAACCTTTTTGGAAATGTTATTTATTAAAAAAAAACTAAAATTAAGGTCATTGAAAACGGGTATCATTGTAAAGTTTATGTACCTCTTTTACTGTCCTTAATTAAAAATAAATAAATTTTTTAATTAAGATCCTCTTCTTAATATTAAATAATCTGGTATTAGGTATCTTATTAATATTGGTGCCACAGATCTAAATATACATAGATAATTTAAACACCTCAATCTGTATGAAAACCAACCGTGTCACTTTTTTTCTACTTATTGTGACGTCACAAGGGCGAATTAGTGATGTGAATTGCCCGTTGTCCAGACAAAATCGATTCAAAGGCGACGCCGCCGCCGCACGCGCCGTTCGGCTCGACTTGAGTCAGCCTGGCCGCAGATGCACGGAAAATCGGTACGGTTTCCATATGACAGACAGAGACAGAGATACTTTTGACGTTATTCCGTTTGGAACCCGAACGACAATTCCGTGCGTGTGCGGCCAGAGGGCCTACCGCGAAACGAAAACGAACTCCGTTCGTGTATCTCCCTCTCTGCTGCACTTGCTAGTTCAAGCGACAAAGACGGAGATAACCTAAAAATCACTAATCGATTCACATGAGTGACATCGATTTTCTGACAGACGAATGATATAGACAGACGAATGATGTAGACAGACGAATGATATTAAACGGAATTATTAAATAGAGGATATTTGAATTACATTTTAAAAATAAAACTAGTTAGACTATTAGCTCTGTGAGCTGTAGATCTCGCTTTGTTTTGAAATGGTTGAAATTTGTAATTTTTTAAGTTTTCTAACTATATCTCTCCATTTTTTTTAATTTCGAAAAATGGTATAAAGTTCACAAGATTTTATGAGAATTGGCTGAAAATGCATGCATGAAAATGTCTAGGCGAGAACAGAAATCCGGACATCTTCCGAACATCCAAACATTTTTGGGCCAAGCTGAAACTTGACAATGATGAAGGTTGTTATGGCGTATCTTTATTCTGTAAAGCACAAATAAAATGAGTATATTATATCAGATATTTTATACGGTAATAATAAAAACACTGTTAAACATTAAATCTATTCACTAACCTCATTATCATTGTCAAATGTGTTTTAGTAAATTAATAGTGGGATACGCCGTTTTTTTTAACAATCTCAACTTCTTCCCTTCAATGAAACTGCTATTTTCAAAGTGTTTAGAACAAGTAATACTATGCTTAGTCGGGAACCAGTCTTTCCGTCCCGTGGCCGCAATCCATTTTTCTTTTGTGATAGGATCGTGTGGGAAACTAAAAAAAAAGTAAGTGTTTCTTAAGCACAATAGAAATTTATAAACGTAATATACATTCAAAGGATAAACATGTCACATACATGAAGAACCCGAAGATATTACCCTCCATTCTTAAAGCTGTCGTGTAAAATTAGGACATATTTCGAGCTTGTTTGTATCAATAACTACTAAATTGGCGTTTTTAAAATGGTAAATATCATTCGTCTGTCCGATATCGATTAACATCGATCATCGAAATAATGTTGTAGAACGAACAACACTAGTTGCTAGATTTGACAGACGAATGATAAGTTCCCTTGTACCACGAACTCCAAGTGATGCGCGATAGTATCGGTTGTTCTGATATTCATCGTCTCTTAACACACAACGTCAGATTAAACGCTCAAAGCAAACGCGGCAATGTAATGTGAACATAGTTTATTTACCGATAATCTATAGTTACTTAGGTACAGTCTTAGAATCACACCTCGGAATACTTAAAAAATAGATTTAAAATGAATTTACGCATAATATAATTTGAAAATAACTTACGTGTGATAGGAAAAATGTCCTTACGTTTGGGTGCTTCCAATTTTTGGGCTATCGCACTTTAATACCATGCAAAAAGGCATTTTCTTAATTTTCACGGACAACCGGCTACCACAACAGACGCGCGCGGAATGTCAGTAACGACGGCCAACTCGGAGACCTACTCCGAGTTCCGACACGCGAAGTAGATGCATTTGCGTGATCTATGTATATTTATATCTGTGATTGGTGCAGATATCAATAGTGAAAGCACATAAATATCAAAGGATAAAAAATCCTATGTCTGCAAAAACTCTTAGATCTTCTCTTAGTTCATAAAAAACATTAATAACATTTCCATGAGGTAATTTTGGTAAATTGGCTCAATTCGAATTGATTTATTGCAGCTTGTGATATTGCGTATGACGGCTTTAATGATAACAGTAAAGCATGTGCCAGACGGCATACAACAAGCTCCTCCGACGGAGCGACCTTGGTCTGGACGGACTGTGTAGGCAGTAGTTGCCAGCAAAATTGTATGAACCACCAACCAAGGTCAGGGTGACCTTGGACCGTTGGCAGCCTTGTTGCCAACCACCTTACAGACGCTATAGACTGCCTTTCTACTGAGACAAAGATGAACAGAGATGAAAGGAGATGTGTGGAAATCAACCAATAACATCATCCGCCGTCTCCGCCTTAGTGTAAAAGCTGCCTATTGGTTGATTCCTGCGATCTCCTCTCATCGCTTCTCATCTTCGTCTCAGTGGAAAGGCATCTTAACAGTCATTGGAAAACTTCTTCAATCCCAAATACATACAACTTTTCCAATGTTAAGGACATTGTACGTTCGTTATAAGAGACGGGGCCATTTTGTGCCAATGATTTTGGGAAACTCGTTTAAACTTAGAAATACGCGAAAATAAGGTAACGAATGAGTATTCGAATTATACTTACGGATTTTATTCTTTTCATTGCGATGAAAAATCTGAAATAGACGTAAAATACTTAAAAAGGTGCATAAGGTATAAGGTATTTCTTTTAAACATTGAATATCACAAGCTGCCGACGTGCCCCCATATTAGTTTTAAATTATTAAAAAACAGTTGGCATATAGGTAGGTTTGAATTGTCTTGTGCCAATTTTATTTTATTCTACCTTTGTTTATTGAAAAAATTTAAAGGTGCGTCCAAACCAGGGAACGCTCTAATGTTAAGCCTTTATTCGATCTGTACTACTAAAACCGCTTCACATAATTTTAAGGCATGTGATACGTCGCTAGAAGGCTCAGTTTGAACCCTGGCGGGCAGTGGGGCTGTGATTTGTTAGTCCAATATACAGGATGTTTTTCCAACTACTAGCCATATTGTGAGAGGTGATTAGGTAAGTCATACTAAACAACTTTTTTCTATGGGACCAACCCCGAAATCGAAAAAAAATGTTTGGCCTCGCCATAAACATGTATGAATCAGCCAAAAAAATTTTTTTCGGATTTGGTCCCATAGTAAAAGTTGTTTAGTATGGCCTACCAAATTACCTCCCATAATATGGCTAGTTATTGGAAAAACATCCTTTATGAAATAGCATTGAACGGTCGCTCACACAATGGCGTCTAAACTGCGGTCCAAATAGTCTCCCGCTAAGACTTTAATTTTGAAACTTATAGTTTTAATTCAATTTGTGTCAAAGACGTCACGTTTGGGCACAAAATGGACGAAGTATAACAATGAATTGATGATTAAAGATGACTGGTCTGGACGCATCTATCGAGATGTGTTAACAAAAGCGTATTCGAATAGTAATAATTTTATAGACTTAATTATAAACTTATTTCTAGATTGCTTATTTTTTAATGGATAAAGGTATGAAAGAGAGATGAATATTTTAGTTCATAATGAGTCACCATTTTCACGTTTTTATTTTTAGTGTAGCTTTTACAAGAATTATACTTATTCGCTAAATTAGATTTATAAATGAAGTTGTACATATCTATAAAGAACACTATAAATTATATTAATGCTCATAATTGTAATGTAAATTTATTGAATATACTGTAAAAATATTATTTACATCCTTACGTCTATTTACTATCACGATCCAATAAAGTATGAAATTCTTTCAGTGCGTTTTATTATATTTTTTTCTTTATAGCACTTTTGTGTTTGCAAAAATGTTAAAAAATACTTAAAAAGTATAAAAAGGAAATTGTCTATATGTTACCGTAAAAGCCCGAAGTGCAGTATATTTTAACAATAAATATATGAAAATAAATTCGTAGAACTCAAGCACTCGCCAATTTTTTTTAGAATGGTATAATAGCACCAGACTCTGTATAAAATATTTTTCACAATAAATTTTCGGCCTGAATTATAATTTATTGCACAAGTAAACTCGGCAGCATAAACTGGGTTAAAACGAAATAAAACATTTAAGAACAAAAGTCCGCCATAAGTCTAAATTAGTTAAAACTGGCGGTTTAATGTTAAGGAAGAGTTATGGTCCACAAATTACCTCCTTTCTTATTTTTATTCCCGTGTGTTCATTAAAATTGTTACTACGTTAAATAAATTTTATATTTTTTAAGTTAAGACCTCATGAACTCTTTTCCTACGTTTGTGCGCGTCATTGTTTAAAATGTTTGTATAGAGGTAGGTACGGTCCGTCTAAAAATATGGAGACATTTAATGTGACAAAAACATGTATCCAAGACTTGGTAATAGAGTCGCCGCTGCATATTGTCAGATTTATATTTTCAGACGTGACTGTACCTATTGATTTGAAACCGAACCTAATATAAACTAATCAAATGAACTCAAACATTATCGACAGTTCATAATTTGCTTCCCAAAAATAGATAGACGGAACGATTTGTAACCTTCCCGCATGACCAAATTATAATTGAAAGGAAATGATAAAATTGATCAGTAATTGTTACACACACCATTTAATCATGAAGTGACTTAGGTACTTGTTAAAGCTTCTCGGTATTAAATAAAACAAAAACTCACGTTTTTAAAGTCGAATATAGCTCGATATGTTTTGCTCCATAACGAGGAGCTTTTCAATATTTCATTCGCGTTGGCTGACCGACGAAGACGCTACGTCGAGCAATATTCGAGTTGAAAAAAGTGAGTTATCCGTTCCTGTTAATTTAACATGTCTGAGTCTTACGAAGGTTTGTTGTTATTTTTCAAGCTTAATAAACGGATGAATATCACCAATACTAAATGCAGCGCACGAAAACGAAGCACCACCCGGTTTCTAATGAAATTAAACTTTGTTGTGTGACTTGTGCGGAACGTAATAATTTGCTTTGGTTATTAGCCCAGGTGCGTACTTGTTCACTTCACTTCCAGAGTATATGACTTGCAAACCAGTTTATATGTCGTGACATAGACAGCTGACTCTTACTCGCTAATTCATAAAACTTAGCAAAAGCAAAACCCTATTAAATGGTGCATGTATCCTTGTAACAAATACAAACGTCGAAAAGGGAAGAGACAAACGATCAACGGTATTTTAGATTTGAATTAGTATTTTATACCTAAATATACAATCGTGTCACGACGAAAAGCTTTTCAGTCGAGTACCTATGCAGGCGTGGATCCAGGATTTCGTTCGGGGGGGGGGCAATATACGAGGTTTGCGTTTCAGGGGGGGGGGGGGGGTTTCATCCGTGCCTGGGCCTATGTAAGTTTGAAAAGCTTAATTATGTTACTATTGTATACAATACTTTTTCTACAAGTGCTCAAAATAGGCAGACCGGTCGACGAATGCCTTACACAACCTGCTCCCACTATACAATTTAGTAAATTCGATCTCCCGGTGGATCGTACCGGCGGTCGGGGAGGAGTACGGTTGTAATATTTATTCATTTATTTAAACTTTATTGCACAATGAAAAAAGAGTACAAAAGGCGAACTTAATGCCAAAAGGCATTCTCTACCAGTTAACCGTTGGGCCAAACAGAGATTAATAAAAGGTAATAGGTGCGGGAAATTATTACAACCATGGGAAATTTTAAACTGTAGATTACTAATTCTAAATACATAACCGTATTATATATATAAATAATATATATAAATAAATAATACACACATATATATATATATATATATATATATATATATATATATATATATATATACATACATACATACACACATATCATAATATACTCCATATATATATATATATCTGCTACTGGACTGTCATGAGTTCTAGCTGTGAGATTTTTTTTGTAATATTGTACGAAAATCAATTTCGGCATAGTCGACTATGCTAAAATTTGCGTCCGTAAAAGCTCCATCGAAAAGTATGCGCTAATAGTTCGGCCTAAAAAGTCTTAATTCAATCATTATAGTCGACGAGCAGAAAAAACGTCATTGCATTATTCGGGATTTTGTACACTTCGTAAAATATTAGAAACAAGAATGTAACTTAACTGTTTGTAACCTCGCCTCGCTTATGGCTTAAACCACACACTGAATGGATGTCATGAAATTATGTATGAACATATTTTGAGTTCCCATAAATGGTTTTTTTATCGCGGGAATTATCCCTTAAGAGGGTGAAAATGGGTACGTAATTTTAAACGCTCTAAATTAATTTTTGCCATTACCTCTACAGTCTTCATTTTACTTGGGCAATGGGCGCGTACGAAGTCGCTGGCAATAGCTAGTTCACTATAAGTACATATCAAAATGTAATCGAAATTAATCATAAACTGGTTCGAGTTGAATGGATTAACATTTGTAGCCCACGAAAGGCGGATTTGCTACGCACTGCGCAGAAATCGCAAAATTAATAACTACTGGGCGGTAATTATTACCGTTCGTAGGCTTTATCGTTTTAATACACGGAGCTTACGCTACGCTACCACAGATTATATTTAAAACAGGGAAGGCATTATTTAAACTTGAGTTTTATTGTTAACGTGGTTTTACTCCTTTATCTTTAGTTTAAATTACATTTCTAACCAGAAATTTCCAGAAATTCTGTCCGCGTAGAAGTGATTATAATATTCCCCACCACTCGCACTACTCCTGTAGGTATTAACTACGACGAAAAGAGTCTGAAATAGGGAGGCACTTATTGAAAATTGACAGCTGAGGCAGACTAGAGATATAAAAATTGAAACGCGAGCGAAGCGAACGGCTCAAAGACTGCAACCGTATGTTTTGTCCTTACAAACCTTAGGTTTTTAAGCACTAAATGTAAAATAACTTTAATGCCAAGTGGTAACACACAATAATAAGTATCTATGCTTCAATTTATTGGGTAACAATATTGACAAACTACCTGTAATATAAACAGTTATTTTTCTTTACCAGTGGTTTACAATTATATTTGTACAAACGAACTTACTTTTAATCATAAAAAACACAGGTCATTAATCTTACTGACAACAGCCTTCCATCGTAACCCAAATAATCAATACTGATGAAATATTGAAAGACTAATAAAACAGTCCGAACAAAAGTAAAACTAAAATTGCTTCGGAATAACTCATCGAAATCTATTATTTATGATACATACGGATGGGTCATGAATGATACTGTAATCATTTACGTATCAATAGAATATGACTGTATGTAATGCACTTCTTAAATGTGTAAGCCAAAGCCGAAATGGCAACTTTTAAATTACATTTTCTAATGGACTAAGAGCTGGATACGTCAGATATCACACAATAATGAGAGCAACAAGACCCATCTAGTTATGTAGATTCCTATACCTATCCTTATAGCTAGATCCAGGCATCTGGCAGTTTTTAATGAGTGGAGGTTAGAGTGACATTCTTGACAGACAAGCAACATTTTTAAATTGCAAAATAGTAATACCTAAATAGGTTAAAACTGCCGAAGTTGCTTCAGTTGTAGAGGACGGGGCCTATATTTTTTGTTTTTTCATACATCTACAATCTTTTGATGCTGCTACCACTGACAAGGCCACGCACAGGGGCTTGCAGCACCGCATTATCGTGTAGCCCTACCCCTCCCCTACTTCGAGGAACAAAGGAAATCTAGGAGACTTATCGTACTAGAAACCGGATTTTTTAATTATTAAAAAAAAAAACATGCCACCACTTTTTTTGCATTGCAGCATCAGCATTTCGTGTTCCCCCATTAAAGACGCGTCTAATTATATATATCTCATCTAGGAGACTTATCGAACTAGGTTCAGTGTCATGGGCTCTCTTACTATAATTGCAGCATTCAATCCAAATCGTTTTATTTTATGATGTTAAGGGTTGATGGTTAAGGGTTAAATTACAATTGTAATGCAATGTGTATTCTTCTGAACTAAAATATATTTATTTTTCAGTCTCGTAACTGATTACTGATTAGTAATACCTAAGCTAACTTGAGAAGAATATTTTAGCAGATTTGGCTCGTTGCGTATTTTCCAGCTATTACCCAAGTATAACAATATTCATGGCTCTTTAATGAGCGCATGGTAACCGCCGAATAGGGTTGCCACGTCTGCAATGTTTAGAAATTAAAAAAAAGTAGAAAAATCAACAACGACTTGAACTCGCGACTGCAAGACACAAATCTCCGTTTAGCAGAGGTTACTGGGCCCTGATTTGACATGCCAAACTGTGAGACGTGGATGTCACACCCAAGTAACACATCAAAGCAGTATAACGGCCGTCTTACAGCATATCTGTATGCTTTTAGCATTTTCAGTTCGTTTTATAGTAGCATTATAAACGTTTATAGTGCTGATATAGGTCTTAAATGGGCACGAATTACCCAGCTTGAGATCCTATACAGGTCATTTAATAGCATTACAGGCGCAATATGTCTGCGCTATTAGCATTATCGTTGTCATGGAAAGTGCCAATCGCATTAAAGAACCATCGCATTAAAGAACCATTAGTACCTACGCTCCATTAAGCTGCTAACTGCATTAAAGAAGCATTAATACGGCCAAAAAACTTGCTAATCGCAGTAAAGAAGCATAAGTACTCTCGATTAACTTGCCAATCGCAATACAAAAGCATTATACTAGCATAAGAGTGTAGTAAAATAAACCTTACGTCAATGCAAAAACGTCTCTAACACCGACGGAACAAATGTTATAATACAATGAACGTTGTGATTTAACTACGTTGTCTCGCAATATAAAATGGACGAAGACGGTACAAAAAACTGAATGAGTGACACGTCATATTTGTTTGCATCCTAACAAAATTTATAAAAGTTTTTGACTCTTTTACGTTATTATATCCTTCAAATATTACTGCGCAATGTAGTTTACTGTAAATATGTATATAATTTTTATTGAAAAATTTCACGCGCCTTTGATTTATTGTGGTTTTGCTATAAAATATTATAAAAAGATATGCGTCAAATAAACAAAACAATTGTGTAATCCTCGTATAGAACGAGTTTTGCATTATTAACATAATAGTGTTGGTTGAGCAGTCTTAAATTAAGTAATTTCATTATCATATAGGTATTTTCCTTGTATAAACAGGTCCGCATGATTTTATTTTTAGGTTATAAATTATTTACAAAATGGCGTTGGTCTATATAGACGGAGAGCTAGCCACGTCGGATATGACACAATAATGAGAGCAACCAAACCCCTCTAGTCAGTTTGGTATACAATGCTTATTTCTAGATCTGGACATCTGGCAGCTTTAAAGTCGTGGAGGTCAAAGAATGCAAACCATTTCAAGAAAATAAATCCTAGAGATCTGGGTTTGATGCAATATTCTGAGAAACTATACAAATACTATACAATATTAAGAGAATTTATACAAAAGTTTATGTTGGGAGAAAGTAGTGCCAAACGATGTATAATAAAATATAGTTCATAGTTTGTCGCCTACTGTTTTTGTTTCCGTAATAATCATACATCGGGGTTTTCGGTGCGGGAACGATTTGAGAAAGAGTAGAGATAAACAGATAGGTTGAGAGTTAGTCTGAGAAAATATCATATTATGCCTAATGAATGAATAACTACCTCTCTGTGAATAGCTTACACACTATGATACGAGCTTTTTTTCTTAGAGGCATGTTTGTATTGACTATTATATACTTAGTATTTTAAAAATGCAATTGCATATCCGAAGTTTATTAACTAGATCTACCTAAGACAAAGACATGGTATAGTAAGTGTCAAATATTAATCTTGACGTCCGATATTTATGAACTATTTGATTAAATGAAGAGGTTGACAATGATCAGTCATTACATGAATTAATAAAAAAATACTTGAAAAAATCATAGGTATATGTACCTACAATATATATACATAATAGTCAGCTATTACATATAAATGTAATACCTATGATTTTTTCGATCAATTATTCATTAGGTAGAAACGTGCTAGAGTACATTCTGTTTTTTAAGTTAATGCCTACTCTTTGGCTAATGTCAAACATTCCCGCACCGAAAACCCCGATGTATGGTAATAATACACAATATTTTTTGGTCTAACGTTTTTTTTTTATCGATTTTTGACCAGTTTTGAGTCGATATTCCAACATATTCACTATAGATAGATTTATAAGGCAAACGACTATCGGTTTTTGAATCTTTTATCTCCATTCTGTAGAGCCGGATCTTGAACTAAATGAGCCGTTTTTTTTATGATATTTTTAAAATATGGTCTAAAAAAACACTTTTATCGATATTCGAATGGTGTAAAGAATCTTACATATACGTAATCTACATATTAGGGGTCCTCTTTGATGTCTCTAAAAACTGTGGAGAGATTTTAATTTTTAACTAATTAAAACAAAACTCATTACCATAAAACCACTTTTTTATCCTAAACCGGTTCGACTTTGATGTCAAATATCTCGAAGACAATGAATATTGAAGTAAATATAGGATACTATATTGTTTAAAGCCGTTACTGATAATATGATAAGCTATATAAATCATTAGAAAACTAAGGGAATCAGATCTAAGGTCGTTGGCGCCAGGGAGCCCCTTAAAATATAGGCCCTGTCGTTTATAACTGAGACAACTTCGGCAATTTTTACCTAGTTTGGTATTACTATTTTCCAATTAAAACATTTTGCTAGTCTGCCACTGTGACCTCCACCCATTAAAAGCTGCCAGATGCCACGATCTAGCAATAAGAATAGTATAGCAATCTAACCAGACGGGTTTTGTTGCTCTCATTATTGTGTCATATCTGACGTGGCTAGCTCTTAGTCCAATAGCAGCTCAGTGACCCTTAAAAAATGCCTTATTTATGCCTACAGCATTACACGTGAATAATTATGCTATTAAACAACATTAAGCATTTATTTATGCTATTGTAGAACCTAAGGCACTAAAACCGCTAAAAGCTGTATAGGGCCTGTTCATAAATTACGTCATAAATTTTTGATGATTTTTACCACCCCCCTAAAATCATCCAACCCTCCCCCTGCCAAATAAAGTGACGTCATTAAAAAAAATGCGTTGTAAGCTTAATTGTAAAATAAAAAACTATTTAGTAGATAATATTTTATAGCATTAAAAGTTTATAGAAACACGACTTTCAATCCTTTTTTACACATTGATGATGTGATCTTCGGAATGACCGCCCCCCCCCCCCTCCTACGTCATGCTACCATCATCTGATGTCCAGACCCCCCCCCCATTTGAAATGACGTAATTTATGAACAGCCCCTTATAGTGAATTACTTGGCTTTAATGGTTTATATTATTGCTATGATACTGCATTAGGAACGTATTACCTACTTATAAATGCTATTGTACACCCTAAGGCATTAAAAATAGCTGAAAGCTGTATAGCGAATTTACGTGGCATTATAATGGCTAATATTCATGCTCTTAAACAGCATTAAGCATTTATTTATGCTATTGTAGAACCTAAGGCACTAAACCAAACCGAAGCATTAGTGTAGCAAACCAAAACGCAACTGTACAGCATTCAGCTGTACAGTTGCATGTTGTTCGCTGCACTAAAACTAATGGCTAAACAAAAGCATTTACATATGCCATTATACAACCGTTATACAGCGTAAAGCATCATAAAATGCTATTGTAGAACCTAAAGCACTAAAAACAGCTGAAAGCTGTATACCGGATTTACGTGGCATTATAATGGCTAATATTCATGCTCATAAACAGCATTAAGCATTTATTTATGCTATTGTAGAACCTAAGGCACTAAACCACACTGAAGCATTAGTGTAGCAAACCAAACCGCAACTGTACAGCATTCAGCTGTACAGTTGCATTTTGGTTCGCTGTACTAAAACTAAAGGCTTTAAAAAAGCATTTATACATGCCATTATACAACCGTTATACAGCTTAAAGCATTATATAATGCTTTTGTAGAACCTAAAGCACTTAAGTGCTTTTAAACAGTCGAAAGCTGTACAGTTGCGTTGTGGTTTGCTGCACTAAAGCTAAAGGCTTTACAAAAGCATTTAGATATGCCATTATACAACCGTTATACAGCTCAAAGCATCATATAATGCAACAAGTTGCTCGGTGAACGTATATAAGGGTTTATACGGTCCTTAAGTTCGAAATAAGTTAACTATTCATATGTTATATATAATGCTTCCTGTGTTACTTGGGACACTTGTATCGCTAGTTGATAGAGTGATATCCATCTGTCCACACGTGTCCACACCTAACTCTCAAGCTGTCAGTAGGTCTCGCTAGAGCGTTTTGTCTATAGCTATGGCCACTATTTTAGATATCACTCTTGAGTGATTCTACCCCAAATTTCAACTGTCACAAAAGTGTTATATTATAGTTGTCTCGCAAGCGACTGTCAGTTATACCATATCGAATCGCGGCCCTGCTTAATATAAAATTAACCTGGTCGACCAGCCCTCGAAATTGAGGACTTTCGTTCTATTTCCGGTAAAAGCATTAATTTTGTGTGATGAGTTGTGTATTTAGGTATGCATTCATCTATAATTATATATATTTGTATGGGTGATTGATTCTGTCGCGCAGGTTCAGGTTGGGTTCATCTGAATACGCTATTATAATTGAGATATACAGGGTGAATCGAATTCTAATTACGAAAAAGTGAGAAAAAATTTTTTCGCGCGAAAATTTAATTTTTATTTTGTATGGCTGAGACGATGTGTCCCATACAAAAAAAAATCTCCTACTTTTTCTGAATCAAAATACGATAACAATTATGCCCTTAAACTGATCACCAGTATCTTTGTTACAATCTGTATCAATGTAACTGTTACGTAATAAGGCCTAATTACGTACAGTTGCATACACTGCTTTATCTACACTCATATTATTTATCCAAAATGCCGTATTCGGAAACCATAGAATGGCCGCCATTGCACCGCCATGGCCAACTCGATTGTGCCGACGGTCGGGGAGGCGCGTGTCGGGCTGTCGGCGGATGCGCGGGAGGGTGCAGGTGTACATTATGTTATCAAAATAGCACATCAATATTTGAGCATGAAAAGTTAAAATTACGTTACTGCCACAGATAAAAAGCTTATCATAGTAAAATCGGTCGTGGTAATGCTAGCCATTGCCTACCGTTTTCGAACACGTTTTAGAGAACTTACAATATGAGTGTAGATAAATGTATTAGTAAACGCGTTCTGCTGCAGGCACTTGTGAGTTTAAGAGGGCAATTTTTTTTATTTCTACTAGATTGTTTTTATAAGTTAGAACCTGTTGGCTTTGTAATTCTACTCTAGTTTACAGTAATGTAATACGCTGTTGTTTTTCTATGTTTTCGCTCAAACTAGAAAGCAAAGATGCAATTTAAAAGCAGTCTTTAAAAGGTTTACAAGTGTTGCGGTGAGTACCGTCTGGGTAATAGCTACAGAATACGCTTGGCTGAATTCTCAAGAATAGGTTACTACTCGTAGATGTTGTCTCAATTGTTCGTCTGAGAGTTCTCGCAGCTGTTAAGTCTTTATTAAACGTTATTCTGGCGACATTCTATTTTGATAGACGTTGTACTGTTTCTATATCTCGTAATGTATTTGTAAACTTTGCTATGTTTTTCCACATTACTTACAATGTAATTTAATGAAAAATATTGTACATATGTTTATATTTGTCTGCTGTTGTTTTCAACGTGCTGTTTTGTGATTGGTAGCAGGACGGCTGAAGAAGGCAAATATCAACATCTTACTTATAGCTGCGAGGTTTCTTGTGTCATTTATATATTATTAGGACAGTTTCTACTGTCACCTAATCGTATTATAAATCTATCTATCTATTCAGCCCGTATCCACCCACTGCTAAGTATAGGCCTCTTCTTTATGACGCCACTCTCCTAGGTCCCGTGCCAGTCCCATCCATTGTACACCCACTGTTCTGCAGATATCGTCTGACCATCTGGTTGACGGTTTCCATGCTGACCTTAAGGCCCATTTTAGCCACCATTCAGTAACCCGTCTCGTCCATCTCCCATCATTCCTTCTCGCCAAGTGTCCTGCCCACCTCCACTTTAATTGTGGGATGCATTTGCCAATGTTCGATACTTTCGTTCGACGTCGTATTTCGCTATTCCGTACTCGATCAACAAGGGTGATGCCTAACATGGCTCGCCCCATGGCTCTTTGAGCCACGCTAATTTTATGAAACACTCCCTTGTTGAGAGCCCACGTTTTTGACCCATAGCGTAGGCAAGACACATTGATTATATACCTTTGTCTTAAGGCATTGGGGGATCTTGGACTTAAGGACATCCGCCAGGTTACTGAATGCAGCCCATCCTAACTGGATTCGTCTAGCGACCTTTTTCTCCTGGGTCCCTTGGCCAAAAGATAAACAATGTCCAAGATCACTATAAAATATAACGGTTACACTCACGTCACTTTAGTCACTTCGCGCGACATGTTAAGGGGGTGACGGACGAAATTGGACGCCTATTACGCCGGAGGTATAGCATTAGGACAATTTTCCGCCCCCATACTAAAATCAGGCAAATGTTACCCTCTCCAAAGGATAGTGACCCGCTAGGTAACCCAGGCGTTTACGAGATACCTTGCGACTGTGGTAAGTCCGACATAGGGTAAACCGGACGTAACTTGTCAACGAGACTCTCGGAGCATATACGAAGTGTGAAGAAAATGGATTGCAGCAACTCGGCGGTAGCAGAGCACGCTTGCTATGCAGGCGCGTCACATTTCCTTCGCTTTGATAAAGCTAGACTGCTGGTTCGTGAAAAATGCTACGTGCCACACAAAATACGCGAGGCGATCGAGATTGGGCGTCGTCCGAATTTTAATCGAGACGGGGGCTGGGGCGTACCGCCAGCATGGAAGCCTGTAATCCATGGCAAGAACTTCAGTGTGTGCTGTGAGAGTTTAGTGGACACAGTGAGTGTGGTTTGCTTATCGTCGCTCAAGTCGGATGAACCGAATGCGCTGCAAAGCACGGTAGCAGCGCCGGTGCAAGATCACCCTCAACAAGCTTTGTCAGAGCGGGCGACACGAGCTGCGCGGCGAGCGGGACGCAGGCCAGTCGGCAACGCGTCGTGCAACAGCGCGCAACGGGCCGGTTCGAAATAGCACTCTTAGTGCTTGAAGATGGAGACCTAAGCTCTCCGAAACATGTCGCGCGAAGTGACTAAAGTGACGTGAGTGTAACCGTTATATTTTATAGTGATGGTATGTCTCACGAAAGTTTAAATTTAATAATGTCCAAGATAGACGTATTCATCTACAACCCCCACCTGGGAATTATGTTTGGTGCTTTACGTGGATGGTTAGTCATTATCTTGGTCTTGGACATGTTCATCTTAAAGCCAACCTTCAGAGATGCTACCCGAAGTTCATCTAGCATATTGCGGAGGTCAACAACGTTCGCAGCTAGTAGAATAAGGTCATCCGCGAACATTAAATGTTGCATTAAATGTGGTTTTTCGCCATTGATGTTGATACCTCTTTCGCTCCACTTCAAAGTCCTCATCATGTCTTCCAAGACACTTGTGAAGAGCTTGGGCGAAAGGGTATCCTTGACGCACACTGTTTGCCCTAGGATCTGCTGCTTCTCGTGATTCAGGTTCCGTTTCTGACGGTGCATATAGTGATGTGTAGAACTTTTCTACTATTGATTTTATTTGGTCTCTGTTTGTTGTTTTATTTCCATTCACGTCTTTGAGCTTGAAAATGTGGTGTCTATATTTATTTAATGTTCTTCTAAAAACTTTGGGTCCTCTATTTTGTTTTATAGTTTCTGTTATTACTTTTGTGTTGTATTTCCTGATATCTGATCTTATTGCTTTATTAATTTCCTATTTATTGCATGAATTTCTTTATGATCAGCAGTGCTTTTGATTTTAAGCTCTCTTCTAGAGTCTATTAAGGCTAGAGTGGTGAGTGACAGTTTGTTATCTGCAGGTTTCTTTTTCCCACCTTTATGTTTCCTCACGGTTTCCCGGATTATGCTATAGAGGTTATTGTTTAGTGAGTCTACATCTAGATTACTTTCTTTTAGGCCCTCAAATCGGTTATGTAGTTCTAATTGAAACTCTTGCTGTAAAAACATGTATTCCGTAGCTTCATATTTCCTTCTAAGGAACTTCACCATTTTCTGCCTCTCCTTTGTAAAATTGAATCTTAATGTAGCTCTCACTAAACGGTGATCGCTGCAAGTTTTAAAGCGACTCAGGACGGATACATCAGTAACTATGTTTTTGTTTGGGCTTATAATATAATTTATTTCATTTTTAATCCGTCCGTTCGGGCTGTTCCAATTCCACTGTCTTGTATCATCATCATCATATCAGCCGAAAGACGTCCACTGCTGGACACAGGCCTCCCCCAAAGAGTGCCACAATTACCGGTCCTGCGCCACCCGCATCCAGCGGACTCCCGCGACCTTCACTAGGTCATCAGTCCACCTTGCGGGGGGTCTACCCACGCTGCGCCTTCCGGTTCGTGGTCGCCACTCGAAAACCTTTCCGCCCCAACGGCCATCGGTTCTACGAGCAATGTTCCCCGCCAACTGCCACTTTAGTTTAACGATTCGGAGGGCTATATCGGTTACTTTGGTTCTGCTGCGGATGGCCTCATTTCTGATGCGATCACGCAGAGAGACTCCAACCATAGCCCTCTCCATTGCCCTTTGGGTGACTTTGAGCTTTCTTATGAGGCCCATTGTAATCGACCACGTTTCAGTATCATATGTCATCACTGGCAACACACACTGGTCAAAAAGACTTTCGTCTTGAGACACTGCGGAATATTGGACAAAAAGATGTGCCGTAGCTTCCCGAACGCTGCCCAACCGAGTCGGATTCGTCGATTGACCTCTTTCTCGAAGTTGGATCTACCTAACTGGACAGTATGTCCTAAGTATATATAATCGTCCACAACTTCGAGTGTAAAGTCTCCGATTGTAACGGGAGTTGGTGCTACATGGGTATTTGACATGAGCTTCGTCTTATCTATGTTCATCTTTAGACCAATTCGCTCGGAGGCTTTACTGAGGTCATCGAGCATCGTACTCAAATCCTCCATGGTCTCAGCCAAGACTACTATGTCGTCAGCTAACCGAAGGTGAGTGATGTACTCGCCGTTTATGTTGATGCCTAGCCTTTTCCAGTCCAGAGTCTTGAAAACATCCTCCAGTGCAGCGGTAAACAGTTTAGGAGAAATAACATCTCCTTGCCTGACTCCCCGCTGCAACGGAATAGGCTTCGAGTTCTGGTCCTGGAGTCAGACTGACATAGTGGCGTTCTCGTACAAACACATCAGCACTTCGATATAGCGATAGTCCACTTGGCACCTCTGGAGAGATTGTAGTACAGCCCAGGTTTCGATCGAGTCGAAGGCTTTCTCGTAGTCCACGAACGCTAAGCAGAGGGGCAGGTTATACTCCTCAGTCTTCTGTATAACCTGACGGAGCGTATGGATGTGGTCTACGGTACTAAAGCCTCTTCGGAAATCGGCTTGTTCGGGAGGCTGGAAGTCATCTAGCCTGCGTGCGAGACGGTTCGTAATGACTCTTGAAAACAGCTTATAGACATGGCTCAGAAGTGAAATGGGGCTCAGAAGTAACGCTTTATCACCCTTTTTGAAGAACAATACCACCACACCTCTGTTCCATGCCTTAGGCGTTCTCCCTTCTAGTAAAACGGAGTCGAACAACTTCTGAAGGGCCATAAGGACCGGTTTACCACCCGCCTTCAGAAGTTCGGCTGTAATTCCGTCTTCACCAGGTGCCTTATTGTTTTTGAGCTGTTTAAGAGCCATTCTAATCTCGTACAGGCTGATGTCCGGGATGTTTTCGGTATAATGTCGGGTCAGTCTAGCTCTACGGTCTTCCGCCAGATCAACTTCAGGTCTGCTAGTTGATGTGTATGGCTGTCCATAAAAGTCCTCTATCTCCCCCAGAAGCTCGGGTCTGGATGAAACAATTCTACCATCTTCAGTTTTTAATTTGGCAAGCTGGCTCTGCCCAATAGACAAATCTCTTGAGAAAACTTTAGAGCCCTTATTCTGCTCAATGGCCTCTTCAATACGATTTGTATTGAATTGGTGCAAATCACGGGTAAGAGACTTAGAGATCCGTTTATTGAGCTGCCGGTATAATGACGCATCTGCTGAGGATTGCAGACCCATTTCTCTCCTTTCCTCGATGAGTTTCTGAGTGGAGTCAGAGAGCCTTTTCGTTCTGTTGCTCCGCTGGGCCTTAAAAAACTTAGACCCAGTACTATGGACAGCTTCCACAAACCCGTCGTTGAATTCGTCCACATCGCCGCCTAGACAATCGAAACGGTTTTGGAGTTCCAGCTGGAAGCTCTCAGGGTTTTGGATTTGAAGTGCTGCTGGACGGAGCGTAGACTTCATCAGTCGAGAGCGCTCTAGCTTAACACATATACTCAATGTGCCTCTCACCAGAACCGTATTGATCACAGAGACATCATTGAATATATGCTTCTTCGTGGACATGATGAAGTCAATCTCGTTTTTAGTTGCACCGTCGGGACTCATCCAGGTCCACTTCCTGTGCTCACGTTTCTTGAAAAAGGAGTTCATCATGTAGAGTCCCTCCTTCTCCAAGAAGCCAGCCAGTAGTTGGCACCGGTGGTTCCGACTTCCAAATCGAAATTGCCCCACTCTCAGCTCTTCACCATCTCTCTTGCCCAGTTTCGCGTTGAAGTCCCCCATAACAACGGTGAAGTAGGTTTTGGAGCTATGCATGGCCTTCGATATATCCTCATACATAGCCTCCACCTCGTCATCGGAGTGTGCCGAAGTCGGCGCATACACCTGTATGACCTTCAACGAGTACCTCTTGGATACTCTGAGTATAAGGTACGCCACCCTAGTCGACACACTCTCGATCTTCACCACGTTATTCACTTATGGACGATGAACCCGACACCTCCCTTGGACTGTTGGTCGCCCTCCCGGAAATAAAGCAAGTTGCCGGACTTTAGGGTTATCGTTTCCTCCCCCTCTCTTCGGACTTCAGATAACCCTATGACATCCCAACGCAACTTGCTCAATCCTTCCTCCAGTTCCACTATCTTTTCGTCGGTCCGCAGTGTACGTGTGTTATATGTTGCCAGGGCCAGAAGTCGTCGGTGGTGGTAGCCGGATCTTTGCCGGAGATTCTTAGCACCCCTGACCCCACTAGCACCCTGGCCGCTACAATAACCAGGGCACCGGGGGTCGCCGGACACTCGGGGCCGTGGTTTTTTGGTTCTTATCATGGGGGGTGAATGCCGTAATCGCCACGCTTGGCATGCGGGTTGGCGATCGCAGTATCTCCACCGCACTCCGAGGATGCTGCTGCCCATCCCCCGGTGGTCTTGGCCGTAGGTTTAGGACATACTCCGGGTCTTGTCTTGTATTAATAATTAATAAATAAGTATTATGGGACAAATCTTCTACAACTCAACCTAGTCCTACAGTAAGCTCAATAAGGCTTGTGTTGTAGGTTAGATATATATGAAGATATAATAGATCCATCCATAACTCAGGAACAAATATACGTGATAAACACACAGTTATATATGCCCTGACCAGGATTCGAACCAAGGACTTCCTGCTGCATGGACAGTGTCACTACCGACTAGGCTAGGAGTCAGTTGTACTTTAGAACTTTACGTATTATATTAGAACATAATTGCGATGATAATAGCGCACGTGCCTAGCAAACAGCGAGTGCAGCGAATTATCGGCCGAGACGAAACAATAAACAATATAATACAACACAAAATTATTTATTGTTCACCAATAATAAATAATTCACAAAAGGAGAAACTAGCTAATAATGAATAATTAGAGTGGTAGACAAAAGATGGTCTTATCGCTAAAAAGCGATCCCTTTCAGAAAACCTTTAGGTGGTGGGAGACGAGGCAAAAGAGTCAACAAAATTGAATACGAGTAGGTGAAGTTGGATTTAGTATTGAACCGAGAAATAAAATTAAAATAGTTTATCTACACTCACATTGTAAGTCTTCTAAAACGTGTTCAAAAATGCTAGGCAATGGCTTTCATTACCACAATCGATATTACTATGATAAGCTTTTTATCTGTGGCAGTAACGTAATTTTAACTTTACATGCTCATATATTGATACGTTATGAGTTTCAAATTCCGAACATCGAATTTGATAACATAATGTAAATCCTGTGCTCCTTCCTGACCAACGGCACGCTCCCTCCCGACCGCCGGCACAATCGAGTTGGCCATGGTGGTGCAATGGCGGTCATTCTATGGTTTCCGAACACTTTATTTGGGATATACAGGGTGGAAATAGATTTTGGGTCAGTGAGGGCAGCTACCAGGTCCCGTGTTGCTATGCGAAAATGATCTTAGGATGGCGGTTACAGATTTTGGAAAAACATACAGGGTGCGAGAAAATGGTCATTTTTGACAAACTTTTTTTTTTATGCCAATCGATCCCATTCCTGTCCAGGATGAAAAGCTTGTATGGGACCAAAAATAAATTTCCGACTATAAAAGCCATAAATCGAAAAAAACTTTCCCCATACAATTTGTATGAAAATGAAAAAAGTTTTTTTTACATGTATTTTTTTTATGTCAATCGATTCCATTTTTATCCAGTATCAATAGTTTCCTTGGGGTCAACTTTCGGTAATGTACAAAAAAGCCAGAAATAAAGAAAACTGTTTTCATACATTTGCTATGGAGAAAAAGTAAAACTTTATTCTTATTTATCTGTCACCCTAATTCGTCCTCCTATGCTGAATGACTGTATGAAAACACTAGAGTAGTAAAATTTAAAATAACAATAAAAGGGAATTTTAAGTTATTTCTCTTGGTTCGATTACATTTTTAACAACAAACAGCTATGCTGGAAAGCTTGAAGCCAATCCACCTTAAATTAAAAAAAAAACAGAATCGAGCGGGGTATTTTGAATTTCGAACCAATCGCTCGTTTATGCTAGAGCGTTTGTAAAGTGTTTTAAAAATGATGTCGAATCAAGAAAGGTTAGAGTTGTTAGAAGCCTATTTCGTAAATAATAAAAACTTTACGGCTGCTGTGGAGTGGTACAGAGTAAAATACCCATTAAGAGTGACTCCAACAAGGAAAGTTATAAAAACCCTACTGAATAATCTCCTACAAGGTGGTAGTTTCAAAAAGAAAACTAGGTAGCCAAAGATCTTTGGTGAAGACTTAGAATTAGCTGTATTGACACTCGTCGAAGCTTATCCTGAGATCTCTTCGAGAAAAGTAGCCAGTGAAGTTGGAGTAAGTCATACGTCGGTTTTGAAAATATGGAGTAAGTTCGGGTACAAATGTTACCGAAATGGTCGAATAGTTCAATCTTTACATGGCGGAGATAACATTCGACGAAGAATTTTTTGTAATTGGCTTAGAGCAAGGGCGTTAGCCGATCGTCATTTCTTGTGCCTTATTTTATGGTCAGACGAAACCACTTTTTCAAATAACGGCATGTACAACTGTCATGTATGACAGTAATAAACCAGTTCTGAAGCAAGCCGGTCGTATCATTCGCTCCCGTATACTACATTGGCAGACGAGTTGTGAACTTACCCGCGAGTTAAAAAAAAAAAATGTCGTATTTAGGTAAATTATCGGTGTTTGATCACAAAACTGGCGATTGGTTGATTTTTAAGGGAAAATTAACAAAATTTCTGCTTTTGAATTCCATCGAGGATGAACATAAAAGTGCAGTGCTGTTAACATACTTTTCGGATGAGTCGTACCGGCTGTTACGTAATCTCGTATACCCAGATGACATTGAAAACAAAACGTACAAAGAACTGGTTGAGGTACTCGATAAGCATTTTAAACCAAAGCAGTGTTCGTTCGTTGAGAAGGCAAAATTCTACGGTGCTACAAGGAGCCCTGGTGAAACCCTAGGTGACTGGGCGGCGCGATTAAGGGGTCTCGCGTGTTACTGCGAGTTCGGATCCGCCTTAGAGATGGTTCTGCTGGACCGTTTCGTCCTCGGGTTGGGCATGGGCCCTGAAAGGGACAAGCTATTTGAGCAAGATTGTAAAAAGTTGACCTTCACGAAGGCACTGGAAATTGCGGAGAAGGCTGAGTGTGCACGCGAGGCAAAAAAGGTGGATGCATCTGGCGTTGACGTGATAGTGAAGCAGGAGCCGGTGTTTCGGGTAGGCAGCGACGGGAGGTCGAGCGGCGGGCCCGACCGCCGCGCGCCCGGCCGCGCGACCCCGGCCTCCAGTTCGAGATATCAGCGCGATAGTGATGTTCCTCGATGTTTCGTATGCGGAATGAAAAACCATAATAGTGATAAGTGTCGCTATAAAAGCTTGCGTTGCCAGAAGTGTGGTGAAAAAGGACATTTAAAGAAAGTTTGTAAGGTTCGGGTCAATTGTGTCGAAACTCAAGGACGAGATTCGGATACTACTTGTCAAGACTGTAAGGAATGTGAACTTTTTAACCTAAGGTATGAAAATTATGCTCCTATTCTTTTGCGTGTAAATATCTATACATATAATAAAGCTGAAGAGGGTCGAAAGTCTGTACATGGAATATATTCGAAAAAAAATTGGCTGGGGATACTTAGAATCGATAACAGAACACGTTTCAACAATTTTTAGAATTTTTGTCTGTTTGTCTGTTTATCTGTTTGTCTGTTTATTTGACCGCGCATCACGTGAAAACGGCTGAACGGATTTTGATGAAATTTTGTATAGAGATAGTTTGAGTCCCGGGAAAGGATAATAGATAGGTTTAATCCCGAAAATCAACCCTGGAGGGGGTGAAAAGGGGGTTGAAAGTTTGTATGGAGAATTTTTAATAGAAATTAGTATGATATGAGATAATTTGAGTCTCGAGAAACGACAGAATAGTTTTCATCCCGAAAATAAACCCTTGTGGGGGTGAAAAGGGGGTTGGAAGTTGGTATGAAGATTTTTTTACCGCTGAACTGATAAAGATGAAATTTGGTATAGAGATAGTATGGGTCTCAAGAAAGAACAAAGGATAGTTTTCACCCCGAAAAGCAACCCTAAAGGGGTGAAAAGGGAGTTGGAAATTTGTATAGGGAAATATTAACCGCAGGATCGATTTAGATAAAATTTGGTATGGAGATAATTTGAGCTCTGAAAAGGAAATAAAATAGTTTTATCTCAGAAATTATCCCTTAAGTGAATGCAAAAGGGGTGGAAGTTTACATGGGGAAGAAACAACCAATAACCGCTGTACGTATTTAGATGAAATTTGGTATTGAAATAGTTTGTAATTTTTTGGTCAAGGTGTTCATATTTATAACAAGTTACCCGTCGATGCTTTAAATTTACCTTTACTCGCTCTTAAGAAATATTTGAAAATGTCATTAATGTCAAAGGGTTATTGCAGGTTCGAGGACTATATATGACGGACAAAGATGCATGGCCCAAACCAGAAACTACTACAAAATCATCTAACATTTATAGGACACCGTTTAGGTAGGAAAACATATCAAACGTTTTGTGAAGCAGTCAGATTAGGATTTATTTTTCTTTATAATTAAACAATAGGTACATTATCTGTCTCTCAAGCTGTATCTTTAAGGCTTAGCACGCACTGCGGTTTATAAAAAGCGGGTCCGCAATCGCAAAAAATGTAACGTACGGCATTCTTTATAAGCGCACGCACTTGCAAGAAGTACGGTGTCAAGTGTAAAAAAACCGCAAGACTGATACCGCTAGAAAAAAACCGGCCAAGTGCGAGTCGGACTCGCGCACCGAGGGTTCCGTACAAACCTGTAGGTATATGGGGTAGTAATTTTAAAATGATTAAAATTATAAATATCATTGCAATTGAAAATTCAAAAATTTCATAAGTAAAATAATTAGTAAAATCAAAAAAGAATTAAAAAAGGAAAAATAACGAAACAGTCATAAATTAAATAACAACTTTGTTCCAACCGAGTGTTGACACTCACGTATTTTTTTTTCTCTAACGTTCATTAGTGCACTGTAATGTACATTGAAGAATAAATATCTTGATCTACACCAATATCATAAATCCTCTTTTCCGCGTTCGGAAACCGTATGTGATTACCACCATTATTGCAACCAGTAACGTAACATCAGTGTATCTGTGACAGTGTGGTAAAAACGTATGCAAATTCATTACTTACGGTACCGTAATGAAAATCCGCCCTCTTCCCTGACCGCCGGCACAATAAGGTTGGTCATGGCGGTGTAATGGCGGTCATTCTAATGGTTTCTGAACACGTCATTTAGGATTTTTAATATGTGTGTAGCAGTGTATGCTTCTGTACGTAGTTAGGCTAAGGCCTTATAAAGCCTTATAAGGCTGTAATAAGTTACGTAACAGTTACATTAACTACTATTTATGTCTTTTTAGGGTTCCGTAGTCAACTAGGAACCCTTATAGTTTCGCCATGTCCGTCCGTCTGTCTGTCCGTCTGTCCGCGGTCTAGCTCAGTGACCGTTCGCACTAGAAAGCTGAAATTTGGTATCAGTACGTGCATCAATTACGCCGCAAAGTAATAGAATAAAAACTAAAAAAATATTTTATGTGTACCCTCCACATTATGTCTAGGGTACACATAAAATATTTTTTTTAGTTTTGTCCCCGCATTTTATGTGTTACACATAAAATGGGGGGGTGATTTTTTTTTCGCTCCAACCCTATCGTGTTGGGTATTATGGAATAGATCTTTTTCAATATTGAATAGGTTATACGTAGCGTAGCGTATACGTGAAAAGACTGATTTGACGGGAGGATCGATTTGGATGACATTTGCCGTGGACATGAAAGTATAAATACAAAGGTGGTACTGTATCGTCCGATATGCACCTACTACTATATGTCGTTTAAATCATGCCAAAAAAAATTATAAGGACAAAAAATTGATTTTTGAGTGTAGTTTCATTTAGTGGTGATTGTAAAATATTTTATCAGGACTACTGTTTTCTAGCGTATCCATCTGTCAACTTTACTTCAAGTTCCGCCTCCAGGGTAGCGGGAGAGAAATTTGGGGTGAATTAGCCGCTTACTGACAGAGACCGAATTCCACGCGGGCGGAGCCGCGGGCACAGCTAGTTAATAATAAAGAAGTTGAAATGGAACTCGATTCCGGTTCTGGACTTTCTGTGATTTCAAAAAAAATGTATATGGCTCAATTTTCTAAACAACTCCTAGTAGAAACATCTATAAAATTATGTGTGTATAATGGACACAAAATCACGCCGTTGGGTTATTTCACAGTTGATATTAATTATCAAGGTATTATAAATAAGATTAACATTTACGTTGTTGAGAACGGAGGGCCACCGCTATTAGGTCGTGATTTTATGTTTAAATTTGGATTTAAATTGTGCCCAATACTTACAAATAAACTGTCGGTGCATAATGATGAAACCGATGTGGGAAGTTTGATTAATGAGTATGCAGAATTATGGGAGGATGGTTTAGGTACATTCAATAAATTTAAAATTAAGTTTAGTCTCAAAGAAAATACCGAACCTAAGTTTTTTAAAGCGCGAACCGTACCTTTCGCTATAAAAAATAAGGTAGAAGAAGAAATTGACCGGTTAACCAAGTTAGGTATTTTGGTACAGGTAAATTTTTCAAACTACGCTACACCTATAGTTCCCGTTTTAAAACCTAACGGTAAAGTACGTATAGCAGGAGATTATTCGGTAACCTTGAATAAAGATATGCATGTGGATAGGTACCCAATGCCGCGAATTGAGGAAGTTTTTGCGAAAATAGGAGGAGGCCAGTCTTATACTAAGATAGACCTCAGTGACGCATACAACCAGTTTCCTATCGAGGATCAATCTCAGGAGTTTACTACCATAAACACGTCACGGGGGCTATTTAAGTACACCCGCCTTGTCTATGGTTTGGCCAATGCGCCGGCCATTTTCCAAAGGACGATGGAGACGTTGCTAGCCGGTATCGAAGGTGTGTCCTGTTGGATTGATGATGTATGCGTCACAGGCAGCACGAGGGAACAACACATGTCTAGGTTGCGTGAGGTACTCCATAGATTACGGGACGCCGGCCTACGGTTAAAAAAAGACAAATGCGAATTTTTCCGCCCAAGTGTTACATACCTAGGTTACGTCATCGACAGGCATGGCATTAGAACGTGTCCAAAAAAAACTGAAGCAATTTTAGGGTCGCCTATACCAAAAAATGTCATGGATGTAAAAAGGTTCCTGGGAGTTATAAATTACTATCGCAATTTTATTCCTAACGCCGCATCCACACTGAGTCCGTTACACGAGTTGCTTCGTAAAGACGTTCCCTGGGTATGGAATGATAGGCACGAGAATGCTTTTAATACGATAAAGCGAGAATTAGCTTCTGACAGGGTGTTGACTCATTTTGATCCCGCGGCACGTCTGGTGCTTACAGTTGACGCGGGCCCGGGTGGCCTTGGCGCCTGGCTGGCGCAAGGCGACGAGGGTCATGAGAGACCGCTCGCATTTGCCTCGAGGTCCTTATCAGCGAGTGAAAAAAACTATAGCCAGATCAATAAAGAAGCCGCAGCCATTTATTTTGGCGTTAGGCATTTTCACCAATACCTATATGGTCGCGACATACCTTTCATACTTAAAACCGACCATCAACCCTTATTAGCCATATTTGGAAAAAAAAATGGGATTCCTATTATGGCAGCTTCGCGGTTACAGCGGTATGCAATTTTCTTGTCCGCATACAATTATAAAATTCAATATATAACAAGTGAAAAGAATGCCATAGCGGATTACTTTTCAAGGTCACCCATTGACACAGATAGCGAACAGGACATTTGCAGGGGCGGGTCATATCTTAATTTCATTACGGATAGTACACTGCCTGTTTTATTCGATGATATCAAGGTGGCTACATTGAAAGATAAGGTACTGCAGATGGTATCTAAGTACATTCGTTTTGGATGGCCACGTAAGATAAAGTGTAAAAATATTTTACCATACTATAATTGTAAAAATGATTTGGACGTGGAGGACGGCTGTATTTTACGCGGACATAGGATTGTTATCCCACAAATATATCGGGAACAATTGATTAAGGAGTTACATAAGGGTCATTTTGGCGTAGTGAAAACAAAAAATTTAGCACGGAGTAAGTTTTGGTTCCCGGGTATCGACTCGGAAATCGAACGCATGGTTCTTGCATGTAGTACGTGCAGCGCACTACGCGCCGCGCCCGCGCGCGCAGAGTTCCGGCCCTGGCCGCGCGCATCCGGCCCGTGGGAGCGCATACACATCGATTATGCTCAATATGATCAGAAAGTGTTCCTTGTCGTAGTAGATAGTTATAGTAAGTGGGTAGAATGCATATATATGAATGATTTATCCACAAAGACACTAGTTAGTAAATTAGCCATGTTGTTCTACGTGTTTGGGTATCCGTTATTAATTGTATCGGATAATGATCCAAAGATTAGTAACGACGAATTTAACAAATTCTGTCACTCTAATGGAATAAAACATTTAACTTCTCCTATCTATCACCCTTGTAGCAACGGGCAAGCCGAAATATACGTAAAATTGTGTAAAAGGATGTTAAAATGCATATTACAAAATAATTCTAAGTCGACGATCATAGAAATAAATAGGCAATTAGCGAGGTACTTATTTGAATACCGTACTACGCCACACTGCGCGGCCGGTGACTCACCGGCTAGATTGATGTTTGGTCGAGATCTACGCACACGGTTGCACTTAATTTTACCAAAACAACAACTTAAAATATCCATTCCTGACGTTGGCACTAAACGATGTAGATTGTTTGAGACTGGAGATGATGTATGGGTTCGTTGTTACATATCCCAAAAACCTACTTGGCTATTAGGTAGGATTGTTAATAAGTTAGGTAATAGAATGTATACAGTATTTGTAAACAGTCTCGGCGTATGTCAACGCCATGTAGATCAATTAAGACGATATTATGCACCGATCAGTACTGATTACGATTGTTCTGATTTGTCGTCACAAAATATTATTAACCCAGAACCGCCTAGGTTAAGTATTGCTGAGCCAAATTCCGCAGAAGAAGAAGCGGTAATACCTAACTCTTCGCATGCAAGCGAACGACATATTATTAATGACGAATTTTTTGAATGCGAAGAAGATGAGGTCATTGCCGATTCTATTATATCGCGAGATGACGAACAGCTGATCGCAGGTTCGGCGTCTGCGACGCCACAGTCAGACCTGGAGCAAAATGTAAACGCGGAGGGGATGACTGAAGCGCAACACTCACACGCGGACACCGCTCTTATGGAGACTACGGATTCCGTGTCACCTGTTGTTACTGATGATGCGCCCATGTGTGAGTTTGGCGCTCGTCGCGTTAACTTGCGCCCTAGAGATAAGGTCGTAAATTATAAGTTTTAGTTTGTAAGTCTCTGTTGTTCACGATGTTTACTTTACCCAGTGATTATTTGTTTGTTATCAGGTTCCCAGAATAAGCGTGGGAGGAGTGTCATGTATGACAGTAATAAACCAGTTCTGAAGCAAGCCGGTCGTATCATTCGCTCCCGTATACTACAACAACAGACAAAACCATCATTATTGGGCAACAGAAAATCCCCTTCGTACTTTCAACAGTCATAACCAAGTTAGGTTTTCTTTTAACTGCTGGTGTGGATTAATAAGGCACACTAAACTCTGAAATTTATAACAGAGTCGTGTTGGAAAGTCTTGAAGAACAGTTGGACGAAATGCCACTTGCTCTTCGAAGAAAATTGTTCTTTCAGCAAGATGGAGCACCTCCACATAACAGCCGCATACTCGAATGAATTTAAACCAAAAATTCGGCACTCAGTGGATAGGGACACATGGACCCATAAAATGGCCACCTCGAAGCCCTGATCTAACACCTCTCGATTTTTTTCTTTGAGGCTACCTGAAAAAAGAAATACGCCAATATCGAAGAATTGCAAAATGCAATTCATACCATTTTGACAGACATTCATCCTAATAGCCGCAACAACGAAGGAAGTGAAAAAAAAGGGCTGATCTGTGTGTTCAACAAGACGGCCTCCATTTTGAACACTTAATTTCGTAAAAAGGTTAGTTGTTAGAGTTTTGTGTTGTTGATATTTAATGCTCATAAAATATTTGTCTTAACAAATAAAATCATGTTTCACCAGGGACTTGACGTTATGATAGACAGCTACGGCAGACAGTTATTTTACAATGATTACCAACTTTCAGGTTAAACGTACATTAAATACTATTTCTACAGACTCAAACTTTTACATCCCATTGTATTTTGATTGCAATTATTACTGTGATTTTCATACCGTATTATAATCCTTCAATGAAACAGAACTGATTAGCGTGACAGAAAAATGTAAATAAAGTTCACTTTTTCTCCATAGTAAATGTATGAAAACAGTTTTCTTTAATTTCTGGCTTTTTTGTACATTACCGAAAGTTGACCCCAAGGAAATTATTGATACTGGATAGAAATGGAATCGATTGACATAAAAAAAAATACATGTAAAAAAAACTTTTTTCATTTTCATACAAATGGTATGGGGAAATTTTTCTCGATTTATGGCTTTTCTAGCCGGAAATGTATTTTTGGTCCCATACATGCTTTTGATCCTGGACAGGAATGGGATCTATTGGCATCAAAAAAAAGTTTGTCAAAAATGACCATTTTCTCGCACCCTGTATGTTTTTTCTAAAATATGTAAACGCCAATCTTCTAATGAAGATTGAAATATAAGGAAGGTCTTCTAAGACCATTTTCGCCTAGCAACACGGGTTCTGGTAGCTGCCTTCACTGACCCAAAATCTATTTCCACCCTGTATAATATAAGTGTAGATAAAGCAGTGTATGCAACTGTACGTAATTAGGCCTTAAAACACTCGTGTGATCTTATTATGAAAATCGCCTGCGGCTCGTTTCATAAAACCACACTCGTATTTTAAGGACCCTTATTACGTAACAGTGACATAAACTACTATAACTTAAATATACTTCATAAATAAATAGTTACATAAACATACATATCATACTTACACATAACCATAAAAACAATACTAACGATATGGAACGATAGAAAAGACAAGTCATGTTTTGGTTAATTTCATACTTATAATTTAAAAAATCCGTGAAGTAGGTCGACGTGAATAAATAATATATAATATTTAATAATAAATAAATAAATATTATAGGACAATCTTACACAAACCGACTTAGTCCCACAGTAAGCGCAATAAGGATTGTGTTGTGGGTACTAGACGACGATATATATAATAGATAGATATAGATAAATACTTATATACATAGAAAACATCCATAACTCAGTTACAAATATCTGTGATAAACACACAAATAAATGCCCTGACCAGGATTCCAACCCGGGACCTCCTGCTTCGTAGGCAGAGTCACTACCGACTGGGCTAGGAGGCCATTCAATAACAGTATATAATATATATTTCCCATAGTTTATAATATATATTAATAAAAGTGCATTTTTGTTTATTAAAAAGAAAATACTTGATACGTAGTGGTAACCCTAGCAAAAATATAACGCAGTTACAGACAGTTTGCATCGTTAATATCCGAGCGCGCGTAGGTACAGGTATAATAATATACAGCGGTCCTCGTTCCTTATTCTACAAGAATGAAGGTAAAAGGATCGTTAACCTGTATTTAATTATATTTTATCTACACTCACACTGTAAGTCCTCTAAAACGTGTTCAAAAACGGTAGGCAATGGCTAGCATTACAACAACCGAGTTTACTATGATAAGCTTTTTATCTGTGGCAGTAACGTAATCTAGACACACGGCAGTGTGTCCGCCAAGTTCGAGCAAAAAAAAGCGACACACCGGCCGTGGGTTATATTACACGAACCATTTCGGGCCAATTTCGACCACCCTATAACTCAAAACATATTTTATCTACGCATATGAAATTTCGAGTGTCTGTTGACATCCCCTTAATTGTCTAGAATACAAAATGTCATTATTCTACCTATAGCAGTTCTTGAGATATTGACGTCAGAAAATCGCTATTTTTACTATACACTCACTGACTCACTGACTCACTGACTCATCAAAAACCTAGACCACTTCCAATGGTCGTACTGACTGGAAATTTGGCATGGAGATAGGTCTTAAGGTCAAAGTAAAGGGAAAAATCTGAAAACAGCCAAGTGTGAGTCAGTTTTAAAAATAGCGAAGGTGTAACTTTGTTCTACTATGAAGTCATAATGAACTAAATGGGTCTATCTTCCAATGGTCTTACCGACCTGAAATTTGGCTTGAAGGTTTGTCTTTAGGTTGAAATAAAGTAAAAATCTGAAATCGGCCAAGTGTGAGTCAGTTTCGAAAACAACGAATGTGTAATTTTGTTCTACTATAAGTAGGTATGGAGTGGAAATGAGATAAGACTTATTTAAATTTAGATACATACCAATTTAAGACAATACATGTTTGTCTTAAAGACAAGAACAATAACATTGTTCACCACTCTGTGTGTGTCTGTTGCGGGAACCGAACCCACGATTTACGAAGTGCAAAGCAGGTCACTAGGTACACTAGGTGCGCTAAATCAGTCAAACAAAAATTAAAAGACTATTTTTTCTCGCATAGTCTAAATAATTTCTAATTTTACAACTAATAAAATCGCCGATTCAAGAACATGGAAATCATATATACTCTAAGATGGAATTATATATACTACTGCCCATCTCACCCTCCGATACGCCACGGGATGAGATGGGATGGTGCACTTCTAGGGCTACATAATAGGCCACCAATTATAATAATTATAATACTGGTAGGTAAGTATTACCAAGTTATTAATTATCTATGTAGGTAGCGTACTTACAAACAGAATAAAGTACGTTATTGATGTATGTAATTATATGTAAGTAGGTACATTTTATAGGTGTAGGGAGCCAGTTTATTTGTAAAAATCACCTATAAATAAATAGTAAAATAGGATTTATCATACATTATAGGTACTCGCGCTGCCCAATCGATCCCGAAATCCCGATATATGTATGTATAGTGATACTAGATAAAAATTCCGTTCCCCGAAAACCCGCACCCTCCGTCGCTGCCTACACTCGTCCGCCGCGCTCGCGCCGTCCGCCAGCTCATGCCATCCGTTCGCCCGCTCATGCCGCCGGGGGGATGCGTACGCGCGGGACGCGGGGAGTCGACGAACCAAAGCGTTCGGCAGCCGCGCGTCATACACGATACATTTCCAAAAGCAAAAGTGATAAAAAAATAATAAAGAACCTACACCTAACAAAAATAAATGAAATCCCATCAAAAACATAAATGTGAAAGGCTGCCAAGTTCGATACTATGGGAATGCTTCGCCTATAAAAGAAGTGAGATCTGAATAAGTACCAAGTTCCATAAAAATACCTCAAATCATAAATAGTTATAGGAATGCACACTTGATTTCCAGCAGTTTTTAAGGTACATTTTGAATAAGTATCACGTTACATAGAAATATCTAAAATTATAATAGTCAGAGAAACGCACACCGGTTTTTTTTAGCAGTTTCCTGATAACATTTATTGTTTTCAGTACTTTTTAATGATGTAACTTGGCAAGTTTTAATAGAAAATTATATACTTGACACATTGCAGTCCAAAGGTGTCGATTCATTGCATTGAAAAGGTGTGTGGTGTGTGAAAACTTGCCAAGTAACATCATTATAAAGTACTGAAAATAATAAATGTTATCAGGAAACTGCTAAAAAAACCGGTGTGCGTTTCTCTGACTATTATAATTTTAGGTATTTCTATGTAACGTGATACTTATTCAAAATGTACCTTAAAAACTGCTGGAAATCAAGTGTGCATTCCTATAACTATTTATGATTTGAGGTATTTTTATGGAACTTGGTACTTATTCAGATCTCACTTCTTTTATAGGCGAAGCATTCCCATAGTATCGAACTTGGCAGCCTTTCACATTTATGTTTTTGATGGGATTTTAACTTTACATGCTCAAATATTGATGTGCTATGAGTTTTGATAACATAATGTAAATCCTGTGCTCCTTCCTGACCAACGGCACGCGCCCGCGCGGTCGCCGACACGCGCCTCCCCGACCGCCGGCACAATCGAGTTGGCCATGGCGGTGCAATGGCGGTCATTCTATGGTTTCCGAGCACTTAATTTAGTATATATAATATGAGTGTACATAAAGCAGTGTATGCAACTGTACGTAATTAGGCCTTATTACGTAACAGTTACATAAACTACTATTACATAAAGTCGTTACGTTAGGTCTGCCGCATGCATCCGGATAGGTGGGCATGTGTAGCCACCAAGTGGATGCCGCAAAAGAGGCGCGGACGGGGCCGGCCCAAACAGAGATGGCGGAACGATTTGGACGCTTTCCTCAGCACCTGGCCGGAAAAAGCACGAGACCGAGAGTTATGGATATCAGCGGGAGAGGCCTTTGCCCAGCAGTGGGACACTATTTTAGGCTAACAAAAAAAAATTAAGTCGTTAACTGTGTTTTAGCAGTGACTTTATAAATTTAGTCTAAGAAAAAATCTTTCATAGCAGTAGGTTCGACAACAGCAGCTGGGAGCAACAAGCGGCACGACGAGCCATTAGGGGTGAAGATGTTTGATTGGCTGTGTGGGCGTGTTTTTAGTTATTATTTTTATTAGTGTTATGACTGTGTTATTTTTATTATTGTGTATATTTTATGGCTAGCCTTGTCAGTTTATTAGATGAGTTACGGGTTGTAAGAGACAGTATCGTTAAATTAAGTAAGGTTGCACGTCGGACTGTGCAGGGTAACAACAAGTTATTGTTAGCGCGGAATATTAAAACTAAGTTTGATCTATTAGTTTAGGAGATATGTAAAAAAGATGTTGCAGCTGTGGATCTCGATATTGCTTTGAAGACTGCAGAAGATTTTGAGTGTTTATTTCTGGAAGTTCAGAGGCTAGTCACCTCGGAAGTAATATCAAAAATGGCGGATTTTGATTTAAAGACGGCTCTTTCGCTATTGCCTGTGGTAGATGTGGAGGAAGGTCAAATTAACCAATTAATCGATGGATTGCAATTTTATAGTAGTACATTGAAGGAAAAAGATCATCCCGTTTTAATAAATTTTGTTGTCAAAACGCGGTTGTCGAGTAAAGCGAAATTAAAGATTAAAAATGAGTACTCGACCGTGCCGGATTTGGTTGGCGATATTAGGAAGTACTTGTTACCTAAAAAATCATATACTGCCATCCTGTCGCAGCTACAAAGGTGTACGCAGGGAAATAGGAGTATAGAAGTTTTCGGGAGTGAAATAGAGCAGTTATTTACTAATTTAACTATAGCTCAGGCAGGTGGGAATTCGGTAGCGCACGATATTCTTAGGCCGATAAATGAAAAAACTGCAATTAGGCGTTTTGCGGAAGGCTTAAACAGTGACAGGATAGGGATAATTATAGCGTCCCGGGCTATTGAGTCGATTAGGGAAGCGATAACGGTAGCGGTGGATGAATCAGAGGTGATCCAAAAACCGGCGGCAAATTGTTTACACTTCTCCAGGCGGTTCTACAATCAAAATAGGGGTTATTCGGGTAATAATTATAGGGCGCGTTACGGTCACCGACCGGCGTATGTCAATAATAGCAACTATAAACATAATTCCGCACACCTCAGCTATAGTCGCAATACGGCTGGGCAAGGTCGGGGTCGGATAAGTTTCCCGAGTCAGCGCGGAGCGGGCAATTTTGCTGAGTCGAACGCACGGAATGTCAATGTTGTTCAATCAACAGATGTAGCGAGTGACTCAGATAATCTTCATAACGAATCAGAGTTTTTTCGAGACTAACGGTGGATGTGTGGAAATATTGTCTTATGGGGCGAATAATCATGTAATTGTAAATTGTTTAGATAAGGAATTATCGTTACTGGTGGATACCGGGGCTAATGTGTCGATAATAAAATATAGTAGTATTGAGGGTTTTGGCTTACATATAATTCCGAATAGGTTAAGAATAAGAGGTGTATGTGGGAATTTGGTTTCCTTGGGATACACATATCCCAAGAGTTAGACAGAGTTAGAGTTGTTAGTAAGGGGTTATAGATTTTGTCATAGGTTTCATGTGTTTGTAGGACTTAAGTGTAAGAACGACGGTATTTTAGGTGAGGATTTTTTAATAAGGCATAAGTGTAATATTAATTATGAGGAACGTAATTTGAGCATGCAGCATATGTCGGGTATTAAATTGTCGTGTGGGTTAGGGCTAGGAACGGTACGCTCAATAGTTATTCCTAGCAGGTGTGAGATGGTTAAGTGGGTTTCGACGGATATGCAAGGGGAATGTGTTATTCCTTCGCAGGAAATTACTCCTGGTGTTTTTGTAGCCGGCTCAGTGGTGTCGGTCGAGAATGGGAGAATTCCAGTTCGGTTTTTGAATACACGGGATAGTGAGGTAGAGTTGAGTAGTTATTGTCCAAAGGTCGGTAGGTTGATGGATTATTTTGTGTGTTCTTTTGACTCACAGGAATCAAAGACAGTGAGCAGGGTTAAAGAACTTTTTGGGTTATTAAAACTTCGGTCTTACCTCGATGACGACAGTAGCGGAACATTGGAAAGAGTTTGTGCAAAGTATGCAGATATTTTTCACATGCCGGGGGATAAATTGTCAGTTTCCAATTTGTTCGATTATGAAATTAAATTGAAGAATGATGCTTCTCCTGTGTATGTTAAGCCATATAGGATTCCATTTGCACAGAAAAAGGAGGTGGAAAAACAAGTTGCGAAGTTATTGGATGAGGATATTATCGAGGAGTGTACAAGTGAATGGTCTTCCCCTCTATTGCTGTTACCGAAGAAGTTAGACAGTAGTGGTGAAAAGAAGTGGCGGATTGTCATTGATTATAGATTGTTAAATAAGAAAATAGTCGATGAGAAGTTTCCTTTACCGAACATGCAGGAGATTTTGGATTCGTTGTCGGGTTGTGTTTATTTTTCACACTTGGATTTAAGCTCGGGGTATTATCAAATGAGTTTGTCGCCAGATTGCAGAAAGTTCACGGCTTTTACAACAGATAAACAATATATGCTTAAAAGACTTCCCATGGGGTTGCGAAGTAGTCCTAGTGCATTTTTCAGGCTTATGTCTGTAGCGTTGTCAGGATTAACTTATGACGCGTGTTTTTTGTATTTAGATGACGTAATTGTTTTCGGGAAAAGTCTGCGTGAGCATAACGCTAACTTAGTTAAGGTTTTTGAGAGGTTTAGGGAAGTAAATTTAAAGCTAAATCCGTGTAAGTGTGTTTTCCTCAAAAAGGAGTTAAATTATTTAGGGCATGTAATAACACCTAGCGGGGTCCTGCCGGATAGTAGTAAAATTGAGGTGGTAAAAAAGTTCCCGGTGCCTAAAAATGCGGATGAGGTGCGGCGGTTTGTAGCTTTTGCTAATTTTTATAGAAGGTTCATTAGAAATTTCGGAGAGGTTGCGTATTCTTTAAACCGGTTGTGTAAAAAAGATGCTGAATTTGAGTGGTCAGTAGAGTGTGATAAGGCGTTTCAGAAATTAAAGACTTTGTTGGCATCTCCCCCCGTTTTGGATTATCCAGATATGTCAGATGAGAATGTGTTTCGTCTTCAAACGGATGCGTCGGGGGTAGCAATAGGGGCGATATTGTCGAATGGGAATAACAAGCCCGTAGCTTTCGCAAGTAGGCAGTTGAACAAGTCAGAAATTAATTATCCTACTATCCATAAAGAGCTATTGAGCATTGTATGGGCAATTAGGCATTTTCGTCCTTATTTGTACGGTAGGAGGTTTAAAATTTTAACAGACCATAAACCTTTGGTACATTTATTTAGCATGACGGACCCAAGTAGTAGGTTGACGAAGTTTAGGTTAACTTTGGAGGAGTATGATTTTGAGATTGAATACATTAAGGGCTCAGAAAATGTTACAGCAGATGCCTTATCGAGGATCATCATAACATCGGATGAGTTGAAATCTTTGAAATCGACGTTCGTTGGGGTAGTGACGCGTTCAATGACTCGAGGAGCGAACGTGTCGGACGGAATACGGGACTCAGGTTGTACGTCGTTAGAGCTGTGTCAGCCTAGGGTGGTAGATATCATAAAAGGGGCGGAAGGAGATACGGAATTAAAGATATGCTCCGGTAAGGAATTTAGGCAGGTGTCACAATTGAGTAAGGCATCGAAGAGAACCGATACCAGTTCTACTTCAGATAATGTTGTTTATAGGAACTCTACACTTTGCATAAACCAGGATTCTCTATTAACGAAGGCACGCATAGACGTAGGGACAGTAGGGACTTGGTTGCACTGTGCAAAAATTTGAATTTAGTAGAGTTAGTGCTAATAAAAAATGACCTTAATAAAAAATATGTAAAAGTATTAACAGAAGTCTTCCGCGCGGGACAAGGAGAGTTACCAAGGTTATGTATAATACAAGGGAAGACTAGAGTAACCGATCGGGAGATGATTCGAGTCATTCTCAATGACTACCATATGTTACCGACTAGTGGGCACGCTGGTGGTACGAGGATGGTTAACAGTATAAAAAAAAGTACTATTGGCAGAACATGCGTAAAGATATAGACGACTATGTGAAACGGTGTAAGGACTGTCAAAAACAAAAGTTTAGTAACAGGAATACGCGAGATCATATGGTAATAACCACCACAGCTACAACATCTTTTGAGAAAGTATATTTGGACATAGTCGGACCACTGGATGTCGATGACGCAGGGCATAAGTATATTTTGACTTTGCAATGTGAACTGTCGAAATATGTAGAGGCATATCCATTAGAAAATAAGGAGGCTCAGACTGTAGCTAGGGCATTTGTTGAGAATTTTGTTTTGAGGTTTGGGATTCCCCAATCTATAGCAACAGATTGTGGGACTGAATTCATAAATTCCACTTTGAGTGAGGTTTGTAAATTGTTGAAAGTTGAGAAAGTAAATTCGACACCATATCATCATGAAAGTATAGGTTCATTAGAGAATTGGCATAAACATTTAGGCAGTTATCTAAGAATACAAACCAAGAATTTGTCATCAAATTGGAGCTCATGGGTACAGTACTGGTGCTTTGCTTACAATACTTCGGTAAATACAAGTACAAAATATTCACCCTACGAATTAGTGTTCGGGAAACCTTGTAACGTACCAAACAATCTTGTCAGCAGAGTAGAACCACTGTATGTATATAATAATTATCCGTTAGAACTAAAATATAGACTGCAAAGAGCACATTTGGATGCCAGGGACAATTTGATACAGTGCAAAAATATAAGGAAATTAAAATATGACTGTAAATCTAATGTTGTCGATTTTAAGATAGGAGAATTAGTATTGCTTAAGAATGAATGTTACAGTAAATTGAATGATTTGTATTTAGGGCCGTATAAAATAAAAGATATCCAAGGATCAAATTTAAAATTAAGTAAAGATGGTAAAGATTACTTAGTACATAAGAATAGAGTTAAGTTATTTTACAAATAGTGTTCTCTTTCAGGGGGGGGAAACCCCTACCTTTTCAGGGGAGGTGTGATAGACAGACACTCATATGGGCACGTCTGTGCATATTGAGTGATCAGCACATCGATTAGATCTTGCGCCTCCACTTGATAAGGGATTTCCTCTCCTAAACACGTATTGGAATTATATATATAGCGTAATAAACTTAGACATAAGGTCAGAGATTGTACGTACGTCCTACAACATTAAACACGAGGAAACCAAGAGTCCGAGTTTCTTCACCAACCCCCCATCCCGGTGCTCTGCCTATTTCACTATATTATCCTTATTGCTACATCCGGGCGTCTGGCAGCTTTTAATGGGTGGAGGTCAGAGTGACAGACTAGCAATTTTTTTGAATTGAAAAAGAGTACTACCAAAACAGGTAAACACTGTCGAAATTGTCTTAGTTATAAAGTACAAGGCCTATATATACAAAAAACATTGCGTATTATTACGGAAACAAAAACAGTGGGTGACAAACCACGAATTACATTATACGTCGCTTTGGACTACTTTCCCCCATCAGAAAGTTTTGGCAATGATAATGATGATGATGATCTAATTATTTATATAATTTCTCATAATACTGCATCAAAACCAGAACTCTAGGGTTTGCATTTTTTGACCTCCACAACTTTACAGCTGCCAGATGTCCGAATTTAGAAATAAGCATAGTATAGCAAAATAACGAGAATGGTTTCGTCGCTCTCATTATTGTGTCATATCTGACATGGCTAGCTCTCCGTCTATATAGGCACCTTATTACAAAAGAGTGGATCAATGTACTCTGCGTCCGTAGGAAACACCTTAGACAACCCTACACGTGATCCCTGGGTGGTGCTAAAAGAGTAACAAACTTGGCAGCTGCACTGTCCCATCTGGACCTCGCAGCACTCACTGGATTTTCTGTATCGTCTGCTTTCCCACTACTACTGCCCCAGGGAAGAAATGCCTAATATTTTTTTTTTTACAATAGAGTAAGGTATAAAAGCGTGGAGAAGTATAATGTATCTATGGCATCGATTTTACATATGCGGCATGCATATGCCTACTTTCTCACCAAGCATAAACGCCGTAAAAGCCATTAGAAGAGTCATTCAATAACTTATCTTATTCTTGAACAATAAATTCAACACTGGCAGGGCAGCATTCGGCTCTGTACCTTAATGTGATGTGGTAGCTCTGGCTCTCTGAATTTTTCGTTTGACATTGACGTTTGAAGATTCGGTTACACCAAGCGTACAACGCTACCTACCTACTTTATACTTATCGAACTCGGCTCATGTTTTTTATTTGAATTTATAACTCTTCCACAATCGATATCTCTTCGCCCATACAATACAGTATGTATTGTATACAATCTACACCTAGAGCTACCGTCAATATCTAATAAATAATAATAATAATAGGTATCTCATTTATTTTGGAAAAAAATATTACTAGGTGTTCTCGATCTGAAACTCAGTACAATAAGGTCATATACATATTTTTTTGTCATAAGAATCACATAAGTAAACATAATTCAACCCTCAGAACTTATTTGTGTCAATGCACGAAAAAGGTCCCACTTTGTCGAAATACAGTTAATAAGGTGTCGAAGTACTTCCTAAAACTACACAATATACGCTCTCTTTTACTGAAAAAATGAAGTCTCTTTGAACTGACATAGTGCGTCCTTTCACTAAACACATCGCCATTTAATTAATATGTCAAATACGTTGAACACAAAGCCGGATATTCCGGTACAGCCATCGAAATCCACCAACATAACAGGAATTCCTCAGATATCCGTATGACTCAACAAGCTATTGTATTGTAATAACTATTGTAAAGTGAGTCAAATGCTCAGACAAACCAGTCTGACCACAACTAACAACCAGGTACTGTTTTCGTTATATAAGCGGTACTGTAGCGCTAAAGAAAAAAGGTGTAGGTAATAAAGGTAAAGGTAGAACTATACCGGTTGAAATATAACGATACGCTACCGGTATAAAATTACGATATCGCTATTTTTCGATACGATACTTATTTTATTTTATTTGGGATGCTTACTGCCTAATATACATATGTTAATAGACTATCAACTAGATGCAAATTACAAGCTTCCACATATATAATGCTAAATAACATTAATATATAGTCTCTAAATAGCAAGATATTACACTATGTAATATTCAGGTCAGAATCAATGAACGCAAAATTATGTCGGGTATCTTTAACTATCTATTAACAATAATATTTTTAACATTATAATAACTCTCCTACCTTATACCCTTATTATAACGATATCCAACCGGTATTATTTCGGTATCGTAATTTTAGATCACAAAACAGAAAAAACGGTGGAAGCGGCTTACGTCGTGATTAGTACAAGAACCAGTGTCGCCAAAACGCACACTACTTTAAACACAAACACATCAGTATCTTAAAGATGATTGGCTAAATTATCTTGTTTAAAAAGTAATATGAGCCATGACCGGTTATATAATTTGAACTTTATGATTAATATCACATAGTCGAAATTGTATTCGTAATACTTATTTCATACAAAGTAGCGTCATCTAGCGTCGAATAGCTTGACCTACGATATTTCCAGTTCAGCAACTCGACAACAGATGTCACAAATATCAAAATCTTCGTCTATATTCTTTCTCCCTTACAGTTGCGTGGTCTTAGTAAGAGTAAGCGAGATAACATGGAGGTAGGGCTTTACGTCGTAGGATGCAATAGTGATGTAGAAGAGTCGGTGTCATATCGATAAATAATAATTAGTATAGTTTTCCAAGTGAATTAGGTACTTATTTTTTTATCAATACATACAACAATACATAGTTGCGACTTGCGACATGACGTGTGAAATATTTTTTTTTATAATATAAGTACCTAGCATAAACTTGTTTGTTTAAAAAGGTTATGTATCATAAATAAATTATATTGTCGTTTTTTAATACCACGATGAAGGCAAACAAGCATACGGTCCGCCGGATGGTAATATGGAGCTTCCGTAGCCTTTGGATGCCTGCAACTCCAAAGGTGTCACATGCGCGTTGCCGACCCTTTACAAAAAGGAGTTTCATTGTGTTGACGACTAAAGAAACGAGAGGATCCCTCGTCCTGTTACAGCTCTTTCTTTGGCAATCCTACTCACCGGCAGAAACACAACTCAAGATTTTTCGTTTTTATCCGACTTAAAAAAAAAGAAGGTTCTCAATCTGACCTGTATGTTTGTATGTATGTCCGTCTGTTCACGATTATCTCGTATTTTGCCGAACCGATTTTGACGCGGTTTTCAAAAAAGTATTTGTTACATTCTGAAGAAGGTTTTAGTATACAACAAGGCGTTCATTTATATTTATATATTATTCCTAAGACAATTTTTGCCACTTTTTGACATCTTTATGTAAGAAAAAACAAGAATAGAACAAGTAGAAGTAAGACATGGTCAATTTCCGAGTTTATTCCCCTGAATCGTCTTACGTAATAAATGAATGACAATAATAATAAATACGTAAATACATAGTAAATAAATGAATTACAGTACTTACGCACGGAAATTCAGCACTATTATTATTGGTACGTTTCCTCTTTAAAAAATATTTAATTATTGAAATGCAGTGAGTGTTAGAAATAAATTATTAGGAACACATAATGTTAACATCAATCAAAAACCATTACGTATATATAAATATCGATATTGATAAGTTTTTTCTAACATTTTCCTCGCACTAGCTTGAGTAGCGGCCGATAGTTGAGACATTCGAGAAAGTTCTTTAGTGTTATGCTAAATAGATATCGACCTTATTTCTTCAAGATACAGTTGAAGTTTCTATAACGTATTAAGAAATGTTTTCCGCAAAACGAAATATGTAATAAATATTTAAAAAATAATGAAAATAAGACTTAACGATGGTATGAAATGCCACAATGGGCAAGATTTGACCTCCGGCTCTCGTTTTTGTACTATAAAATAGCACAATAAGGCATATTTGTATATTTTTCTATACTTTTCAATGCACATCAGTCTCGCTTAACCATTCGTGCCGTCCGTGACGAACTGACTGCTATCTGTGGTCAGGGTTTGAGTTGCTACTCTTACCTTTGCCATACGCGCATACGTTACGTTTCTATTGTTTTTTTCTGTTTTGTGTTTTAGATAGCAGATAGTGTACGGCGCGCGCGGCGATAAAGGAAGTGTGCGGTGGAGCGGGGCGCCGAGCACGGGGAGCCGGAAGCAGGGGGGTGTCACTACGCAGTTTAGGTACATTTGGCCGGCGCGCCTCCCGGGCAGGCGTATAGCAGTGGGCTGCCGCTCGGCTCGCACGATAGTCGTATTACGCGCAAAATTGAAAATACATAATGGCTTCGAAACCTAAACCTCGATCTAATCCGTATAAAAGATATGATATTGGTTGCCAAGAAACAATATAAGGAACTGACCGACATATTTTCAAAGGAATTTCCTACTTCCGTGAGAATCAGACATACTATCTCCGGATAAAAAAAATATTAATTTTGTATTAAGCAGAACGTCTGCTAACGATACCACAATGCTTAGAAAAAATGGAAAAGTAGAAAAATCCACTGCCTCAGGCGAGACTCTTTATGGGGTAGCGCATTGTTATCGGTGAATTCTCAATACAACTTGGGACTCCGATGGCCGGTTGAGAAGTGTAAGACTTCTTCGGCAGATGTCGCTAGGCGTCCCCCTAAGACGCATATGGGATATAGTGGAGAAATTCGCAGCCATCAGGTGTGTCTCAGCAGCTCAGTTGGTCAGAGCGATGGGTATGTATCCCAGAGTCGCGAGTTCGAGTCTCGCCTGAGGCAGTGGATTTTTCTACTTTTCCATTTTTTCTAAGCATTAAAAAAATTATATTTACAGAACCAACGTTTGTACTTCCTACATATTTATCTTAAAAATAATAAATCAGTAGGTATAGGTACAAAAACTTGTCAAGTGACAACCCTGTGCCGACGCTCACAGCTCGGTCATAAAACTGCGGCGCGGAAAGAAGATTCACGATACGTGCGCGGTTATAAGTTTCAATTTTGCTTGCAGGCGGCGAGTATAGGTATAATTTTATACCTAAATCTGCCTTTTGTGAAGGAGTGAATTTTCTGTACGGTAGTACTATTAGTTATTCTGTGCCGGAAGGTAGCGCATACTTCAACCTCAATTTATACCTTTATGAAAACGGTTGAGGTATCGAAAAAACCAACGGTACCGTTATATTTCGATACAGAAAAATAACGGTTGCGCTACCGAAATCATACCGAAACAAACGGTATGACGTCGTATCGTTTTCAAATGGTAACTGTATTTTTCGAGTCCCTGCTAACAACTATACGTCATTAGAGCGTCGATCCATCTTCTTAAATCTATCTACACATGTGACGCAATGACAAGCCAGGAAAAAAATACTACAGTTATGCACCTTCTAATCGATTGCACTCGATAATTGATTCCAAAAGCATCCGATTTATGATATTCTTATTGCGTACCCGTATAAATACGACTTTATCAGCCAGTATAACATGCGCGTTTGCCTCCGTACCGTACCAAGTTAAGGTTTCTGAGTTGTATTTCGCCGCATTTATAAAAGAGCTCAAACCTCGTCTGGAAATTGAAGTATCGTCACTAAAAACCCGAGTGAAACATAGTTGATACGGATTTTAAGGTCAACTTAGATTGGTTTGCTTGAACACGACTCGTTCGGCTCACCCCAAATAATGAAATCAAGAACAGTGATGTGAAATGCAATTTCGCGATGTCCAGTGCGTCGGAGCGGAATGTACTGTAAGCGACAACATGCAACTCTATTACCATCGTCCACACTGTTAACTGAATATTAACCTTATTGTACAGATACAAGGTCCAACAATAGTTGACAGTGTTGGTGTTTGTACTTGGGTGCAACAGGTTTTCAATTTGTTTGGTTGGCGGATCGTACATTATATGCCTAATAGAAACTGCAGTCTGTGCGGAGCGTATCGGTAGTATAGCGCTGATATAATACTATTTATCGCCTGGAGGCTATTTTAAGAATATACTCGTAATATAAACTTTTGAACCTTTTTGGACCTGGGTATGTCCTTAAACTACGTCCAAAAGAGAGGTATGAGTGCTGTAGGGTAGGGCACAGCACAGCGAATGTCATCTTGCTCAAATCTGGAGCAGAGCCCCACTTGGGAAGTACCTACACCTTACAGAAAAGCACAGCCAAATAGCACTAGACCCTGCTCATAGTATTGTGTTCTTGCTGCTGGTGAGTAAGGTTGTCAAAGAGCTCAAAGAGGACCCAGGGTGTTGACTATGAGGGACCCTCTTGTTCCTTAAGCCGTTAACACAGTGAATCCTCCTCTTTGTAAAGGGTCGGCAGACTTGAAGTTGCAGGCGTTCATAGGCTACGGTAACTGCTTACCATCAGGCGGACCGTATGCTTGTTTGCTACCGTCGTGGTATAAAAAACACAGTCTATTACACTATAGAGAACGTCAGATATGACACAATAATGAGAGCAACTAAACCCCCTCTATTCAGTTTGTTATATTATGCTTATTTCTAGATCTGGACATCTGGCAGTTGTAAAGTGTTGGAGGTCAAAGAATGCAAACCACTTCAAGAAAAAAAACGTCGTATGTAATTCATAGTTGGTCGCCTACTCTTAATAATACATAATGTTTTTTGTTCTAATGTTTAAATATAGGCCCTGTGATTTATATATAACTGAGATACTTTGGCAGTTTTTACCTATTTTGGTAATAATATAATAATAATAATAAATACTCTTTATTGCACACCTCATACAGTTACAAGCACAAATTTTATTTGGGTAGTGGAGACTAGATAAAAACAATAAGCAGTAGGTGGTGCATAGAAACAAAAGAGACGAAATAGATAACACAGCACATTCATATGAATATACATACTTAAACAAATACAAAATAAACATACATATACGTACATATATACATATATAATACACACAATAAGAAACAACAGTGTCAACTTAAAAACCTAAGGAAGAGATAAATAGTATTCCTTAAGTTGCGATTTAAAGCTACCAATAGATTGCGCGCGTTTAATGTTGAGAGGGAGAGAATTCCACAAACGAACGGCCTGGAACGTAAATGAGCAATTATAAAATTTGGAAGATGAAGATGGCACTTTTAGGAGCAATTTTTGAGAGGATCTAATAGAATTAAGATAAGAGAAACGCTCTTTGAGGTAGCGGGGAGTTGCAGGGTTAAAAAGTATAGAAAAGAGTAAAGAAAGTATGTGAGAGTTACGGCGGTGACGGATAGGGAGCCATTTGAGTTTAGAACGAAAACTAGAAACATGGTCGAATTTGCGTAATCCGAAAATGAACCGAATGCAGGCATTTTGAATACGCTCAAGCTTATTAAGTTGCTCCTCGGTTAGGTCTAAATAGGAGATATCTGCATAATCAAGAATGGGGAGAAGTAACAACTGAGCAAGCGCAATTTTAGTAGCATTTGGCAGGAAATTCCGGAGCCATCTGAGAGACCCTATGGCAGCAAACATCTTCCTGCTCACTTCACTCACCTGAGGCACCCATGATAGACAACGATCCATGATTACGCCAAGATTTTTCACTTGGTTGGAAAAAGGAATTTGGATACCATCGAAGACTATCGGAGGGAGCCTGAGAAAGTCAATTTTGGAGATTTGTTTAGCGCTACCCATCACAATTACCTGTGACTTTAGGGGGTTTACTTTTAAACCGTAATTTTGACTCCAATTTGATATGCGGAGCAGATCAAGATTCGTAGCTTCTATAACTGAATTGAGATCGCTATGCATACCCTGCAAATATATTTGAAGGTCGTCGGCATAGAGGTGATACGAAGAGGAGAGATCAAGAGTTATGGAATTAATGAAGATAGAAAATAAAAGAGGAGACAGCACACCACCCTGTGGAACACCAGCTGATGTGCTGCACCAGGAAGAACACGAAGAATCTAGTTTAATTCTTTGCCGACGACCAACCAAATAGCTGCGGAACCAGTCAATCGCTGCAGCCGATATGTTAAGAGACTGTAAGAACGCGAGCAAAATGTCAAAATCGACCGTGTTAAAGGCATTACTGAAATCTAGAAGTGCAAGAACTGTAAGCTTCTGGTCATTCATACCCAAACGGATGTCATCGGTAACCTTGACAAGAGCCGAGGTAGTACTATGGCCCGGACGAAAACCAGATTGAAATGGGTTTAGGAGGTCATTTCTATTCAGGAAGGAAGTTAGTTGCTGATGCACTAGCCGTTCGAGGACTTTGGATAGGAAAGGAAGAATGGAGATGGGGCGATAGTCAGAGAAGGAACTGGGGTTGGATTTTTTGGGTAAAGGAATAATATTGGCATCCTTCCACAGACTGGGAAAAGTACTTGATGAAATGGAAAAATTCAGAATACCGGTGATAATAGGAACAAACAAATCAAGGAGAGGGAGTATCATATTTCGGCTAACACAGTCAACACCAACGGCGTTAGAAGTGATATTCAATATACCCTTCCTAACATCACTCTCACAGAAATGGCTAAAATAGAAAGAAGAGAAATCTAAGGCAGGAAGTGATGAAAGATGATGAAGTGAGTTAGATTTCTTAGGACCACTGAAACAGGTGGACGATGAAAAATGCTGGTTAAGCTGGTCAACGCTAATATTGTTTAAATTGGTTGCCTGTTGAGATTTGCCAACTCCGAGACCTTTCAAAAATTTCCAGACTTTGGCTGGATTTCCATCTTCAACAGAACTGTGAATATGACGCCTCTGAGCATCTCGACATATAGTGCTACAGCGATTGCGCAGGGTATGATATTTAAGTTTATTTTTCTCAGAGTTGTTAGCCTTATACTTAGATTTAGATTGATTCTTCCTCTCTATAAGGGCTTTAATATCCTCAGTGAGCCAAGGAGCAGGGAGATGCTTGACTTTTATTGCACGAACAGGAGCATGAGCGTCATAAAGTTGTATGAGGAGCGAATCAAAGAGAGAAACTTGATCGTCTACCGAACCCGCTCGAGCGATACTGCTCCAATCGATTGTTAAAGCGTCATCTCGAAGCTTTTCCACATTTAATCCACTAAAATTGCGCTGCAAAAGAATTTTTGATTTAGATTTGGGAGGACGAATTTTGTAAGAGAGATAGAGCAGATCATGATATGAGAAGGCATCCGCGGAGTATTGTCCAAATTTAGACACATGAGAAGTCGAAGAAACTAAAGTTAAATCAAGAAGAGAAGGCGAGCAATTTGGAAAATAGTGTGTGGCGTCTGAAGGGAGAATAGTTAGATTGCATGCATCTACCAGGGATTTAAGGCGCCGGGATCGACTGTCATCCTTCAGAAGACACGTATTTAGATCTCCCATAAGAATGTGATGATTATAAGAAGGCATAAGGTCCTCGAGAAGTTTCTCAAGAGAATCAAAGTAATTAACGTGAAGGGAGGGGGAATAAAAAACGCCAAGTAAAAGTTTGGAATGAGAGAGGGAAACGTCGAGAAACATATACTCTGCGGCATCAGAAGTAGAAGAGCTGGCAGATACATTAACAATTGAATAGGGGATGTAAGAACGAAGGTAAATCGCAACTCCACCGCCACCTCTTCCAAGGCGGTCGTGCCGAATTAAATTGAAACCAGGTAAAGAGTAAGACGTTGAAGGCAAAGCTGGTCTGAGCCACGATTCGGAAATTAAAATAGCATGAATGTTCTTACTGTCAAAAGAGAGTAACATATCGCTGTAATGTGCAGGAATACTTTGCGCATTTAAATGCACAACGTTAAAATTTTTAGGTACTTGGTTTTTAAACTGAGATTCCAGAATGTCGTGAAGCGAAGGAGGCAAACTATGGAAACTGTCTTCACTTACACTATCTAAGGAGGAAAAAGATAAATACTGATCACTGTTATCACTGAAAGGCATCTGAAAAATATATATAAAGTTAAAAATATAATAAGTATATAATAAGTGTATACTAATATTCAATAAATATAAAAATATATACAGTAAAAACTAAACAAAAACTCCACAATCTATCCGCCAGCAGCAAATAAATAATATATCTACTAACCCTAAACTAATTTAAGGTACCTTAGCTACCCGCCAGCATATCTGGATGGATCAAAATTAAAAACAAAACAACAAATAATTAACATTCAGAGCAGAAACGGAACGCAATAATTTACAAGTGGCAACACTAGGCTGTTCATGTCAAAGCGCCTGTCATGTCAAGTTAATGTCAAAGCAAACCAAATGCTATTACGAAAACTAGTTAAGATAAACAAATTAATCAAAAAAGAAAGAAAGGGTAGACACAGATAAGTGCTGCACGACAAAATTAAGAAGTCAATTGTAACACGGTAACAAGAAAAGCACTACACAGTAAACAAACAAAGTAGGTACGAGTACTCTACGATCGAATCTTCGCCTTCACAGTCTCCCTCTTTGCACGCTGCTGCCTAGCTCGCAGAGCCTGGGGGACGGGCCGAATATCAGGTTCCGACGAAGCGGCAGGATGCTCCGCGTCGGCATCGGTAGGCGTCGCCTGCGCAACCGACAGAGCTTTCACATCGGCGACGCTGTTAGCACGGCGGCGCACGCCATCTTTTCCCAGCACAAGCACGTCGCCGTTCCAGGTCCAGCAGTTGCGCACTCCAAAACGCTCACGAGCCTCCATGAAAGCATTGTGGCGGGGCTATGTGAGAAACTCTCCAAGTGTGACGCCTGAGCCCTTGAGTGCCACCTTGCTAAACCATACATCATCCCTGATGGCTATATCCTTGAACTTGACAAGAATGGCTCTAGGCTTTTTGCCGCGCCCTCCACGACCACCCAACCGATGACTGCGCTCAATATCTTCTGCGGAAAGATCTTCTAACACGGCCTGCAGTTTGTTAACCGCAAGATTTGTTGTGTCCTCAGAATCAGATTCATCTATACCATGTACTAACAACATCTTGCGGCGAGAGCGCGTCTCAATGTGGTCCACCTGGCGAGTGACAAGCTCCACCTGCTTCTGCAAGGCATCGAGAGACCTCACAACAAAGTCCTTGAAAAAGTCAAACTTTGAAGCCACAGCAGTGACTGTTGGATTAGTGGTGCCCGCGTTGTCGAGATCTTTCTGGAACTGCGCCATCGTCTTCTTGAATGTCTCGGACAATTCCTCAATTGAACTTTTTACTGCACTTGTTTCTGACATTTTGTGAGAGTGAAGTGAGTGATAAATATCGAAGTTAACTTGTGGAGAAAATGTAATGGAAATGCTGGTAGGTTATAAAGGTTATTTAAGCATCAATATTATTAGGTTTAATTGTCCAAAAAGTGATTATAAATATTTTTTTAACAATAAATTTAGTGCACAGGATGTGACTTGTTTTTCTCCACCTACCCGAAAAATGGTACTATTTTCCAATTCAAAAATTGTACTAGTCTGTCAGACGGGTTTTGTTGCTCTCATTATTAATATAATAATCGTAAATAATAAATAAATAAATATAATAGGACAATCTTACAGAAATCGACCTAGGCCCACGTTAAGCTCAATAAGGCTTGTGTTATAGGTACTAGACGACGATATATATAATAGATAAATATGGATAAATGCTTAAATACATAGAAAACATTCATTACCCAGGAACAAATATCTGTGATAAACACACAAATTAATGACCTGACCAGGATTCGAACCCGGGACCTCCTGATTCGTAGGCATGGTCACTACCGACTAGGCTAGGAGGCCGTCAATTGTGTCATATCTGACGTAGCCAACTCTTAGTCTACTTAGTCTTAGTCTTAGTTTACACTACCAGTTTTCCTAGTAGGCGGGCAGAGCTGTTTGACCAGTCAAAACTGGGTTGCCCCACAGTTGAACACAGTAAATCTGTTTTGCTTGATTTTTAGGACAGCCAAAAGAAGGGTTTATTTTTTGTCTACCTATACTTGTATTTCAAGTATGGAAGATGCGGTTTCATTAAATTCTAAAAATTAAGAGCTTCCTACTTAAACATAACAAAGAGTGTCTAGATACGTATCTTGAGAACAAATTAGTCGAGAAATTGCAAGTACACTTTTTTGCCATTGCATCTGAACTGTTTTGTTTGAGTAAATTTTGTTTTATTTAATTTCATAAATTAACACCAAAATTGGAAAATTTACTACCACGGTATTCCTTTTTTTTGATTTACGTATTTGATTGAAACTTCAATAAGTAATATAAAAAAAAATACGAGTATGTCAATCAGAATTCACTATACGAGACTCTAACCCCCTTATTCATAAACGGCCACTAAAGTTAAGAGATCGCTGATAATCGTTTGTCCCTTTCCCTCATATAGGTTGGACGGAAAGGGACAAACGATTATCAGAGGCCTCTTAACTTTAGTTGGCGTTTATGAATAAGGGGGTTAGATTTGGCCGACTTTTGGGCAATTTTATTTTCTTTTTCGTTTGATTTACTCTAAAAAACAACGGGTCCGGGAGTGCCGGCAGAAGAGAAAACTTGAAATTAAGAATAATTTATTTACTTTCGTCCTCCTTTTGACCAACTAACCTGTCAAATATGCCGGACGTAAACATAGTTCACAATTTCCGAACGCACCCCTCACTGTCAAGTTTTCAACCACTAAAATATGTAATATGTCCGACCATTTTTCATTAAATTAACAATTTTAAATGCAAAATACGCGACAATCCGAATTTTGCCCATGTTTGTCTTCGATTCAAAACTTTTATTTTTTACGCTTTTTCATTTTTTCTACCGTACCGCTCGACGGAATTATTAATATAGATTTATTCGATCAGGTCACGTGTTCGTCTTACGAATTTTCAATCTGACGGTCACATGACCTGACGCGAGTTAAACATTTTTTCCCCATCACAAAAAGCGCACAGCGCCGCTAAAGAAGTTTTCACTTCAAAAATTAAATCTACAAGTGCCTTAATTGAATCTTCATAAAAATATAATTCATCATCATCATCATCATCATATCAGCCGAAAGACCGCCACTGCTGGACATAGGCCTCCTCCAAAGAGTGCCACAATGACCGGTCCTGCGCCACCCGCATCCAGCGGACTCCCGCGACCTTCACCAGGTCATCAGTCCACCTTGCGGGGGGTCTACCCACGCTACGCCTTCCGGTTCGTGGTCGCCACTCGAGAACCTTTCCGCCCCAACGGCCATCGGTCCTACGAGCAATGTGCCCCGCCCACTGCCACTTTAGTTTAGCGATTCGGAGGGCTATATCGGTTACTTTGGTTCTGCTGCGGATGGCCTCATTTCTGATGCGATCACGCAGAGAGACTCCAACCATAACCCTCTCCATTGCCCTTTGGGTGACTTTGAGCTTTCTTATGAGGCCCATTGTAAGCGACCACGTTTCAGTACCATATGTCATCACTGGCAACACACACTGGTCAAAGACTTTCGTCTTGAGACACTGCGGAATATTGGACAAAAAGATGTGCCGTAGCTTCCCGAACGCTGCCCAACCGAGTTGGATTCGTCGATTGACCTCTTTCTCGAAGTTGGATCTACCTAACTGGACAGCATGTCCTAAGTATATATAATCGTCCACAACTTCGAGTGTAAAGTCTCCGATTGTAACGGTAACGGTCCGATTGTAAATATAATTAATACTATTCAAAAACTGAAATAGATATCATATATTTCAGAAAAAGTGACCAAGTGACCGGGTGATCTAGTGGTCAGGGCGTCAGCCGCGAAAGCTTAAGACGCCAGTTCAAATCTGGCCTCTGACATCGGAGGACTTGGGTACTTTTTCTGAAGTATATGACATCAATTTCAGTTTAAATGTAATTTATATATAGTAGTGTTACTACTTAGAAACTGCAAATCAAAAATATTTAACAAAATAATTGGATTTGCTTCAAGATTCGTTTTATTCAATTATTTAAGACGCAACAGAAATCCAATACCTAACTCACTTCACCTACCGATTTTCAAATTTGACTAACCTTTAAGTTTCTAATTCTCAAAGCGAATTATTAGATTTTAGAGTAGCTAAACCGGTGGCTGATATAGTTAGATATATAATACAGATATATAATATGCTAGATAATACAGCATATACATTCACTATCTAGCTAGTAGGTACCTACTGCAGGATATGAATATCGGTGCATCTATAGAAATAATTTCCATCGGCTTGCGTTATTTTCAACCATTTGACTATATTTATTATCTTTCTCGTGAAAAAAGGAAGGCCAAATTAAATCCCGTTTACAAAATATATTTCATAAAATAGAAGTCTAAAATACATATATTTGAAGATATTGAAACACGACATAACGTGTCGCATTCGACTGCAAACTTTTGAATTAAACTTTAAGTATGGAGTACCGCGCGACAAAGTTATGCTATCAGGGCAGGTCCTAATAACCTCTTCACGACTTCACAATTACACATCATTTTGCTCTGAATAATTTGAAGTTGCTAGCTCTGCTGTATGTAGTAGACAGGTAGCTTTGCTCTGACCCAAATAACGACCCAATGACCTCAAGCTCAAAGCTTCAAGTTACCTCACAGGAGCTTATAATTAGCAATTCGATTAGCGGTCTGCTCTGCCAGCCCTAGTATTCACAAAAACAACCAACCACGTCACTACAGCAGAACCAGTATATCTTAGCTATGGTTAAGCAATAGTTGTTACGGACCACGAAGAAAAGGTATAGTAGAGTCGATATTGCATATGAGTAAACCTTATTTGAGAATAGGGTTTAACTGCACAAGGAACGGGAGCTGTCTGTTACATCTGAGAACCAAATCTGAAACCGAATTAATTTGCCAAATAGACCGAGAGAGTTTTCATTAGCATTTGGGTGCTGACTTTTGTTGGGGAATTTGAAAGGATTCTAGTTGCATATGCGTGGAAAAATGTATATTTTGACATGATTTCGACGACACATATAAATATATTTATGTAGTAACCAGAAAACAAATATGTCTACGTCTCGTCTTTTGAAACAGAAAAACACAATTTTCTAAATTATAACAATATGCTCGATAAATTTAAATATTTCAATAAATTTATTTGAACGCTGTATATACTTATGTAATTGATTCCTTACAACCACCTCATTAAAAATATACCTTCACCATAAAACTTGCAACGAACGTCTGTCTTAACGATAAACGGACATCATAAACCTGGAGAAAAGCTCTGAGTGTCCAAGAAGCCGTTTAATTGTTCGGGCAAGAGTGACTTTCCCGTCACCCACAGAACGTTTGCGAGTCGACGCCTCACACAAAGCATTTCAGGACTGTTTTAAAATCGATGACATGGTTCCTAAGAACAGATCTTTTTATGTCTTATAGTTACAGACTTGCCCATACTGACCGATCGAAATGTAACATGCTTTATATATTATGTATTTTACTAATACTTTCAAAAAATGCTCCGCTCCTTACGTGTCATTAGAAGGAATGAAAAGTAATATTGAAAGAATTATTTGATCCATTTATAAAAATCTAAGAAAAATATCGTTAATATGACGTACAAATCGTTGCTTTTTGCACAGCGCTGTCAAAGTGGTTAGCAAACTTTTTTTAGGTATATATTAATGAAATTCCTCCTAATCATAAGTCCTATGGTAAGAGAGTCCCTAACAATAACGTCGTTGAAAGTCACGTACAGTAATAAGTTTACCAAGGTCCTACACTTATACCTACATACACCTTCTTGGGAAAAAAACATGCTCCGTATCTTATTTACGAATCAAACTTTCCAAATTTTTGTGTAAATTTTTAATTATTTGGTACTAACCATACCATGTTTATTTATTGCAGATGTTGAAACGTTTTGGCACACTGATTCGGGTTTTTACACGACTTTAACTTTCTATTGGCGCCCAACGTGGGGCCAACTACAATGTGTATTTTTGATGGATGGAGCGGTATTTGAACTACTTATTTCATGATTTGATCTCGAACTTATGTACTGACTAGCCTTTTCCCGCGGCTTCGCCTGCGTACTATAAGTACTCCAGAAGGATACGATACCCATGTTGATTTTCAGACTTTCTGACCACATTTGCCCCTTTTAGGGGTTGAATTTGCAAAAAACCTGAAACACGTGTTTACTCATTTATCGTTAGAAATACTCTTGTGAAGTTTCGAATAAAATAGTCTAACAAATCTTGATTCGCCATACAAACTTTGGACCCCCATTTTACCCCCTTAGGGGGTGAATTTTAAAAAATCCTTTCTTAGTACATCCCTAGACTTTATAAGGGACCTACGTGCCAAATTTGGAATCTCTAGAACCAGCGGTTTGGGCTGTGCGTTGATATGTCAGTCAGTCAGTCAGTCAGTCAGTCAGTCAGTCAGTCAATCAGTCAGTCAGTCAGTCAGTTTCTTCTTTTATATATATTGATGCTACGAAAGATCAATATCAAGTTTTTAAAATTGAAATATTGATACTAATCATTGCAGCACTCGAGGTCACGTTACTCTGGCTTACAGAGAGGACCTTCCCATTGGGAATATGCCGCCAGTTCATAAAACCGGTTTTACAGCACTCCATTTTACGATAGCTGTAAACAAAACGAGCTTCGTGATATACGGCTTATGTCTGAGCCTTTTCAGCAAGCTTTTCTTGTAGTTCATACTAACGATACTTTATCTATTAAAGTTCAATATTTCATGATGTATTTCTGAAAAGCTGGCCCCGGAGAATAGTACCTACATAATTTTCAAGAAGAGCAAGGACCTCTTTTATTTAAGTTAGGTTGCTACATTATATTATCCTTTTTACAAGACCTGGATGTATGGTTAATCGGTGGAGGTCGGAAAAGCCGTAATTTCGTCATATTATAGGGGTATAACATATAAGAAGAATAAATAAATTTGGCCGGATTAATTGATGCTTCAGTGAAATGCATACATAAACTTAACTTAAAATAAAAAATCTAAAACGTGTAACATGCCCGTGTCAGATGCAATATTTAACACATAATTTAGTTCGTCATATCATCTTGTTAGCGTTAATTTCTTAGCTCTACTAAGATGGAAAACTAGGCTTTGATATCAAGAAGAGTCTCTTCACCATTTTTCCCTTTACCTAAAAGCGATTGGTAAATTAAGAAACAATATCGTACATTAAGGTCTGAGAAACTCATTGGTTTGAGCCGGGAGACCAATTCTAACTTTGAAACCCCTTTAAAGTTGTAATTGATTTTGTTATTATTATGATACGACCTTAAGACAACTCGCAGTGTCGCACTTATAAGCACGCGAGCGATGCCAAATATACGTCGGGCAGGATATATCGCGCAAGCCAATCGTTCTAAGTCCCGGATTTTAAAATTAGTATACTGCATCGGGATTCGAACCCGCGGTCATCGGATTGACGGCCCCCTACGACGGTGGCAAACAAGCATACGGCCCGCCTGATGGTAAGCAGTTACCGTAGCCTATGGACGCCTGTAACTTCAGAGAATTCACAAGCTCGTTGCCTACCCTTTAAGAACCTATACACTCATTTTTTAAAGAAACTCATACTGTAGTAGCCTTCTAGGAAAACCTCGGCAGGGAGTTCACTCCACAACCGGAGCGTTCTCGGGAGGAAATTCCTTTTAAACCACACAGTGCGCGACCCTTTAGGCTCCAGGGCGCGGTGATAAAAAGCGGCCATGGGCATCATGTCAAACAGTTCTTCAGAGCACAATCCACTCTACAAGCGATAGACACTCATAGGGAGGCAAAGTTTCTTCTTAGACTTAAGGTTCAATATCGCTCGTGAGTTTGGTATCGTCGACGATTCGCACATCGCGCCTTTGTACCGAGTCAAATATCTCGTGTAAAGTTGAATAAATTCATTCTGCTCCTAATCCTCGTTTATCTGTGCTATAAAACTCTGATAAATACTAATAGGGACACCTTTAAACCTACTTATTTTAATGATGACCGACATAAGTCCTCCAACTCGACCTTTCGTCCATCAGGGAGCTTTCACAATGGAGTCGAGGGAACAAAATGCTCTTAAACCCAAACCCTTGTTTGTAGATCGTGACCCTTTTGATGAATAGTGAGGTGCAGCTTTGTGGAATAAAACCTAGACAGCATTATACTAGGGCCTCTATTCTAACATTTCTAACTTTAAAATCCAAATTCAATGTAGATAGGTATATTCAATACATTACTTTTGACAATAAATCAAATTTTGATGCACTTGACTTATCTTTTTTTATACCACGACGGTAGCAAACAAGCATACGGCCCGCCTGATGGTAAGCAGTTACCTATGGACGCCTGCAACGCCAGAGGATACACATGGTATCATGGTATCATATTAAGTGATTTGTAATCTTAGAGAAATAAGTATATTCTAAGTGAAGTAATATTACATCTACTTCTTAAGCCATATATTTATACCGTACTCTGAAAGGCACGTTTCACTTCCTTAGGGAATGCTTTTAAGGTGTAGGTTTCTTAGTTTTTTTACAAGTTGATTATACAAATTTAATATTCAGAAAAGAAAGTTTTGACATACTCATTTATAAGAAATTCGGAGATAAATATTATACAATTGGCTCATTTTACTTTTTCGAATTTCGTGAATAAAATTGTACCTAGTTCTTACATTTATAAGAGCCAAAGTTCGATAACACGTCAGTTTGGTAGTGGCAAAGCTGATATAATAGCTGATATAAATTCAACCTGATATAAAAATCCCTGAGACTGGGAATGCTCGTGTAACGTCACTAATCGTGATCGTGACCCCTTAAAAATGAGAATAACGCGAAAAAATATAATGGAAATGGAAAAATTTAACAATGTTTGCATAACATCCGCCGATATGATACTCAAATGCCGTGGATAAACAATTGAAATTGGAAACTCGATTTTAAGAGCTGCTCGACGTTTAAATTGATTTTGACAAAAATCTAAATATGTTTCAGTTTGAGGTCCATTACACATTTACACTGCATGGACTTTACCTTCAAATATAATATTATATTAAGCTAGACTAGACCATAAATAAAAAAAGTAAGTAATGCTTACTTAATTTTCTTTGACTAGACAAAGCTACTAAATTAAGTTAAAAATCTGGCGAGGTAAATCGCAAATGTTCGTTAAAATAATCATAATTATTTTACCTTAAATCAACGTTCAGAAGCATTTTATATCCCCAACAAACAGTTAGATAAAGTGTTTGATCGGAAAAACAAAAAGTGTCGTGGTTTATTGACCGAGCGATAGCGAAGCAAATCAAATGATTTCAGCTTGGGCCAAAATGCGTTCGTTTCGTATGACCGTCCGGTTCTGTCCAGCTGTTCTCCACATATTGTATTTCTCAACAGACTCTCGTCAAATTTTGTGAACAGGTTCTATATTAACGTAGATTTTTTTTTGTCATTTCGTTGTTTTATAAAAAGTACAAAATGATGGAAATTAGCACAAAGTAATTAAGACCATTGTGAACGTCACTAAGATATTTTATTTAAAATTAGTGGTGTCGTTAGTGGTTTATTTTATTTTACTGGTTATGGTTGTGTCGTTGACGAAACCTGTTGTGGATTTGTAATGTGAATTTGACGAAGCATGATGCAGATATTTTTGTGTTGGGAATCTGGACGAAGCCTGCGTTGTGGAGTAATATTATCGTTGTATCTTTTATTTTGACCTAATAAATAAATATTGATTGAGTTTAAAATTATATATTTTTTTGACTCAGTTTTGAATATTTATCAAAATAGCCGAACCAAAACATCTATTCAGTTTTAGTTATGCTCGAATTACGAACTACAGCGCACTGAACCACTATTATCCTAATGGAAACTTCTGGAATAACCAATATCCACGCAATATTCAAGCAAATTCAAAAGCGATATTCTTTGTACACCGTTAACGCTGTTATAGACCACTCTCCGCTCTGATTTATCGAAGGAAAATTCAATTAGGTCGCGCGGTGTAGCCTGAATGAGGGTCTAGCTTGGATAATAGGATGCTGCCATGGTTTTACTGCCTCTGGAATCCCTTAATCTTTCGCTTTGTTTTTGAATTGGTAATATTATCTAATCGATCAAGCGAGCGTAGCGCAATAAGGGTGGGTTGCACCAAACCGCCTGTTAAAGTAAGCCAAATGTTACGCTAATCGGAGGTACTTAACGATTGCTAACATGAATGGGTTGCACCAAGTGCAAAATAACTGAATGTAAGAGTTACGAGAGATGCCACTGTATAAACGCATTTCTAACAACATTTTCATGGTAGAATATTATTTTCATATGGCAACCCAACCATAAGTGCCAAACTAAACTTGTCAAAATCGTCAATTCGTCACACGAAGAAAAAATCTAAAGGAAAGAAAAGAGCGCGCACTAAACTTTGGACCCTGCAGCTTGAAAATCAAGAATATTCAACAATTTTAGCCATTCCTGAACATGTTTATTACTCAGTCAAAAAGTGGGCTATCCATAGCGCCCTACGAGCAAACTTTTTCAAAGGATAATGCAACTTGTGTTGCGAGTGGTGTTTAAAGAGAAAGCCAGAGTAGTCGGCTGGTGTATTATATTTTATATTATAGTGAGTAAATTATCCTTCTACTTTATTACTACTTACAGAACCCTAAGCAAGTAAAGCGGTTGATGGAAGCACCAAATGGCGAGAAGGTGCCCAGTCGCAAAACAAAGGCACCACTAGTTTTGAGAACTCTCCTTTCGAAAATTCGTAAATATAGGGCGCTGAATCCCTCCAACCTGGTTAATTATGGCTAGCATTGTAACCAACGACCAAAATATTGAACTTATTATATATGTACCTACTTATTGAAAGAGTGTTCTAAAGCATCTTTGTGAAGTATATATGTATAGCACATAATTATGTTACATTCATAATACACAATGTTTTTTATTTCAGGTTTGAATTTACCTTTGGTTTTGAAGACAAGATGAAATCAAGGCTTATGCAACTCAGTGCTCAACTCAAGGAACTTTTAAAGTGAAAGTGCAGTGGTTTCAAGAAATTTGTAGAATCTCAAAGTAAAAATAAAGAATTTTTTTTTTAACATAATCAATACTTATTTCAATTTTGTCAATAAAATACATAATATATTTAGTTACCCTACTTTGTTTATATATTATTCAAACTCTGGCATAGGTTTCCTTTGTAGATAGGGGCAAGACAATGACATGCAATGATTATTTTCACCATTTTTCTAGCAACTGAAGAACAAATCAAATTATTTTAATAAATATTTTGATTTGTTTATTTTTAAGTAGACACACTTACTATATAAATTATAAACTTATATAGATGTCATATAAGGAAAAAGTGACCTAGGCCTCCGGTGCCCAGGGCTGGGATCGAACCAGCATCTTCAGCACGGGAGGCCTAGGTCACTTTTTCCTTTGTATATGACATCTATATAAGTTAATTTTTCTAGCAGTTGACATTAATAATCAATATGAGCATTGCCTGTTGTTACAGGCATCATTAATAATCAATATGAACATTGCCTGTTATTACAGGCAATGTTCATATTGATTATTAATGTCAACTGCAGACTGCATTGTTATGCAGTCTCATACTTACTAAACTTGAAACTATTGAAGTATTTTAGGCCAGATCAATCTAAGATAGTATAAACCCAACCTGTGGCCAAGGTGACCCAGCTTGTTGACCGGAGAAAAAACTTCATATACTGAACCACAGATGGTTATCAACAATGATCGGCTATCGGAAGCATTTTATGTCACTTTGACGTCCCACCTTATGAATAGTAATGACTAATATGGATAAGTCGGTGTTGTTCAAAATAAAACCACACATTCTTAAAAACTAACTGAATTTAATTTGTTATAGTAAATAATCATTATTTTTTCTGTTTGATATTGTCAATCGATTCCTTTTAACATTCAGGATCCATTTATATAAAGAGAACGACCGTTCAACATCAACAGATGTGAGAGGTGCATAGTTGTAAACTGATATTTCGTTGTTATCATTCAAGTTTCTTACAAATTCGTAATCAGGGATTCTGTCGATTACTGATTCCATTTTGTTACTTAATGAATTTGAGGACGTCATCATTACGTACAGACTTACTTCATCTAGTAAATCTAATGATTCTCTGATAGATAAACCACGCTTTTCTAACAATGTTATATTTCTGGTTATTATTTCAAAATTTTCCTTGATGTATATAAGATTTTTTTTAAGTTATCATCTTGCATCAGTTGTTTGGCTTTGCGTATTGATAATGCCTCTTTACTGTTGAAAATATTTATCACAGACTTAATTTGTTCAAAAAAAGATGCATAGTAAAAGGATGCTTCTAGACATGTACCCCATCTTGTAATCACGGATTTTGGCGGTAAGGGTATATCAGGGTACACTTCTCTTAGTATTTTCACTCTTCTAGGGCACTTTAAAAATACTTTCTTAACGTTAGATAATAAGTTGTCAACGTCAGAATAATCTGAGCGTATATGCTCTGCAACACGGTGTGACGCATGAGCGAGACATGTAAAGTGTTTCAGCTGAGGAAATATCTTTTTTAAGGTTTTTCCAGCTTTTAACATATATGATGCACTATCAGTGCACAGCATCAATATATTATCCACTTTTGCATCGAAAGAATCACCCCATACTTCTTTAAAAGTGTTAATAACAAATTTTGACACAGTTTTAGCGTTTGTTACTTCAATTACCTTGCATCGTAAAAGGTAAATTGGAAAGTTAATACTTTGGTGTAGAGGTTTCACTAATAAATATATGACGAATCTTCCTAAAAAGTCAGTACTTTCGTCCAATGTCACCCACAAACGACTATCGGTATTTTTTTCTTCGATATATTTTATTGTTGTTTTGAAAGATTTTCCCAAATACATTTTGCGTATAACACTCTCACTGGGCAAGCAAAAAGTTGCACACTGGCAGCACATATATTTGGCAAAAAACTGTTGGAATGCTTCACTTTTCAGTCGATCCCACGGAATATTACATAGTATCAAAAAATGTAATAAATCAAAATGAAATTGTTCTTGATTTCGCTTACTACTACCACGATGTGTCGCTGACTTAAGATGCTTTTGAATATAGCTTTTACGTATAGCGACCAAATGTATTCCACATTTCGTACATGGGACTAAGCCTTTTGATTCGTCGTATATCAGATCCGGTTGATCCTTTAACCATTTACGAATGGTAAATTCGCGAGGCATATTAGAGATGATGTATCAAGGAGACAAGTACAAGACATGAGTTGACGTAAACTCATTCGTTTGATAGATAATTATAAGTGGCCTGTGCTTCATAATCATATCATAGGTAATAGAAATGATAAAACCTCGATAGTAACTCAATAAAACAAACATACATGGTCCCGGGTTTGAATCCTGGCCAGGGCATTTATTTGTGTGTTTATCACAGATATTTGTTCCTGAGTTATGGATGTTTTCTATGTATTTAAGTATTTATCCATATTTATCTATTATATATATCGTCGTCTAGTACCCATAACACAAGCCTTATTGAGCTTACCGTGGGCCTAGGTCGATTTGTGTAAGATTGTCCTATAATATTTATTTATTATTATTATTATTATTCTTTATTTATTTTCCTTCTTAGGATTAGGTTTTTACAATATTTTTATAAAAGTAAAATATAAAAATACATCTAAAACATAGAAAAACAATAAAAACATTGTAAAAAACCTATCCTAGGGTGCCGCCGGCAACGGAGCAAGGCCCAGGCTGCCGGTGGTCAGGGTCGCAGAGAGAGGAACCTTCGGACTATGCGCGCCGTGTCCAGGATAACCGCCTTCTGAATCTGACCCTTGATCCAACCACAACCCCGTAGCGAAAGTCTCTCTAGGTGTTGGTCGAGACTCTTCGCTATGAGACCGTTCGCAGAAACAACTATCGGCACAATGATCGCCGAATCAACCTCCCACATGGCGGTTACCTCGTGAGCCAAGTCTAGGTACTTGCTGGACTTGTCCTTCTCGGCCTTCACGAGGTTCTCGTCACATAGGACGGTGATGTCGACGAGCATGGCCCGGCGTTGCGGTCGATCTATTACCACGATATCAGGCTTATTGGCTACAATAGTCCTGTCCGTGATAATAGATCGATCCCAATAGAGCGTGGCACGACCATTTTGGAGAACTGGCGCAGGTGTGTACTTGTAGTACGGCACTTCGTGGTCCACAAGACCGTATAGAAGAGCAAGCTGCTGGTGTATAATCCTAGCTACGAGGTTATGTCTGTGCAAGTACTCGCCGTTAGCAAGATGAGAACAACCGGAGATGATATGCCTGAGTGACTCTCCGGGACGGCGGCATGCCCGACAAATGTCGACCGTACCGTCCTTCAGGATATACCTCCGGTAGTTATTCGTCATGATAACTTCGTTCGTAATTGCACAGGCAAAACCTTCGGTTTCTCCGAAGAGGTCCCCGAATCGTAACCAGTTCACCGACGCGAGCAGGTCTACGTCGGGTCCCGTGAGGGCCCTGTAGAACCGCCCGTGTAGCTCCTTGCTCTTCCATACCGCCTTGCGATCCTCGGTGCTTAGCACCACATGTTTGCGCCAGCTCTCGTTTGCCAAGGAGAGCGGCGTGAGGCCTTTATCTACTGCCACCACATCACGATGCATCCCACACTCGTTGTTAAGAAAATAATTCCTAAGATTGTACACCTCACGGTTGTGGAGATTTTTGGCGTTTAAAAAGCCGCGACCTCCACACTTCCGTGGGATGTACAATCTCATAACAGACGAGCGTGGGTGAAGCATACGGTGTGTGGTGAGCAATAGACGGACCCTCCGATCCAGGGCATCCAGCTCGGTCTGTGTCCACCTTAGTATGCCAAAGGAGTATGTGAGTAGGGGCATCACCCAGGCGTTGAAGGCGCGCACCTTGTTGCCGCCTGACAAAAGACTATTGAGTACTTTTGTCAGCCGTCCGAAGAAGCGCCTGTTTAATACCCGCATCCTCAATACCCAAGGACTGTGACATACCAAGGTATTTGTAGGTTTCTGATTCAGAGATAGATCTGAACGTCATGGTCTCAGAAAGCTGTAAATTTGCTGAATTTACTACTTTCCCCCGCTGTACATGCATAACCGCACATTTATCAACACCAAACTCCATCTTGATGGAACTACTGAAGACTTCAGTGGTATTCAGTAGCTCCAACAAGTCTCGGTTATTTGGTGCAAATAATTTGAGATCGTCCATGTACAGAAGGTGAGATATGACTTCACCCTCTCTCCGAAGCCGGCAACCTAGCCCCGAATCCTTCAGCAGAGTGCTGAGCGGATTTAGAGCTAGGCAGAACCACAGGGGACTCAGACTGTCGCCCTGAAATATTCCTCGCTCGATCCTTATAAAGTCCTGCGGGCCAGAGGGGTCATCCCCACCTCCTGGTTGACGAAGAACTGTGGTCCACTGCCTCATACACGCGCCAAGGAAGGATCTTAAAGCTGTATCAATTTTATACAGCTCTAAGACCCTCTCAAGCCATGAATGAGGCACCGAATCATAGGCCTTCTTGTAGTCAATCCAAGCGGTCGAGAGGGCCCCCCTGTCCCGCCGGACTCGTTGGCAAATGGTCATGTCTATGAGGAGGAGCTCTTTAGTACCACGGGACCCAACCCTACATCCATTTTGAGCTGAGGCCAAAATGTTGTTTGCGACCATGTGCGCGTTTATTTTTGCTCTCAAAATGGATGTAAGGAGCTTGTAAAGTGTAGGCAAGCACGTGATGGGTCGGTAGTTCTTCGCTTCCGTGGTACTACCGGACTTATAGAGCAGGAAGGTTACACCAGTTGTTAAGGAAGGCGGGAGGGAGCCAAGTTCGAGGGCTTGTTGAAATTGCGTTGCGAGCCGCGAGTGCGAGCACCGAAACCATTTTAGCCAGAAGTTGTGCAATCCATCCGGGCCGGGACTTTTCCAGTTCTGGGCCGTACGGATTGCACAACTTACGTCATCGGGGCTGATGGTGATAGCCCCCATAGGTTCGATGGACTCGCACTCACGCCCGACAACGCTCATCCACTCGCCCTCCGTGTGTTCAACGGGCGCTGACCAGATGCTACGCCAGAAATCAGTCATGGCAGTAGCATCCGGCGGTCGCACGTCGGACACACGGGGATCGGTTTCCTCCCACCTTCGGTATACCTTCCTTTGGTCACTTTGGAAAAGGCGATTCTGCTTGAATCGGTCGACACGCTCTCTGTAGCGGCGAATACGGCTTGCCCATGCATAAACTTTCTGCTTCAGAAAGTCGATGCGCTCTATGACATTGGCCATGTAGTCGCGGGGCTCGATATTCGTCCCCGCGAACGCCTGGTGCACAAAGCGCATTACTCGGGGGCGGTTATTGCCCCCCCTGAAGCAGATCAGCTTTGCAATGAGGGTCCTAAATGAGTTGATACGACGCTCGATCCGCACTTGCCATGCGGGGACACCCCCGGTGGTCCTAGGTGCACGTTCAGCGTCCGGAAACTTGACTCGAGCAACACGGCACGCCGCGATGGCTCCGCAGTACATGATCGAGTGCGTATCATCTAAGTCTTTACTAGTCCGCAGGAGTGGATCTAGCAAATCATTTAGGGCTCCCATTAACGCTAGATTGCATCTATTCATAGGCAAGCGTGGTAATCGCGGCCTAGGGGTGTTTGTGGAGCGATACTGCGTAATTCCTCCTCTTCCAAAGTCCTCCTCAGTTGCTCATTGGCTATACTACTCATACTCTGATTCGCGATCTCCTCCTCATCGGCACTGAGATCCACCCGCAGCGCCCCCGATGCCAGGTCGGGTGCGGGCATCGGATCCGGCGACGTGGCGGGCGGATCCCGCGCCGAGGTGGTGGCCGCGCGAACAGAGAGAGCCTCCAGGCGAAGCCGATCAAGTGTCGCGTCATTCAACCGCTTTAGCCGCTGAATGACGCGCACCTGATCCGATAGGCGTTGCGCAGTCGTGTCAATAGCTGGTTCAAGGGCCTGAAACAGAGGAAGTATCCGGTCACGATACGCGCACAGATTAGTTCCCCCCTCTGTAGCCCCATAATAGGCGCGCATGACGTTCTCGTTCATGGAAGGAGTCCATTTCATGCGACGCACTATACCACCGGCAGCGGGGGCCCTGGGCGGGGCAGGATGTCCCGCAAGCCCCAAGCGTGCCGACAGCGGTGGCCGTCCTCGTCGCACTGGTGGTCGTCGCGGCGGCGGCGGCGGCCCGCACTAGTCGCTCGACTCGCTGGTCTCGGGCGCTGTAGCAAATTTGTCGCCCGATGAGGATGGCGAGGAGACGGACGAGGCGGGCGTAGATGGTGGGCGTGCGTTTGGTGGGGACGCTTGTTGCAGTCGCGATTTACTTCGTGTTATCATATTTCCGTTATATTAGTTTGACGTTTAGTGTCCGGCATGTTATTTACATCCTGTATTCATATTTGTAGTTATTTGCGCCCTTGCGCAGCTGTTCTTGACATTTCGGGCAACTTTTCCGCAAAAACTAATGCGTAAATACTTGTAAAAACGCCCGTAAACACATAATTTATCAAAAATTTATAGGAAAGTAGCAAAAACACGACTGACTTTGACGGCGTCAAATTTTTATTATTATTATACATTTTTAGTAGGAAAAAAAAATGTGCAAGAAATTAATTAGTCATATCCATGTAATAATTTCGTCATCAAATTGACATAAAATGCTTCCGATAGCCGATCATTGGTTATCAACAATATGATACAGGTCAAAGTGACTATGGTCAAGTACCTAATGTTTTATGAAAAATTACTTATCAATATAAATAGATAGTAGAAATTGCTGTAGTTGCTTAGTTTGGCTAGGTGAGATTGTCCCAAAGTCATAAGAGTAAATTTCAAAAATGTTTTATTATCACTTGTATCTTTGTAAAGTACATGTTACAAGTCATACAAACAGCCATGTATGTACTGACTGTACTATTATGTTTTATTTGTAAATAGGTACCTATCCTGATTAGTAGAGATATATGACATTGATAAAAAGAGACCTATATTATTTATTACTAATGAGTTTTTAGGTACCTACTTATGTTAGAGTACAGTACATAAACTCTCATAGGATCTAACATTTTTAGCCAAAGCCCAAGGCCAGGTCTTTGCTTCCTTTTTAGCCCATCATGAAACGGATACAAAATGCAAATGCATGTATTTTGTGTACAATTTGAATGAAAAAAAGCATGTTCATAATAATGTCCGATATAAAAAATACTAATGGGGAATGGAGGAAGGCATCTATCAAAGGTTTGTCAGATGGTGCCAGCATAGCTTTGTACCTATCACTAGTTTTGTTCTATGGGATTTGGCTTAAAGGGCTTTAATTAATGCCAGAAAATTCCAAATAAAACAATAATTTGCCTCAGAAGAGCAACACACATGAAGTCAAATTAGCTAAACCATGCTATTACCAAATTTTCAGTAGATAATTATTTATTTATATGGGGTTATTGTCTCTTCAGATCTGTAAAATCTGTGCTGTGAATTTATTTCACAAATGAAACTGAAATACAGTGTAAACCATATAGCGGCACTCAAGGAACCGGAATTTTTTTCATGTTATTGCGAGTTGTCGTTAAACAGAGACCTACTGTGCTTGATTTAAGGCCTATATAAAATCAAATAAAAAAACAAGATTTAAATGAATCAGTATAATAAATTTTCATAGACATTTGAATTTGTGGATACCAAACCATTGTTGAACTATTTTTGTTCCACAACACTTGACACTCTAATTTACTTGATTGTATATTCCATATCACGCTTTATTTACATGTAGTTCTGAACATTGTTTAGTTGAGTAGAACATTGTCGAGGCTCTATTTCGGTGGTATTGGCGATAAATGTTTGGTGATATATATAATAGCACTGCTGCTATGGCATGAAATTATAATCTGGTTATCTGGCACCTTTTGAATCGTATGACTTGCTCCCATCGAGGCTTTCTACCGTGTCATAACATAAAACACGTGTTTCTTCTTGACCTGTTCACTCCACCGCGTCAGAGGTTTACGCTCCCTTTTGCTTTCTACCTTAAAGAACTTTGCAGTATTCAAGTCTTGTAGTCAGTCATTCGTTATTTCCAAAGGTTTGGTCTTCATTGACAAAAACAGAGTGGTTTTTAAAATGATTATCATGATTGTTCTGCAGGTTTCGCTCGCTCTACGGCTGTCGGCTTTCATGACAATTACTGTAGGTTCTGGCATAGTTCTGGTATGTCTGTTATAACAGAAGTCTGGTCTATTTCAACCTGAAGTCACTTGGCACTCGGTTTTAACTTAAAAGCGCACTTTTTACACAGAATTATATATTTATTATTAGATATACGAGTTGAAGTGTGAATAATACAAAACGTCAATCGTATGACCCTTTTGCGTTCAGATACGTGCATATATTTATTACTGCGAACAATATTTTATTATTTTTCATCAAATATCGCTGTATTTTTGTCTAATCAAGCATTAATCTATGAAATACGAGACATTTTTGCAAATTGTCCGCCATATTTAAACGTAGATTTGAGTTAACCAGTGCTCGACGGCTGGTTAAGGTAAACGTAACTTTCTGACTGCTAAAGTGCATGGTGCAACGGAAAAACGGACTTGACGTCTACTGTAACCATGATGAGTTCGTTAAGTATGCGTGGTGCAACCCGCCCTAAGTCCTTTCATTTAACTTTGACTGTCAGCTAACATAATACAACGGCACGTCCCTGCATTCCAAAGTTTAGGTTTTTGAAAGTTTCACGCAATAAATTTAGAAGATATAATCGAAATTTTTTATAACCCTATGAAGTTGAAAGGAGTAATTTTATTAAATAAAATATGAGCACTATTAATCAAGGGGGTAACAACCCGCAAGGAGAAATATACAAATGAATCGTGACTATTTTCTTCAATATATGTAATAATAGAGAAACTTATTTATTCTTTACGTATCCCTTTTATCTACATAAAAAAAATCACTGTGAAAGTACGTAAATTTTCGTGTATATCGCGAAGCACAAGGAGCTTATCTTTACCCTTTTCTGTACTTATCTACCTTTTAAAACCTTTCTATGCATCATAGCAGAGCTAGAGAGAGCAAGTAAAAGTGAACAAAGGGTTTTCATAATCACAAAGTATTTTCTTTGGTGCTCGGACTATATAACCGTGGTTTTTCATTTCATTACAATAAACTGGGGGTATACAGGTATACATAATACTTTATCTAAAATACTTAGACCAAACACAGCCAATTACATACAGCCAAATAGCACTAGACCCTACTCATAGTGTTGTGTTCCTGTTGGCGAGTAAGGTTACCAAAGAGCTCAACGGGGATCCAGTGTGTTGACGATGAGGGACCCTCTTGTTCAAAGGAACGGCAAAGGAAAGGACGGCTAAAGAGCCGTCAACACAGTGAATCATCCTTTTGTAAAGGGTTGGCAACGCGCATGTTAGAGTTGCAGGCGTCCATAGGCTACGGTAGCTGCTTACCATCAGGTGGGCCGTATGCTTGTTTGCCACCGTTGTGGTATATACAGGGTGAAATTTAATTCACTGGCCAAATTGAAACACCCGAAAGAACTCGAAAAAATATTAAACACGTGTTTTTTCTTTTAATACCGCTCAGTACATTTTTTTCGAAATAAATCATCATCAAGTTGTCCTAAAAACCTCGTACGTTATGGTGAACCCACTACACCCGCTTCTCTCTTATCAGTTAAGGTCATTGACACCCCGCCCCTCCCGCTGTTTGCAATCGCGTCACCAATTATGAACCCTATTGCAGCGAGATAAGACGCTTACCTACATAAGTTGCAAATTTTTCCTTCATACTTTAACGGGCTTAGGACCGTCAAAATGCAAAGGCAACCCATTTTTAATCTAAAATGTTATTTATGACTAATGATTATTAACAAAACGTCCGTGGCTTAAAAACAATGAGTAAAAACTAGGTCGGGAATCTTTGTATTCAGGGGTATTTAAAAAATTGAATCAACTTATGTACATTTGATTAAAAATCGACGCAATTAAACTATTTACATAATCACCCTCGGTACTTACTGAAGCAAGTAATTGCACTTTAGTTGTACTGCAATAAATGTTCGAACTGTAATCCGTGCTGCTCCAAACAAAGTGCGGCACGTTTATGCACATTGTTCTTTAGTTTTCTAAGCACTACAACGTTGTTTTGCACTTGGTCAAATGCAAGCACAATTTTACGTTATAAATCGTCCAGGCTTTCGGCTTCGTTGACGTAGACGCGTCTTTTTATTTCACCCCACAGAAAAAAGTCTAAAGGCGTCAAATCCGGAGAACGAGGTGGCCATGACCTTTCGGTAATGGAATGGATGCAGCCCTGCGGTATTAAGCAGCTTCCATACTACGAATTGGCTCAAGTTAAACCGTCGTGCTGCATCTCGCGTACTGGCTCTTGGGTCAAGTTCAAAAAAATCAAAGATTTCTTCTTCCACCTCCATTGTTACCAGTTTCGGAGCTCCACGTCCTTGTGCATGTGCCCACGAGATGGTACTCTTGGATTCAATCCTTGTCTGCGAAGGCGCAGAACTGATTCCATTTCATATAATCTTTGTGCACCACGTAAACACTCACCACTTAATAAATAACACCGTACCATTTCGTAATATTCCCGGTTCGAAAACATTTTTTTAAACCTTAGTATGCGCGCGATTATTATTTTAAGGTTGGCGAGTGACGAGTGACTAATCATTTATGCTTACCGTTATGTTTACCGCTAGCGCGGAATGGTTTGGGCTACCCTCGTTTATAAAATTGATAAACCTGCCTACCATCGCCAACACTAACTGGGTGGACCCTATTGCAACGATATATGGTTGCTGATGTTGTTGTTAAAACCTACTATTAGGTTTACATTTGTGGTAATAGGGTGACCACGACTCGTGGAAAATGTTTAAAAATTGAAAAATGAAAATGAAAAAAAATAATTTTTAAGAAAAAAAAACCGACTTCAATGGGGGTAGCCGGTGAAGGATTATTGTAGATAGATGGTGCACTTAGATTCCATACAATGAAATAACTTGCTTAAAAAACGCAGCGGAGAGGACCAATCGCCAAACGTGAACTATGCGTCGTTGAAGAGTTCCGTTCTGATTATCATCAACAGTTCCACTTCATCAAATGTCACTCTTTTGAATGAAAATGCTTGATTTGTTGATAAAAATACAAAAGTCACTTTATGTATGCCTTTAAGATTTGAGGAATTCCCTCGATTCCTCGTGGAACTCATCATCAGAACTTGAGCTTGACGAAAATTGGTCCTGACAATCTAACTTGCTTAACAAACATAGCGAAGAGGAAGAATCGCCAAACATGAACTATGCGTCGTTGAAGAGTTCCGTTCTGTTCATCATCAGCAGTTCCACTTCATCAAATGTCACTCTTTTGAATGAAAATGCTTGATTTGTTGATAAAAATACAAAAGTCACTATGTGTAAGCCCTTAAGATTTGAGGAGTTCCCTCGATTCTTCATGGATCCCATCATCAGAACTTGAGCTGGACGAACATTTGTTCTGACAATTAAACTTGCTAAACAAACACAGCGAAGAGGACGAATCGCCAAACGTGAACTATGCGTCGTTGAAGAGTTCCGTTCTGATCATCATCAGCAGTTCTACTTCATCCAATGTCACTGTTTTGAATGAAAATGATGGTTTTGTTGATAAAAATATAAAAATCACTATATGTATGCCTTTAAGATTTGAGGAGTTCCCTCGATTCCTCATGGATCCCATCATCAGAACTGCGTTTTGACAAAAACGGGACCAATCTGTATATATATACTTACAATCAAAAAAAGAATTTTCAAAATCGGTTCAGACATGACGGAGTTATGGAGTAACAAACATAAAAAATAAAAAAAAAAAAAAAAACATACACGCCGAATTGAGAACCTCCTCTTTTCAAATCTTGAAGTCGGTTAAAAAGGTTAGTACTCTTTTTTTTCGCTAAATAGATTCCTTAAGTGTAACCTAGTGCCGGGAATGAATATGGCCAGTGCTTTAAATTTCACCCTGTATATATAAAAAAAAATATTCATTACATTACACGTACCCGCTCGTATTCATCATTTTCAGACTTTTATCGTCTACTGCTGCATTTCCAGAGGTGTGTTCCTGCATACCTGCATAACATAGGGCATGAATACTTTTCCATAATTTAACTTGATATTTAAAAAAAACCCTTATATATGTTTCCTGTATTGTAAGTCCAATCAAGGGATGAAAGTGAGAAATTGTCAATAAGCTTCAAAATAAACTACATATTTAATTCAGAGCATTATACATTAGGGTTAAAAGCCCATTAGGAACATAGCCGAGACGCCATTCTGAATGGCATGCATTAATCAAACCGCAGCTAATCACCTTAGATACTTGCCACTAGATCCCGCATTAAGGTAATAAACTTCAAGATAAACTAAAACTCAAGATTCATTACGTATACAAATTTGATATACAGATTTCATACTTTTCAGTAATAAAATTTTTGTGACTTGTCGACCTCTGGCCTGATCATCTGAGGGTGAAATTAAAAAGATTGCAGGGTCATTCTGCAGAAGAAAATCAGCAAACTGGGCTATGTGGGAATAAATGAAAATGCACATGCTCAACAGTGGCTTACACATCGAAGAAGAAGAAAAATAACCATAACCATTCACTTGCTTGATATTGTTTAGCAGACTCTATTGTCTAGGTAATAAGGGTGACGGCTGATCACTAGAGCTACCAAATGCAAGTAAGCCAATAAGAGAATTTTCGTTTATTGACTCCACTAGCAAACATTTTAGACAACCCTACACCTTATCCCTGGGTGGTGCTAAAGGAGTAACAAACTTGGCAGCTGCACTGTCCCATCTGGACCTCGCAGCACTCACTGGATTTTCTTTATCATCTGCTCTCCCACTACTACTACCCCAGGGAAGAAATCCAGTGACATATGTAGCCATACGATAAATACAATAAAAATAACTAGCGCTAATTTTCCATGGTCAAATACATGGAAGTACATGCAGCGCAATGGAGTTTCGAAAATACTAGCTATAAATAAGGACACTTTGTGTCCTAAAAAATAGTTTTGCTTACAATTCTGGCATTTTATGGCATAGAGACGACAAAGTTTTATGCCATATGTAAATAAAATATAAAAATAAATAAATAAATATTTCGGGACAATCTTACACAAATCAACCTATTCCAAAACTAAGCAAAATGTGTACCGTGGGTACTAGACAGCGATATACATACTTATATAGATAAATAACTATATACTTAGATACATAGAAAACACCCAGTCAGGAAAAAATATTCGTGATAAACACACAAATAAATGCCTTTACCAGGATTTGAACCCGGGACCTCCTGCTTCGTAGGCAGGGTCACTACCGGCTGGGCTAGGAGGCCGTTACAATAAAATAAAACTTGTCAACAACCGACAATGAAATAGGTACGTAGGTGTAGGTACAGTGAACGAAAGTTTACATGATCGGCCTAGTAATAGTGATCCAGGCTAATCACAGATCACGTCATGCTCCGCTATTCAGTAAACGCGTTTATTACACATTCAGCTTCGGGTTATACTGATCTGGGGCCGTATTCTAATTCTAAAACACGTTTATACACTTAGATAATACAACCAACCGGAGCGGCCATTGACAGGCGTTCCTGTGCCGAAAACATATGACAAGTGGTCATATAACTGACATTTATCTCGACGTGGCTATTTGTACGTTATGTACGAATAGCCATATATTTGACGTGCCCCTCCCCCTCAAAAATCGGTAGACTTTTTTGTATAAAAAATGACAGAAATGGCTCCGGTTGGTTGAATTTTCTAAGTTTATACACGATCCAACTTCAATACAACTCAATGCATTAACTACGCAATACAGCTAGCGGCTAAACATCTGAATAAGAAATATCAGATTATTATCCATCTGAGAGGCCATCACTTGAAATTAGACAGCCAAAGGTCCCACAGTAACCCATACAGACACTTCCTGAGCAACCGAGTGGTATGGGCCTGGAATAAACTACCAGAGGATGTGGTATCCGCTCAAAGTGTCAATTAATTCAAGAACAAGATTAGATAAGCACTTATCATTACTCGCCATTGATCATTTGTCGTATTAACTGGATACAGGCAAAAGCAGTTGTACAACTGCCTGCCTGCTTATAAATCATAAAATAAATAAAAATGTGCTTGAAAATTATTGCTATGCATCTATGCAACTTCATTAAAACTTCAATGTTGGTTGATTATTTGTTGTGTTGGAGTTTGAAAAGGATTGTTTAAAATTAGAATACGGCGCCTGGAGTAATTTTAACCCTTTGAACGTCAAGAACCCGGAAAAGCCTCGTGAGTGGTGCTGTGGCACCAAGACGTTTATAAGTGTTAAGTATGTCGATGAATGGTCCGAGTAAAGGAAGCCGTGTTAAGTGGTTAGGAGGACTAATCATTTCGTTCAGCTGTCTACTAAACATGTCAAAGGTAATTTTGTATTAAGCAGAAACGTCTGCAAGCGAAATTTCAATTTTATAATTGAAAGAAAAATGGAAAAATTCACCGCGTCGAGCAAGATTCGAACTTGCGACCTTTCGGAACACCGGTCCGACCGCTCTGACCAACTGAGCCATCGACGCTTACTCAACCGCGGCGAATCTTTCCATCAGTTCCTTCATTGCTTACGTCAGAGGGTGACGTGTAGCGACATCTGCCGTAAGTGTATGTACACGTTAACGGCATCGAAGTTCCAAGTCATATTGGAATAACATCGATAACAATGCGCTAACCCATACTGAATTAATTTTGTATGAAGCAGAAACGTCTGCAAGCGAAATTTCAATTTTATAATTGAAATAAAAATGGAAAAATTCACCGCGTCGAGCAAGATTCGAACTTGCGACCTTTCGGAACACCGGTCCGACCGCTCTGACCAACTGAGCCATCGACGCTTACTCAACCGCGGCGAATCTTTCCATCAGTTCCTTCATTGCTTACGTCAGAGGGTGACGTGTAGCGACATCTGCCGTAAGTGTATGTACACGTTAACGGCATCGAAGTTCCAAGTCATATTGGAATAACATCGATGACAATGCGCTAACCCATACTGAATTAATTTTTTACTAAGCAGAAACGTCTGCAAGCGAAATTTCAATTTTATCATTGAAAGATCCATTTTTCTTTCAATTATAAAAAAAAAATGTCAAAGGTAGTCAAAATAGTGGTAATATGTGAAGGCGGTGCTAAAGTATCTAAATATACAGTCGTTAAAGAAAACAACCGTCTGTCTAGAAACACAATCAGCTTTAACATAAATCTGGGTTGCTATTCCAAATGCTAAGCTAAGCTCAAGCGAGTCCTGCAAGAGTTTTGGCAGGTTTGGCATCGAAGGCCAATGCCTTTGACGTAAAGCAACAAATAAAAATTATGTATAAAACATTCAAATCGGCTATTTTAGCTGAAGATGAGGTAATAGAAAAACTAACTCGCCTTAGCTTCACTTGGCTACAGTCGGGGAATAGAAATACCCCTTTACTGGCATTAGACAATATGTTTGCCACCGCAGACACATGAAAGGACTCCTTTGAGACCGGCTGGACCCAAGTTTACGTCGTATAATGTTGGATCTCAACGTGGACTAAGAGCTGGCCACGTCAGATATGACACAATAATTAGAGCAAAAAACCCGTGTGGTTAGATTGCTATACTATACTTATTGCTAGATCCGGGCATCGGGCAGCTTTTAATGTGTGGAGGTCAGATTAACAGACTAGCAATATTTTTAAATCGGAAAACAGTAATACCAAAACAGGTAATAACTGCTGAAGTTGTCTTAGTTATAAAGGACAGGGCATATCTTTTTACATTGGAAAAAACATTGCGTACTATTACGGAAACAAAAACAGTAGGCAACAAAGTATTAATTGCCTTACACGTCTTTTGTCACTACTTTATCCAAACAGAAACTTTTGGTGATGATATAATCTAATTATTTATATACATTTCATAATATTGCATCAAACCCAGAACTCTATGATTGGTTTTCTTGAAATGGTTTGCATTATTTGATCTTCACAACTTTACAGCTGCCAGATGTCAAGATCTAGAATTAAGTATAGTAAAGCAAACTGACTAGAGGGTAACTACGTTGCTGTCATTATTGTATCATATCTGACGTGGCTAGCTCTCCGTCTAATAGCGCTGTCGACATATTGAAATATTAACCTACATAGGATATACTTAAAGTTTGACTGTTAAACAGTTTAACGAAAGATCAGTTTGACTAAAATACATGATAACAGAAAATAATTTGAAGCAGTACAACTAATTCCTAACCAACTTAACCACAAAAATAATTTCTAGAAATATGTGTAATGAACAGGACTTGCCTGAAAAGGGAAATATTCGAGCGGAATGTGCTATTGATAGCGTTCATTATTTTACATTAAACACGACCTATTGATTTAATAATAGTCGGTCAGTAGGTGGACTTTTACGTTCATGTCTATGACCTTTGTACATGTATTCACATTTGAATTCTGTCGATTGTGTGCATTGAATTGAGCTGTTTGCAATATAAGTAGATTGCTATTTAGGTGTTATTAAACTTATTAAGTATCACACGGCAGAATAAAACCACTTAAAGTTTATGAAATCGAAAATTGCGAACCTAGTCTAGAGAATATGTTCGGGAAGAGAAGAGTTGTGGTTTATATGGGAGCTCATATATTCTACGACGCTTATCTTTCCAAAGAGACTATACGAGTGGGTAGTACTTAAAACATTATCAATGCTTGTAATAGGCATGGTGAATTTTTTTCATGTGTGGTATCAATCGATTCGTATTGTTGTGAGGATCAAATGTCTATATGCGGCCAATTGCGTTAAATCAACATAAAAGTCAGAAATTAGATTTAAAGTCTGATATTTGCATTTCTTTCTCGAAACGCTCCTAAAAAACCGGCCAAGAGCGTGTCGGGCCACGCTCAGTGAAGGGTTCCGTAGTTTTCCGTCCGTCACAGTAAGTGTCCCCACTTAAGAGTTAAAATAACACCGCCATGTAGTATATGATATGAGCGTTCCACGTACAGCGACATCTATCGGCAAATTAAGTAAACTATTGCGCGCGAGCTTAAAGTATGGAAGATGATTTTTATGGGATAATTCTTTATTGCGTGAACCGATTTTCACCGTTTTTACTTTATTTGAAAGCACATCATTTCATTGTGATTTTGTATAAATTACAGGTACAATAAACACCTGCTTATACGGTTAAATTACAAACTTAGTTCAGTAATTATTTTGTATTTTTTTTTTTCAAAAACTATTCAAGCTATCAAGTTCAAAATATTTTTCCTAGAAAGTTTTTATAAGGTTCTACTTTTGAGATTTTTTTCATATTTTTAAAACTTATGGTTCAAAAGTTAGAGGGGGGGGGACACATTTTTTTAATTTCTGGAGAGATTATTTCCGAAAATATTTACGTTATCAAAAAATGATTTTAGTAAACCCCTATTCATTTTTAAATACCTATCCAACAGTATATCACACGTTAGGGTTGAAATAAAAAAAAAATCACTCCCCACTTTACGTATAGGGGAGGTACCCTAATAAAACATTTTTTTCCACTTTTTATTTTACCACTTTGTCGGCGTGATTGATATACATATTAGTACCAAATTTCAGCTTTCTAGTGCTAACGGTCACTGAGATTATCCGCGGACGGACGGACGGACGGGCAGACATGGCGAAACTATAAGGGTTCCTAGTTGACTACGGAACCCTAAAAATGACGTGCAAAAGTAACGTCACGATCATATAGTCGCCCTGTTTAAAGTATGGAAAAATTATGAAATTGCTATTTTTACAGTGAAATGTTGCGTTTATGTATATGGTTACCATACAATTTATTTAACAGTAAAATGTTAAAAATCGAATGGTATCATTGTTTTTTTTAATTTCGTACTTTAAAAAATGTAAAAAAAAAATTGAAGCATGATATCTTTGAACCATTTTAACAGATTGTTTTAATTTTCACTTTATTTGGATATATTGGTAATTCTGCATCCTATCAACTAAATTTTATTGCATAATTCAACATGTGTCATCATCCCTATTAGGTCAAAAACCTAAAAGTATCGATCGGGAAACAGAAAAAAAACACAAATACACCTTATCGCTTAAATCAAGATTTAGATCTATTGCTAAATATCTAGTTAAGTATTCTTCAGACGAATTCTAATGAAAACTATCCCCAAGGATGCACAATGATACCTAGGTACAATACACATACTACAAGTAGCTCCATCTGTTTTGACATTACTACTACTAACACTCGTATTTAGGTCAATTACCAAAAACTATCGACCAACAGAAAAACAAACAGATATTCCTAAACGCTCAAATCAAGGTTTCGATTCATACTTGATGAGCCCCTAATGGCGATACACGTTGCATGTTATCGTTTGGCTTTTAATTATTTATTGTGGACACGTGTTGTTTCCTGTGGCTGTGTTCAACTTGCAAGGAAGTTGAATAGTGATATGTATTAACCAAATTGTCACATTTTTTTAAAGGTGATGGATGACTTATCATAATCTTAAAGATTGTCCCGGCTTTTTGCCACGGTTTAATGGAGTTATTTAAGTATAAATCAAATCAAATTTTAATTTTGTTTGGTTTAAATTGTTTTAAAACTTTTCACTTCATTAGTCTTCATTTTGCCTACAACATTTACGTTTAAAATAATAATTTGCTGTAATAATTAAATTTTTAGTAATAAAATAATAATAGAATGAAATTATAGAATTAAAATAACGCCTTTAAAAAGTCCTCTCTTATTTTATTAATAAAGTTATTTGTAAGTAACTAACTGGTTTTATTATCGGGTAAAATAATATCATTGTTTTGAAATAAAAACAGTTTTCCTTGCATTTATTAAGGAAGTGTAAACTGCCAATGACCTTCAAATTTACGCCACTAATACAGTCATTGAATAAAAACTATTCGTTTGGGTGGAGACTCTTAAGAGTAAAATAGAATATAAGTGATTTTCGTAGTTTTACTACTTTCGGAAATACGCCAATAATACTTATTAGCACCATGCTGAATTTAGACTTAAAAGCAGAATGTCTTCATCCATTTAGTAGCTTCAAAATCAAATTGATGACATTGAAGTATTTTTCCTTGGGCTATCTAACTGAAAAACACGTTTATAAACGATCCAACTTCAATACAACTCTAATGCGTTAACTACGTATTAGAGTAAAGTATGATTTAATTATGGGAATCAGTGGAAAACACAATATTAAACATTAGAATCTGCGGGCGCGGTCGGCGCGCCATGTCGAATGACAGTTCGGAAGTGACGCCGCCTAGTGCTGGGAAAAACACGTTATGGAGCTGTCATTAGTGCGGGGCTACGTCTGGTGTGTTGCCTTTTATCTCGGCCATCTTCTGACCCAACCTTCGTCCCGAAGGTCATTTCTCCATGGTCGTCTGGTGCTTGCGGCTGGCTCAGTCGCAGCAAACCAGACCTCCACCAGCTGGCAGTAGCCTCCACCTATTCGCGAGTCTGCGAATTTAATAAGCACAATTTATGCGCAATCCTACATAACATAAGCCTTGACAACTTAGACCAAGATATTCAGCCCCAATATAGCCACGCTTGAACAAAGGCTTCTTATACCATTAGGTATAGAATTTTGACACATAAAGATTCAGACAACAGTTTGTATTTTATCACCTTAATTCAGCCGTGGCAAAAGCCCAGACAAATGCTCAAATAATTATTGAATTAAAATTAGTGACAATAACATAACGTGAAGAGTGCGACACCCAGCGGTGGGTAGAAAAAACGTTTATTTTATACAATGCCATCTAGCGGCAAATAGTAAAGATTTACTTGTTAATTTAATGGGAATATGACCAGAAATAATCGGGTAATTGCAATCTTTGTGGATTATTTGTAGAGCATTTCATAGATTTAAATATTTTCTCTAAGTCCAGTTAAGTGTAACATTTCCTACTACTACTTAATGTAACATTTCCATGACTGCTGCATGATAGACCCACGGCTAAACATAGCGACGATGAATCGCGCTTCCTTAATGGCAATAACATGGAACAGACTCACAGTTGGCTCCTCCGCTGTAAGCAGCAAAGCATCGCACCCACAAGGAGTAGAACTCGCTATCAACAGCTAAACAAGTGACGCGTACAGATGCATGCTGATAGCCGCTCTCCAGTGCAGCACATGGGAACAGAAATTAACTGTTACATAACAAGTTCTGTTTCGCACACATGTGTCAACTAAGTTTCTCAATACAAATGCAACATGAACTTGTTTCTGTAACTGAATGTATCTAGTTGGTTGACACTCGAATCTTGAAGTATATGAATAGCAGGATGATTAAGATTAAGTAGCTGAGTCAGTATTGTTAAGAGCAAATCTTTACCAATATTAGTTGCATTCATCAATACAACATCTTTACGTTGTTCAATTTTAACAGGGTACGACTGTCTAGGGACTGTAGTACATTAAGCCACAACAGAGGTTAATAAATTTGTATAGATAGATGCATAATAGTTAGATGTCAATTTTAGACCATTGACATATAAATAACTGTAGTCTCAATGCTATATTTTGAAGAGTACAGAAAGATAGCATCAATATTAGCAATATAATAATAATTGTTGTGGAGTCACTGCCTTGTGCGACCAATTTTTTTTTTCTCTTAGGAAAAACAAACATTACCGTCTGACCACGGGCTGAAGGTGCGGCGATTACAAAAGCTTAGTGCTCTCATAAAATGGTTGGCGCGAGGCCCGTCGAACACACGCATTCGTATTAAATAGCTGGGCGTCCCGAACACTCGCTACAACTCTATCGAAAACCGAAATTTCACCAGCGACCTGTAAAGGCATAATTTCAAGCGCCCCTTTCAAAGTAACCTTGAGATCATCGCTCTTTAAGGTTATAAAATATCCTCTTGTAAGAGCGAAGAGAGATCTTAAGCTAACCTTTCGAGGTTAAAACAACAAATAGTAAGAGATATACTTTAGGATATTATAAATAACACTTAACGTAACTTCTGAATGTTATGAGGTTAATTAAGCCCCATTACTACTCTCACCCGTGTCTAGGCATCGTCAGTGTCATGTAAATTCTCACTCCAAAACACATTGCATCTTAGGAACTCCACCTGGCAAACCAGGTCATAAATTATTGGTGCCAGTATTTTTAACAAAGAAAAGAAGTCATTTGTTCACCAATAATTTAACTTGTACAAACTAGAAAATAAATCTGAAACTTAATGCAAGATGAGATACATTTAATATCTATCATTGCTAATGTCTGAATAAGACATTGACCCTAAGTCATGTGGCACCACTTGTATATGTAACAATATGTCTGTGGTTGACTTGATGATGTTTGGATGAATGAAATGTATGCCATACAAATAAAATATAATCATCTCTATAGACATAGCCATCATCACAATGAGCCATATGTATAAGTCAATATTTCATTCAAAATGTTCATGCACACAATACAATATTTAAAATATTCTGCATGTTTGATTTGAAAATAATTGTAGATGGTTACTATAACAAATCTAGTAGTATTATTCTGTTTTACCAATTACAGCAACCTAATGCAAAGCCCATGACAAATATTTACCAGCGGGCTGGATTCAATATTTGACATAGACAATGACAAAACTATAGTATAAATAAATAGATGTCTTTGTCATTCAAAAAGTACACATGAATATCATACAGTTAGTGTAACATACACCTACTAACATAATATCAGTATAAAGCATGTGGGTAAATTATAATTTAGGAAATTTTAAATGAATACCTCACCTTCCATATGATAGTGGTAAATAATGTATTATTTTATTTTATTTATACCACGAAGGTGGCAAACAAGTATACAGTCCGCCTGATGGTAAGCAGCTACCATAGCCTATGGACGCCTGCAACTCCAGTGGTGTCACATGCACATTACTGACCCTTTACAAAAAGGAGGATTCATTGTGTTGACGGCTAAAGGAACAAGAGGGTCCTCGTCCTCAACACACTGGGTCCTCTTTGAGTTCTTTTCCAGCAAGAACACAACACTATGAGTAGAGTAGGGTGTTGTCTTATTCGTAACAACACCTTTGTTAGTGTAATGGATTATTACATACCTGTGATCTATGAGAACTAACCACATATTGTTTTACACATATCCAGTTGTTTTTATCCTTGGGCATGTTCAACCATTAGTATGAACATGTCGACAACGGGCCAAATCCATGCATGTTCAAAAGTCAGATTATAAGGTCAGAGTGCATTCCTATGACATTTCTGAAATTTACACAGAACAAACAACACAACAAAACATACAATTAGTTGCAATACACACATGAGGAATGGTAAGGACATATGCACACATATTTTGAATACCAATGATTTCCTTGTCAGACTCTACACTCAAACATTATTTGATGAAACTCACATTTAAAAATATTTACATGAATGTTACTTGGCAAGATATCTGATAACAGCCATGATGTACAATCATTCAATGAGGGGTATCATTTAAAGTCTAGAGTACAATTGTAAATGTTACCCAATTTGTAAATTAACTACATGTATGTTTTACTTGATAAAAGTGGAGAACTTACCATCATTATTAGTTAGTTACCTGAACTACTCATACTTATCCATGATATTTAATTGGACAATCCCAGTGTCCAGTAATCCATTTTGGTACTTGACAGTACCTGGTCCCTGATGGTCTCCGTTGTGACACAAACTTAATAAAATGCTTGTTGCATGGTGTCACTATTATTTCAAGTAGGAACATCACTTTATAATGATACTGATAGCTTTCTGAAAACAAAACACGCATAGCGAAGCACTACTTGTACCTACTCAAGATTCACCGCCAAATATACAGCATTATGTTATGCTGAGCTTTGTTAAATCACACTTCTTCTTATGGTTATGGTGGCTTCACGATTACCAAAGGTGTGAATCGTAGACTAGTAGTCATCTTGATGTTTCACGACGATTGTAACTGCCGATTCCGTTAATGACGAGGACATTACTTACCGAGACCCCACTTCGTTTATACGAAGTTACTTACTTATTTTATGATTCCATATGTGTATTTATTGTGTTGATGCATTTACTCATAAGAATCAGGTTAACCGGTTTAATAAGTTTACAACATTGAAATAAGGTAAAGCAATTGAACCACACCACGGAATCGTTTGCAAAATTGTATGGAAGCGGGCTAGAATTCGACTTCTGAAGTTATTAGAGTAAAAATACCAAGCACCGTTTATAATATATGATTTAATTATGGGAATCAGTGGAAAACACAATATTAAACATAAGAATCTGCAGGCGCGGTCGGCGCGCCATGTCGAATGACAGTTCGGAAGTGACGCCGCCTAGTGCTGGGAAAAACACGTTATGGAGCTGTCATTAGTGCGGGGCTACGTCTGGTGTGTTGCCTTTTATACGCAACTAGCTGACCCGGCGAACTTTGTACCGCCAACTTCCACAGACTCCCGTCGACCTCAAGTTCACTCCTACGCCAGTCCTACCGTCTCCCACCACTCTCCCACTGTCGTCCAACCATCTCCCACTCTTGTACCACCCTTCTCTCACTCTCTTCCACCACCCTTCTCCCACCGACTCCTACTTCACTCCCATCCCATCGACTCCATTCCCACTGACTCTTACACTACGTCAGTCTCATCGTCTCCACCTCCTCCCATTGTCTTCATCCACTCCTATTAACGGCTTTTGTTAGGCTTCTGTCTGACTTACGCTACGCGCCAGTCACGCCAGTGGCACGATTCGAAAGACCAGCTTAGCGTATGCAAAAAAGGCATGTCCGGCTTTTGAAATGTCAAATGTCCGGCTAAATTAAGCGGCTTTTTCATTTTTGGGCCTGGTAACCCTACTTCCATAGATTATGTTCCATTTTCTTTTTAGTTTCTCCAATATTTTAATAGTTATTCTGTTATTCGGGATGGAGATATGTACATCCAAATATTTTTTAAGAAAAAAACCCGACTTCAATGGGGAAAGCTGGTGAAAGATTATTATGTAGATGGTGTACTCTTAGACTCCATACAATGAAATAACTTGCTTAACAAACAGCGAAGAGGACAAATCGCCAAACGTGAACTATGCGTCGTTGAAGAGTTCCGTCCTGATCATTATCAGCAGTTCCACTTTATCAAATGTCACTCTTTTGAATTAAAATCTTGATTTGTTGAAAAAAATACAAAAATCACTATGTGTACGCCCTTAAGATTTGAGGAGTTCCCTCGATTCCTCATGGATCCCATCATCAGAACTTGAGGTTGACGAAAATTTGTCCTGACAATCAAACTTGCTTAACAAACACAGCGAAGAGGACAAATCGCCAAACGTGAACTATGCATCGTTGAAGAGTTCCATTCTGATCATCATCAGCAGATCTACTTCTTCAAATGATCTTCTTGAAAAAATGGTGAAATAAAAACTGAAGTTAACATTTTTTTTTGGTAAGGTTCACATGAAGTAGGGGTAAATTTTTTTTATCGGCTTCTAGCTTCTACCCTATTATATTTTATTACACAAATATGAAATTATAAAAGATGGTACAATTAATAATAAAACAGCTTTAGAAAATAAATAAATAATTCTTGAAATGATTCACTGTTATGAATGAAAATGATGGATTTCTTGATAAAAATATCTATATGTATGCCTTTAAAGTTTGAGGAGTTCCCTCGATTCCTCATGGATCCCATCATCTGAACTGCGTATTGACAAAAACGGGACCAATCTGTAATATATATATAAACTAAAAAAAAAACATACACGCCGAATTGAGAACATCCTCTTTTGAAATCTTGATGTCGGTTAAAAATCAAAGATCATGAAAATCGGTTCAGCCGTTCTTGAGTTATAAATGGTATATAGCGTTTTGTTATACCACGTTTTATGTCACGTTCCGCGGGAATGGGATAAAAAGTATCCTATATCCGTCTTCTTGTTCTAAGCTACCGCCCCACCAATTTTCAGCCAAATTGGTTCAGCCGTTCTTGTGTCATAAATAGTGTAACTAACACGACTTTCTTTTATATATATAATATAAAAGATTGTCTACGGACATAAGACATACAGCTTTGGCCAGAAGTGTTGAGCACCCTTGCGATTTTCATACAAAACTCGAAACTTTAGTCCAGCGTTTCTATATTTTTAATTCAAACTGAACAGGCATGTTTTGTTGAAGTTAGTAGTAACTGCATAGAATATTTGCAATTTGTCCCACCGACCTAGTAGCATTTTTGTGACCTTAAGTTTTCATGTTTTATATTTACCTTGAAATTGTTATTAAGTGAAGTTTTCTAGATATATAAATGCAATATAACATTTTACGTCACCGTACATTGTTATTATTGGGAAATAATACTTAACATCAAAACTGTAAACAAAAAACTGCTATGCTCAATACTTCTGGCCAAGGCTGTATACAGCGAAAGGACAACGTCGTTGCTGACGCTTTATCTAGAGTTGAGATAGTCGATTTTCAAAATATTGCAATAGACTTTTCTTTGATTGCGAAGGCACAACACAAAGATGACGACTTGTAAACATTATTACAATTCACCATTAAATTATGACAGACAATGACAACATACAGTCAAACACACTCGGCTACCGGCGTTTATGTATTGATCTTGAACAGACTCGTCGTGCCAATGTTACGAATGCTTCAATTCAATTTTATAACTACCCTCATTTAAATATTGAGCTGCTACCCACTTTTAAATATTGAGCTCGAACAGGCTTGTCATATCAATGTCAATAAACAAAATGGCCGACATGGCCGGCTTTTAATTAAGGTCATATTTGTTATTTGAAATCAAGGGTTTTGTGACTTTTTAATACTTATTCTGTTAACCAGGGCTGTGACCATTCAAACTAATCCGAAATCATCTAAATCGGTTTAGCCGTTCTCGAGTTATAAACGGTCTTACTAACACCACTTTCTTTTATATATTTAGATACAGTTAGCGCCGAAACGTCTGAATTAGAAATATTACTCCAATACCTACAAAGGAGATCGTCAATTTTTGTTAGGTGACGTGGCCCAGATTATTTAGGACCGTTTGGGAATGATTCTTACCTTTTAAAGATCGTCATAACTTTTAGATCAGGACGGTGTTAAAAATATTGTGAAATCTAATGGGAAAATTGAAAAATCATGCATTTAAAACTTGAATCTGACATGGACAATATTTGAAAGCGTGCTTGCCTATGATTTATATATTAATGTAAATAAAGTACCGGTTCTTTAAAGAAAATGTACAAAAGCGGACTTGAAAACAAAACGGGAATCATGAAATAATAAAAAGTCATATTTTGATCGTATTCCTGTATTTCAGTAAACAAAGACTGTTGTCAAACCATCGTTGATACTATAAACTGAACATTCCTAACACCTATTGCGAAGGGATAAGGTTTACCACCGTTACGTGCGATACCACTCGTATCTAACATTGCAAAATTGAAAAAAAGATGCGTTTCGTTATCGAAGGAGCATGATATTATGCCATTATGAAACTCACTTTTAATATTCAAACTCCGATCAAAATTGCAAAGAAACGCATTTTAAATCTTTAGGCGTTTTAATTCAGTCGATTTCTAATTTAAACTTCCGTATTCGGAGGCTTAGATATTATTTTAAGGCTTATAATTTTCCGGGTATCTAAAACATGAATCGGCAACTTTTATAAGGCATATTATTATCTGCTTCATATAAATTGGCCGTGAATTAATATTTTAGCGACAATATTTTTTTATAATCGTCAAACATGTGGCATCATATTATTGAAAAACGGCAGCAATATATAGCTGACCAAAAAATTTACCGGGAACTGGAAATAATAGGTTGGCAAAAAAATATTAACTTGGCATCTATTATTCGAAGCAGGCTGTACCAACTGTTTATGAAATAAACTATTTTCATTTTTTTTATTTTTAAAGGAAAACACACTATAAAAGTGGGTAACTCTGAAATAGGAATCTTATTACAATAGAATATTATGCGTATCTCGCACATACATAATTTTCAAATAATCTTCAGAATTATATTAATTTTACTAAACAACTAAAAATATATATCTATACTCTATGTCTTTAGGTATTTAAATAAAAGTAAACAAACAATTTTTACATTTTCGGGTAGTTATAACTTTTATTGGTTAACCAATCAAATACAAAACTGCCTGGTTCTGTCACTTAACGACCTGGCTTTAACCAATATTATTTGATCGTGTAATGTTTTCATCTACCCTCAACTGGCTTAAGGAGCCATTTGAGGGTAGATCTTATTTAATTTTATTTAAATACCTAAAGATACAGAGTATAAGTTGATCTTGAAATAAACTAAATAACAACTATAAATTAATTAAAAATATGAAAATCTTAATTTTGGAAATACCCGAAGTCCTAAGACATATTAGCACGATGCTGAAACAGAATTTAGAATTTAGAATATCACAATCAACTTAGAAATTAGGTATTTATATACGGCGTGTATATATAACCAAAAAACAGAATCGAAGTTTTTCATTTAGAAAAAAAAAGAGAGCCAAACAACATCGGATGACTTCTTTTGGCCCACCTTGTACAATATACTGTCTGAAATTATGCAATAACTCTTACAGCACGAGAAAATTTTTTTTGGATTTTGGGTTTGAAGTTGCATTTTTCGGTGCATTTAAGGCCCATAAAAAGACAAAACAATACAAAAAAAATTCTCCCCCCTAAAAATTTTGTGAAAACCCACCCGCACGATCGTTTCATTTCGTTGCGACCCCTAGTAAAGTTGTTATTTTTTTTAAATATAAGGGTAAATTACAGAGTTCAAAGGAGTTAATAAACATTCATTAATAAAATATTAGATTGATTTCTTACATGTTTTACATGAAATGATTAAAAAAAACGCTTTTGATTGATCATATTTCCAATTTATCATAGTCAACACAATTTAATTTTGTCGACTTGCGTCCTGACCCGCACGATCGTGCGTTATAACTTTAGGCACAAAAAATGACTAAAATTTCTGGTTAAACTTTTAATTATCTACAGTATACGACAGAAGAACGTTTAAAGTAATAAAAAACGAATTTAACACATTTAAAAATCACAAATTAAAACATTTCGTGAATACCTACTTCTGACCTGGTCGTCCGTCTTGTACACGTACCTGCTTGACGCTCACGGCGCCGACGACTGGCCCCCTAACTAAACGCACGCGGGTTTAAAATGAATAATAATCGAACGCACGATCGATCGATGCCGTACTGAAGCGGCAAACTTGATTATTTTTCAAACTAGATTTTTTTAAAGTTGAACGCACGATCGTATCAGCCGGTGCTGTAAGGGATAAAAAAGTCTAACCCCCTTATTAAACACAAAACTCGGCAAACATTCGTAAAACGTGTCTTTCTAAAACAACACATAGAAACGGAGAAACGATTATCAACAATCAATAGCCTATGAATAGAATATAATCATAAAAAAACGGCCAAGTGCGTGTCGGACCACGCATAGGAGGGTTCCGTACCACAGATTATATAATAGTTCTTACGAACAGATATGGATCACTCATAGAAAAAGCAAATACCTACGGTTTACGTACCTACGCAATAATACAATGGAGTGACCTTCAAGGCGCGGCAACCCGCACCTCCCGCGCACCAGCACAATCGCTAGGGTCGCCTAGCCTATGTTTGGAAATGTTTTATAGTTAAGGAAATAGGTATTTTGCATTGATTCAGTGTTTAAGTGGTTCGCATGGTGCATAAAAATTATAGTTACATGAGTAATATTGATTGATATTTTGTTGCCGCGATGAGAATCTGATTAATCTTGAAAGATTTGCCACACCCTGTCAAAATTAATATGGATCGACAGCTATATCAATCTTATTCTAATCGAAAATGTACAAAAGCGGACTTCAAAACAAAACGGGAATCATGAAATAATAAAAAGTCATATTTTGATCGTATTTATAGTTCCTGTATTTCAGTAAACAAAGACTGTTGTCAAACCATCGTTGATACTATAAACTGAACATTCCTAACACCTATTGCGAAGGGATAAGGTTTACCACCGTTACGTGCGATACCACTCGTATCTAAAGAGTGTATTGACAATTATAAGGACAAGTGAAATGTGTAATAACTTTTTAAAAGGTTATTATTTTGCGTAAGTATGTTTTGGGCATTTGGTTGGAAGGCCTTTTTAAACGTTTTAGTGTTGACTAAGACACCTGTAACCTTTGCTTTCGGGCGACTTTTCGTCGTTTGCTTCGGACGTTTCTGTGACCAGTTTCGACGCTTGAGCCAAGTTTTTTTTTATTTTTTTACGGAATCCGCTTCCGTGAAGCTTTGCCGAAGTTTTCTCTTCATGATTGCCCATCACGTCCTCGATGGGACGTACCTAAGGGTAATTTGGCGGATTCATATTCTTAGCAGCATGATGCACGTCGTGGGTTTCCATCCACTCTCTGATGCAGGGGGCACAGTGGCAACTAGCCAAATCGGGCCAAAATAAAGTAGAGCCCCTGTGGCGTCTAATCAGTGACAAAATTCATTTTGTCCACACTTCTTTATGTAAAGATTAGCAGTCATCGTGGAAGTAGTGACGAACGCCGTAGATTTCATACTACATTCGCATATTACCTACCACACATTGTCTTAGATCCAAATTTTTCGGGAAAAATTGACGTTTTGTTCTCATTCAGGTGTTCTCCTTTGCGAATAGTAGAGTACTACAGGCCCGGTAGAACAAAAAATCCAGTTTGAAGGGGTTTTCGTCGCTTAGAATTATGCACTGTTCATTTTTAAGTAAAACTGTGTCATATAAATTTCGAAGACGGTGTTTAACTTTTGCAGCCTATTTTGGAGTTGGTTTGGCTTCCGTTGCTTCTGAGGGCTACCCAGTCGTTGCGATTCTTGGCCCTTTGAACCATTCCTACAGAAGTTCTCTACTTTTTTCCAGATATCTTATTGAAGTGAGACTGAGTGAGTTTTTGATTTTTCGATGTGTCTTTGAGTCGATATTGCGATTATTCGAGCCAGTTTTTCGACGATTTTTCGACTTGTCATTAAAAGAGAAGTCTTACCCAAACTTTTTAATGCAATTTAAATCGCAAAAAACACACGCCCTCACGATTTTAGCGATCTTTCTCATGGACATACCGTTTTCTCGTATGTATTTGTCCAAGAGTATTTTTCGTTGCTCCTGTGTATGGCCTCTCAGTTTATGAAATCAAAAGTGATCCGAAAAAATAATTCTAGTAATTGATTTAACATCATATCATCTACAACATAATAAATAATTTATGTTTTTAAAGCAAATAAAACAAGAATGACGGCTTGTTGCAGTTGTCCTTATATTTGTCAATACAGTCTTTAACATTGCAAAATTGAAAAAAAGATGCGTTTCGTTATCGAAGGAGTATGATATTATGCCATTATGAAACTCACTTTTAATATTCAAACTCCGATCAAAAATGCAAAGAAACGCATTTTAAATCTTTAGGCGTTTTAATTCAGTCGATTTCTAATTTAAACTTCCGTATTCGTAGGCTTAGATATTATTTTAAGGCTTATAATTTTCCGGGTATCTAAAACATGAATCGGCAACTTTTCTAAGGCATATTATTATCTGGTTCATATAAATTGGCCGTGAATTAATATTTTTCGCGACAATATTTTTTTATAAGCGTCAAACATGTGGCATCATATTATTGAAAAACGGCAGCAATATATAGCTGACCAAAAAATTTACCGGGAACTTGAAATAATAGGTTGGCAACAAAAATATTAACTTGGCATCTATTATTCCAAGCAGGCTCGGTTTAAATATTTGTTGCCAGCTATTTTTTTCTACCTAATTAACCAGTTTTTGTGTATCAATTGCTGGTATCATTTAAATTACGGGAGCACTAAAATTTCAGTAAACTGGAATATTTTTAAGGTTCCGTACCAAAATGGTTTAAAAGGAAGCATGTGCTACTCTGTCTTGTCACAATGTCTATTTGCTTCGAAATTGCTAGATCGATTGAGCTGAAATTTTGTAGGTTGTATGTCTTCGGGTGCTTTAAGGGGGTAATTAAGAAAATTAAATTAAATGTTTTGAAAACCATAGGGTCATTGTTAGTTACCATCAGGCGGGCCGTGTGCTTGTTTGCCACCGTCGTGGTATAAAAAAAATTGTCTGCGCGACCGGTATGCATGTTGGTTAGGTAACCGGGTTGGCGGACACATGTCCGCTTACTGACATCCTGTAGTAAATTTTGTTTTTCACTTCGTGTTTCACATTATTTAATAAACTAACCCTTTACTGCGTACCAAGCCATTTCTGGCCGTTATAGCTTTCAACGTTATTGGTAGTGTGTAAATTAAAGGGCTGTCATGCCGCTATTTAGTTATATTATAAAAAAAAAGTTATTACTGAATATCAACATGTTGCTCATCAATCAATGGTTCTTTAAAAATAACATCGAGGTATCTTTGAACATTTTGTGATTAAGTGAATATTTTCAGAAATAATCGCTCCGTAAGGCAGAAAAATTGTGTCTCCCTGTAACTCTTGAACCGTAAGTCCAGAAAATATGAAAAAAATTGAGAAGATGCGCCTTATTAGATACTTTCCACGAAAATTGTTTTAAACATTATCAATTCAGCCATTTTTGAGTTATGTCCAAAAAACTTCTTCCATAGACATCAGATGCGACCTTTTGGTATTAGTTTGGTTCTTATTCCATTGAAGGTACGGAACCCCCGATTATGCGTGGTCCGACACGCACTTGACCGGTTTTTAATAAAATATCTTACTTTATTTTATGAAAACGGGTAGGAACGTAAACTTAATTTTTGCACGTAATCCGCTGGTAGCCATCAACCCATCGGCTAATTAACGAGCCATTTCGCCTATGTATCTTTTTTTTCAGCCCTATGAGGGAAAACTACGACACTCGCACGAGTTTTCTAATCTATAATAATAGAAGTATAGGTAGGTATTTAGGTAATACCTACACAAACCTCAACCTTCATATTTTCTATTAACTAGGTAGGTAGGTATTTAGGTAATACCTACACAAAAGGCACCATTCATTATGCTCTATTAAGTAGGTTGGTATTTTGGTAATACTATACAAAAGGCAGCTTACATTTTTTCTAAATCATATGTGGCATATGAATTTTGGTTGTAGATATCTGACTATAGATACTTACCTACCAATATTCATAGGCCCTAGTAACTTTGTAAGAATCCATTTTATCTTATAATTACAGCTCGTGTAAAGTTGGCTATTGTACTAATATTGAATATGTAATTCACTTTATCTACACTCACATTGTAAGTCATGTTCAAAAACGGTAGGCAATGGCTAGCATTACCACAACCGATTTAACTATGATAAGCTTTTTATCTGTGGCAACTTTACATGCTCATATATTGATACGTTATGAGTTTAAAATTCCAAACATCGAATTTGATAACATAATGTAAATCCTGTGCTCCTTCCTGACCAACGGCACGCGCCCGCGCGACCGCCGGCACAATCGAGTTGGACATGGCGGTGCAATGGCGGTCATTGTATGGTTTCCGAACACTTCATTTAGAATATATAATATGAGTGTAGATAAAGCAGTGTATGCAACTGTACGTAATTAGGCCTTAAAACACTCGTGTGATCTTATTATGAAACTCGCCTACGGCTCGTTTCATAAAACCATACTCATCTTTTAAGGACCCTTATTACGTAACAGTTACATAAACTACTATTAATTGCTGCCTAAATATTTTAAAAGTACCAGTACTTTTTAATGATGTTACTTGGCAAGTTTTCACACACCACACACCTTTTCAATGCAATGATTCGACACCTTTGGACTGCAATATGTCAAGTATATAATTTTCTATTAAAACTTGCCAAGTTACATCATTAAAAAGTACTGAAAATAATAAATGTTATCAGGAAACTGCTAAAAAAACCGGTGTGCGTTTCTCTGACTATTATAATTTTAGGTATTTCTATGTAACGTGATACTTATTCAAAATGTACCTTAAAAACTGCTGGAAATCAATTGTGCATTCCTATAACTATTTATGATTTGAGGTATTTTTATGAAACTTGGTACTTATTCAGATTTCACTTCTTTTATAGGCGAAGCATTCCCATAGTATCGAACTTGGCAGCCTTTCACATTTATGTTTTTGATGGGATTTCATTTATTTTTGTTAGGTGTAGGTTGTTTATTATTTTTTTATCACTTTTGCTTTAGGAAATGTCTCATTCCACTTAGGTATGTACTTTATACTATAACCCTTTATACTAAGCGTCTAATTCTATTTTACTATTTATTTATAGGTGATTTTTACACCTATAAAACGTACCTACTTACATATAATTACATACATCAATAACGTACTTTATTCTGTTTGTAAGTACGCTACTTACATAGATAATTAATAACTTGGTAATACCTACCTACCAGTAGGTAATATAATTGGTGGCCTATTATGTAGCCCTAGAAGTGCACCATCCCATTTCATCCCGTGGCGTATCGGAGGGTGAGATGGGCAGTAGTATATATAATTCCATCTTAGAGTATATATGATTTCCATGTTCTTGAATCTGCGATTTTATTAGTTGTAAAATTAGAAATTATTTAGACTATGCGAGAAAAAATTGTCTTTTCATTTTTGTTTGACTGATTTAGCGCACCTAGTGTACCTAGTGACCTGCTTTGGACTTCGTAAATCGTGGGTTCGGTTCCCGCAACAGACACACACAGAGTGGTGAACAATTTTATTGTTCTTGTCTTTAAGACAAACATGTATTGTCTTAAATTGGTATGTATCTAAATTTAAATAAGTCTTATCTCATTTCCACTCCATACCTACTTATAGCAGAACAAAATTACACATTCGTTGTTTTCGAAACTGACTCACACTTGGCCGTTTTCAGATTTTTACTTTATTTCGACCTAAAGACAAACCTTCGAGCCAAATTTCAGGTCGGTACGACCATTGGAAGATAGACCCATTTAGTTCATTATGACTTCATAGTAGAACAAAGTTACACCTTCGCTATTTTTAAAACTGACTCACACTTGGCCGTTTTCAGATTTTTCCCTTTACTTTGACCTTAAGACCTATCTCCATGCCAAATTTCAAGTCAGTACGACCATTGGAAGTGGTCTAGGTTTTTGATGAGTCAGTGAGTCAGTGAGTGTATAGTAAAAATAGCGATTTTCTGACGTCAATATCTCAAGAACTGCTATAGGTAGAATAATTAAATTTTGTATTCTAGACAATTAAGGGGATGTCAACAGACACTCGAAATTTCATATGCGTAGATAAAATATGTTTTGAGTTATAGGGTGGTCGAAATTGGCCCGAAATGGTTCGTGTAATGTAACCCACGGCCGGTGTGTCGCTTTTTTTTGCTCGAACTTGGCGGACACACTGCCGTGTGTCTAGAACTTTATGTCAATGCCATAAGGACGTTAACGACTTGTCTTGCTGTATTTTAATCGCGGAAAGATCAACATAATGTTTATTTATTTAGTATTTCTAATTCCCGTTTCATTTTTTTGTAATATTTTGTCTACTTTAGTAATAAAATGAGTATTCATTTTACATTGGGGTACAAGCTGTATACGGTTTATATCAGGTGGCCCAGAATTGACGATCTCATTTATTGGTTTATTATTTGTTGTGTGTTGGAGTTATGTTTGAGATTGTGTTTTTAATGTATTGTGTGTGTATTTTAAAATTAGAATACGGCACCATGTATCATGAATTTCCCCAGCACAGCACAACCACAAGTGTCAGTCGAGAGGGTCGTTAGATACTTCATGCGCTCTTGACTCCGCTAGTCAAGGTTCGCACAAATGCGGTATGGGATACTTTTACATAAGGACTTCCGTTTTTTGTATGAAATAAGGTGTATTTGGGTTACAATAATAACAAAAAAAAAATGATAAGATATAATAACAAAACACAACTACTGATTATTATGGAGGAGCTCCCACTTCCTGACACAAGTATCCTTTTACATACTAGGAAGATCCAACCCTGTTGTTAATTTATGTACCAACTGTTTATGAAATAAACTATTTTCATTTTTTTTATTTTTAAAGGAAAACACACTAAAAAAGTGGGTAACTCTGAAATAGGAATCTTATTACAATAGAATATTATGCGTATCTCGCACATACATAATTTTCAAATAATCTTCAGAATTATATTAATTTTACTAAACAACTAAAAATATATATCTATACTCTATGTCTTTAGGTATTTAAATAAAAGTAAACAAACAATTTAGTAGTTATAACTTTTATTGGTTAACCAATCAAATACAAAACTGCCTGGATCTGTCACTTAACGACCTGGCTTTAACCAATATTATTTGATCGTGTAATGTTTTCATCTACCCTCAACTGGCTTAAGGAGCCATTTGAGGGTAGATCTTATTTGATTTTATTTAAATACCTAAAGATACAGAGTATAAGTTGATATTGAAATAAACTAAATAACAACTATACATTAATTAAAAATATGAAAATCTTAATTTTGGAAATACCCGAAGTCCTAAGACATATAAGCACGATGCTGAAACAGAATTTAGAATTTAGAATATCACAATCAACTTAGAAAGAAGGTATTTATATACGGCGTGTATATATAATCAAAAAACAGAATCGAAGTTTTTCATTTAGAAAATAAAAGAGAGCCAAACAACATCCGATGACTTCTTTTGGCGCACCTTGTACAATATACTGTCTGAAATTATGCAATAAAGAAGTCTAACCCCCTTATTAAACACAAAACTCGGCAAACATTCATAAAACGTGTCTTTCTAAAACAACACATAGAAACGGAGAAACGATTATCAACAATCAATAGCCTAAGAATAGAATATAATCATAAAAAACCGGCCAAGTGCGTGTCGGACCACGCATAGGAGGGTTCCGTACCACAGATTATATAATATTTCTTACGAACAGATATGAACCACTCATAGAAAAAGCAAATACCTACGGTTTACGTACCTACGCAATAATACAATGGAGCGACCTTCAACGCGCGGCACCCCGCACCTCCCGCGCACCCGCACAATCGCTAGGGTCGCCTAGCCTATGTTTGGAAATGTTTTATAGTTAAGGAAATGGGTATTTTGCATTGATTCAGTGTTTAAGTGGTTCGCATGGTTCATAAAAATTATAGTTACATGAGTAATATTGATTGATATTTTGTTGCCGCGATGAGAGTATGATTAATCTTGACAGATTTGCCACACACTGTCAAAATTAATATGGATCGACAGCTATATCAATCTTATTCTAATCGCCTTTTAGCAATATCATCACAGTTATTTGAGAGATTAATAAAGATAACATGTCTATTATTATTATAACATAAGTGAATCCTCCTTTTTTCTAAAGCGTCGGCAACGCGCATGTTACTCCTTTGGAGTTGCAGGCGACCATAGGTTACGGTAGCTGCTTACCATCAGGCGGGCCGTATGCTTGTTTGCCACCAACGTGGTATAAAAAAAAAGTTTGTACCTTTCCGCATCCATCGGCAGAGCGAAAAACGATAAGTTTTTATTAGCTTTGCTATTTTTACATCCAACCACATCGCAATATTTTTTTTTTTTCGTGATGACATTGTTCCGAGTAGCGTCGCGCGCGGTACGATGTGCGTTCAGTGAGCGCGTTGGTAGCCCAATGACTTTAGCTCCCTCGAGGGAGGCGCAAAACGTAGGTATATAACTCGCTCGCGCGGGCATGATTCATAGGCCTGTCCGTACCTTCAATGGAATAAGAACCAAACTAATACCAAAAGGTTGTATCTGATGCCTATGGAAGAAGTTTTTTGGAGATAACTCAAAAATGGCTGAACCGATAATGTTCAAAACAATTTTCGTAGAAAGTATATGATAAGGCGCATCTCTTCAAATTTTTTCGTATTATTAACTTACGGTTCAAAAGTTACGGGAGGGCTACACAACTTTTCTGACTTTCGAAGCGATTATTTCAGAATATATTCACTTAATCACAAAATAGTCAAAGAAACCTCAATATTACTTTGAAAGACCTATCGATTGATGTATCACATGTTGATATTTGGTTAATTTTTTTATTTTATTTAGTTACCTGTATGGAGCGGCCCCCTAAAAATATATTTTTTTTTTCAAATTTAACTACATAACTAAGTAGCTGCATACAAAATACACCTTAGGTGTAAATTTTAGTCAGATACGTCGTATAGTTTCCGAGTAAAATGCCTGTGACATACGGACGGACAGAGAGACAGACATGACGAATCCATAAGGGTTCCGTTTTTTGCCATTTGGCTACGGAACCCTAAAAACATACCGTAATTTTTCTTCCCTCGTTTTCAGCAGACTCAATAAAATAACACCTAGCCCAAAATAACCCAGCTTTTTCTCCATTGTGGCAATACATAAAAAAGAATGAATTTCGGCACCTGAATAACGTTATTGATACCGACCCTTTTCCGATTCGTTAAACAATTCTTTTCTACTTTTCTTTGGTTTTATTCTGAAATATGACGATGACGCATTGAAATTAGAATTGATTTGTCCTATTTTTATTATCATCTTCTTTTTCTTAATCGTTCACTTACGTGGCACGGGTTAACATATCGACTTGTGCGTTTAAAAAATTTGGCAGGGGGCCGTTTTCTAACTTTAAAACACGTTTAGACACGATTCAACTTTAATACAACTCTAATGCATTAATCAGACTAAACATTTCAATCAGAAATATTTGAATTAGCTTGAAAATTATTCCGATCTAACTCCGATGTAATCAATATTGGTTGATTATTTGTTGTGTTACGTGTTAACCTTCTTCATAAACTCTGTGGGACCAGCTGGGGCACGTCGGTGTATTGTTTACGCACATCAGGTATCGCGCTTGTGTTGGGAAGCGCTCATACTAACAAAGTGAACGTCAAACTGTATGAGACGATGCGCCGAGTTTCTGGCAGCATGAAATCTACTCTGGTCCACTGGTTGCCCGTACTGACCCATGTTGCCCCCGCCTCACCTCCGACGCGGTGAGGCATTGAAGAGAGAAACGGAGAAGATTTCGAAAATTCCAACGCTACTAGTTTATAAGACGATCTGCCACCCTCCTCCACAACTTGTGGTTTTTCGAAACCCGCCCTGTGGTATAGCGTAAAGCCAAATTAATTTAAGCATCTTGGACAGATGGAAATCTGAATGGACTACTACCACGGATGTAAAAGCCGCCCTCATAGAGGCGACGAGAAAACCAAAAGGGTTCCATCTCCCTCGTAAAATTTGGTGCCGTCTAACTAGGTTGAGAAGGGGGCATAGCCGTTGTAACTATTCCCAACATAAGTGGGTATGGAAGGAGTCACCCCTCTGCGGGTGCGGCAAAGAAGATCAAACCATCGGAGCGTATGGGTTCCATGAATGTACCTACGTTAGGCGAGGGATACGCGCTCAGCCAGTGGCCAGCCTCCTTGCATCCGACGGCAGTCAGTCTCGCGCGTTCGGAGCCTGAGCTCTGATCTAAAAGATTAGTGTATATTAATTTAGATTTTATATCGCCCCAGCTCCTTTGGGATTTGGGATTTACAGGGACATTTTGCCCCGGGCAGGCGGACAGCCAAGCATTTCTAGCGTCGCCCAGACCCTCGATCTCGTAGACTGCAGAGGAAACCCTTAGAATTCTCCCTACGAGACCGAAGGAGCTGTGGACAGACGATAGAAAAGCCGGTAGCGCGACACTAGAAATTTTGCGCAATCCAAGCCCGCCGTACCGGACGGGCAGGGAAGCTTGACACCAGGAATGTTCGCTGAGCTGTAAATTTAGGATTAGTTCCACGTTGGTTTTAAGTAACGAATCTATTGGTATTAATAAATTTTGGTGTTTCTAGAAAGGGCTACAGCGAAGCATGTATGTTAGTTTAGGGACAAAAAGACAGAATTTTAAAATAAAAAGGGCCGAATGTGGGCTTATTTCTAATAATCGATCCGCGCAATTTTGGAATTTTGAAATAGTACTGTTAATAAAGTTTGGAAAATAATCTTCGAAAATTGGCGTCCCTAGTAGGCTTAATGAGTCCTTTGTGATCATGTTAAATTCGGCGTTAAATTGTTAAACTTTTCTACGATGTCGGAATGGTTTAATTTCGTACTGTGAATATAGAGCTCGCATTTGTTGTGATTCAATTCTAAACCGATAGATTTGAATTTTGTAATGAGGGTCGAAAGGTCTGAGAGTACTGCGTCCAAATTGCCTCCTAAGGTGCCGTCGTCCAAGTACCAAACATTGAATGTAGAAGTTAAATTTTGAATAATGGAATTAATGGACAAACTGAAGATAGCCGGCCCGAGGGGATCACCCTGCTGACAACCAACTTCTGATGAGAGTTGATGGTTACGGTACATTAATTTAGAAGGATCGGCATAGCAGTGAAGGAGGTAGTTATAAAGTTCCGGAATAGTATTTCTGATTTCGGCCAGCAGGATATCTCTGTTCACTGAATTAAAAGCATTCTTTACGTCAATTTTTACCAGTACCTCACATTGGTCACCACTGAGGTAAGTGCGGAGTGCATGCATAGCAGCTTCGCAACCGCCTCTTGTACCAAAACCTAGTTGTACTGGCTCAAATTGACGCTGTAATTTTGAAATTATATGGCGGACTGCAATTTTGGAAGCTAAACGTCTAATGGTGGATCCAACCGCAATTGGTCTCACACCACCGTCTTTTTTTGTGAGAGCTATGAGATTAGCACCATAAAGAATAGGAATCACTTCTGCACTGATGCTGCCACTCAGCATGAGGTTCACCATTTTACATTAAGACTTTATGAGTTTCTGACCTGCATCGCCCACGCCGTGTGCGGTAAGATCTTTGAGATGTTGTGGTGTGATACCGTCCAAACCTGCCGCCGAGCCTGTTTTGAAACTAAGAATTGCATTCGTTATTTCTTTCTCATCGACGCGGAGGCAGTCTTGGATTGCAGTTGGGGGGTCCAGGAATTAAGGTGTGGTTGGAGCTGGGGGATGTTTTGAACGTAGGGCCGAAAGGGTGTCCGGGGTGTCGGGCGAAAGTACGTCACTAGAAAATAAAATCCTGGCAGCGCCTTTTAGATCTCCGTCGCTTATTTTGTTCTCTACGCTTTTTATACGGTCAAATGTTGTAGGTTTACTGTTTCTTTGTTGCGACATGTCAGCGGCTAAAACTAAAGGGGTGGAGCAGTTATTTTTAATTTTTTGAGTTAAGGATAACGGTTTGTCCTCGGCGGTCGCATGCAAAGTGTAGTAAGATAAAGTGAGGAAGTTTCTCCAGGACTCATAGTTGTTCACCTCTATGCACTCGTCCATGAATTGTGATAGGTGAGTAGCGACCGTGATCCTAGCTCCGCGTGGAATTCTTTTTGTGATGGCTATGTTGTTTTTAAGGTAACTGAGATGTAAGTGCAAATTATTTGGTTGGGGTTGATTATTTAGGGGGGGCGATGCATAACTTGAAGGCACAGTGAGAGTGGGAGAAATATTCTGTGACAAGCAGTTTCTGTGGACCTTCGTGACATGTATATTCAGACCACGGGAGGTTTGGAATGATTTAGGACATATATGGCATAGGTCGTTTGTTATGGCTAAGGTTTGGGTCAAGGTATGCATCCGCACTTAAAACGGGGAGTGAATGGGTTACAGAAATATTGTATATGAATATAAAAGCGTACTTACGTAAGACTAAATACTCACTTAAAAGATAATTTACAATAATTACAAAACGCAACAAACAGCACAAAAATGTCAAGGATCTGCTGTCACAATTGAGTACGTCACTGCGAGGCGCCACCCTCGGGCGCATGCCAGACTTATTCTTCTTTCCAGAAAAGCACGGGGTATTTGTGGCCGGGCGAGCGGAGGCCACCGCAAAGAGTAAAATAATTTCAACTGGGTAGTGTTGTGTTAAGCGCTCTTTACGCGTTCAGATCAAAAAGTCTGTCGAGATCCGTCAGGCAGATAGCAATTTTGAGTATATGTTGTAATAGAAGAGAAATATACCACATACAAGTACTTTTTTGCATTTATCTGTTAATTTTAGAGCAGTTTATGTAGTCAAAATGTAGAAATATCAATAAATAAAATTTATTTGAGGAAATATCATATTTTCCGTTCTTAACGTTTGGATGACATTAAAAATTAGAAAACGACACAGGGAGTATAAATAGTGTAGATTTTGATTTGAATGAAACATATAGGAGTTAGGTGATTGTATGCGATTGTCGACATAGATTTGTATTATATTTTTAGCGCTGAATGCAGGCCCTTATGTGTGATAAATTGAATTGTACGAGGGAATTCAAGTCACATGGATTGAAATCAATTTACATTAGGGGAGGTTCGGCACTCGATGACTTTCATAAGTTTACCACATTCATTATGGCACAGAGAAAGGTTGTACATAGGGAACAAATACCATAATCTTTATACAGATTCGCGTTACCTCAAAATTTTGGTTATACCACTGGTTTTGACTAATGGCTTTGGTTTCTGGTTAACACTATCTTTGAAACTTTAATAACTGAAATATGTACCTAATTATAGTTATTTGTCGTACGAGCGGAGCGCAAGCGAAGCGAAGTTCTTACAAACACCTTTCGGACACAACTGTCACCTGGCTACTGGGACGTCTCGGCATTTTGATGGCTTTTTGATTTTAAGCGTTTGTTCGGCGATAACTTCAGTAACATTTTTCCTATCTTTATGAAATTTGTTGGGGCTGTAGCAGAGATATATATAGGTAATTTGGAGGCTCGTGTATGAGTAGGATCGATCAAGGGGTTATGGAGCTAGAAGACGCGTAACGATCATCATAAGGGTCTTGTTATATTGGTCAACACGTTTGCAAGGAAATCGCGAGTTATCAGGACGAGGCGGACTACTATATACAATGTCAAACTGCACGGCTAGCGTCAGTGTGCCTCGAAGGTACCTACACTAGTAGTAGTCCGCCTCGTACTGTGAACTCGCGATTTCTTTGCAAATGACCTGACCCTTATGATGATTTTTTTGCGCCTTCTAGCTCCATGACCCCTTGGTCGATCCTGCTCATAAACGAACTTTAAAATCTTACGTATCTCTGCTACAACCCCAACTAATTTCATGAAAATCAGAAAAACATTACTAAAGTTATCGCGGAACAAACTCTCGAAATCAAAAAGCCATCGAAATGCCGAGACGTCCCAGGAGCCAGAAGTTGTTTGTAAGAACTCGCTTCGCTTACGCTCCGCTCGTTCGATTACGAACGAGATAGATTAAATGCCCAATCTAATCAATAGAGTGAGAAAAACACGTACCTATAGTCTATCTCGCACGTGACAGCTGCCCTGTGGTTGTGTGACGTCACGACCCGTAATGTAAACAAATAGGTTCACTCAACTTAAAGATTGATGAACCCATCAAAAGCATAAATGTGAAAGGCTGCCAAGTTCGATACTATGGGAATGCTTCGCCTATAAAAGAAGTGAGATCTGAATAAGTACCAAGTTCCATAAAAATACCTCAAATCATAAATAGTTATAGGAATGCACACTTGATTTCCAGCAGTTTTTAAGGTACATTTTGAATAAGTATCACGTTACATAGAAATACCTAAAATTATAATAGTCAGAGAAACGCACACCGGTTTTTTTAGCAGTTTCCTGATAACATTTATTATTTTCAGTACTTTTTAATGATGTTACTTGGCAAGTTTTCACACACCACACACCTTTTCAATGCAATGAATCGACACCTTTGGACTGCAATGTGTCAAGTATATAATTTTCTATTAAAACTTGCCAAGTTACATCATTAAAAAGTACTGACTTATTCTACTTATTCAGATCTCACTTATTTTATAGGCGAAGCATTCCCATAGTATCGAACTTGGCAGCCTTTCACGTTTATGCTTTTGATGGGATTTCATTTATTTTTGTTAGGTGTAGGTTCTTTATTATTTTTTTATCACTTTTGCTTTAGGAAATGTCTCATTCCACTTAAAAGATAATTTACAATAATTACAAAACGCAACAAACAGCACAAAAATGTCAAGGATCTGCTGTCACAATTGAGTACGTCACTGCGAGGCGCCGCCCTCGGGCGCATGCCAGACTTATTCTTCTTTCCAGAAAAGCACTGGGTATTTGTGGCCGGGCGAGCGGAGGCCACCGCAAAGAGTAAAATAATTTCAACTGGGTAGTGTTGTGTTAAGCGCTCTTTACGCGTTCAGATCAAAAAGTCTGTCGAGATCCGTCAGGCAGATAGCAATTTTGAGTATATGTTGTAATAGAAGAGAAATGTACCACATACAAGTACTTTTTTGCATTTATCTGTTAATTTTAGAGCAGTTTATGTAGTCAAAACGTAGAAATATCAATAAATAAAATTTATTTGAGGAAATATCATATTTTCCGTTCTTAACGTTTGGATGACATTAAAAATTAGAATACGACACAGGGAGTATAAATAGTGTAGATTTTGATTTGAATGAAACATATAGGAGTTAGGTGATTGTATGCGATTGTCGACATAGATTTGTATTATATTTTTAGCGCTGAATGCAGGCCCTTATGTGTGATAAATTGAATTGTACGAGGGAATTCAAGTCACATGGATTGAAATCAATTTACATTAGGGGAGGTTCGGCACTCGATGACTTTCATAAGTTTACCACATTCATTATGGCACAGAGAAAGGTTGTAACTACATAGGGAACAAATACCATAATCTTTATACAGATTCGCGTTACCTCAAAATTTTGGTTATACCACTGTTTTTGACTAATGGCTTTGGTTTCTGGTTAACACTATCTTTGAAACTTTAATAACTGAAATATGTACCTAATTATTGCTATTTGTCGTACAAGCGGAGCGCAAGCGAAGCGAAGTTCTTACAAACACCTTTCGGACACAACTGTCACCTGGCTACTGGGACGTCTCGGCATTTTGATAGCTTTTTGATTTTAAGCGTTTGTTCGGCGATAACTTTAGTAACATTTTTCCTATCTTTATGAAATTTGTTGGGGCTGTAGCAGAGATATATATAGGTAATTTGGAGGCTCGTGTATGAGTAGGATCGATCAAGTGGTTATGGAGCTAGAAGACGCGTAACGATCATCATAAGGGTCTTGTTATATGGGTCAACACATTTGCAATGAAATCGCGAGTTATCAGGTCGAGGCGGACTACTATATACAATGTCAAACTGCACGGCTAGCGTCAGTGTGCCTCGAAGGTACCTACACCAGTAGTAGTCCGCCTCGTACTGTGAACTCGCGATTTCTTTGCAAACGACCTGACCCTTATGATGATTTTTTTGCGCCTTCTAGCTCCATGACCCCTTGGTCGATCCTGCTCATAAACGAACTTTAAAATCTTACGTATCTCTGCTACAACCCCAACAAATTTCATGAAGATCAGAAAAACATTACTAAAGTTATCGCGGAACAAATTTCGAAATCAAAAAGCCATCGAAATGCCGAGACGTCCCAGGAGCCAGAAGTTGTTTGTAAGAACTCGCTTCGCTTACGCTCCGCTCGTTCGATTACGAACGAAATAGATTAAATGCCCAATCTTATGAATAGAGTGAGAAAAACACGTACCTATAGTCTATCTCGCACGTGACAGCTACCCTGTGGTTGTGTGACGTCACGACCCGTAATGTAAACAAATAGGTTCACTCAACTTAAAGATTGATGAATAAATCAGTTCGTACTTGACCGCCCCAAAGCTCTGACGATTTATTTATATGTTACTGTGTTTCTATATAAACTAGTAGTCCGCCTCGAACTCAGAACTCGCGATTTCCTTGCAAACGAATCGACCAATATAACAAGACCCCATATGATGATTTTTTCGCGTCTTCTAGCTCCATGACCCCTTGGTCGATCCTGCTCATATACGAACTCTCAAATTATATGTATCTCTGCTATAACCACAACAAATTTCATAAATATCAGAAAAGCGTTACTAAAGTTATCGCGGAACAAACTCTCAAAATCAAAAAGCCATCGAAATGCTGAGACGTCCCACTAGCCAGAAGTTGTTTGTAAGAACTCACTTCGCTCGTTCGATAATAATTATTATTATTTATTATTCAAAACAGTTACACAGCATTACAGTAAAAACCAAGGCACTGCGAACTACAAATTAAACATATAAAGACATATAAAATGACTTAATACTAGGTTGATTTAGGCTACGTAACTGCGTGGCTCCGTTGCGTCGTCTGATCGGGCGTAGGATTCGGCAGATTGCCCCGAAATCGCCGAAACACGACACCCTTCGGCCAGAAATCTGCACTCGCGATGATGTCCTGCAGCGGCCGCGGCACGCGCACCACAAACGAGCTGAAGTGCACGGAGTGCCGGGACTGTAGCTGGTGCACCCTCAACATTAAGCCAGTCTTCCGTTGAACGTACTCCACCACATCGTCGACCACGGTGGAGTGATGCAAGCGCGACACGAAGAGCGCCCTATTCGTTATTGCAATCCGAATACCAGAATTACCCGGTTCCGCAGTGCCATACAGAGTCTTGCGGGGCGCCCTTCGCTTCTTGCTCTTCCTTAATAATAATAATATGTTAGCCTATATACGTCCCACTGCGGGGTACATGCCTCCTCTCATGCACGGAAGGGATCGGGCTATAGTCCCCACGCTGGCCAGTGGGTTGGGGACTTCACATACACCTTTGAATTATTTCGCGGATGTATGCAGGTTTCCTCACGATGTTTTCCTTGACTGAAAAGCGATTGGTAAATATCAAATTACATTTTGTACTAAAGTTCCCCTAAAATTCTTTGATACGATCGTGGGTTTGAACCCAAGACCTACGGATTAAAAGTCAGACGTCTTACCGCCAGGCTACCAGCGCTAGTTAAATATACCTAAATAATATATTGAAAGTGGCAGTGGGCGGGGCACATTGCTCGTAGAACCGATGGCCGTTGGGGCGGAAAGGTTCTCGAGTGGCGACCACGAACCGGAAGGCGCAGCGTGGGTAGACCCCCCGCAAGGTGGACTGATGACCTGGTGAAGGTCGCCGGAGTCCGCTGGATGCGGGTGGCGCAGGACTGGTCATTGTGGCACTCTTTGGGGGAGGCATATGTCCAGCAGTGGACGTCTTTCGGCTGATATGATGATGATGATGATGAATATATTGAAATATTTGTATCTTACCTCACCCCTTCTCTGTCATGTCACGTGCGAGATACTTTAGCGTCACAGCCATGTAACTGTGTTGCAGTGTTCCGAACGGATGTGACACTTCCATTGCCACTTGACACAAAAACAAATGCAGACGATTCCACAGCCTGGAGTCTACTCAACAACCTACTTTTTTGTTTCGCTCGTGGTTGGATAAATCTAATTTATTTTATATAATTTTTAAGAAAAAAGAACCGACTTCAACGGGGGAAGCCGGTGAAGGATTATTGTCGATGGTGCACTCTTAGACTCCTTAGAATGAAATAACTTGCTTAACAAACACAGCGAAGAGGACAAATCGTCAAACGTGAACTATGCATCGTTGAGGAGTTCCGTTCTGATCATCATCACCAGTTCTACTTCATCAAATGTCACTGTTTTGAATGAAAATTATGGATTTGTTGAAAAAAATATAAAAATCACTATATGTATGCCTTTAAGATTTAAGGTGTTCCCTCGATTTCTCATCGATCCCATCATCAGAACTGCGTTTTGACAAAAATGGGACCAATCTGTATTTACAATCAAAAAAATCATTTTCATAATCGGTTCAGACATGACGGAGTTCTGGAGTAACAAACATAAAAAAAACATACACGCCGAATTGAGACCCTCCTCTTTTGAAATCTTGAAGTCTGATAATAATATTAGGGCCTCCTACCTAGCCTAGACGGTAGTCACCCTGCTTACGAAGCCTACCGGGTTAGAAACGTGTTCAGGGTATATTTGTGTGTAATGTTTGTCATTGAATGTTTGTTCTTGAGTTCTTTATATCTGTTATACTAACTATATCCTCGCTTAAGACCCACAACATGCCTTATTGAGCTCACTGTGGGAATAGGGCGGTTTGTGTAAGATTGTCACATTGTATTTATTATATGTATACAGTAACCAGGTCTCTACTGTAAATAATATACTGCATATTGGTAAAAAAGATCACAACATTCACAACACTTCTTCAACAAGATAAAGACGATGCATCCTCTAAGCAGCCTAAGATATAAATTATCTTTTTAACTGGATACAAAAAACTTAATTTTTAAAACTAAATTTGAATAGATATTTACAACCTTGGCGTTGACATTGTTTCGAATGGCCTTCATTCATGTAGCCTTTACTTCCAAGCCCTCCTTCGTTGGCAGGGATCCAACAAGAATGAAGCTGAATAGGGAACTTTAAAATTATAACATTGTAGATGTTATACACTTGTTTTATGATCATCACTGTAAAAGTCAGCTTTTATCGTTTGAGGGGAACATTCAGCAACTAGTTTGTTGTACTAAATAAAATTATCAAGGATATAAAAAAAAATAATGAATCACACTTGAACTGACATCGATACGCCTTGCAGCTTTGGGATTTTTTAAACCAAAATTCTTATCGAGGTGGTACTAAGATACTTAGGTTTAACTTAGTAGATTGTGTTGTTATAATTTTATGACGCATACTTGTGCTAATTCGGGGCGCATTCTAAGGATTTGATATCAATGAAAAATATGTCGATATATACCTATGTGATCATTGATATCCTGGATTACTATAAAAAGGTTAGATATTATGTCTGATGTCGAGCCTCTTAGGCTAATAAAGATATGCAAACTCAAACTCAAACTCAAACATTTATTCAGTAAGTAGGCCACAAGGGCACTTTTACACGTCAAAGTAAAAGAGAGAAAAAAAAATCAAACTACACCGGTTCTAACCCTACACCTCTGACCCGAGAAAAATTATGTCCGGCAAGAAACTCGGCGGGACTTATTTTTTCAAAACAACAGTACATCAAAACTAAACAATACATATAAGTGCGTTGTTCTATAAGAAAACATATCAAACCAAGGTTAGATTAACCAACAATAGGTTATAGTTTAAGAAAAATACCAAAGAAAAAAGATGAGTCCAAATCTGACTATTGAAAATGAATTACATACAAGTTTGATATACTTTCTTACTTGAACTGTGTCTTCTACATAAATTTCCAAATTATAATAATCCATCATCAACAGTTAGAAACAAATTTTGAATTTAAATAAAAAAAAAAGTAAGTGATTCTAGTATACAATAAACATACTATTTCTAAATTATCCTTAGAGATGTATAAGGTCTCCAAGTGTCTTGATCTATATATTCTATATAAAAAAAAATGGATAATCAAGCACCGAATGTTGTGTCTAAAGCCAATTAAACTAAAATTAAATATGATTAATAAAAAGTTACGTAAATGTGTTACCCCAGTTAGCCTAAACAGACCAGTCTCCACAAACAGCACCCGTTCACGAGTATGACGCATATCTCAGCCATCGCCTCCCTCAATAGTACAGGAAAGATACGGTTGCGTCAAACATTAATTTATAATAGCCTGATTTTTTATTATTCATTCTTATGGAATATTTATAGATAATATAAGGAAAAATCCTACCAACTTTTCACCCGGAAGTAGTTAAATAGGTAAAAAAAAATATATAAAAAAAAATTATATTTTTATTTACAATAATATCAATTATTTTTATTTGTAAATATTACGATATTTAAGTCTTCTTTCTGATTAAAGCGAAAAACAAGAAACCGTGTCCATGTAAAACCACATAAATAACAAAATGTACGGCGCGGGCGATCTATATCCTAATTCGTTAGAAACAAATATTAATAATTGGTAGTTTGTTCTTACACTTTTTAAATGACTTAGAAACGATATATTCATTAAAATCCTACATGAAAAACGCTTGTAATATGCATGTACATATTTGTGGCGCTTAGCGAATAACGATATTTTGTAGGATTTCATTGCGTAATTAATACTTGTATCATGATATATCCCTTACACTAAAAATATTAGCTATTATTAATTATTTCCAATTCCCCATACTAGCCGCCCGTAAAATGACTGTAGTACAAACTTTCTTCGGGAAAGTGGCGACCCGATCAACGACGCCACCATAAGCAGAGCCTTTTAAGCGAGCATGCTTTAATGCAGATGTCATTTCAATCAAAACTAAACAATTTACTGTCAGAGCCAAATAATTTTCCGCTACGATTGTTATGAAGTTCAAAATAATCATGCCGCCCCTTCGAGCAACAATGTAAAGGCCCATTTACACATTGATTATTGTTAAGTGCGAGTTGATACATTTGTTACTAAACACAAGTAGAAAATGTATGGAATCGCACTAAACTTAACACTAATCAATGTGTAAATGGGGTCTTAAGGAGGTACAGACTCAAACAAGATTTACTGAAAATATGTCTCGTGAAAATTTGTAACCGGCTAGTCTTATACCGTAATAAGACTGTCTAAGAAAGTACCGCGCGAGTCGTTCTTGTGGTACTATTTTGAGGCCATTTTTTTTGGCTGATTGTGTATTTCTAGTATTATTTGATCGGTGTGCCGCCCAAGAAAATGAAGGGAAATTAATAGTAGATTGTTAACCAAGGGTTGAAAGTGACCCATTTCACCTGAGATATTTCTGGCGGTCGAACGTAGTGAGAGGGCCAATAGTTCGAGGGTGAAATGGGTAAGTTCAGCCAAGTTAAACACTCTGTTTATCATTTCGTTGTGAGGAAAGTACAATACTTCACGCACATTTTATAAAACAGGTATATAAAGAATAATCTATAAAAATGTTAAGTAAAATTTGTACAATTTGAAAAAGACAAATTCAATGTTTTGCCGGTTGTCTGAGAGGAGAGCATCCGGGTGGGCACCGGCTCAATCCACAATTAACACAGCTAATTACTTTCCACCATAGGGATCAACAAGCAATTTTCCACCCGGCTATCTACCCAGGATAACCCTTACAGCACGAGAATTTTTTTTTTGGATTTTTGGTTTGAAGTTGCATTTTTCGGTGCATAAAAAGACAAAAAAATACAAAAAAAATCTCCCCCCCAAAAATTTTGTGAAAACCCACCCGCACGATCGTTTCATTTCGTTGCGACCCCTAGTAAAGTTGTTATTTTTTTTTTTGTAATATAAGGGTAAATTACAGAGTTCAAAGGTGTTAATAAACATTTATGAATAAAATTTTAGATGTCTTACATATTTTACATGAAATGATTAAAAAAAACGCTTTTGATTGATCATATTTTCAATTTATCATAGTCAACACAATTTAAATTTGTCGACTTGCGTCCTGACCCGCACGATCGTGCGTTATATTATAACTTTAGGCACAAAAAAATTACAAAAATTTCTGGTTAAACTTTTAATTATCTACATTATACGACAGAAGAACGTTTAATTTAATAAAAACGAATTTAACACATTTCAAAATCACAAATTAAAAAATTTCGTGAATACCTACTTCTGACCTGGTCGTCCGTCTCGTACACGTACCTGCTTGACGCTCACCGCGCCGACGACTGCCCCCCTAACTATTTAAACGCACGCGGGTTTAAAATGAATAATAATCGAACGCACGATCGATCGATGCCGTACTGAAGCAGCAAACTTGATTATTTTTCAAACTAGATTTTTTTAAAGTTGAACGCACGATCGTATCAGCCGGTGCTGTAAGGGATAATAAAACTTTCCGAGCAGGAGAGATGAAAATAATATTTATTTATGTTGACAGTAACATCGATATATTTTTTATTATAAAATATTTTGCTACATCACTTTTAGTATTTTTGGCCCGAGTTAGCATACGTATCTTTATCAGGAATTAAACATTAAAATATTTTTTGTTGTTCTACAATTCATAAGAAAATATAAGCATTATGTTTTCAAGCTCCTTCAAGATTTCGAAGGAGGAGGTTATCAATTCGTCGGGATCTTTGTTTTTGCTTTTTTTATGTATGTTCACCGATTATTCGAAGACGGCTAGACCGATTTGGAAAATGAAAAACAACTATAGTCATTTGAGTATTTTTAACCGACGAAAAAAACGGAGGAGGTTCTCAAGTCGACGCGTATATTTTTTTTTTTTTTTTTATGTATGATCACGCATAACTTTTTACAGAGTGGTTCGATTTTGATAATTATTTTTTTATTGGAAAGGGTATACCCCGAAATTGGTCCCATATAAATTTGAAACGAAAATTCCATCCTTTAGGGTAGGAAAATAGGGGATGATTGATTTTTCACTCACCGATTGTAACGTATGACCACGCATAACTTTTTACAGAGTAGTTCGATTTTGATAATAATTTTTTTATTGGAAAGGGTATATCCCGAAATAGGTCCCATATAAATTTGAAAAAGGAAATTCTAACCTTAAGGGTAGGAAAAAAGGGGATGATTGATTTTTCACTCACCGATTGTAACGTATGGCCACGCATAACTTTTTACAGAGTAGTCCGATTTTTTGGATAAAAATCTTACCCTAAGGGTGGGCACTCGCAGATTTTAAAGCAGAGTTTTTACAAAAAAAACCTCACGAGTTTTGACAATGAGTTTTAGACCTGCCAGTCTCTTCTTTCTATTTGCTTCCATCCTTTTTTTTTCTCATTATTAGATTCTTCTAAATATCTTTTTCTCATTCGAGCAGAATTTTTTGTAGGCCTACCCATGTTGGTATATAAAGCCTGTTCTTTTTTAAGTATTTATATTACAGAACAAAATAATAGTTAAAGAAGCTTATTAATATAACAGTTAATAGCTAAAGCAAGGTAGGTAGCTATTTTAAAAGTAATAAAAAATTAAGCATGTAATAATTTTTATAAATTATAGCCACAGAAAATTATGAAATAAAAACTTTTTAACAAAAAAATTGAACCGCCGAAAAGAAAAAAAAAAGCCAATAAAAAACCGTTAAAACGAAACGAATCAACCAACAAAAAAAAACAATAGCGCACTGAAAAGAAAAAAATAATAATTTGGTCTTCAATAACGCAAGTGCATACCTACCCTACAATTACAATTATAATCTATTTCTATACACTTTCTATATACCTAAAACAATCGCTAGGCTTATATCAATTTAATTACATCTAGAAAGTATGAACTATATACATACTTCTGAAATCAATCACACAAATCTGCGTATTTATATATTTACAATCAGTTATTTTTGGAGTCGGTGCCAGCCTCAAACAAACTTGAGCACCTTTAACCACATAATGTGTTGCGTTCAACTCTTCACTAAGGTGCTCAAGATTGTTTGAGGCTGCCACCGACTCCAAAAATAACTGATTGTAAATATATAAATACGCAGATTTGTGTGATTGATTTCAGAAGTATGTATATAGTTCATACTTTCTAGATGTAATTAAATTGATATAAGCCTAGCGATTGTTTTAGGTATATAGAAAGTGTATAGAAATAGATTATAATTGTAATTGTAGGGTAGGTATGCACTTGCGTTATTGAAGACCAAATTATTATTTTTTTCTTTTCAGTGCGCTATTGTTTTTTTTTGTTGGTTGATTCGTTTCGTTTTTTTTACAGCAGCTCGAGCATTTGCTTTTGGAAAGGTGGAAGGTGGTGGGCTTTGTGAAGTCGGTTCTTTTTTGTTAGGGTTCCGTAGTCAACTAGGAACCCTTATAGTTTTGCCATGTCTGTCCGTCCGTCCGTCCGTCCACGGATAATCTCAGTGACCGTTAGCACTGGAAAGCTGAAATTTGGTACTAATATGTATATCAAACACGCCGACAAAGTGGTAAAATAAAAAGTAAAAAAAATGTTTTATTAGGGTACCTCCTCTATACGTAAAGTGGGGAGTGATTTTTTTTTTATTTCAACCCTAACGTGTGATATATTGTTGAATAGGTATTTAAAAATGAATAGGGGTTTACTAAAATATTTTTTTGATAATGTAAATATTTTCGGAAATAATCGCTCCAGAAGTAAAAAAAATGTGTCCCCCCCTCTAACTTGAACCATAAGTTTTAAAAATATGAAAAAAATTTCAAAAGTAGAACGGGAGGTGCGGGGTGCCGCGCGTTGAAGGTCGCTCTATTGTATTATTGCGTAGGCACGTAAACCGTAGGTATTTGCTTTTTCTATGAGTGATTCATATCTGTTCGTAAGAACTATTATATAATCTGTGACCCTACACTGAGCGTGGCCCGACACGCTCCTGGCCGGTTTTAGTTTATTTGAAAGCACGTCATTTCATTGTAATTTTGTAGAAATTACAGGTACAATAAACACCTGCTTATACGGTTAAATTACAAACTTAGTTCAGAAATTATTTTGTAATTTTTTTTCAAAAACTATTCAACCTATCAAGTTCAAAATAATTTTCCTAGAAAGTTTTTATAAAGTTCTACTTTTGAGATTTTTTTCATATTTTTAAAACTTATGGTTCAAAAGTTAGAAGGGGGGACACATTTTTTTTTATATAGCGAATACTTTAGAAAATATTTACATTATCAAAAAATGATTTTAGTAAACCCCTATTCATTTTTAAATACCTATCCAACAATATATCACACGTTAGGGTTGAAATGAAAAAAAAAATCACTGCCCACTTTACGTATAGGGGGGTTACCCTAATAAATAAAAAAAAAACATTTTTTATTTTACCACTTTGTCGGCGTGATTGATGATGTACTATCGGGTTCAGAATTGCATGGCCAATTTATGAATGAATTCATTGATAAATTGACCATGCAATTTTGAACCTGATGGTACACGTTAGTACCAAATTTCAGCTTTTTAGTGCTAACGGTCACTGAGATTATCCGCGGACGGACGGACGGACGGGCAGACATGGCGAAACTATAAGGGGTTCCTAGTTGACTACAGAACCCTAAAAACGGTAAAAATCGGTTCACGCAATAAAGAATTATCCCATAAAAATCATCTTCCATACTTTAAGCTCGCGCGCAATAGTTTACTTAATTTGCCGATAGATGTCGCTGTACGTGGAATGTTCATATCCTACATGGCGGTGTTATTTTAACTTTTAAGTGGGGACACTTACTGTGACGGACGGAAAACTACGGAACCCTACACTGAGCGTCGCCCGACACGCTCTTGGCCGGTTTTTTTAAATTATTTATAGTATTTCGGACCCGGGGTATGTCCTTAAACTACGTCCGGACTTGGGTATGTCCTTAAACTATGCCAAAAAGAGAGGTATGGGCACTGCGAATGGCATCTCGCTTAGTCTGGTAGGGCACGTTCAGCGAATGTCATCTCGCTCAAATCTGGAGCAGACCCCGACTGGGGAAGTACCTCCACCTTACAGAAAACCACAGCCAAATAGCACTAGACCCTACTCATAGTGTTGTGTTCCTGCTGGTGAGTAAGGTTGCCAAAGAGCTAAAAGAGGACCCAGTGTGTTGACGATGAGGGACCCTCTTGTTCCTTTAGCCGTCAACACAGTGAATCCTCCTTTTTGTAAAGGGTCGGCAACGCGCATGTGACTCCTGTGGAGTTGCAGGCCTCCATAGGTTACGGTAGCTGCTTACCATCAGGCGGGCCTTATGCTTGTTTGCCATCGTCGTAGTATTAAAAAAAAGTAAAATAAGCCGTCAAAGAACGTGTGCTGTCAAAGAACTCTCTGCGCCTTTTTATTATGCGCTGCAGAAACGAGTCTCATCTCAAACGGGAAAAATATCACGCGAACAAAATGAGGGTTTTGTTGAACAAAATTAAGTTGCTGTATATACTGGGTACTGAATAAACAGTACGAAAGTTGCATTTGATTTTATATCATTTTTATCCCTGTCGTTTCTAAGTAAGGTTGCACGACGTATCTGATATGTATGGAAAGATCCGTGGATTCGGAGGATACATTTCGGATCCAGATTGCAAACCCTGTTTCTAAGCTATTGTTTTAGTTTGGTAGATGACGTCTTCTTTTTAGTCGTAGAGTCTTTGTCAGAGTATAGGTAGTCGTGGTCATTGAGGTCGTTGGAGTGCCTTTTTTTATTGTTTTCCGCCATCCCACTTAGTGCATTTCATTTTCATTCATCCGGTGAGAGCCTTCATTTGATCAGACCATCGCACTGAGGGGTGTAATCTGGGTCGTGTGCCATCCACTCTACCCTGAGCATCATGTCTCTCCATGGCGTCGTTTTCCTTGCGCGTCACGTGGCCAAAGTAAAAATCAAGAGTGCACGATTGCTGAAAGCCTTTGCTTAATCTTGAGCTCCTGGAGAGTAGATATGTATCGTTTCGTTTCATTTATATATCATTATATAAAGTTTTGCGTACTTATTGCGAGTCTAGTTTTATATTTGTTTGAAATATTATTCTAGAGAATCAGCGAAACAGTGACATATAGATTACCTGAATAAGGTAATATTTATCTATTTGTAATAACGGGACAATGACGTCCTCGAAACGTCGAAGGTAATTTTTTGAAATATATACGCGGTAAGTTCCGTTATTACAAATAGATATGTGTAAAAACCAAAAAAGGTTGTCTGGAAGAGATCGCTTATTAGCGATAAGGCCTGTTGTTTGCCTCTATTTATCATGTTTTTTTCTACTGTGCTGTTTTTTTTTTGAGGTGTGCAATAAAGCATTTATTCATTCATTCAAAACCGTGAAAGTTTAAATCAGTGAAGGTTGGCTGGTAGAGAATGCCATTTGGCATTAAGTCCGCCATTTGTACATTTTCACTTGTTGTGCAATAAAGTTTAAATAAATAAAGGTAATATTTTTAATTGAATACAGTAAAGTGACAGCTCCTGCCTTACGTTGTAAACCCTTTTCAATCGACTTCAAGATTTCGAAGGAGGAGGTTATCAATTCGTCGGGATCTTTGTTTTTGCAATTTTTTTTATGTATGTTCATCGGTTATTCGAAGACGGCTGGACCGATTTGGAAAATTATTTTTTTGTTTGAAAGAGTATACTTCACAGTTGGTCCCATTGTAACCAGGTCAGGATCTCAAATCAAATCAAATCAAATCAAATAATTTATTTGCTCGAATACAGTCAGGTGGATCTTAAATACATTTTAGGTACAGTGTATTCAGCCTGCTAGTGGGCATGCAAATATTATACAATTCTAAACCTAGATTTCTTACAACTAAGCATGCAGCATGCATGGATATTAACATTAATAACAATTAATAACACCTTATAGTATAGGTACTTAATAAAGAAATGGCGTATAATCTAAATATTCTTTGACTGAATAAAATGCATTTTTGATTAAGAAGTCAAATAAATTAGTTTTAAATTGAGGCATGTCAGATTTCATTATTATGTCTGGTAACTTATTGTATAATGTGTGTGCCATGCCAAATATACTTTTATCACGCAAGGCTGTGTCTGACTTTGTGCACGTGATTTTATGTCGCTGACGCATACTTCTAAAGGCAGAAAATTTGTGTTTATTTAATTTTACATACATAACTATTTCAAAAATATATAAACAGGGAAATGTCAAAATTTTAAGCTCAATATAGTAACGTTTGCAACAATCACTTTCCTTCAGTCCACAAACAGAACGTAAACACTTTCTTTGAGCCTTAAATGCCAAATTTCGGTACGTCGAATTACCCCAAAATATGATACCATAACGCAATGTGGCTGTTACATATGCGTGATAGGCAGTGAGTACGGCTGCACGATTTACTATTTTATTCAGGTTGAACAATGCACGCGAAAATGATCTTAACTTTTTGCACAAATAATCAACTTGGTTTCTCCATGTTAACTTATTATCTAGACTTAATCCTAAAAATTGTGTATTGTCAGTTTCCTCAATTATATAATTATTATATGTCACAGTTAAATCAGTCATCCTATTGAGCCTTTGATAAAAATTCATAATTTTCGTTTTTTATAAATTGATACGTAGGTTATTAAGATTAAGCCAATTAATTATTGATTTAAGTGCATTATTTATATTTAGATTAGTTGGATCTGATGATGGGATCCTGGAGAAATCGAGGGAACTCTTCAACTATTATAGGCACACCTATAGTGATTTGAGTATTTTTTACAGCAGCTCGAGCATTTGCTTTGGAGGCTAAGTGAAGTCGGTTCTTTTTTGCTTAAAATTATTATGTCAGATTACTGTACTTAGTTAAAAATACTACTTTGACAGTCTCGTTATAAAATGTTCAACTGAAACTATTGTTTTTAATTAGTACACTGTCATATAGGACAAATACAGCTGCTGGATCCCTCGGAAAATAACTTTAAAGGACGGCTACGGACATGTAAAGTGCTTTTTGTTTTTCCAGTACATTACAATAGTCAATTTAAACTCCATTCAGTTAATTAATATGACACAGTAGAATTTACTCAGTATGATATTCAACAAAAAGGAATGTTTCTCGATTCCTTTCTTTTATCTCGGTCGTATTGTTTGAAATTCGATGATATTGTTTTTTCTCTGATGTCTACAAGATATTTGGATTTAAATGATCGGATCCTGAAGAAATCGAAGGAGTTTTTAAAATCTCTTGTGACGTCGCCTTTTTGATTCAATTAATATTCGTACAAAAAATTACAATATTCGTACAATAAACGCTACTTTTTACGAAAAAATAATAAAAGGATTGGATAAAAGTTTCGATTTGTTTATTTAAAGTAGACACACTATCACAATAAATTATAAACTTATTAAGATGTCATATACAAAGGAAAAAGTGACCTAGGCGTCCGCTTCCCAGCCCTGGGTACTTTTTCGTTTAATGTTTAAAAATAAAGGAAAAGTAGAAAAATCCACTGCCTCAGGCGAGACTCTAACTCGCGACTCTGGGATACATGCCCATCGCTCTGACCAACTGAGATACTGAGACTTTCCTGATGACTGCAAATTTCTCCACTATATCCTTTTTCCTTTGTATATATATGTATATAAGTTTATCTTTCAACCTATTTATCTACACACTAAGACATAAAAAGGATTTCATCATTGCCGCATGCCATCTTTATGAGAACCAGTATTAAAAATAATATCTCTTTTATGGCACGTCGGTAATCAAAACCACACAAACCATCTTTTACAACCCTTGCAATAAATCCCACAGGATCGAGTTGTGAATGGAATTGGCGGCTTTAATGTGTTTTACTATTTTATGATCAATGATATATAACTAAGGGTAGGTAGCGGCGTAACACTTGCATCCACGGGGAAAGGAAAAGTGGGCAATATGGAAGTCTCACGAGAGGATGGAAGTTGGTCGGTCAAAAGATAAACTCCTAAAATAGGGAATTGGATCACAAGATGATGCTTTCTGCGAGTGTGGTACCTATTATCCCTGCCCTATGTGCCCAACGAAGTGCACTGAGGAAGATCTCCTGAGAGCTACCCCGAGGTATAAATAAAAAAAAATAAAAAAGCCTTTTATTTTTTAGACAAAGAGCGCGAGAACGTGAAAACGGGTGAGAACGTGTATTGACTCCACACTCGCATGTTTCTCAGTAATAAGCGACTTTAAACGCAGCGGTCACTTCAGCGTCCATCGTCATCGAGCGTGAGAACTATTTGAGAACACAACAGAGTGTGTACCCAAAAGAAGTTCTCACTACAGTTCTCGCTGAGAATCTCCTGAGATAGTTATAATTACCGGTTTTTATTTCGTATGATAAAACCGGATTTTAACCGGTTAACCGGTTATTTTTGTTACAAAATGATGTTGCATTCCCTAGTTCTTGCTATTAAACAACATCGATTTGCGGTTTTTCTTTGAAATTGGGCTCTTACACCGTCCACTATTTGCTATATTATGCTTATTTCTAGATCTGGACATCTGGCAGCTCTAAAATAGTGGAGGTCAAAGAATGAAAACCATATCATGAAAACAAATCCTAGAGATCTGGGTTTGATGCAATAATATGAGAAATTATATAAATAATTGCCTAAAGTTTCTGTTGGGCGAAAGTAGTGCCAAATGGCGTATAATGTAATTCATAGTTTGTCGCCTACTGTTTTTTGTTTCTGTAATAATACGCAATGTTTTTTTTTCTAAAGTTAAAATATAGGCCCTGTCCTTTATAACTGACACAACTTCGGCAGTTTTTCCTATTTTGGCTCCGCCTATTAAAAGCTGCCAGATGCCCGGATCTAGCAATAAGGATAGTGTAGCAATCTAAGCCGACGGGTTTTGTTGCTCTCATTATTGTTTCATATCCGACTAGCTCCACTCTATAACATTATATCCAATTAGGTATTCTATATTATATAAATAGTTCGATGATTTTTTGATAGCCATTTTGAAAGCCGTGCCATTTTTTCTAAAGAATGTTTAATGGGGTCATTGACGTGCCATCAAATAATTTTGACTTTCTGATTATTTGGAAAATAATAATAATAAATACTATCAAAACTCTTTATTAAACAAAGTAAACAAAAAAGGTACATTTTGGAATGTTTTTATTACACGCATAAATTAAATTACTGTAAAATTAGTGTGACTTCTGTTGCTGCAGGTTAGATGACAAATAATTTATGTTAGGGTTGTAAGATGTTACTTTTAGCAAAATGCATGCTGAACTGGATTAGGCAGATTCGCAGGCATAGGTAGATGAAAAAATTGTTAAAGCATGAGCCAGCTTCTTCAAACAGTTAAATGTGTCTGGTAACGCATTCCATGTTTCCATAATTGTGTTATGAGCATTTTTACTTGAATTACTTGTCAATCTTTCAGTTTCAATTAATTCCAACTCTTTCCTTGTTTCAATAAATTTTTGAATCCATATTGAACTAGATTGGAGTGAGATAAACGGTAGGGCCTATCTTATGTCCTACTGCCGGGCAAAGGCCTCACCCCTATTGCATGTTCCCGCCAGTCGCTACAAAAGGCATAGGTCGTCCCGCCATCTCTTTTTTGGCGTGCCTCGGCTCCTGCCATTCTGCGGGGCCCATTCGGTATCACGATATTTAAAGAATGTATTAACTTGTTCCAAATTTCAACTGTCAACCATCAGCCTAAACGTACTAACTAAACGTTGCCTAGTTTTCATATGTTAACATTTTCCACTTCATATGTTTATAACTCCGGAGTTAGCTGATCTAATGAAAATTATACCGAATATAACTAAAGTCACTTTGAAATACTGTATAATAATAAGCTGCAGTAGTTAATTAAATTAAAATACACATTTATCTCCTTAGAGAGAACTAATCATCGTATCGATAACGCAATTACGGTCTTGTTTAATTTATAATTAAGTTTATTACATGCAACGGAGCCCGCCGTATTGTTCGTCTAATTATTATTGACAACGCTTCTCTAAAAAACCGGCCAAGAGCGTGTCGGGCCACGCTCAGTGTAGGATTCCGTAGTTTTCCGTCCGTCACAGTAAGTGTCCCCACAGAGTTAAAATAACACCGCCATCAGGATATGATATGAGCGTTCCACGTACATCGACATCTATCGGCAATTTAAGTAAACTATTGCGCGCGAACTTAAAGTATGGAAGATGATTTTTATGGGATAATTCTTTATTGCGTGAGCCGATTTTCACCGTTTTTACTTCATTTGAAAGCACGTCATTTCATTGTGATTTTGTAGAAATTACATGTACAATAAACATCTGCTTATACGGTTAAATTACAAACTTAGTTCAGAAATTATATTGTAATTTTTTTTCAAAAACTATTCAACCTATCAAGTTCGAAATAATTTTCCTAGAAAGTTTTTATAAAGTTCTACTTATGAGATTTTTTTCATATTTTTAAAACTTATGGTTCAAAAGTTACAGGGGGGGGGGGACACATTTTTTTTTTACTTCTGGAGCGATTATTTCCGAAAATATTAACATTATCAAAAAATTATTTTAGTAAACCCCTATTCATTTTTAAATACCTATCCAACAATATATCACACGTTAGGGTTGAAATGAAAAAAAAATTCACTCCCCACTTTACGTATAGGGGAGGTATCCTAATAAAACATTTTTTTCCACTTTTTATTTTAGCACTTTGTCGGCGTGATTGATATACATATTAGTAACAAATTTCAGTTTTCTAGTGCTAACGGTCACTGAGATTATCCGCGGACGGACGGGCAGACATGGCGAAACTATAAGGGTTCCTAGTTGACTGCGGAACCCTAAAAACTGTTGTAGCCATAAAAATATTTAACTTTGTAAAGAGCGATGGGAAAACTGGGGCGCCATTTCTCAAATGATATTCTAGTAACATTAGTTAACGTACGTGGGCCTATTTCTCGAACGGTATTAGACTAATATTATTAGTGCGTTGTCATGGAAACCCATATGATTTGACAGTTTATGAACTAATGATATCGGTAACATACCGATAATATTATTCTTATGCTATTTGAGAAATGGGTCACTTCACGCAAAAGCACCTGCATATATTTGAATTAAATGAGGCATAATGATATAGATATAGAAAGGAACTTCGGATACTTAGATTTCAAAATACTTTCTCTACAGAAGTTAACCCTTATTAGTACAAGTGGATATTATTTCCCACTTCGTCTATTCGTATAAAATTGATGTAATTTTTGAAATGGTAACACTTAACAAAGCTTACCATACAGTTTTACAGTTTTGGTAAACATTAGATTCATTTTTCTGGCAACACTTTTAAATCAAACTTCATCTGTCAGCACACGTCAGTGTCAAAGTCAAAAGTGGTGCCAAATTCGTAAAAACGGTGTTCGTCGGCGAAATGCGACCGGATTCATAAGAAAAAAATCAGGTAAAAGGATTTTGATATCAATTATGTAAAATTAGGTATATTGTTTGTTATTTAGCATATAAAATAGTGTTTGAAACTATCGCTTTGTCCAACAAATGAGTCTTGAAGTTGTAGAGTGCAAGTGGGAAAATAATTCCCTTTGTTCATTTAAGACATCAATGAAATCATATTTCAAATTTATTTTATATGTTTTTAGTAAAATATACAACGAAATTACATATTTTTATGTATATTTATAACATTTATCGATATAATTTTTTTAATTTTTAGTACACATTCATAACTTTTTAACGCATATTTTCTGTGAATTAATCTTTGACTTGTAGTATGATATAATAATGTTATGCTGATTTATAATACTTATTATGAAATATTTTTAGATTCACCATATAATGCCTAAGCAAAAAATAACTAATTGAGAGAGATGATGATTAGAGAATGAATAGATACTTAAAAAACAAAATATCAGTGACAATCACTTGAAAAGGTAAAATGCAACTTGTTTCGGACTGTAATTGTTACTTTTTTGTATTGTTAACTAAGTTTTAACCGTTATTTCCTCATTAAGTGTTTCAAGTGATAAATAATTTTTAATTTTATAGCATTTTTTCATAAGTATGAAAATAAGAGGCTCTATTACTTTACCAATGAATAATATGGTTCCACGAAAGTTAACGTTTTGTTTCTATATTAATATGATTATACTTTTTTTGCAAATTATTCTCTTTTATTTTTACTTCAATATTGAAAAAAAAGTGAAAATACAGAAAACACAATAAAAATTCATCAAGGGTAGAACCATTTTTCGCAATGTGCACATTGAACAAGGGGAAATAATTTCCCACCGGAAATCACCCCTTTCCACTTACCCCCTTAATTTTTTACATATTTATTCTGAATCTAGATACTAAACTTAACTATAAATCAACTCCATTTTCTCATTTGCAGAAAATTGATGCTCTGTCCTATTAAGGCTTAAATGAGAGTTCAAAGGAGTACCACCAACAGAGAGGGGCGGGGCGAAAGGAGTTGAATTTCACGACTTCATCGCAATTGAAGTCGCGGGTCAAATCTAGTCTCATAACATTAGTCTATAGTATTATTCAACTAAACTGACGACTGGAGTCATATTTCGATCTTTTTAGGGTTCCGTAGTCAACTAGGAACCCTTATAGTTTCGCCATGTCTGCCCGTCCGTCCGTCCGTCCGTCCGCGGATAATCTCAGTGACCGTTAGCACTAGAAAGCTGAAATTTGCTACTAATATGTATATCAATCACTCCGACAAAGTGGTAAAATAAAAAGTGTTTTTTTTTTATTTATTAGGGTACCTCCCCTATACGTAAAGTGAGGAGTGATTTTTGTTTTTCATTTCAACCCTAACGTGTGATATATTGTTGGATAGGTATTTAAAAATGAATAGGGGTTTACTAAAATCATTTTTCGATAATGTAAATATTTTCGGAAATAATCGCTCCAGAAGTAAAAAAATATGCGTCCCCCCCCCCCTCTAACTTTTGAACCATAAGTTTTAAAAATATGAAAATAATCTCAAAAGTAGAACTTTATAAAAAAAATCTAGGAAAATTATTTTGAACTTGATAGGATGAATAGTTTTTGAAAAAAAATTACAAAATAATTTCTGAACTAAGTTTGTAATTTAACCGTATAAGCAGGTATTTATTGTACCTGTAATTTCTACAAAATTACAATGAAATGACGTGCTTTCAAATAAAGTAAAAACGGTGAAAATCGGTTCACGAAATAAATAATTATTCCATAAAAATCATCTTCCATACTTTAAGCTCGCGCGCAATAGTTTACTTAATTTGCCGATAGATGTCGCTGTACGTGGAACTCTCATATCATATCCTACATGGCGGTGTTATTAACTCTTAAGTGGGGACACTTACAGTGACGGACGGAAAACTACGGAACCCTACACTGAGCGTGGCCCGACACGCTCTTGGCCGGTTTTTTACTCTTGCTATGGCCGTGGAAGTATGATCGAGATGTTTTATGACCACGGTCGTCAAATATATACTACTATAACACCATTCAAGAAAAGGGACCTATTTCTCCAAAGTATTAGACTAATATTATTAGACCGACAACTGTCAAATCGTATACATATTTTGACATGTAATAGTGAGAATATTATGGATAAAATTAATATGAATATTATGAATAATGTTATCCATGGCAACACACTAATATTATTAGTCTAATACCGTTCGTGGGAACAAGGCCCCAGTTACAGTAATTCTGTTGACGATTAAAGTTTTCATTTTATCCTTTGCATAAATAATATGAAATATCTGTTGTTGCTTGCATAAATTATATTTCATTTGCGCGTTGAGCTTTTACAGCTTACTTTATATCCTGAATACTATAAAATTTATTACAATAAGTTGGGGATGTTGGTGGTGGTAAACATAATTGTTTAATTTAAAACTTTTTATAAAGTAAGTTTTGCCGACGTGGTTTGCCTAACTTTTTAGAGAAACATATTCGAATGTAATTAATTTTGCGTAACAAGCAGAGCTGAAGCACAATAATAAGCTAAGAAATAGTGCTCCAAGTTGAACAGGTTTGCTACATAACGCTTACTTATAAAGTACAGGATGTAACAAAAATACTGGAGATCCGTTTAAGGGCATAACTGGTATCGTATTGAGACTAAGGAAAAATAGGGAAACAATATTTTAGACTGGATTTTTTTTGTATGGGACACGTTGTCCCAGTAGCCGGCCAAACCTCCATACAAAATCATTATTTTTTTGACACGACAAATATTTTTTCGTAGTTTTTCATGATGAAATTACGATACTAACTATGCCCTTAAAATGATCACTAGCATTTTTGTTACCTACACCTTTTATACAGAGCGTATTTTCAACAATTAGCAATATTGTGCGAGGTGAATAGGTAGGCCATACTAAACATTTTTTTTCTACGGGACCAACTCCGAAAACATAAAAAAATGTAATTTAGCTAATCTCAATCATACATTTTGGCTAATCAGATGTAGACGTTTTCCTATGGGCAGGCCAAAATTGTTTTAGTATAACAGGATTTGTCCAATAGAAAAACAGCGTCCAGACACGTTGATATCGAGGCAATTATGTAATTCAATTAGTGAGCCATTTTATATAGTATTTAATAGAATATACGAGTATGTATTTGTAAGTAATACCGACACATTATTTTAATCATGAAAAATGATAATTGAAACTGAAAAAGTTTATTGGTTACATTAAATAATTGTGTACAACAAATAATGGTTGGAATCTCCCAATAAGTAAAGTTATACTTGTGTCAGGAGATACCTCTCTTCCTAAGGCGGTCGTCACACTGCTCCGCATCTCGCAGCGACGTCCGTTGATGCGTTTTTTAACTTTGTATGTAGAATCTTGATTTTGTATAGAAAAATCGCATGGTACGACACACTGGCTCCGCCTCGACGCGCGGAGGAGCGAGACGCACGACGACTCGCGCGCTCGGACGGAGACGCGGTGCGTGCCGCAGGGTATGTCACACCGAGCTCCGCAGTGCCGTACGGATTTTAGTGCCAGAAAGGTCGTAGGCGCAATAGATATCGACGTCTATAAGCTTATTTTTGAAATTGAAAGTCGTTCGTTTAATCATAATCTAGGAATTCTTATAAAAGTATAATTGAAGATTGAAGTAGTAGATTATTACTTACTTGAATGTAAGCCAAGGCTTTTCTTCTGCTGTAATAGAACGTCGAAAATTTGTGTTCACGCCAGTAATAATCACTCCAATTTTGCTTAGCAAATAATCAAATGACGCGGTTGACATACGGGTGCAATTTAAAAAAAATTCTTCGTGTTGCCTTAAATCTTGGTAATCTCTAGCAAAAGACCCATTTATAGGTCTGGTTTGTAAATAGGGATGTACCCAGTGTCTTCTGCGTTTTATGACTCGATTGTACAAAAACCAAACTGAAAGTATCACTAAGTTCCGTGTCCATTTTATCGACAAATAGGAACTATTTTCACCTTAACGTTCGAATGTGAAATGAATGCGAGACGGAAGTAATGCGGGACGTCGCGCATCGCAGCTCCGGACGGAGATGCGGAGAAAACTCGGACGTTGGTGCGTTATCTCCGCATGCGAGTCCGTTGCTCCGCATCTCGCAACGAGACGCGGCGGCAGTGTGAAAACCGCCTAACAAAGTTACATATAGTAACCGAAAGTATACATAAATGAAAACGTATTTTACAAACTAAATTTAAATTTACATTAATTTAATTTTAATAATTTTTCTCATTACCTTATTATCGTAGCCTATCACCAGTATTGCCACCATAATATCATGCAACAGCAGTAGAGGCTAGTTCATTAATTATGCAGGCCTCTACAAATTTTGTACAGCACTTCTTCACCGAGTCAAGGGTAGGCTGTCGTAGAAAGTATAGTTACGGAATGTGAAAGGCTTTTTCACAAAGCAGTAATTGTTTGTTAACTGTTACAAATGGAATTTATTTTTGCGAGAAAATGAAATTCTTGAGCTTTTTGCTCAAAGAGGTGGCTTAAATAGCAGTGGGCGTTGCTATTTTATTTGGCTCATAAAATTAGTAGGGGCAGAGGAAGGTAGCTTCTTAAGATGCAAAACAAGGTTCAGTATTTTATCAAGCACATGAAAAAATATCTATTCAAATAAAAAATAATTAATGTTTGTGAATGAATGACATATGTGAGGTTATTGTCAATTTCTGTCCCTAAGTTTTATTTTTGTTGCGTGTCAATAAATATATCATTATGTTTCTTTAATAACAAGTTTTGTTTAAGTACTCAAAGTAAGAATTTAACTAGAGACCGCACACGCGTACTACCGTAAGGGATAGACATAAATGACGATAAAATCTCTTCTACAGCACAAACCAAAACAATTTACCATTGTTTTCCTTAGCCGACTAAACTTTCTAAGAATGATATTAGATGTTCTCATAGTAAACAGAAATTCTTGAAGAAATCGCGAATTATATCTGTTTGTGACCCTCCACTGCTATAAGTAATGGGTGGAGGGTAACAAGAAAAAGGTGAGACAAGGACCAACGATAATAGCACCTTCTCTGTCGTAACTATTGAAAGTGTAATAAGTAGACGGCGGAGTACCGGTGGCAAATTTCACACAAAAGGTATGGAGTCGTTTTTATAATTATTATTTTAGGCTTGAATAATAAAATTATTCATTTACCTAATGTACTTAGTATGGTACCTACTCGTAAATTGGAAGTAAGTACTTAACATTTATTTTCATAAATCAATTTCAGGAACACCTAAATGTTGCGTCGTAAATGTTTTGGGTTATTTTTCAATTTCTTTTAACAAAGTCACCATTCATCGATATAATATTTTTTACCATATGCAACCTTTCTTTTCAAAAAGTTACAAATTTATGAGACATTTAGAAACTAATTATTTGACATTGTCAATTTAGACAGCTGCTTTACATCTATATTATCTGAATTATTATTGCATCGGCTAAATATTTAAAACCGAAAAATATCAAGATGAATAAGCCATGTGAAGCAACAATTCTGCGGATGATAGAACCGTACGAAAATCTTATATATAATGAAGAAGAATGTAGCATTCACTGTATTTCTTGCTCAGTGGATTTAAAGCAGTTGAAAAAATATAATGTCGAAAAACACGTTAACAGTAAACAACACCAAATTAACTGTGGAAACCAAAATGGCACCTTTGCCTATGATTTATGCGTTTTCCTTATAGCGTGTAACATCCCATGGAAAAGAGTTAACTATCCAGAATTTAAAAAGTTCTTTGGTAAATACTTAGATAAAGGCGTAAAACTTCCCGAAGAAAGTGTTTTGAGAAAATACTATCTTACCAGAATATACAATGCGACCGTCAAGCAAATACGAAATACATTTTTCGATTCCAATTTATGGCTTGCGGTGGATGAGACTCTTGATAATTTCGGTAATTGCGTAGTAAATGTAATTATAAAATCACTTAATGATGCTTTACAAAGGCCATATTTGTTAGCGTGTAAAGTCGTTAGTACTGTAAACGCGAACTCAATTGCAGCGGTGGTTGACGAAAGCTTGAATTTTTTGTGGGAGGATAATTTTACAGATAATATGAACAAATTTTTAATATTCTGTTCGGATAGCGCAGCGTACCTGCTTGCTGCCGGCAAGATTTTGAAGAAAAAGTACACTAAAGTACGACACGTAACTTGTTTCGCTCATAGACTACACAGAGTCGCGGAGCAGATAAGATCTGAACATAAATTGGTCAATTCTTTAATATCTAATGTCAAGAAGATTTTTTTTAAATCACCACACCGCGTCCGATTTTTCAGGGACCATGCGCAGAATGTGCCTTTACCGCCGGAACCCGTTATAACTCGTTGGAGCACCTGGTTAAATGCAAGTTTTTACTACGATAGACATTTTGACGTGATTAAAAATGTTGTGAAGCAATTGAACAGTAAAGAAGCTATTGCCATTAGAAAAGCCCAGAAGTTGTTTGAAAATGAAAATTTAAAAAACGAGTTAAGCTTTATAAAAAATTGTTACGAAATTATACCTGAATCGATAGAAAAATTAGAATGCACTAAAATTCCGATAGAAGAAAGTTTTCTGGTAATAGATATAGTTAGGAGTATTTTAAGCCTCCAAGGAAGTGAAACCGTGCGAAATAAACTCGAATTGGTTCTAGATAGAAACCCAGATGCTGACGAATTAAGGAATATGATTACAATGGAAAATTATAAACAAGTCCTTAAACATGCAACCATGATATCGGTAGATGTAGAGCGATCGTTTTCCACTCATAAATGGATCTTCAATAAATTAAGAAACCGATTCACTCCGAAAAACCAGGAACATGTGGCCATAGTCCATTCATTTTATAACATGGATACGCACTTAAGTGTAGATTGTGAGGAGGACCTCGAACACATAATTCCAGTCCTCAATTGTAATTGAATAGTCTGGAAAATAATATATCGTTTGGCAGGTATAACTTCTTAGTCTCGTATTTAGTACCTAATGATAATGTTTTGATAAGAAAACATATTATTATGTATTATAGATATTAACAACATATGACATTATATTTGTATGCTCGTAAGATAATTTCTATAAGTTCCTAAAAATTATTATGCAAAATTAATCATTTATTCGTTATTTATTTAATCATAAGAATACTTAGGCGACTCCATACATTTAGTGTGAAATTTGCCACCGGTACTCCGCCCTCTAGTAATAAGACCACTCCGTTCGATCTTGGTATTGTTATTACCATGACAGGTCTATTGGCTAGTATGTCTATGTTAACCCTTACAGCACGAGAATTTTTTTTTTGGAGTTTTGGTTTGAAGTTGCATTTTTCGGTGCATTTAAGGCCCATAAAAAGACAAAAAAATACAAAAAAAATCTCCCCCCCCAAAAATTTTGTGAAAACCCACCCGCACGATCGTTTCATTTCGTTGCGACCCCTAGTAAAGTTGTTATTTTTTTTTTGTAATATAAGGGTAAATTACAGAGTTCAAAGGTGTTAATAAACATTTATTAATAAAATTTTAGATGTCTTACATATTTTACATGAAATGATTAAAAAAAACGCTTTTGATTGATCATATTTTCAATTTATCATAGTCAACACAATTTAAATTTGTCGACTTGCGTCCTGACCCGCACGATCGTGCGTTATATTATAACTTTAGGCACAAAAAAATTACAAAAATTTCTGGTTAAACTTTTAATTATCTACATTATACGACAGAAGAACGTTTAATTTAATAAAAACGAATTTAACACATTTCAAAATCACAAATTAAAAAATTTCGTGAATACCTACTTCTGACCTGGTCGTCCGTCTCGTACACGTACCTGCTTGACGCTCACCGCGCCGACGACTGCCCCCCTAACTAAACGCACGCGGGTTTAAAATGAATAATAATCGAACGCACGATCGATCGATGCCGTACTGAAGCAGCAAACTTGATTATTTTTCAAACTAGATTTTTTTAAAGTTGAACGCACGATCGTATCAGCCGGTGCTGTAAGGGTTAAAGTATTTACCTATCAACTTTAACCACGAAGGAAAAAGATGCTAGTTTGATGTTAGAGGTAGCTTTGAGGATAAAGAGGCTAGGTGGCCTATTACCACGTTTGATCAAAATTTTACCATCTGCCCTATCGCACTTGCTTGATCGAGTCGACCAATAGTAGCGCTGATAACGTAGTTTTGATTTTCAAAGTTCACTAAAGGCCCTATAGAAAAGTATTTTATACCTACTAGTATCTTACTTCTTATTTAATGGCCCGAGTCACTTTTTTGTCGTGAACATACATATGTTTTGGAGTGTAAGCCCGTATACAATATACATATTCATATTCATTTATTTTGTATTAAACATACATGGTCAAATTACATGAGATGTCAATATTTACATGGATAAAAATTCAAGAATCCGCAAGTTATAGTAATTTTACAATTTACAAAATTAACATACATTTTTAAAGCCCTTCAATAAGAAATTCAGTTACAAAATATAGGCCTTTTGGATAAAGAAAGATTTTTGTTTCAAAATAAACCCACGAAAGGAGCGAGCGTTTTTTATATTTAAGGGAATTTTATTCTAAATTGTTGGTCCCAAGACGTGTATTGCGTGGTCAGCTTTTGTTAACTTTATATATCCCAAGATAGTAGTACTAATTAAAATGAAAGGTATCATGTGGCCCCGCGGCACGCGCAAATAGCGCAACACAAATGACAAGCCTACCGCGAACAACGAAAATCGGAAATTCGTTGTCTCTCTCTCTGTCGCACTGGCATATACGAGCGAAAGAGACGCAGACAACGAAATTTCGATTTTCGAAGCCCCCTGAAGTGCCTGTAAGGGCGCCTTCGTAGTTTTAGGGACTACAGTTCGAGGTTCTTCAAAAAAGGAGTGTACAGAATTCCAAAAGGTTGTTAACGCGCATCTGACACCTCTGGAGTTACAGGTGTCCATAGGTCGCAGTAACTGCTTGTATTTGTATGTACGGGCAGGTATCCGTAACTCGACGTCTAGCGCCTATTTTGCGTGAAGGAAGGACGGCTAGTCCAGCCAGCGTAACTCCTCAAGGAATCCGACCAGCACCACGTAAGAAGCTGCTTACCACCAGGAAGTTATATTCTTCTGATATCCTGATAGCCCTCCGAATTGCTAAACTAAAGTGGCAGTGGGCGAACCACATTGCACGTAGAACCGATGGCAGTTGGGGTGGAAAAGTTCTCGAGTGGCCGATCATGAACCGGAAGGCGCAGCGTCGGTAGACCCCCCACAAGGTAGACTGATGACCTGGTAAAGGCCGCGTGAGGCCGCTTCATGCAGGTGGCGCAGGACCGGTCATTGTGGCACTCTTTGGGGGAGGCCTATGTTCAGCAGTGGACGTCTTTCAGCTGATATGATGATGATGATGATGATCCTGATATCTTGCGAATGTATCACCACATGTACCGGAAACATGCAGACGCGATACGCAGAACCGTCATCCATTGAGTTCAAGTGCTTGAAGAAAAAGCACACCTAACCTTGACCTTCATGAAATGTCGTTGGTTAGTGGGCAGATAATTGTAGGGATGACCTTTGCTCGTGTAAAATAAATCAATACGACCGCTTATTACTAATTTACCGCGCGTTGACTTGCTCAGTGTGTGTTTTTTTGTATGTGTGATAAAAATACCTAAAGAAATAATATTTGTTTTTTTCTTTAGTCTCTTTTTTTTCTTTGCCACATAATATCTAAATAGGTGTAAAAAAAAATATTTATTTTCTAAATTTGTACTAGTAACCGTATTTTTTTAGCAGGCTTTATCGCAAAAAAATACAAAATATTGAGAGAAGGTTTGTTTTTTACTTTTTCTTTGGCTAAAATTACCGAATTTTAAAATCCCTCACTGTTTTCAAAAAACACATTAACGAGTATTATCTATCTCTCCCTTAACACAAATGTTTGCTGACTGTATTTTTATTATTTTATTTTCATCTTTATTTTTATTTACTCTGTGTATGTAGTATATGTATGTTTATTGATTATTTTATTTGTGTATGTTTATGTATAATTAAGCTATTATATTTTATATTATTTATTATTGTTTACTGGATTTTCACTGTTTCTTTTGCCTTGCACCTACTCATACCATTATTTTCGACTAGATTTCCGCTACCCCAAGGTTGTCTGGAAGAGACCGCTCTCTAGCGATAAGACCGCCTGTTGACTGCCTCTACTTTTAATCTGTGTACTGTACTGTTCCATTTTATTGAGGTGTGCAATAAAACATATTTGTATTGTATTGAATTGTAATTTTGCAAGTTTTATAATAGTAGTATTTTATATAAAAGGACCCATAATATATATAAATAAGTGAAAATATTATATCACTTAATACTTAAAGTACTTAAACGTTCAAAATTTCTTGTCGAATCTTTTTCTCCGTTACCGTAACGTTTTAAGTTTTAAATAAATGTACAATAAGCATTATTTGCATAAGTTTTTGAATATTTGAAACTCTCACTTAATGCTTTTTTTGTTCTTATATTTTTCTGGATTTTGTGATTTTAACCGCTATCTGTATCATCTCATCTTTTCGGCTGTAGTCACTGCTTTTTTGAGCCCTGTACGACATCAAAAACTATTCTTTATAATTTTCCTCTTATCATAATTCAGTTTTCCTTTCATAATGTTACCGCGCGAAAGTAACAAAATGGGCTATTACTATTAGACAAAAATATTAGCTCCCCATTATTTTACACGAGGTATTTAAAAAAAAAGTCATGGGAAAATGGCAAAAAAAGAACCCCTCAACGTGTTAAATGAAAAGAAAGAAATCATAAAAGATATTTTTTTATCCCGTTTGAATAAGTCAAACTTAACTTCTAAAATAATTCTGATCAGTCGAATACAAAGATAATGTATCCACTTTTTCATCTTATGGCGTTGTAATAAGGTCCAAAAGTGGATACTGATATATTTTTGTAGTCGAGTGTTAATGTAGTACATTACTTTGATCTATCTCCTAGGGTTCAGCCAGCGTTTGCAATATAAGCGCAAAAAATGTGTATATTTACGACATCATATTAGAAACCTCTAAAATGATCATTGTTTTTCTACTATATTATGCATGTATTATACATATAAACCTTCCTCTTGAATCAATCTGTCTATTGAAAAGACCGCATCAAAATCCGTTGCGTAGTTTTAAAGATCTAAGCATACATATGTCCCTATGTATGCTTAGATCTTTAACAGCGGAAAGCGACTTTGTTTTATACTTACTATGTAGTGATTTGATGAAGTTTAGTGTACAAATAAAGATTTTTGCTACCTACCACAATGCAAAACATGCGTGCCACGCATATATTGAAGGGTCATTTTGGCTACATAAACCTAAAAATAGGAAAGGATGAAAATTAAATACATGTTTTTCATCGAATCTTGGTTTTCATGACCACTTATGTTTATTTGTATAGATATCAAACAGTTTCATGCAACAGCCAATCAAACACCAATGTTATTGTATATAAACACTTTTTTCTTATTATTAGGTACTGATTTAGGGTAATCAGTATTTTTGGCAACCCACTTTAAGTCAATGATTGTTTTCTTGTAGTATGTTACGTGATATACAGGGTGATTCATCAGACGTGAGCAGGCTTAACACTAAGGATTCAGTTAATAACAAGCTCTTGTATGATACAATTATTATTGTGATTAGCGCAAAAAAAATTTTTGAGTAAAAATAAAATGTTATAAATTATTTAAGACACGCATGGTCACTCTACAATTAGAATACTCCGTCGAGTACTGATATTCTTTTGTTTTTCTGTGATATGTGTCAAATTGATGCCTGGTTACTTTGGAAACATCGTATTCCACTTAATTTGACAATGATTTTTTTCATAATCGAAGTGCTGTCATGATTGTTAAAGAGGATTTATCTTTATTGATTTGTTTATGTAGGATGACCATGATTACAGAAAATAAAATTTCTACGAATCAAAAAGGTAAAAAAAATAGAAAGGCATTATTGTTTCACTTAAACATGATGGCGGCCGATTCATTATCGTTAACTAAGCGTGTAGGGTTGTTCCTGCTCACGTCTCATGAATCACCCTGTATATACCGAAGTAATTACAAAAGTTTAAAATGCATATAACATAAAGTTTATACCTATAGTTAGTTACAGTTACAAATAACAAAAACAAAACAAAAATTTTAGTAAAAATAACAAAACAAAAGTATAAAACCTGCTACGCCACTGCTTGTTTTACATACAAAAACTCCACTTTTTAAATAGGATCAAGAAAGATAGTGGTTTACACACTGATTTAAAATCGTCTCAGTAGATTCAACGCTACGGTACGGAACATAAAAATGATGCATAATACGTATATATAGACTGTTAGTAAATACTGTAAGGGTTAAAAAAACAATATTTTCTGCATACCAGTCACAAATTAAATATAAAATTATTTTGGTCCAATCAAACTTAGATACTTAAGTTAGGTTGCATAAATTACTGATAACATCTATATTAGAAAATGTAAAGTCCATAAACTTAATGTTAACAACCACAAAATATTCTTATTTAATAAATTTAAAGAAATTAACATTCGATAGAATATTTTGTCTAGATATTTTAATTGTAAGGAAGAAATAACAGAATCTTGGGATGTATATTATATTGATGATATAAATATTTATTTATATTTATCACTCCACAAAGTTACAACAGCGATTGTGGTTTGGGATCAATATATAATTACTCCGATAACACTGAAAGATTATATTAAGTAACAAGGGCTGCGATTCGAAAACTAAACACACACACTGGACAGACACAGCTCCAACCCAACTCAACCGAACTAAACTCAACGCTATAACGACATTGACATTTGCTATTCAAACAGATTTTTATTCAACATTGGTCTCACATTGGTCTTACATTGGTCACACATTGGTCACACATTGGACCAATGTGAGACCAATGTTGAATGAAAATCTGTTCGAATAGCAAATGTCAATGTGATTATAACGTTGAGTTGAGTTGGGTTGGAGCTGTGTCTGTCCAGTGTGTGTGTTTATTTTTCGAATCGCGGCCAAGGTAGGTACTTCTATTAATTAATAATTGTTAGTTTCATCTTTTGTATTGACCGTATTAGGTACGTCGTTTTATATAATAACGCGTGACTTAGCAAATGACAGACAAGGCACAGCCTCATCCATTGAACGTTATTTTTTGAAATTTGGAACATATGAAAGGTACACGGAAAGAACATGTCTAGTCACTTTTTTTGTAAATTGAGATTTTTATATCAAAATGTAGAGCTTGAAATGAACAACTTCTGTTTCAGCTGCAAATTTTAATGTAAGTCCATTATTAACTCGTAAAAACCATCTAGTTTCGAAAATAGTATGATTATTTGAAACGTTCCAAACTTTAAAAGCCCTGTAACTCAAAATGTTGTCAAAGTGACTAGACATGTTCTTTCCGTGTACCCTTCATATGTTTTTCCCACGCCATGAAGTTCCGCAAGGTATATAATTTTTTTTTTATTCAACTCTATGAGTGTTAAATGGAATTGAAAATGTTTAATGACCTCTAAATACGTGGCATATTCAGTAATCCTAATCAATGTTATCGGAGTATCATCAAACGCTATAAATACATTTATATACAACATTACAAAAATATTTTCAGGTCAGACAATTTTTGTATAACATCGAAAATACATGGTTACCCGTCCATACCGTATAAAAGTACAATTAGCGTTAACACTCGAGATTATGTTTATCCAAAACGACATCAAATGTGGAGAAACGAGACAACAGGCACATTCAATCCATAATATAGTTTGGATTTATATAATTACAATGTATAATAACAACAGATATAATTTTAACTCCTCTGGCGCTAAAGATCAAATTTCTGTAAAAATGTGAAGGTTGGAGCGCTAAATTCCGTGCATTTTTTCCACAGAAGAAATATTAAGCTAGAAGAAGCAAGCACAAAACTGCGCGTGCCGATTTCATGATACTTACTTGTTACGTATTTTAGTACAAAAATGAAATTAAACAACAACAGTAAATACAGATATATAACACGCGGGGTACGCGCATCAGCTTCTAGCTTAATGCATTTACTATGATTTTTCCCAGAGACCCTGAGGGCAATTAAAACAGGTCGCTTTTAATTGAAATTCCCATGAGAAGTGTCGTGCATTCATGCTCGACATATATAATCCCGGCCTATCAGATTTTTTTTAATGGCGCCTTCAGACCAATATCTAGTAAATGTATGTGATTTATATATAAAATAAGTTTGTTAGACTAATAACCGTCATTTGTATTTTATAAACAAGTAACTTAATTTCTTGTATAAAACTGAAAATAGATGTCATATACTTCAGAAAAAAGTGACCAAACCCTCCGGTGTCCGAGGCCAGACTCGAAAACGTCCTAGAAAACGTCAGATTTGTTTAATACCAGTCCAATATAAATATAACATCAACAGTGATTTAACGTTTGTGCATATAATAAACCAAAAATACACTACTTTAAAAATGACAATGACTATTTACAGATTTAATCAGACAAGACGTTCTTAAAACTAACCCTGAGTTGTTAATAAATCTGATTTGAAAACCGCATGGAATACTTTCTTAACAAGTGAATAAAATATATTACACAATTTATAAATTATGGTATAGACCCGATTAAGGACAAGACAAAGGGTAAGAAAATATATAACCTAGATAAATTGAAATATTAAACAATTTCCCTTTGAAAATCAGTCTTTAAAGTCCAAAAAAATTTCTGACTTGTTTCCCATGCAGCCTTCAAAGTTTACTTAGAAAGCCTTATAAGAGAATATTGAGCGTGTAATACTAAAATTATAGGCAGGTAAATATATTTCGCACGAGAAAAAGTGATGCCGAAGGGAGGTCACAATCGATACGATACAAGGAGGAGAGGAAAATATATTTTATAACATGATGATACATTCGATTATATAAAAAACCGAGATCTAACTTATATTATCAGTGAGGTAGAGTTTTAAAAAAAATGTTGTAACAACAATAAAATTGATTCATAAAGTTTTTTGACTACATTAGGGACACTCTCATGAAATACTTAGCATGATTTTGATGATTTCTATTTGTATTTTGAAAAATAAATAGAAGGAATTACTCACGATGCAATAAAAAACCAAGACCTGCACACCTTGGGGGTATGTTAAAGTTTGTACAGTCAAGTGTAAAAATATGGGTGTACTCATCTTACTCAAAAATATGTCCCATAGTATCTTATTCCGTTGTAATAAGTGCGTAGTACCATATTTATGAGACGATTTTTTCGATACGTATTTTTGCACTTGACTGTACCTACCTAAATCCATTAATACTATTGTAAATTTATTTGTTCATATTGTAAAATTTACATACACTGATATGCCATTCACAAAAATTCAAAACTCAAGGATTCAAATCTACAATAAACAGAAAAATGTTATGTTGAAAGTTGATCAATAATATTCGCTGTGTGCTAAGTGCATGATGGGGGTGACGTGAACGATCGCAGTGCACAATATGATAAGAAATGAAACTGCAAAGGGCTCTTGTCAATATCAAATTACAAAATATTTGACGTAACTCAACTCGGTTAACTGTCAAAATAGTGAATCAGCCAGAGACATTTCATAAAGAGTAAGGAGTACAAGGTATTCATAAAAGAAGGAAAAAAAAAGATTGCGACCCCGCCTCAACAGATGGCGCCACAATCATGCACACAGCGAATACATACACACGGTTCAAAAGCTTTAAGGTACATACATACAATAGGAGTCGGTACGTGACATTCCGTTAAACGTTATCAACATTGAAACAAGTTTTACACAATGTGTTTTGGTATATTCTTAGATCTTAATTCCTAAAAATTCTTACTTAATACCACTCAATCTTGACACATCCAAGAGGAGGACCAGCCCCTGGTTTCATAAGATGAAGAACATTTCATTGAAAGCGTATTCATTGAAGTAATTTTTGGCGAACCATAGTTCAGAAACGCCGCTAACTAATCTATGCTAGCTTTTCTATTGTGGAGAAAAGCGCGTTGAACCTCGAGTACTCCCACCGCTGGCAGCGGTCGCGCTTAAAGGAGGTACTCTCATTGGTCAGGTCTGTCAAATGATGTGTCTGGCGTGCTTTCCACTTTTTTCATCACTATCCTGAAAGCGAAAGTGTGTTTAGGAGAAACTGAGGCTGGACGGGGAGTTTGAGGTGATCTCGGAGGGGGATCGGGAGGCATTTCCGAACGAGTACGAGTTCGCCGCGGCAGATCACGCATGATAGGAGCTGAAGATGGCTGGCTTGTCGACGTTAGCTGGCTGACTGAAGATTGTTGGCTAGTTGAAGGTAGCGGGCCGGCAGAAGTTGGCTCCTGTGGCCGTTGTGCCTCTTTCGGGGATAAATTTCGCTGAGGAGATAAACGATTTGGTGACAGACGCCCTGGTGATGGATCAGGAGTACTTGGAGGTAGCATAAGCGGTGGAAGATTAGCACACGGGGAACCTCGAGAGCCCCGACGCTCTTTCAAACCCATCGGTGGCGGTGGTGACGCAGGTGTTTCATCCTCAGCCGCAGCCACTACCACAAGTGGCTCAGTACGAAGTGACAATGGTTTAGTTTCCCCAGATTCTGCCATTGATCTTCTGAAGTAGTTCAAACCGTTCTCTATCTCTGCTAACGCACGTCTCACAAACGGGAAGCTCTCGGAAATCTCTGAAGTTGATTTACGTACGGGGAATTCGGTTTCGCTGTCTCTCTTCTTAGGTCTGCATCGTTCAAAAGTCGGATCTCCAGAAGCGGCAGCCTCGGAAACTTGTCGCGTGAGAGCTGCGTGTTTTATGGAGTCCGACTTAGATCGTGGTTCCCTGGTTTTAGGAGTAGGAGACCGTCGGTCCCCGAACTTTTTGCTGGCTGCCCTTTTGATTGAAGAGAAGAGACCGAGTTTTTCGGGAGGCTTATCGACAGGTTTGTCGGGAAGAGGAGTGGTGGGTGCGTTGGAAGGGCCAGGGATGGGTTCAGGTGCGGGACGGGGGAGGTTCCCCTCGCGTTAGTTGTGCCGAGAGTCAGACGACGGGACGTCGCTGGAGCCGGTGGAGGAGAGGGTAGTGTTGGACCCGTAGGGGTCGAGCGAGGACTGCACGGACATGGAGCGGCCCGCGCGCCGGACTCGCGCCGGGGACAGCTTCCCTGGGTCTATGCTGGCCGGGTCTGCCTGCAACAAGAGCGTTTTCAGCACTCTAATAACAATCCTAATTCTAATGTAGTAGTGAATTATGATTCAGCATAAATATAATGATATTTCTTAATTAATTGTCATAAATATGATATCACTGCGCTACGCTGCGGCTGTGGAATGAACTTCCTATCGAGGTTTTCCCAGCGGGTTACAGTATGAGTTTCTTCAAAAAAGGAGTGTATAGGTTCTTAAAAGTTAAGCAACGCGCATGTGAATCCTCTGGGGTTGCAGGCGTCCATAGGCTACGGTAACTGTTAACCATTAGGCGGGCTTTATACTTGTTTGCCACCATTGTGCTATAAAAAAATAATTAAAAACACAAGAATCATACTCTTGAGGCAGCAGCCGAAGCACTTGCTTCTAGGTTCTTCCATGTAAGAAGTGTACTTTGAAGACATGGGTTTATTGCGTGAGACAATCTCATTTTTTATAGGTGTTGAGGCCTAATAGGAGAAGTACCTAACCCCAGCCACAATAATATTGCTACTTATTTTGTGAGACCTGTCAAGGAGGCACTGCATTGGTTTTGAGAAGCCTTTATTTTTCCCTTAGCTATTCACCACAGTGAACACCTGTACACTGTACATTTAGCTACAATGGTATCTTATCACGTAGGCCTGACACTTGTTTGCCACAGTTGTGGCATAAATAATTTTAAACAAAAAAGAGCCGACTTCACTTAGCCTCCACCTTTCCAAAAGCAAATGCTCGAACTGCTGTAAAAAATACTCAAATCACTATAGGTGTGCCTATAATAGTTGAAGAGTTCCCTCGATTTCTCCAGGATCCCATCATCAGATCCTGCCCTGGTTACCATGGGACCAACTCTGAAGTATACTCTTCGAAACAAAAAAATAATTTTTCAAATCGTTCCAGCCGTCTTCGAATAATCGGTGAACATACATAAAAAAAAAACATGCAAAAACAAAGATCCCGACGAATTGATAACCTCCTACTTCGAAATCTTGAAGTCGGTTGAAAAGGCACAACCAATCGCAATACCGCACCTGATAAGCGAGCGCATTCATGATGATGGAGTATGGTACCAATCCCAGCGGATGGACTTCGCGCATCAGCACATTTGCCGGAATCTTGTGGAACTGGATATACTCCAGGAAGTTCCCGATCACCTCCTTCAAGTTGATGTTGGGGTCGGTGTCGCAGTACTTCTTGCTCCACATGAGCGCCGCCTGGAATTATTTGTAATTTTTGTTTAAAAATTAAAAATATTGGATGCCAATTTTCGCCTTCCAGGATGCCCAAGGAGAAAAAAGTCAATAGACATACAAAAACACCAATTGCTCAATGTAACGCCGTGCATACTTTTAGTTTTTCTACAAGTGCTCAGACTTAATTTTTGTCGAAAGCTCAGTAGAAAATATAACTATCGCTAGAAAATCCAAAGAGTCATGGAGCGTTGCATATTAAGTGTCCAGCGTAACTCAGCCGAGAACTATAAAAACCTGCCACACAATAAAATTTCGCAAACGGTACGCTTAGGTTTCTTTGCCGATTTATGTTATTTCGGTCAGATTCGCGAAATTCTTACAACCTAATAGGAGCAATTTTTACATGTATTTTAAAGTGGGGCATTCCACTCATATAATAGGTTGTCATTAATGTTGTGTTTGTTGATGCAGTCAAGTGCTTCTGGGTTGATTATTTTTCCAATATCTTCAATGTTTGTATTTGTTAACATGTTCTTATTAGGTAAGCTTCTTAACTCATGTGCATTATTTAAAATGTACTATTGTATACCGGGTGGTGCAATTCTAAGAACTATGCTGTAAGGATTGCTATTTATAAATGTTTTACAATCGATTTATACTAATAATAGCCCTTGCAATTAAAACAGGGAAATAAATTAGAATAATGTTTTTTATATTGCATTGCCAACCCTAGTGCTCCTACGTAATGTTTACATTTTCAAAGAACACATGACAAAAATATTATTAATTTCACTCGGTGCAGTTTTTGACGACGTGTGGTGCCTATGTCGTTATTCCTTTAACAGACATCTTTTGTTCTGAGTAAACTTCCAATCATAATTTCATATCTTGTGAAGATGAGCTACATGCTCATCTTCACAGACACGATGTTAAGTTTTACCCACCACATTTTCTGTGGTGTCTACAAAATCGAACCAGCTGTTCCCATTGATATAGTTTTTCTTAACGTGCGTTACGAGTACTACAGTGCCAATTTTACTTCCGCAAATAAACAGAATTTCGATCATTTTATCCATTAGCAAAACATTATGACATTAAACATGACATGACGAACACGTTACCTTGTCTTTTGTGATGAGTTATTTTATTATGTTATTCATGATCGAAATGACACACACCAAAAAGGTATGTTTTCCTTAATAATTTTATTTATTGCTTTACTAGGGTATTTCGTTACTAAAAAAAGTAAAAAGTGAACCTCGAGAATTAAAAAATATGACTATTTGGAAACATTTAAGTGATGTTGGAAATTGATTATTATTAATATTATTGTATGTGTTAAACCTTTATGTAAAATCGACCTTATGTCTCTTAATGTTAAGCTCTGCGGTCGTCAATGTTTTCTAGCAAGCAAAAGTCAACTTTATGATGACATTTCTTGTCAGTCATGTAATGTTTGTTTACTATAAAGGTCATTAAACCCATTTATTAATTAGGGTTGCAACAGTCAATGTTTTGCACTTTATTTCAACAAACTCTAACTTGAAAACGGTTAGGAATATTAACATGGTTCACTGGCTTAAAAGTTATAACTAAAGCTAAACAAACCCCCATCTTCGTAAAAGTTCATCGTATTGTTCCACCCGATATATTGTACACCATTGACATGGTAGGCTATGGTTTTAGTACTTCAAACAAATATAACACCTGTTTATACACCTATAGTCCCAATAAATATATTTTGATTTAATAACAAAATACACAAGTAATAAATTTGTAAGAAAACTTTTTTAGAAACGCAAAATTACGTTGTTTCAATCTGATGTAATTTACCTGAAATTTAGTGAACTCATCGGCTCTAAGCTCGTCCCTAGCCAGGATCAGCCTCACGACATGTTGCGGGAGAAGAGTGAAGGAACCCAGGTTGAGGACTTCGTTTCCGTGCTCGTCCACAAACTCCAGGACCTGGAACATTTGGAATATATTTATGATAACTGCTCAAAGCACTAGTTCACAGATGTACTTTGTTAAAAAATATTTTTTCTTATAAAAAGAGACTGATACACTTTGGCTCGTTGCGCCAGAGGAGTAAAAAATATTTAGATGAAAACATGAAAGAAACGTTCTAACTTTTTTTTACCACAAAATTTCGAAATCGGTCAAAACCGAAAATATCGATAAATCTAAGCTTTTTATTACATTTCTACATTTTTAATGCATTTTTTTATTACATTTCTAAATTTGTACCAGTAACTTTTAACATAGCTGTATTGCAAAAAAAACACAAAATATTGAGAAAAGGTGGGATATTTGTTATTTTTGTGTTCCTTTTTTTTGCACTTTGCCTACCTTTTTTTTGAAATTTGCACGTTTTATACCTTTATCATGGTATTTTATAAAAAAGGACCCATAAGTGATATAACTAAGTTTTCACTTAGTTATATCACTGTTTATCATATAATATCATATAATACCTGTTTAAAGTTTGAAAGGTTTGTGTTGTCTCTCTTTCTTTATTACCTTGAGCGCATTTAACGCTTAAAGTTTCATATAAATGTGTACTAAACATATTTGTATACATATTTGGATCTTATGTTGTAATGACAATGATGTTTGTTATATCAGTAGCCGATATATTGATTTTTATAATATATAACTGAAATAAAATGAAAATAACGTCATTGAAATTTTTGGGACAGTATGAAACAATGCCATTGGTAACAAATGTGACATTTAAGGTCTAGTGCATAATGAGTTGCCCCATATTTACGTTATAAATATTTAAAAATATTTAATGCTCTCTAAATGCTTTTCTTGTTCTGATTTTTTTTAACCGCTATCTGTATCGTTTCATTTTTTCAACCGCAGTCACAGCTGTTGTCATTTTTTGAGCCCTGTGCTATATTGAAAACTGGCCTTTATAATTTTCCTCTTATTGTAATTCAGTTTTCCTTTTATATTATGTTACCGCATGAAAGTAACTGAATAGGAAGTAACACAACACGTGGTTAATGATTTTTAAAATATATTCTAAGCTGGCTTGTTTTAGCAGTATAGTTTTAGAAAAAAACAGCTTGACAAAAAACCGTACTTAATAGTAATTAATATCCTACAGAGTAACTGAATACGAGAAAATAATTAAACTTTTGAATCCCCCCGGTTTTTCGGCTAGACTTTTTGATGATGTTTCCAACAATTTTTTGGTCTGCCTAATCTAATTGAGTTAATTCGAAAAATAATTCAATAATTCGATCATAAATATTGGCACTACTTGAATTAGAAATGTATATTTAGACAAAATAATAATTTAATCATTAGTAATTCAATAATGAAATATAACCTAGGCGACTCCAGTGCCCTCTCTGGCCTATAATGCCACCACCTGTCCGCTACGTGTCTGTACGCTAGTCATAATCAAAGTCGGGGAAAGGATAACTGTCTAGGGAATATATTAAGAAATCATGACTGTTTTGAGAGCCATGTTTGCACTGAGGACGTCATTGACGTTTTATTTTGTTGTAAGGTATAATCATAACCCTTACAGCACCGGCTGATACGGTCGTGCGTTCAAGTTTAAAAAAATCTAGTTTGAAAACTAATCAAGTTTGCCGCTTCAGTACGGCATCGATCGATCGTGTGTTCGATTATTATTCATTTTAAACCCGCGTGCGTTTAGTTAGGGGGCCAGTCGTCGGCGCGGTGAGCGTCAAGCAGGTACGTGTACGAGACGGACGACCAGGTCAGAAGTAGCTATTCACGAAATTTTTTAATTTGTGATTTTTAAATGTGTTAAATTAGTTTTTTTATTAAATTAAACGTTCTTCTGTCGTATAATGTAGATAATTAAAAGTTAAACCAGAAATTTTAGTCATTTTGTTGTGCCTAAAGTTATAACGCACGATCGTGCGGGTCAGGACGCAAGTCGACAAATTTAAATTGTGTTGACTATGATGAATTGAAAATATAATCAATCAAAAGCGTTTTTTTTTAAATCATTTCATGTAAAACATGTAAGAAATCTAAAATTTTATTAATAAATGTTTATTAACTCCTTTGAACTCTGTAATTTACCCTTATATTCCAAAAAAAATAATAACAACTTTACTAGGGGTCGCAACGAAATGAAACGATCGTGCGGGTGGGTTTTCACAAAAATTTTGGGGGGGGGGAGAATTTTTTTTGTATTTTTTTGTCTTATTATGGGCCTTAAATGCACCGAAAAATACAACTTCAAACAAAAAAAAATAAAAAAAATTCTCGTGCTGTAAGGGATAAGTCTCACTCAGTTGCAAATATAGACTAATTAACCCAAGACCCCGCATAGCCGGACGACCCCCGCTGTCACGCTCGGAGTAATTTCACTCTTTAGGAAGACACTAATTATTGGAAGTGACATTAAACTTAGTACGTCTCCATGGCAACCATTAATGTCTGACTCTCTCTTACGCCCCACGGGACAATCGCGCGTTCCCTTTTTGGCAGCTTAGGTTTCAAAGAAATAATGCGCTAAGCGGAGTATAGAGATCTGTATATGGTTGCAAATAAGTTCGTGTAATGTCAAAAAAGGGAAAACACAAAATTGTTATTTTTATTTTAGAGCGCACTATTTCCCAACAAACGGTCCTCAGTTTGGCAAAAAAAAATTTATACCACTTAAGTTTTCTCTTGAAAAAAAAGTAGATACAGTTACGTTTCAAGCTCTTACCAACTGAAGAGAGTAAACTTCATTCATCTTTTTATGACATCGATCCCACAATACGGTACACTTTATCAAATAAGCCACAAACGCCAATTCTGAACACATCTTCAGTATTTAAAATATATACCCAAATTCAATCAAACTAAGTGTTAGTTAGCGCCATTTACTTTTATAGAGCGTTTATAGTGCTCAAACGTGATGGCATACATTTATGCATGAGCGTGGCGAGGCTATGAATAACTAATGAGTGTTAACGTAAGTTTCTGCGATAAGCACGTGTGAGGTTACTAGCCAGCTGTTTAGAGAGTCTATAAGAACAGTTTTACTTGTTGAGTCTAGGAGAGGTATTTGAACTTTAAAATGATTTCTTTTAGATACGTTTTTATCATGATTATGTTTTTTGTTTTTGTTAGGTTTGTTGTAATATGAACCTTATAACCAATTAAAAACATGCGGGAAAAATATTTAATTGAATTTGTTTAATAAACACCTTCAACAACACCAAAGTGAAGATCCGTAATATTAATCTAACATTTTTGTAAAGATATTGTTTAAAAACGTAAAATAAGCAATTTTTTAATGCCCCAATTATATTTTCAAAACCTACATTAGATTACATACCTGTATTTTAACAAGAATAAAAAATGTATGATGACTATATACTTAAACGCATTTGACTAAAATCTCCTAAAAACTTATTCGTTCCAAACAGTTTTCCGCAACTTGGAGACCGGATGACGTCACGCACCTCACGCGTTTTGTATGCGTTTTGACGCGCGGTGCAGACGCCGGACTTAATTTTCCCATTTTTGACATTATAGGGCTACAATAGATGGGTTTATTAGAGACGTTTTAATCTCACCGGAAATATAATCGAATGACGTCTTCCACAAAATTCATGCATGTTGCTATTTTATAAGTAAATAAAATGAAATTAATCCTGTTAAATTGAAATCGAACCAAGTACAATTTATTACCTTCTATTAAATCAAAATAAACCCAATAATAAATTATAGGAATCTATGTTATCGGTAAGCGTGCTGTGAGTGGTTTATATGGACAGCGCTGAAACCGTTGAAATAAATCGCCTAGAGGTTACAGGTTAACCTTCTGTACCCAATACTAAGGATTGACACTGGATATAGCGCTCAGCAGAAGCCAACAGAGTTCACACTTTGTCCACGGTACAGCATTAGAATAAATCTGATAAAAAAATAATTCCTCCACAAAAAACTGCAATTTTACTGGATGCGTTCAGCAGAAGCGAACAGAGGGCATATTGTGTCCACGGTTAGTGAGTGCGTGGACAGCACCCTACAAGAAACTTACCTTCTGCACCAAAGACTTAGTGCACTTATACTGGATGTAGCGTTCAGCGGACGCCAATAGAGCACATACTGTGTCCACGGTGATGCAGCATTGGACAAAACCAGCACATGCACGACGGAGCTCGTCTAACCCGTAGTAGTCTGCTGCGTTCATTACACCTGAAAATATTGGAAAATGTATCTTTTTATTCGTTTGATTATAAATTATTATAATCTTAGAAAATAAAACTTAGAATTTTGGTCAAAACGTTGGTAGCTTTGTATTGAGACGTGTGACTTAAATACGTAAGTCGCATGTTCTAAGGCGGTCGTCACACTGCTCCGCATCTCGCAGCGGCGTCCGTTGATGCGTTTTTAAACTTTGTATGTAGAATCTTGATTTTGTATAGAAAAATCGCATGGTACGACACACTGGCTCCGCCTCGACGCGCGGATCAGCGAGACGCACGACGACTCGCGCGCTCGGACGGAGACGCGGTGCGTGCCGCAGGGTATGTCACACCGAGCTCCGCAGTGCCGTACGGATTTTAGTGCAAGAAAGGACGTAGGCGCAATGGATATCGACGTCTATAAGTTTATTTTTGAAATTGAAAGTCGTTCGTTTAATCATAATCTAGGAATTCTTATAAAAGTATAATTGAAGATTGAAGTAGTAGATTATTACTTACTTGAATGTAAGCCAAAGCTTTTCTTCCGCTGTAATAGAACGTATAAGTAAGACTCGATTGTACAAAAACTAAACAAAAAGTATCACCGCAGCGTTCTGAATAAGTTCCGTGTGCATTTTATCGACAAATAGGAACTATTTTCACCTTAACGTTCGAATGTGAAATGAACGCTAGACGGAAGTAACGCGGGACGTCGCGCATCGCAGCTCCGGACGGAGATGCGGAGATAACTCGGACGTTGGTGCGTTGTCTCCGCATGCGAGTCCGTTGCTCCGCGTCTCGCAACGAGACGCGGCGGCAGTGTGACAACCGGCTAACCGCAGCTAGAAACGTTTTACTTGCGTGTACTTACAAAATATCATTGGCAATTTTCCAGTCGAAAAGCAAACGAAAACATAGATAGAAAACTGGATTTAATTATTCCCAGCAAGGTCCAGTTTCGCTTCTGTGTTCGAAAATCCACTGGCAGTCGCTTTCGTTAAAACTAGTGCTTACGTTGGCGTAGAAATTGGTTCTTGGGATTAGGTTATCAAACTTTTTGTGAAGCTGTCAGATTTGGATTTTATTATTTATTTTCTTTTCTTTACACAGTATGTACATTATCTGTCACTTAAATTGTTTTGATATGACTTCTGGAAGAACCACGCATTATTGAGTTATTTTAAGATTGAATGTATTACTGTTTTCAAAATATAAGTCCCGCCGAGTTTCTTCCCGGTCATAATACTTCTCGGGTGAGGTGTAGTGTTAGAACCGGTGGTAGTTTTTTTTCTCTGACGTTCATAAGTGCATTGTAATGTGCCTAAATTAAAGAATAAATATCATTTATTTTTTATCTTTCATCTCATCTTTCATTTTATCTTATATTTTTAGGTTGCTAAGCGGACCCCAGGCCTCCATACGAACCATGGTGGTTTTGTCCTTACAAAACGCTAGAAAGATGATGTCCACTCACAACGGTTGCTGGGTTTACCGCGGTAAACTCCGCCGTAATAGACTACGGCGTTGTCAACCGTCATACTTCTCCTTCTTGTAGAAAGATGATGATAACTTTCGTTCTCGTGTTTTACTACACGTGATATATGAACCACGTCGTAAATAAACTTTATTGAGACGCAGAGTCGAGTGGTGCTTGAGACTATTTAGCTTACACTTCAACTTATTGATTCTTGCCCTGCGTATAAAACTGTTAGTGTTTTCGAACTCGCGTTTCTTTTAATACTTACAATAGGGAGACAACAACATTTTATAACATGACGCCGTACCAGGGACCGGAACCGGTAACCATTAAAGGGGTATTAGATTGGGTATTTGATAGAGTTGTTTTTAAAAACCCTATCAATTCGGTAAGCGTATCGTTTGACTTACCCGAACGAAAGGCTAACCATGTCAATACAGTTAATTCGGGTAAGTGGTTACAACCCAGCATATGGTTTCCCTATCAGATAGTGTTTTTCAAATGCGATTAAGCTATTTTAAACTCTGTGACCAATACATTTGGCTTATTTATTATTCGAGCACCCTACGAGCTAAGCGCTGCCGGGCGGCACGAGCGAGCCTACAGACAAACAAGAATCTTTTTGTGTATGTTTTCGTACTTACGCCTTTGATCTAGACGCTATTATTGCTTGTTAGTGCGCTAAAAGATCGTTCTGTGGTGCCGGTGTTTTTGTTCTTGCCATTCGAGCGTGACGGCTCGTGTCGATTGAATCTTAGACCCAGGCTTATAGGAATCAAAATCAAATGCATATTGTGAAGTGTTAAAATATATAATTTTGTGTTATTCTAGTTATAGATAGTACTTTGTTTCAATGGCTCCAGCAAAATGTGACGCCGTTCACCGATACTTCTAGTATAATGAAACGATCAATATCAGTCATTGTTGGACACTCAAGAATAAAATGATTATTTGAAAAAAATATCGTACGAATAAACTTATGTTGATTGTATTCCCGTTAAAATGATTCAAAATAATTTCGTCGGGACTAATTCATATACGAGAAAATGTAATAAAAATAATTGATTCTTAACAGAATTATTTAATCATGCTTTTTATTTTAAATAATGTTCCGCGTATAAGAATGTATTCTGGGTTTCTCGGTGTAAGAAAACATCGTGTGGAAACTGGACCTAATCCCAATAAGGCGTAGTTTCCCTTATGCCCAGCAAAAATTATATCTGTTTTAAAATCCACGGTAGGCAGATATACTCTTTTCACTTCTCATGCTCGTAAAGTTCGACTTTAAATCGTGCGTGGACGATATAAAATCGCATTTTAAGCTCTAGGGCATAAAGTAAAATTTTCTTCTAAGACCAAGAATGTGGCTCAACAGCCAAACAGAGTCAAAATATATTGCACAATTTAATTGAACAGTAAAATTTCGTAAAATACTGAAACTTGTTCTTTTATTATATTCTTGTACTCAGATAGAATAAGCTTTCTGGCCCAGACAATTCCTATTAGATGGGTTTTTTTTTGTATAGATCAAAGTGTCAGGAATTGATACCAATAAAATTTATAAGTAAATATTGGGCGCTAAGATGCCAAAAAAATGGTAAAAATGGTAAAAATCAGTTTTTCGATTCTAGAGGAAAAACTACGGCTCCGACAAAAAATAGTTAAATGTAACAAATGTGCGCTATAAAAAAACATAGAGAATGAGCCCCAGTAGAGCAAAATCTGTTTAGAGGATCGTCCGCAATGTGAAAAAAATTAACCAGTGTAAGTTGACCTTTGTATAAGAATAATTACTAGGGTAGAAGAGGTCAGCTAAACATGGTTATTTAATTTTAAGAGAAATTAAGCATTATTGCAAATGGCACCTAAAATATAAGAATAGCAGAATTAAAATACTTAAGTATAGTTTCAGTTAATTATTAATTTTTTTAGGTGCCATTTGTAATAATGCTTCATTTCTCTGAAAATTACACAACCAAGTTTAGCTGACCTCTTCTGCCCTAGTAATTATTCTTATAAAAAGGTCAACTTACACTGGATAAAACACGTTTTTTTTGCAAATATTGTAAATTCAATAACTCGCGTTCCGAAAGTTCTGGAGAGCTGAAATTTGAATATGATGTCAGTTTTGTGGTCCTCTAACTACAGTTAAATGGTCAAATGAAAATGTTGTAAACTTTTTGCAAACCGTCGAATTTGCAAAAAGTGACCTTTTTTTAAATCGACTGGGAGGGTATTTTCATTTTCGAAAACCGTTATAATTTCGATTTCTATGCATTAAGGAGGAGTTGAACTACAAATTTCCAAGTTTACAAATCATTTGACAAAGAATAAAGTTGTTTAAATAATCTATGAAGTTCAGGCACTTTTTGCGCGCGCGGCGGCGACGCACTATGGCCCAAACGCCCGATCTAGCTGGACAAAATTATTTTACACTCATAGACTAAAATTGACTATTTTTATTATTATTTTGCTATAATTCATGTAAAAAAAAATTTACCAGTATAAGTTGACCATTGTATAAGAATAATTACTAGGGCAGAAGAGGTCAGCTAAACTTGGTTGTGTAATTTTAAGAGAAATGAAGCATTATTACAAATGGCACCTAAAAAAATTAATAATTAACTTAAACTATATTTAAGTATTTTAATTCTGCTATTCTTATATTTTAGGTGCCATTTGCAATAATGCTCCATTTCTCTTAAAATTAAATAACCATGTTTAGCTGATCTCCTCTGCCCTAGTAATTATTCTTATACAAAGGTCAACTTACACTGGTTAATTTTTTTCACATTAATTATACCAAAATAATAATAGAAATAGTCAATTTTAGTCTATGAGTGTAAAATAATTTTGTCCAGCTAGATCGGGCGTTTGGGCCATAGTGCGCCGCTGCCGCGCGCGCAAAAAGTGGCTGATCTTCATAGATTATTTAAACAAGTTTATTCCTTGTCAAATGATCTGTAAATTTGGAAATTTGTAGTTCAACTCCTCCTTAATGCATAGAAACCGAAATTATAACGTTTTTCGAAACAACATTTTTACAACATTTTCATTTGAACATTTAACTGTAGTTAGAGGACCACAAAACTGACATCATATTCAAATATAACGCGAGTTATTGAATTTACAATATTTGCAAAAAAAATGTGTTTTTTTGCGAATTGCGGACGATCCTCTGGACCGATTTTGCTCTACCGGGGCTCATTCTCTTTGTTTTATAATTGCGCACATTTATACATTTAACTATTTTTGGTCCGACCCGTAGTTTTTCCTCTAGAAGCGAAAAACTGGTTTTTACCATTTTTTTTGGCACCTTAGCGCCCAATATTGATCACTTATAAATTTTATTGATATCAATTCCTGACACTTTGATCTATACAAACAATTTTTTTCCCATCCAATAGGAATTGACTGTACTTTTTATGATTTTTCCGCTAATTGTATCTGAGTATTGCTATAATTATTTGAATTGCGTGTTTTCTATAATTAAATAAATGGGTATACACTCACTTGCCAGAATTTCATTTGCCATAATAGTCAACAGCCATTTTATTGTTTCCCATAATTACATATGCAATACTTATTGTTTACTATATTAATCACGTGCCAGAAACTTCGTTTCCCATAAAATCAATTTCAATAATATCATTTGTCATGATCATTGTAAGCCATAATATCACTAGCCATAATATCATTTGCCATCCAAATTGCTTCCCAGAAAGTAGGTCAGGTTAGGTGAGAACTGTGACCTCCTACAAAATAAAATGGCTACCAGAAAGTAGCTTAGGTTAGGTTAGAACTGTAACCTCCTACAAAATAAAACGGCTACCAGAAAGTAGGTTAGGTTAGGTTAGAACTGTGACCTCCTACAAAATCAAACGGCTACCAGAAAGTAGGTTAGGTTAGAACTGTGATCCCCCAAAAAGCGAACGGCTACCAGAATGTAGGTTAGGTTAGGTTAGAACTGTGATCTCCTTCAAAATAAAATGGCTACCAGAAAGTAGGTTAGGTTAGAACTATGATCCCCTAAAAAGCGAACGGCTACCAGAAAGTAGGTTAGGTTAGGTTAGAACTGTGATCTCCTACAAAATAAAACGGCTACCAGAAAGTAGGTTAGGTTAGAACTGTGATCCCCAAAAAGCGAACGGTCACCAGAAAGTAGGTTAGGTTAGGTTAGAACTGTGATCTCCTACAAAATAAAACGGCCCCTACATAATAATATGACTAAGTAAATATTTTTAGAGCGCCTACAGGAATATAGTGAGCAAATGCATTGTTTGTATGCATGGGTTCGGAAAACCATTATTTAGTATGGCGTTTAAATATTCTATTAAATAGTATTATTACAATTAATAATATGGACAACAATACGTATGGCACTCGTACGTTCTGAAATCTAATAATCGGGTAAACAAAGAGTATGTCACATAATTTTTATGGTAAACAAACCATTCGGACAAATGAAATTCGGGCAAATAAAATTCGGGAATATGAGTATTATTTTATATAATTTTCGGCAACAATAGACAACCAAATAAATGAAATCAAATAAAATAGGAGTTGATAATAGTTTAGAAATGCCCCGAAATGTTTTGATGACTTGGCAGAAAATTTCTAAATTCACATGTTAAAAATTCAAAAAAATATATTAAAAAATTAATTGGTTGGAACCATATTTGTTTTCATTGTAATATTTTTGTTAGAACTTGAAATTGTTTTACGATTACCGATAAATCATTTCCTCGCAAATGAAGTGAAAATTTGAGTGTAACCCTCGTCCATAAAGCCCATTTTACACTCGACTTTTAAACGCCTCGCGTAAAATCGTACGTTTTATGCACTTGTTACTACTATAATAAAAATAAAATAAAAATGAAATAAAAATGGAAATAAAATGAAAACAAAATGAAAATAAAATGAAAATAAAATGAAAATAAAATGAAAATAAAATGAAAATACAATGAAAATAAAATGAAAATAAAATGAAAATAAAATGAAAATAAAATGAAAATAAAATGAAAGTAAAATGAAAATAAAATGAAAATAAAAACAAAAATAAAAACGAAAATAAAAAGTTTCTGAACATGTCACCCGACTAAAACGATTTTAAAGACGTTATCACGTCAAAACGAAAAAAAAAAACGAAAAAAAAAACGAAACGAAACGAAAACGAAACGAAAACGAAGCGAAAACGAAACGAAAACGAAACGAAAACGAAACGAAACCGAACCGAAAACGAAACGAAAACGAAACGAAAACGAAACGAAAACGAAACGAAAACGAAACGAAAACGAAACGAAAACGAAACGAAAATAAAACGGAAAAAAAATGAAAATAAAACGAAAATAAAATGAAAAAAAAAAGAAAAAAAAAAGAAAAAAAAAAAACAAAAAAAATTAACAAAAATATTATACACTGATTTTTTTTATATAAAATGAAAAAAAAATAATTATATACACGGTGAATCTGAGTATCCCGACAGATTTTAACCATAAATTCCTGATAATTGACTGATAAATAACTGACTGAGACTAAAATGTCGTATAAACTTTTCTGGAATTAGCCTAGTTTCAGAGTTCTTCTTCTTTGTCGTTACACTCTTTACAGAGTGGTCGTGGCCAAAATGTACTAATTTATTTTAATTGACAGTTTTACCAATAACATTTATGTTTTTATATTCAAAAGCATTTTAAAAATCGGAAAAATGAAAAAATTTTTTTTTTTGCGAAATCGAACTAAATTCGTAAAACATTTATTACTCCTTATGACCTCAGGAATTTATGGTTGAAATCTTTCGGGTTACTCAGATTCACCGTGTATAATAATAATAATAAAAAAACCAGTGTATCTTGAATTTTAAAACAGATATAATTTATACACCCCGAATAATTAACGGAAAATAACTACCATGACTATTTTTCAGTAAAAGTATATAACCGCCATCTTGGATTATAAAACAGAAATAATTTTCGAAATTACATCCCCTAATTATAAATATTAATTATTTGTAACGGGGTATTTACCTCGTACCCGAAATATCGGGTGCCCAATAGGCAATAACGCTAATATACATGGTAAATACCCCGTTTCAAATAATATTTATAATGTGAATGACCATGTGAGCTTAAAAAATCGTATATCCCATAATTAGCTGAAAACGACTACCAATCCCTACGCCAATTCATGGGATTAGGTTGCCAAGCGGACCACAGGCTCAACTGAGCCGTGGCAAAAGCCGGGACAAACAGGACAAAAGGAGGATGAATATTGGTTTGTGTCATCGATTTGAATATGAATAAAAATTGTGTTTTTATTCTTATTCAAAATAATTATTGCCCATCTCATCAGTACGTGCGAACTATGCAAAAATAAACTGAACGTAAGACACATTTCTTTAACAGAAATTCTTTAATGGAAAGTTGTGTACGTGAGCAGAGGACTGGACTGTGAGTGTGACTTTTCCAGAATGAATAAACGACAGCAAATCTTATATTTACTCAATTTGTTCCGCCGCCACCTCTCCTGTTCCATTTCAAATGAGAAAAATAGAACCGCCTGCCTGCGTGGAAAAGAGACAGGAAAAGGGTAGCCCTATGATAGGGTAAGCGGTAAATATTAAAGCTATCTTTACCCCATTCGACTCGGAAACCACATTGAAAAGGGTTAAGCCTATTAAAAATGATTTCCATATCGATAGGGTAACCCAATGATAGGGTAACCCTATCATTAGGGTAAGACTTTAATAGGGTTACCCTATCGAAACGATTAATCAAATGAAGGGGTTTTCCGGTCCCTGCGCCGTACGCAGCTTAAAGTTGTAAATGAACAAAAAAAGGTACTGATTAGCGCGGAAGTGCACATGTGTGTGTTACCGCGAGTCTTATTTTTATAATGCGAGAGAATCTATAGTATGCTATTAGATTAGTAACATACTTTTCATCTTAGCATCATCTTTCTACAAGTGATATATGAGTGAGACGTCGTAAATACAGCCATTAGACTACTTAATTGAGATGCAGAGCTGAGTGGTGCTCGAGCCTATTCAACTTACACTTCGACTTATTGATTCCTAATACCCTGCGTAGAAAAGTGTTAGAGCATTTTTAAACTGGCATTACTTTTAGTACAATGATAGGTAGACATTTTAAAACATGACGCTGTATCGACAAATTTATGAATGAATACAGGAAAGGTACTGATTAGAAACGGAAGTTTTTATAAGGTGACCTCGAGTTTTCTTTTTATAATGCGAGAGAACCTATGCTATTAGATTAGTTATATACTCTTTATCTTAGTATCATCTTTCTACAAGTGATATGTGAGCGACGTCGTAAATACAGCCATTAGACTACTTTATTGAGACGCAAAGGAGAGTGGTGCTCGAGCCTACTCAGCTTACACTTCAACTTATTGATTCCTACCCTGCGTAGAAAAGTGTTAGGGCGTTTTGAAACTTGCGTTACTTTTAGTACAATAATAGGGAGAGTACAATAATATTAATTTTATAACAAAACATCGTATGCATAGTATTCATCGTATGAATCAATACAGGAAAGGTATTAAGGTGGTGATAAGCACGGAAGTGTTTATACGATGACCGCAAGTTTTATTTTTATACGGCGAGATAATCTGTGCTAAATATTAGATTAGTAAAATACTCATATTTTTAATATCATCTTGCCACACGTGATATATGAGCGACGTCGTAAATACAGCCATTAGACTACTTTATTGAGAAGCAAGGCAGAGTGGTGCTCGAGCCTACTCAACTTAGGGTCAGGGAGGGTACAGTCGCTCGGTGGGAACAGTGGCTCGAATGTGCTGTGCGGGAAACGGAAAGAGCTTTATGTCTGTCCTCTACATCAATCGAAAGCGTTCCGTACCCTATCATGTACGAACTAGTTAGTGAGCCGCTTCGGCGCCATGCGAATGTATTATGGTGCGTTTTTGTGTTGAATGCTATCAAAATTACATTTCCAGGTAAGTTTCACTCCTCTTTTTTCTTAACTCGAACGAGATTTTTAATTACTTATATTTTTATCGAAGAGTGTGTCTAATCTACTTAGTATTGGCTGATAATTCAAGGCCTTCGATGTTTCTATTTGTTTTTAGTTCTATCTAAAATACAAAGTGGCGCGTAGGTCAACAGTCGTTCGTTTCAGAAAAGTACACGGTGGCTCGCGAACAACTGTGCACCTTACAGAGTTGGGCTAAAATTTACTTGAATATTAATAAGAATAAAAGTTCTTTTATGATTAAAAATAATTCTTGCACTCTTTTTTTAATAAAATGAAAGTGAATAAATCATGCGACATTTATTAGGTAAGTACCTATTTTAAATGAAGAATGACTCAGGAACGATTATTCCGGAATTAGGCTTACCTATTCTAATTACCGTTTTATTCAACAAAAATGTTTTTTGTTATAAAGTTTATTTAGGTTCGAATCTTACGTAGCCATTGTGTACTGTTAGAACCACTGTGTACTCGAGCCACTGTGTACTGTTAGAACCACTGTGTACTAGGGGGTCCTAGTCACTGTGTACAGCAACGGGTACACAGTGGCTCGATTCCCAATTTTTAAAAAAGAATGGATATATATTTTTTGGTGAAAGTAACAGCAAATATATTTGCTACATATGAAAGTTTAATAATGCACTGTGCTCTGTGCTTGCAACAATTAGTTCAGGGATTTATATTTTTCATGCTACAGCCTCTTGAAAAAATCCTAGCGACTGTTCCCTCCCTGACCCTACACTTAAAATTATTGATTCGTGTCCTTCGTTACGTCACGAGAAATGTTGGCCGAAGGCTATGAAGAAATAATTTTAAACAAAAAAGGACCGACTTCACTTAGCATCCACCTTTCCAAAAGCAAATGCTCGAGATGCTGTAAGAAATACTCAAATCACTATAGGTGTGCCTGTAATAGTTGAAGAGTTCCCTCGATTCTCCAGGATCCCATCATCAGATCCTGATCTGGTTACAATGGGACCAACTGTGAAGTATACTCTATGAAACAAAAAAAGAATTTTCCAAATCGGTCCAGCCGAACATACATAAACAAAAAAAAACAAAGATCCCGACGAATTGATAACCTCCTCCTTCGAAATCTTGAAGTCGGTTGAAAACGTTTTTTCGTTAATACATGTAGAATTTTACAGAATATCGTTTTGTATAGTGATAAAAAAATGTTGATAATGTAATAGTAAAACCGGAAATACCCTAAAAGATTCAAAATTAAAATGTTTTTCATATAACTTAACGATTTATTCCGTGATTTAATTGAAAAATTAATAGTGTATTGACAATTATATACAAATATAAACAATATTTCACTAATATATAAAATATGCAAGTATACAATTGATGACATCATCGGTTACATTGCAGCCATGATCGGGATTTGTAATTTTAACCCAGCTCCACCAGATCTGTGTTAATACCTATTAAATGTTGATCTAATAAATTAAGAAACCAATGTAAGGTCCATGTCGCTAATTCCGTCATAGTACCTATCCCGTCCACGAGCGTATATTGTTTTGATTTTCAATTGTAGGAAAAAAACCATTCGCTTTTAATTGCTAAAACTAAAGGCAATCGCTGCTTTGTCGATGAAATTCTAATTTTTTTCGTTGTTCGAGAAAAATGCTAATGGACGATAATATAGCCCGTATGACGGAATTAGCCACATTGATCTTAACAAGTTTTTAAATAAAATACAAGTTTAATAATTTTAAACAAAAAAGAACCAACTTCACTTAGCATCCACCTTTCCAACAGGAAATGCTCGAGCTGTTGTAAAAAATACTCAAATCACTATAGGTGTGCCAATAATAGTTGAAGAGTTCCCTCGATTTTCCAGAATCCCATCATCAGATCCTGACCTGGTTACAATGGGACCAACTGTGAAGTATACTCTTTGAAACAAAAAAAAATTGCCAAATCGGTCCAGCCGTCTTCAAATAATCGGTGAACATACATAAAAAAAAAACAAGCAAAAACAAAGATCCCGACGAATTGATAACCTCCTCCTTCGAAATTTTGAAGCGATTGAAAAGAGAAGCTTATGTTAATAAGTAGAGCTTATGTAGAAATGCTATTCTACATGTATTCTATATATGTATCTAATATTTGCTAAAAAGGTCGTTTACAAGTCCAACGCTATTATAAATCAGCCGAAACGGTCCCTTTAATATAACAAAATAAATGATTTTTCATTATATTGATTGGTGTCTAAAATTAGAACTTTAAAGTTCAAAATTGGCATGGTTTCAGAAACTTTATTATGATGTAATAAGTATTAGACTTGTCAGGACAGAAACTCCGGGCTTTTTGAAACAAAATAATTTTCTAAAATTGTATGCTCCGACAAAAACTTTTCCTTTGTTTGAAAAAGAAAATTAAATGTATTTCGGAAGGAAAATATAATTCGTTATTGTCTTGTTGACATTATTTGTATAATTGTAAATGTTGCTCTTCAAACTAAGCAATTAACTTATTGAACACAGGAGAGATAATCTATAAGAGGAAAGAAATTACAACCTTCAAAATGTGTAAATTACAATTAGTTATCGATATGTCTTTAATTCGACATAGAACAGGCAATCCTTTTCAATAACCTGTCAGAAATGACGTTTGGCTAAATCTAATTTACGGCTTAGCATAACATGCGTTGTCGCGCGCGACTGCATACTTCGAGTCGCGCGACAATGTAAGTCATGCTAGCAGGGCAGATCATCTTTGCTTTATTAATTTTGTAGTTAGCAGAAACGTCTGCAAGCAATATTTCAATCCATAATTATTTTACATGTTTTTTTAAAGTGGGTATTCCACTCATACATTAGTATGTTATTCAATTAAATACAAACATTGTAAACATTGAAAAAATAATCAACCCAGTTGCATACGCCTTACCGGGGCTCGATATCGAGCCCCGGTAAGGCGTATCGATGTTGGTTCAAGTCCAACTGGGTTGATTATTTTTTCAATGTTTACAATGTTTGTATTTAATTGAATAACATACTTAGGTTGTTACTTAGGTGGTTAGGTTAGAACTGCGACCCCCGCGGCAACAAACTGTTGCCAGAAAAGTGGGTTAGGTTAGGTTACAACTGCGCCAGAAACCAGAAAAGTGGGATAGGCTAGGTTAGAACTGTGACCCCCCACAGGAACGTACTGTTGCCAGAAAATTGGGTTAGGTTAGAACTGCGACCCCCGCGGCAACAAACTGTTGCCAGAAAAGTGGGTTAGGTTAGGTTACAACTGCGCCCCCCGCGGAAAAAACTTTATGTTCCTATGAGCAATACATCCAATCCCGCATGTCTTGTACAATATGATAAAACAATAAAGTCTATCTTGTAATCAAATGTTATTCGGCTTGACAACTTTATGCCGCCTAAATATTATGCAAAAAAAATATCTGCGAAAATACTATTCGTTTAGAAGACAGTTATGCCAATCAACATTATGCCAATATAAGATTAGATATTATAAAAATCTGTGATATGATTTATGCCAAAGCATATTTACTCTGCGTAAGGTGTTTCTGACAAACTTCAGCTAAGTATCATTATGCAAAACAAATATATGTCAAAAAAGTTTCTGCAAGACAATAGTGAACCTTCTTCGTTTATCCTTAGAGACTCTGAAAGTCAAATACCATGCATATTAAAAGCAACATAAATTAAGATTTAACACTATGTGCATATACTTATATGTAAAGCTGTATTACTGGTCCAAAGTAAACAGTGATCAAAATAAGGATTAGCTATACAACAAAACTGCCCGTATAAAACCTTAATCTGTGATAGTTATTTTATTACACATAGCATAGCATTATTTTACATTACATTATATTACGCTTACGCTTTTTAATATTTAAATTAGCACTTGCAATGACAGATATGACTATTTTGAGTGTGTCCAAAAACAAATTCAAAAAGATAAAAAGTTCTAAGTGACTGATTAAATGGCGTAAACAATTCTAAGTAGCACATAGATTTACAAACTTTGTTAACTATAGTTACGATAATAACGTATACAGTTCTAAGTGACAGATAGTCCTGCGTACGTAGTTCTCTTAAATAATACTTTAAACGTATGTAGTTATATGTGTCACATCGAACACTTTACACATTTTTAAACATATAAATACAAAAATATAAGGAAAACGTAAATAAATATTACATACCTCTATAGAAAACGATCTAGTGTTCACAACTGTTGACTAGCTGGTCGGCCGCGTACTGAGTGCGATGTGGTAAATAGCGCTCCGTGCGCGCGAGTGAAAGAGATGGCATTCATCGAGTACGATTCGATGTGGCACTTGGAATCGTGTTCGAGTTAGTATACTAACTTTTGACTCAGATGGCACTGCATGCGTCATTTAAAAATCTATACTAAGTGACATTTTAAGAAAATTTTTATACCAGGCGATAGGTTTCGACTTCTAGATCATTATGCTGCAGCTTACGTAGTTCGAACCTTTTAGCACTTTGCACCTTGTACGTTGTTGTCGTCGATGTATGAGTGGAATACCCACTTTAAAAAAACATGTAAAATAATTATGAGTTGATAGCAGGCGCCATCTGTTATTTCCGTTGTGACACTTGTAAAAGGGTCGGCGGGAAGGGTATCTAACTCTAGTGGTTGGCACCTAGATGTCGCTTACGGCTGCTATAAAGTCGATGTAAAAATAAATGCAAAAAGATGATTGAAGGCATTGAGAATTTCGTCAGCTCGGTAACTGAACCCATAGCTTAATTGGTAAAGCGATATCGAGCCCCGGTAAGGCGTATCGATGTTGGTTCAAGTCCAACTGGGTTGATTATTTTTTCAATGTTTACAATGTTTGTATTTAATTGAATAACATACTAATGTATGAGTGGAATACCCACTTTAAAAAAACATGTAAAATAATTATGAGTTGATAGCAGGCGCCATCTGTTATTTCCGTTGTGACACTTGTAAAAGGGTCGGCGGGAAGGGTATCTAACTCTAGTGGTTGGCACCTAGATGTCGCTTACGGCTGCTATAAAGTCGATGTAAAAATAAATGCAAAAAGATGACTGAAGGCATTGAGAATTTCGTCAGCTCGGTAACTGAACCCATAGCTTAATTGGTAAAGCGATATCGAGCCCCGGTAAGGCGTATCGATGTTGGTTCAAGTCCAACTGGGTTGATTATTTTTTCAATGTTTACAATGTTTGTATTTAATTGAATAACAATATTTCAATGTTATAATTGAAATAAAAATGTAAAATTCACCGCGTCGAGCAAGATTCAAACTTGTGACCTGTCGGAACACCGATCCGATAATTATAAAATTGAAATATCGCTTGCAGACGTTTCTGCTTAGTACAAAATTAATTTAGTACCTATAGGTTAGAGCATTGTTATCGATGTTATTTCAATATGACTTGGAACTTCGATGCCCTTAACATGTATATAGACTTGAGGTAGACTTCGCTACACGTCTCCCTCCAACGTAAGCAATGAAGGAGCTGATGGAAAGATTCACCGAGGTTGAGTAAGCGTCGATAGCTCAGTTGGTCAGAGCGTTTGGATGGTGAATTTTTAAATTTTTGTTTCAATTATCAAATTCATCGTTACTTTGTTATCATATTAATGTCTAACAGATATACATTATTCATATGAGGATCATTTATTCAATTATTTTTATTCATTAGCCTGTCGTATCCCACTGCTGGACAAAGGCCTCCCTCTCTTTCTTCCACGCGTCTCTTTTTATTACAATATAGGCCCAATTACTACGAAAGACGTCAAGATCGTCCCGCCATCTCCGCCTAGGTTTGTCACGCCGCCGTTTCTCATTCGGTGCCCACTCAGTAGTTCCACTGCCACTCTTGGCCCACAATACGTCTGGCATTCGTTAAACGTGTCCCGCCCAGTCCCACTTAAGCTTGGCGGCTGTTGAGGCTCAGATACCTTGGTCTTAGAGCGCAAGATGGAGTTTCTAATTCGGTCGGCCAGTTTGACTCCAAGAATACTGCGCTCCATGGATTTCTGGCAAACCTTGTGGGAGTGCTTTTGAACATTGGTCAAAGACCAAGTCTGCGCACCGTAGGTGAGGATCGGAAGAATGCACATGTCCAATGAGGGTTTCCGCGATCGAGTTTTTCACTAGATGGCAGCACCGTGGCGACAGGTCTAGCTGTCACAATCCACCAATCATATCTAACCATATATTTTCTGATTGGTGGATTTTGACAGCTACTGCCAAAAAGACCTGTCGTCACGGTGCTGCCATCTAGGGAAAATCTCAATCGCGGAAACCCTCATTGTCCATGAGCTTTCGTTTTAGTGTTATTGGAAGGTCACCCTTCATGTTTTCCTATATGAGGATAGCTCAAGATAATAAATACGAAACGTCAAACGACTTATGACTTTGGTTGTCAATTTGTCAGAATCAAACTAAATTTTTTAATGACAAAAGAAGATCATACCGATCACATATTAGTAATAAATTATAATTTAGGAGTTTAACAAGTAATTCCCATATATTTTTTGTTGGTACGTACACACGTTTTGTTGTTGACTGTACCAAGTTAGTTTACAATTGTATACAATATTTCTGCTCAATTAGACACGGGGAAGTGGTTGAAATTTAATTTTAGTACAATATTTGAATCAGCAACGACCAAAAACAAATAATACGGAATGAAGCTAATAGTTGCGTGTGCACACGCCATAAAAAGGTAAAATACGGCTTTTAGTGAACAAGAGATTTCTTTCGGCATGATTATTCCTTAGGACCCAAATTTTTGATGTCATTTTTTAGGGGGGGGGAGTTGGTTAACTGATGTAGATATCGTTGAGAGCCTCCCTCCCTTAAAATGTACATCAAAAATCTTGGTGGCTCCACTTCTCAAATCCATCCTTGAGTCCTAAGGAATAATCACGCCGAAGGAAATTTTTTGTTCTCAAAAAGCCGTATTTTTACTGCTACAACTGCCACTATAAATAAGAATGTATAAAAACCGCTCCATGGAGCAGTATTTTTAGTAGTAAAAAAATTGCAGTTTTCAATTCCACTCCACATTTCTGTGTCTGAATTTGGTTCTTTTATTATCATCGCTAGACGGCAAAGTGTAACCTTCGACCTCTGATTAAAAATAACTCGGGTCAGTTCAACATCTGGATCGCTCGACTCCCTCATCAACGATAAGTGACTTTGGTGATTCCGCGACCACGAGGAATGCATAATGTAACAGCACCTAGTAAATAATAGTAGCCATGGATCGTTCACGAGTCTTTTGATTCAACTCACTGAAGATTTAACTCTCTCAGTATCTCAGTGATTGTTACTTGGTCGCTCTTTCTCACTCATGATTCGAATGAGCCGGCTGAGTCAAACGAGTGACACGATGCGATTGAGATGATATGCGAACAGATCCACTGAACGAAATGAGCGAAAAGATTGAAACATATCTCCGAAAGCAAAAGATATGAATCAATCTTTTCAATTATATGAAGCGTTTTGCGCATCTCTAAATAATATGACTATACAGAGGTTTGTACTTATTTCATGCAAATAAAGATTATGATATGATCTGATTACTATCCGTTACCCTAAGTTATCTAGGTACCTACACTGCCGTAATTTTAATTTCTCGTCCTCTGCTGTAAAATATCTAGCATTGGTTTATCTTTTCATTATCGTGCCTAAAATTTTATCGTATAACAGTTAAACATGTTTTTTTTGCAAAAGCCATCAGAGTATTCAAATAAGGTAAAAAATGTATGATTAAACGACATACAAAGCAAGTCTTCATCACAGTCGCCATCAGATTATTATATCGGAGCGGCCAAGGTGGTCACAAATATCTGAACAACGCCTGTATTGTCATGGCGAAAAACTGCATGTTCAGATATTTTTGAGTAACTTGGCCGCTCCGCTATATTTGATCGCGACTGTACACAATTATTTTGTTAATTATTGCCTTTCCGTCATGAACAGCAAAATCATTGAAGTGATGATGTGAGTCGTGAAATTGGGTAATTATTATTACTGTGTTCGTTGTTCCAATTAAATTATCGAGGTATACAATTATTCAGTCCAGCGAACGATATTTAGAGCTGTATTCTAACTTTAAAATGTATTTTAGATTTAATTTTCTTTTGTCATCAAAATGACATCAAAACAAATAATTATTTTTGCAACTAATGTCACAAATATCAGAAATTTACCGGTATTTATCTTTTGACCGCCATACATCAAAACTGTAACTTTAAATTGTGAACTCTGTCATAATTTATGAAGGTACACATTCACGTTGTCTATTTAGTACAGGCGGAGACCGTTAGATCTGCTACGTTACGTGATACAAAGGTAATCTCCATGGCACATGTTTATAAAAGTGATGCTGAGTTCCGAAAAAAAAGTAAAAAAAAAATAGAATTGGCCGAAAGCACAAAAAGGACCACTTCCGGTGCAAAAAATGGATGGTATTTACTTACGTCATTTGATATAAAGATGACACTTGTGGCAACAAATAGTAATTTGTATGTAGGTACAGAAAAACCCAGTCTGCTAGTTTCTGCATGGCCGGAATTGGCCTACAGACTGGTTCAAAAGTGACGTAAATTTGGGGTCAACTCTCTCAATTTTTTAACCAGTCTGCTGGGCACTTCCGGCCATGCAGGAACTGGCAGACTGGGTTTTTCTGTGCAGGTACAAATTGCTGTTTGTTCCAAAGTGTCATCTTTATATCAAATGATGTAGCATGACCATCCATTTTTTACACCGGAAGTGGTGCTTGTTTGTCCTTTTTGGCCAATTCTAATTTTTTTAAACTAGTTTTTCGGAACTCAGCATATCTTTTATGAACATGTTCCATGGGGCTTATCTTTGTATCACGTAAGAGATAGATCAGATCTTGCGGTCGCCGTCCGTACAAATTTTTCTCATATATTTATCAGACGACGGCGGTACAAAAGGTATAGCTAATACTATAAATCAAAATAGCGCCCGACTTTTGCAATGTTTAGGTGATATTCTGGAATGTAATTTAGGTAATCGTAATTAATTATCAGATTATCCCAAAAATATCCTAAAATATTAATTAACAACCGAAAAACCGAAATTGAATATCGGTTAATTTGTATAAAAATAACACCGGTATTCGATCCCTGACAAATACATTTGAATTAATGCAATTCCATTTTGACATAAATTATATTGAATTATTTTTTTATACTACGACGATGGCATACAAGCATACGGCCCGCCTGATGATAAGTAGCTACCGTAGCCTATGGACGCCTGCAACTCCAGAGGTGTCACATTCGCGTTGCCGACCCTTTACAAAAAGGAGGATTCACTGTGCTGACGGCTAAAGAAACAAGAGGCATCGTCAACACACTGGGCCCTCTTTGAGCTCTTTGGCAACCTTACTCACCAGCAGGAACACATCACTATGAGTAGTAGACGGAGAGCTGGCCACGTCAGATATGACACAATAATGAGAGCAACGAAACCAATGTAGTTAGTTTTCTACACTATGCTTATTTCTAGATCCGGACATCTGGCAGCTGTAAAGTGGTAGAGGTCAAAGAATGCAAATAACTTGAAGAAAACAAATCCTAGAGTTCTGGGTTTAATGAAATATTATGGGAAATTATGTAATTAATTAGGTTATATTATATCCAGAAGGTTCTGCTGGGGGAAAGTAGTGCCAAATGATGTAAAATGCAATTTTTAGTTAGTCGCCTACTGTTTTTGTTTCCGCAATAATAGACAATGGTTTTTAATCTTATGTTAAAATATAGGCCCTGTCCTCTATAAATTACACAACTTTGTAATTTTTTACCTATTTTTGTATTACTTTTTTCTAACTTAAAAACTTTGTTGGTGTGTCACTCTGACATCCACCCATTAAAAACTGCCAGATGCCCGGATCTAGCAATAAGGATGGTAAAGCAGTCTAACTAGACAGGTTTCATTGCTCTCATTATTGTGTCACATCTGACGTGGCCAGCTCTTAGACCATAGGGTCTAGTGCTATTAAAATATCTTGATAATCAATTAAAAACAAGAAAAGGAAGATCTGAATAAGCCAAACATACATCTAATTGACATTTTTCAAATTAAAATACTTAATAACAATTTCCCAATTTTGGCTATGTTTCCTCAAAGAGGATGCAGTATGTTGACGAAGAGGAACCCCCTTGTCCCTTAAGCCGTCAACACAGTCAAGCCTCCTTTATATTAAAGGGTCGGCAACGAGCATGTGATACCTGTGGAGTTGCAGGTGTCCATAAGATACGGTAACAGCTTACAATCATGCTGGCAGTATGCCTGTTTGCCTCTGTCGTGGTATAAAAAAGTTTTAAGTTGTAGTGGGGGCTTATAAAGCCTGATGATGACTAAAGGTTACATTCTAATTAGTGAAAAAGTCATTGTTTATTTCTAGTTAAACCTCAATTATTTTAGTAGTGAGACCTTTTACGAGCCTGGCATTTCATTGGTCGTAGGTCTTTCATGTGTCCAGGATATGAAATTTTAGGAATAAGTCGCACTCTATGGCAGGTTTCCAAGCATCAGGGAATGAGCTAGATGTAATAGATGCGTTTATTATTGCTGTGATTACTCCCAGGGTACGAGGCATGGTAAGGAGGATCATGTCATTCTTTCACATTAATGTTTTCCTCCTGCTTAACTCGGTCCCCCACTGCTGAGGATCGTGGCTTCGACGGAAAAAATACTAATGGAGGATGGGCCTATTACTAAATAGGCCCATCCTCCATTAATATTTTACATGGGATATAATTACAACTACGTTAATAGAAGCTATTCTGTGGCAAATGTTATGCAGCTGAGTATGGTTAAGTAAACACGACGTGAGCAGAAAGTGCACTCTAAACGAATTATACGGATCAAATACAATTAGTTCCATTAGCTTGTGCTCCGTGTATATTCTGACTAACGCTGTTTTACTTACGCTGTTTGTCGTGTCAACATTACGTGCTCTATAGTAAGCAGGCAGTACTCGTAGCTTAGGGGGCGAGGTTCACTAGCCTGGCAACCCTAGCCATGTAAACACGTATTGAAAGATCTCCGATTCTTTTTAATCCCGAAATATTAGAAAACACGTCTTAAAAGTAGTGAAAGTGTATAGAAAACATAACCAAGAAACTTACCATCAATTACAACATTCGGGAGATCATTTTGACGAACGCACAGAGCCATAGCACTAAGGTAAGAAGTTTATTTACCGTTAAACTTCACGTAATCATATATTTTGAACACGAAACTGGAAAATAACTGTTTATTTCTCAAGAAAAGTAACGGTACAATAAATAGCCACTGAACACCATTGGATGCAACACTGACAGCTGACTTATATACATTAGTGCCAACCTAACATAAACAACTTAGTGTTGCTACATCATCATTGTCAACCGAGCGTATTTAAGCACAGCTCGAACGAGCTTTAAGTAATTGAATAAATCTGCGTTTAGTTTCTGCAAAACAAAGAGTGTTTATGAAGATAGCTAACACAAACATTAAAAATGTCTGACAAAGCGAATAGGAAAAATTCTAACAGCGGCCCTAAGGATATGGGACTTGAAAATGTTAATTGCTTCAGGTGTAAATCACTGGTTGACAAAAAAAGCACAACACTATGCTCCATTTGCAAAAATAGGTATGAGTTTGACTGTGCTGGTCTGTCGGAAAAATTATATAATCTAATGAATTCAGATTCACGAAAAAAATGGAAATGTAAATCATGTCTAGCACCCAAAAAATCATCGGGTGACCAATCTAACGTAACTCTTAGGAAAAAACCGTTATCTGGTAAAAATGTTAAACTGGCACCGACACCCAGTACTTTTGAGATCAGTGAGCCGGAATCACAGAAAACGCCACCGATTGTGACTTATCCACAAAATAAGGATACAAGTCCTACTGCAGATGATCTACCTGCAACGGACAACAATTCTGCAGACACCTGTACACCCGCTAGGGAAACTCTAAATAATTTACCCCATACACCATTATCACTTACGACGGGCAGCCAGGGTGACACAAACGGGATCACTAGCGCAGGAGATTCTACTCTGGAAAGCTCATTTTGTAGCATTAGGGCAGATTCGCACCTAGAAATTAATGAGGATGGGACTGATGTATCATATGCTTTACCATCCTTCATGTCAAAAAGTCTTGATGGATCACTTATTGATACTGCTGATACTGCTTCAATACATGAAATGAAAGAAAGAATAGTAAATCTTACGTCTTCGTTAAATAGTACTCAGAACGAACTAGACAATCAAATATTGGAAAACAATGAACTTCGCAGACAAATTGAGAAGCTATCAAAGGAGAATATGCTTTTACAAACACTTAGCCTACCATCGTCCGCAGAAAAGCAGATGAACAGTGGTTCGGGCAAGAAAAAAAGGCGTTTATTTACACCACGGGCATTCGCAACAACATCGTCGCCTGACATTAATCAGTATATGGACACAGTTGATATTAAGAAAATACAAGTATTAGGAAAAAAGATAAGAGAACTTGAAAACGAACTGAGAAAGGCAGAAGTTAAGATCTCCGAACTAAGCAAACACATAGATACCTTAAACAAACAACTGGATTCTTCAAGAAAGCTACAGGAATCTTCGAATGAACCTTGTCAACTCGACCTACAACCGATGACACATGAGACATCAGTGTCTTCTGAGAATATACCTGTAAACTCCCTGTCTAGAGCCACAATGCCAGGATTTCTGAGGAATGGCAAAACTCCGGAGAGGAAAGACACAATACGTAATAAACTACTTATACTAAGTAATAACAAAAGTAATAAAATTTCTAACATTGTAAGGAGGGAAACCTCACTAAATAATTACGATTGTTGTCATTTCATGATGCCTGGTGGAGATGTCCGAGCATTGATACAAAACCTAGAAGCAAAAACTGTTAGTCTTACAAAGAGTGACTATTGTGTCATTATGTTAGGAGAAAATGACGTGAGAGGTAGATACTATCGTGACTTAATGCTGTTATTATGTAATGCCATAAATTCTATAGAATACACTAACATAATCATAACAGCCCCAACTTATGTGTTAGGCCATCTAATATTTAACGCAGAAGTAGACATGTTCAATAACCTGCTATTTAATGACCCATCTATACTCAAACGACATTACTCCTTTGACTCAAATCTGCATTTGAACCTTGACATGTTCTCGCATAGAACCGGGCGACTTAACGACTACGGGATGGCAAACATTATAAGCCATATCGGGAACTTTATCTCCTTGAATGAAAAGGGAGTCGAAGACGTCAAACCAGTTAGTTTTAGCAAGCCTTGTGTTCAGAAAAGAATAACAGACTTCTTTATTACCAATAAAAACAATCCCAGCACACCTTTGGAGGAACGGACTAAGAACATAGCTAATACGTCAATGTTTTTTCGTTAACTCTGTTGGGGGATTAAATATTTTTCATCAGAATATTTGTGGTATTAGTGATAAAATAAACGAACTTGAAATTTATATAGAAGATACTGAACATGTAGTACACTATATTTGTTTAACGGAACACTTTCTCAATCAACACTCTGCCCCCATGTTAAATTTTCCGGAGTATAATCTTGCTTCTTATAACACTAGAATAGCTAAAAAAAGAGGAGGTTCTCTTATTCTAGCTGCAAAGGACAGGGTTACTGAGGAATTGTCATTATGTAAGCAATTGTATAGTGTGGAAAGTTTCGAAATATGTGGAATCAAGGACATTGAGACGGATCTGCACATGTTCTGCTGTTATCGCAACCCTGTTAAGAAAAATTTTGAAATATTCATTGAGAAAATGGAAGAGCTCCTTGATTATAACTTTAATAAAAAATGTGTAATATACGGAGACTTTAATGTAAATACACTGGAGAATAGTAATGAATGTAACATCTTTCTGAACTTGTTAAAGTGTTATAATTTTAAGTTAATAATAGATGAAATAACATTCATGCGTAATAACAGTGGAACATGTATTGATCATTTTATAACTAACGTAAGTAACGACTCTATTGCTAGTACTAAAGTAGATCATAATAACTTAGCAGATGGACATGCGGGAATTTTCTGTAATCTTATGCTTGAAATGAAAAATTCTAAGAAGAGTAAAAAGCCGTTTTTGATTAGAGTAAACCGAAATATAACTAAGTTTGGCTGCAAGAATTTTAAAAGACTCTTGTGTGCAAAGAAATGGAACGACCTAGGAATAAAAGACTTCTTGAATGAAGTAGGAAGACTCTTTAAAGAATGTTTTTACCTAAGGTCTAAAAAAGTATTCCTTAACAGGAATTCTCGAAAAAAGTGGATTACAAAAGGCATTAAAGTCGCTAGCAAAATGAAGAGATTCCTTATTAATGTTGATAAAAAGAAATATGATGAGTCAATACTAAGATATCGTGATAAGTTCATGACCACATTAAAGAAAGTTGTGAGGAAAGCTAAAAAGGTCGCCATTCAGGAGGAGATCGTATCTGCAAAGAACACCTCGAAATGCATATGGAAGGTGATCAATAGGCATAGAAATAAAACTGAAAAACAACCGCAAAATATTACTTTTAAAATTGATAACCAAATCGTTCAAGATCCGGAAGAAATAGTTCAAATCTTCTCTGAAATATTTGACAAAAAAATGATAGCACCATGCGACTCATCGAAAGCCATCTACTTTTTAGAACAAAACGTTGCGCGGGTAAACGAAGTTATGGTTCTAAACCCAGTTTCATCATGTGAAATTAAGAAACTAGTTCGAGGTATGCAAAATAAAAAATCTTGCGGCTATGATGAGATACCGATAACTCTGATTAAAGGCTGCTTGGATGTTTTTGCCGAACCCTTGGCTCAGTTTTATAATAAATGTTTGGACATAGGTACCTTCCCTGAACAGCTAAAAGTTGCTCGAATTCACCCAATACATAAAAAAGGTCCGAAATACGATCCCATGAACTATAGACCAATCTCTCTGCTACCAGTTCTTTCGAAGATATTCGAAAAATTAATTAAAACTCGTCTAACGGAACACTTGATCAGGTGTAAGGTTTTCAAAAAGAAATCGGCACAACTGATGCGGTGGAAAAATGTATTGATGATGTAATTTTGGAACTCAACGATAAAAAACGGGTAGCAGGTTTATATCTGGATTTAAGTTCCGCTTTTGATTTGGTTGACCATAACATACTCATTCAAAAACTAAGCCACTATGGAATTCGCGGGAGATCTTTAAGCTTGCTAAATAGCTACTTAAGAAATCGAAAACAATTTGTCGAAATTAGTAGTATTCAAAATGAAATAGAGAAAACTGTGAGATCAAAATCGACTGATGTAACGAGAGGCGTGCCTCAAGGTTCCGTACTGGGCCCATTACTCTTTATATTATTTACCAATGATATGGTTAGCTACATGGCGAGAAATGTCCCAGACCTGAAAGTAGTATCATTTGCTGATGACACTAATGCCACAATATCAGCAAATAGTATGACGGAACTCAATGCTAAAATCAATGAAGCACTGAGTACATTTGATATGTGGTTTGGCGTAAATAACTTGAAGCTGAATATGGCTAAAACTAAGGTTATGCTCTTTAAAACAAATACCAAGTCTAAAGAGGTGTTATCTGTGAGGCTAAATAGTAGCGAAATAGAACAAGTCGAAGCAATAAAACTATTGGGAATTTATATTGACTCTCAACTTAAGTGGAAAAATGAGTTACAGGAGATTGAAAACAGCATATGCTCAGCCTGTTACGCCATTCGATGCTTGAGGGATGAAGTGGATATAAAACATCTGAAAATGCTCTATCACGCTTTAGTCGAATCCAAATTGAGGTACAGCATCAAGTTCTGGGGTAATGGCTTCAAGTACAATATAAATAGAGCTTTTATTCTGCAAAAACGAGCTATCAAAATAATGACACGTATGCCTCAATGGAGCTCTTGTAGTGAAAATTTTGGCAAACTTCAGATTCTGACGCTACCTAGTTTGTATGTGCATGTACTACGCACATCATTTTTTAAGAATCTGCGTGAAACTGAAGAGCAGAGTAAAATTCGGTTAGCGACAAGAAAGAAAAACGTTTGTAACAGTTTTCTTCCAAAATTCCAAGTGACTAAACACTCTGTGCGTTGCCAGGCAGCATCTTTATACAATAGGCTACCAAATGAGTTGAAAACATTACGTAAGCACCATATCTTTAAAAAAAATCTTAAAGTATTTCTGTTAAAAAGATGTTACTACAATATTGATGACATATTTAAAAACTATGATTCTATTTATTAATCTGACATTGTACTCTAGTCTTAGACATTTGATTGATACCTTTTATTTTTGACTTCGTTTTTTATCTAAATATAACTTGACATTGTATCTGTATCCGAATTATAACTAAATATGCTTCTGTATTTGCGACACCCACATGGGTTCATGTTTTATGCTATGTTATCTTGTATATTTGTGTAAACATGATTGAAATAAATGACTATGACTATGAGGTGTTGTGTGTCCTCGACACTTTGTTTTCTCTAAACAAAAAAATTGAGACAAGACCGTTTTGAATCCCTCGCTACCTTACCTACTTGTTTGCTAATACCTAACTACACAGTTCTTATTATAAAAACAATGAAAACGAAACATGGTGAAAATGATATTTTCTAAAATTCGTTTCTGATGATTGTATGCCATACTACCGCCTCCTACTATAATGTGTCCAAAGCTACAGAGTGTTACACCATCTTACGTTAATTATATTTTATCAACATAAAGCGACATCTATTACGCAGAAAATTGATCAACACTTGAATTGTTTTATCTATGACATTTAAAAAAATGTTTTTGTTTTATCTCCGACATCACCCTTGTTAAAGTTCGTGATGAGGCATAAGAGCAATAGTCCTTAATTAATTTGGCTAGAAGCAACCACATAGTGGCGTTCCGCTGCTTGCGCGCCGTAAACTTTAATGAAGTACTGGTACAGACAAGCTTTAATTAAGGGGGGGTAATTACGCTATCGTGTGTTGCTAGTACAAACGACACTGAGAGTTGCTTACAAAGAGATTAGAACGCTCAAAATTCACTCAAACGACATATGTGCTTGGAGTGTAAAAAGGTGGTCTACAAAATAAGTCGTCGATATAGGTTCAGAGATTTGCCAGCCTTTATGGCAGTGGACGGAGATGAAATGTTTATAGGACCAATGAAAAACTGATTATTGAGAGGCAATAGCGAACCTAGCGAAGAAGATAGAGAAGTCTCCTTAACCAAGTCGCCATAGTCAAGGTAGCAGGGAAACATCGAATGAGGGCAGCGGGCGTTGTAAAGCTCTTTGGAGGATCTGTATAACCAGCAGTCAAAAAAATTTAATAAAATAAATTTCTTGTCAAAGTTTTTTGCTATAAAATGATCCATAATAAGAATAAAAGTTCAAAGATTCACAGATAATGGTAGACGTCATTTCAGACGGACATTTCAACTTTTTTCCAATATCATTTAAATTCTCTCGTATTAAAAGCGACTTTCTGCTAAATAGATCGGAAATTGAATCTTTGGGTCCTTTTTACGTTTTTTCCGTGCCAGCGAACAAATCATTTCAGATTGTTGATGGCGTTATTGGAGCTTTTAGTGGTTTTTGTTCATTCCTATTCTGGAATATGCATAGTTACGTATCAAAATATATTTAATACTTTTAGATTTTTTTCCGAATATAGATCCGAGGCAGAGTTGACATATCTCTAAAAAATATTTATTCTCTATAAATTTACACTCAGTACGGCTTTTCTCATTCGATCGATATTCTCATACATCAAACAATAAGCTTTAAGATCTCATTACAAAGACTATTTAAAACGGGGTATTTACCATTGTGTATTTGTATAAAAAACAAAAATACATGGTAAATACCCCGTTTTAAATAGTTTTGGTAATGCAAATGACCATGTCACCTTAAAATCGTGTAAGATCTCATAAATGCTCACTTGCTCATGAAATCCACGATAAAAGTCTCATGGTCAACAATATTTAGTAACATCAATTATGATACTAATAGCATGGAATAATTTTGTTGGCTGTTAGTTTTATCAAATTACTTAATAAAACATTCCAGATTCCAGAAAGAAGCAACTCGTTATTCTACTTTTTTTATATCGGCAAATTCTGCCAAAAACAACGCGCCAATATGGTTTGCGTTATCAACCTATAAAAATCTAAAGCAAAGGCAATAAAAACAAAATATCAAAACAACGAAATTTTGAACATCACAAAGAAACAGAGAAACGCTGATTAAACTCGATTCGTTTAACAAACGTATTCATTTCAAAAGAGATTTGTAGCAAAAGGGGCTATACATATTTGTTTAGCTAAAATAATTTCTCCGGGGATTCTGTACAAATATTAGGAATTTGATTTCTGGAATGGTTGAACTGTAATTTAATTGAATGTTAATATTTTCTTTTCTATTCGCCAATTCCCTTCTGTGTTCTTTTTTCGAAATTAAACGCGATGTCCTTTTTTGGAGACCAGTGTTAATTATTTCAGCTGTTTTAATAAATTCTTGTATATCCGCTCTGACATGTCCATTTTTTATTCGAAAATATTCCGTCCAATACACCATCGTCAATATTGTCAATCTCACTAACAAAGGAAACACCAATTCCCCTTGGATTTTGCTTTTTCTCTTTTTAGAAAGCAATCTGCCCAGTTTCTATTATAGGTAAGTTTCAGTGGTAAAACAGTTTTTTATCGTTTTATAGCGATAGTAAATTAGTTTGCCCTTATAATCAGTCGGCTCTAACATGGAACTAGATTTTAGCCTTTGGTGCTCCCACACCAGCTGTTATAAATGTTTTATAACAGCAACTATCTTTATTTAACAACATATCGCTACTTAGCCTTATCCTTGTTACACTTTAAATAAAATAAAAAATAAATAAAAATAAAAATATTTTTATTCAGTAACTAAGTTTAGGTTTACAATAACTGGTGCCTCTTTTTAAGTATTTAAGATACTTGTGTTAAGAGAACACCGCTCTTCCACAGGTTGGTTTGCTTATAATCTACTACCATAATAGTGGTTTCATTAAACTCTTTCGCTAACAAAGCATTTTACTCGTAACAATAATAATAGCTGAAGGTGTCTGCGAAAGCCTTATGAACTACATGAACAATTTTCTACAAGAGAGAAGAAGTACAAAGAGAAAATATCTTAACATAACAGTTTATCTAATTGAGCCAGCATTATGGGAACCCTTCCGCAAGGGTCGGACCTCGGTGACCTTACCTAGTTTGTAGTTTTTAGATTTATTTAGTTTTATAGGTAGATTTTAATGTATACTTCAAAAAGAGTTGTGTTTTAAATATATTTCTTCAAGGTACGTAGTAATAAAAATGAGAATTGAAGTCGTTGTGACAAATTGCAAATAGTCTATGCAGTTACTACTAACTTCAACAAAACATGCCTGTTCCGTTTGAATTAATTGATCTAATTGATGTAATATTATATTTATATATATATATGAGTGTGTGCGTGTATGTGTGTGTGCGTGTGTGCGTGTGTGTGTGTGCACACGTGTGTGTGTGTGTGTGTCAGTTGTCTGTGTTCTATTGTTTTATCATTTGTTCAATTTCATCATAACTCAGGTTTTTTAGCCAGTTACATACTTTTTTCTTACATTCACTATAAATGCACGGATAAATGTCAATTTCATTATTATTAATTTTATTATATAGATTAGCTGAGCGAAACTCATACTGTCTTTTAGCAAATGCTGATTTAGCTTGTGGCGCGGAGATCGCATTTGGTTTCCTTCGTCTATTAGTATCATTGGTGTCACTTTTATAAGTTACTGTTTTGTGGCGTTTCAAAACTGCGTGCAAAATATAGTCTCCTAAGTGACAACAGATCGCAGATTTCGTAGAGCTCTTTAGTAGGAAACCTAAAAGGTTTAGAGTACATCAATTTCAGTAGCGACCTCTGGGCCCTCTCTAGTTCCAGGAATTTTATCTTGGTAGCCCCACCCCAAACCGGTATACAGTAGCCCAGAACCGATTGTATCAAAGACACGTAAATTTGTTTCATTAGATCCTTGGTAGCGACATGCCGCAGATTCTTAAAAACGTAGACAAGTTTACGTATCCGGGACATAATCAGTTCGGTGTGCACATGCCAGGTTAGTCTCTGGTCAATCATGACACCAAGGTATTTAGTGCACTCTATTAATAACTGAGCACGAGCAGTCACGCCCACGCTCATGTGTGTAGTCACATGTGTGAATCCTAACCGTGAAATTAGAGTCTGGTTGTGTCCTGTCGTACTTTGTGAAACAGATGTAATTTGTCTTGTCAGTGTCACCCCAGAATACAATAGCCGTGTCATCAGCATAGGCATAGATGGTACCTCTGTCGATATTTAAGTTGCACAATTCGTTGATATAAATTAAAAACAATGTAGGGCCCAGTACACTACCCTGTGGGACACCATAACTAATTACACGTTCATCACTGGTATAATTTCCTATTTTTACACTTTGTTTCCTATTATGTACATAACTACTTAAAAGCGACAAAGGGACACCCCTGATACCTATAGTTTCAAGAGTATTCATCAGTGTAGGAACAGAGACAATATCGAAGGCTTTTTTGAGGTCACTGAATACCGCGATACATTTTTTATCCCTATCCACCCTTTTGACAATTTCACTAGAAAGGGCGGTTATGGCATCTTCGGTGCTAATTTCTTGCCTGAAGCCATATTGGTTCTTGGATAATATTTCATGTTTGTTTAAATATGTTATTAATCTTATGTTAATAAGCTTCTCTATAACTTTCGAAATTGATGACAGAACCGATAAAGACCTATAGTTAGAAATATTTTTTTTGTTTCCACCCTTGTACATCGGAGTGACCAAAGCCATTTTTAAAGAATTAGGAAAAACTCCTTGTTCGAAACATACATTGGCTAGATGTGTCAGAAGAGGAACCATTATGCCACTTATAGTTTTTTTTTAATTGGTAGGTATATTGTCCCATCCAGGTGCACTTGATGACTTCAGATTTGACAACACGATGTAAACTTCATTAGGGTTGGTGTTGTACAAAACAAATGAGGCTAAGCGCGGATTTGGTTATAGGCCAATTATACAGGAAACTTCATTATTGTGATGTATTTCTTCAGGAAGAGAATACCAATGCCAGATAAAAATTGATTGACAGTATTAACAGAATCCAGTGGTGAGGTACTACACTGTAGTAACGCTCCGCTATCTATTTTTTTTTGGTTTCCTATTTGTAATATAATTTACAGTCTTCCATAAACATTTAGAACTCTTGCTAGCCTTTGTTAGTTGGTCCATATCATATTTACGTTTCAGCTTTTTGATGATTCCGTTGCAAAAATTCCTATATCTTTTATATGTAGTTTTTAAAACAATATTTTCTGGTTCAGTCCGTAGTTTTTTCTGCATATTATTTCTATTACGTATACAACGGAGTACACCCGTGGTAATCCAGGGTTTAATGATACGTTGGTTCTTTGGCACTAGAGTAGTAATCGTATTTTCCAATAGGCACTTCCTAAGATGCATGAGCCAGTATTATTTCCTTTACTATAACCTTATGGGTATTTTTTATATATGATACTATCCCATCATTCTGGTTTGTTATATAACATTTATAACAGCTGGTGTGGGAGCACCATTAGCGATACTAAAATTAGTGTTTCATTTCCCTTATTTATTTTTAAAACCTATTTTTTAAATTTACATCGCAGGATTTCAATAATAATTATCTTGGAAAAATATCAAACTTTGTCACGGTCTTGTCCATTGTTTTTTTGAAAAGCGAGTGTCACCATCAATGTTCTTAATAATGTTCATCATTTGTTATATAAAATAGATTCATTTTCAAAAATGTGTGAACGGGGTACACTTACCAAGCAAGGTTCTCGGCTGCAGGGTAACACAACCAGTGTGAATGTACTCAATAAGCTGACGGAATACATCGGGCTCAAACTCCTCGATGATCAGCGTCTGATGCTGCTGTGATGACGGCTAGGTGGTTATAAAAAAAGTCAGATCAACGCACGTTGTATACAATTTCAAAATTATTGATGACCATGTCAAAAGTGAGGTTTGTATAAAAAAAATTTTCATATACAGGACTGTGTAACCGTTTAAGCTAAATGTAGATTTTGCTGATAAACAAGACTGTGCGCGACGACGGTGAGATAAAAAAACTAGTTTTGAATTAGTACAATGTCAGTTGAATCACATGCTAAAAGTTTTTACAACATAATTAAATATATTCAAAGAATATACAAGAATAAAGGACAATGGGCAAATTTGTATGGGCACTGTCCCCACCCACCAACAGAAACGAAACATGTCTCATTTAATAGATCTTGGCAACCTGATGATTTGTTCTTATGACGAGGATTGCCCTTTGTATGGGGTTTTCTTGGAAAACCGTATTTTGTTTATATATATATACGTCACATACATATACAGACATCTTCAATTTTCTTTAAGAGTTTTGGCTAAAAATATTAATAATTTTAAGTTAACACTGATAATATGTATCATATGTTAAGTAGTATTGTAGATCTAATAATATATAGCTCTATAAGCGAATTTTTGTTTTCCTTTTTTTTAACCAACTTCAAAAATAAGAGGAGGTTCTCAAATCGTCTGTATTTTTTTTAAAGAAATGTTGTTGTTTATTATTGCTAGTAATATAATGTTTCTGTAACCTTCTACTTGTAACTTTCAAAGAATTTAACAAAATATATATGAAAACAAAATACGGTTTTCCAAGAAAACCCCATACATATGGTGATCTTCGTCATAGTAAAAAATCATCCGGTTGACACGATCTACTAAATGAGACATGTTTCGTTTCTGTTGGTGGGTGGGGACATTTTGCTCATGGTCCTTTAAAGCAAATTAGCTTAATTTCAATAATGTCAAATAAAAGGTACATTATATATATCTTGTTTATTCTTTAAACTGTAATATTGTATATAATGTCCTGTAGAAACTAGTGAAGGCATAAAATATCTTAAAAATATGTGAGAATTTTCACGACATTGAAATTCCTTACCTTCACAAGCTTATAAATATTATAAACAGATAGAATGGTAAAACATGCAACACCGATTAGCCTAGATATCAAATAAATTGCCACGTTGGTCTATTAAAGAAGATCCATTTTGCAGAGACGAACCAATCCTAACTACATAATGCAATGAAATTCAAAAACGTGAACAAGATAAACATTGAAAAACTTCAAATTGATCCCCTACAACACCGTTTAATTTAGTTTTTACCTCTTGAATTGGTGCCAATTGCTGCGCGAAAGCGGATCTCTGTTGTAAAAATAATAAAAGCGTTTATCTTTATGAATTTTCCTAAAAAAGACCATAATTGTATCTTCTCAATCAATGTCGGATGGTTGATGCCATCATTAAAAATCCAATTGTGATAAAACGCAATCTATAATACTTTTGCAAAAGAGCCCTGACGGATATGGAAGCCTTCCTTCCTCCCTAATGACGCTTATGGAGCGATATTCCTTCGGGGAAAAGGAAAACTTGTTAACTCCAAGGATATTGATTCTACTTATATACCTCGTTAAATCCAAATAAAGCTAATAAAGGATTTCTTATTAAAGGGATATATTTATGGACTATGTCCGTATGTACTCATTCATGGTCAAGGATAGATGGACATGTAACATTCACACAAGCATTTGAAGAAATTGTTATGATACCTGTTGTGCTGCATTTTGGAGATTTAGAAGTGGTTCAGATGATCGCTTTAGAAACAGCCGAAGTTTGTTTTCCCGTGGAGCAGGCTCCTTCTTCCGTTGAGGACTTGGTGCTTGATAAAGCATTTTTTGGAATACCCTAAAACAAATAATATTACAACAAAACACTTTTCACTGTAAAACACGAATTTACAGAATGCCGGTGATTCATTAAATTTTAACCAAAATTGGGGAATATAAAAACCGTGATTGATTACTACAATAAAACTCAAATAAAGAAATAAGTTTCAACTGCTTTGTCAGACCCAAACAAAGAATCCGTAGACCACGGTTAATGTTTTTTTACATGATTTATCAGTTACTGTAAAAACCTGAAGTACATCTAGGATTTTTCGGTAAAACTCAGGGTGTACCAACTTGGTTCGAGTAAAGCCCGAAATTTTTGGAGTTAGCCATTTACGGTAAGTTATCTTTGCGGGTTTTGCCTCATTGCGGACATTTTAAGTATATTTTGCCATCCTCATAATGTACAACAGTATCTAAGTAAATATTCTCATCTTTATTAAATACCTACCTTTGCATGAAAATGTAATAAATAGCCTTAGAAGAGCCGTATCGCTACTCTTTGTTTTAGAGTTAGGCAGTAAATTAACATAATCTTTTATGTTTTGTGGACTTTTGTGGGCCGCTTTGAAAGGACTGCGTGGGACGGTTAGCCGTACACATCTAGTTTACTACCCAACAACTGCCAACAAGTCATGTCAGGAATTCCGACCCTCGCTTTTATGACTAAATACTTGACATCGCTTTGAGTCGTTTAGTATTTTGGGTCAGACTTTAATGAGTATTTATCCTAATAAACGAATTTGTTCAGTTAAACCCACCTTATCATCTCCCATAATATAAGGTTAAGGATCATCCGGTTTTTAAAACGATGAAAGATGACAATTTTTAATATCTCACAATGATCAGTCGCGTGGATGACGGTGCAAAAGGAAAGACCCAATTTTCTCAGAAAATCCAAGACTTTATGGAAAACGTTCAATCGAAAAAGGGATAAGAGTTTTTGAGACGACGACGTGTCGTAAAAGGATTTTCAAGGATTTGTAAATAATGGTAAACTGGAGATAGCAGACGAATCGTGTTAAGTATTGATCGTATATTTTTCAGAAAATATCTGGGCCAAATCATGATTATATCTATTTCATTAAACTCAATTCTGACACCCTTTTCTTTATTTTCATATAGGTATTTCATATACTAAAAGTAACTAACTATTTACAAATTACGATGGATGATGGAATGTTTATTTAGGTTAAGAGATTTTAATAGTTTTTACTGCTGTTTTTTTTATCTGCTTTGTTTTAGATTGTATTTTTAATGTGGTAACATGTAAATGCTGTGTAATGTTTACTCATACTCTGTTTGATTTGTGACTAATTTTAGTGTTTCGTACCTACTCAATCTATGGCACTTACTGAAAAAAAAAACCTTGTAACGGTTAAAAAACAATTATGAAAAATGTCCGTTCAGTTAGAAATTGCAAAATATTTAAGGTAAGTAGTAGTAGTAGTAGTAAAACACTTTATTGCACAAAACAAATACATGACCAACAAAAATATAGTGAGTGTGTACAAAGGCGAACTTATCCCTTTAAGGGATCTCTTCCAGCATCTAAATTATTGTGCTGACTAAGTATCTAAATTATTGTGCTGACATAGCTTAATTTTTTTTATTTGGCAATGTTTGCCGAAATACTAATTTGCATAAGCTAAAAGCTTTTAACGTCCAATGCGATTATTGTTATGGGCTATCACGTAATTATATTCATGCCTAAAAATGCCATCTAAAATGTATCTAATACCTCTTTTGGGTAATGTAAAAGCTCAATAATTTGTCTTCAGATCACTTGATTTTGTTTTAATACCCGCCCTTTTTCATGATCCGCAAGATTTAGCAAATATTGTGTTTTAATCGTGAAAGTAAAATGCTGCTCTGTCAGTGAGATGAGAAATGTCCGATCGTCACATTATAGTCGATTCATAAGACTACCACAAATATGCATAAAACCGGGCAATAGCATGTCGGGCCATGGTCAGTATAGGGTTCCGCAGTTGCTTACGTCTTTTTACTATCTATTTAATATATATTTATAATAAATCTATTTTATTTAATATAGTTTTCGTTGAAAGTACTTATCAGGCCTCACTTCCATGATTTTTTGGACCCACGGTTGAAAGTTAAAGGGGGGGACGCCCATTTTTAGGGTTCCGTAGCCAAATGGCAAAAAACGGAACCCTTATGGATTCGTCATGTCTGTCTGTCTGTCTGTCCGTCCGTATGTCACAGCCATTTTACTCGGAAACTATACGACGTATCGGAATAAAATTTACACATAAGGTGTATTTTGCATGCATAAAAAATTTTTAGGGGGGCGCTCCATAGATGTAACAAAATTTAAAAAAAAATTAATCTAATATCAACATGTGATACATCAATCGATAGGTCTTTAAAAATAACATAGAGGTTTCTTTGACCATTTTGTGATTAAGTGAATATTTTCTAAAATAATCGCTTCGAAAGTCAGAAAAATTGTTTCCCCCCCTGTAACTTTTGAACCGTGTGTCCAAAAAATATGAAAAAATTTGAAGCGATGTGCCTTATCATATGCTTTCTACGAAAATTATTTTGAACATTATCGGTTTAGCCATTTTTGAGATATCTCCAAAAAACTTCTTCCATAGGCTGATCAGATACGACCTTTTGGTATTAGTTTGGTCCTTATTACATTGAAGGTACGGAACCCTCCTATGCGTGGTCCGATACGCACTTGGCCGGTTTTAAGCTTTCGGAGCTATTATTTACGAAATTATTCATTTCATCCAAAAATTGTTTTAAGAGGCCCTTATTCTTTTTGAAAGACCTATCTAACGACTATCCCCACAATAGGGTTGGAGCGAAAAAAATTCACTCCTCAGTTCATGTGTACGGGAGGTACCCTATAAAATAATATTTTTTCAAATTTTGTTTTACTACTCTGTTAGCATGATAAAAATACAGGTATACTCATACAAAATTTCAGTTTTCTAGAACAAACCATAGCTGAGCAAAGCCGCGAACATTCCTAGTTGACTACGGAACCCTAAAAAGATTAACTACTTGTAGTTTATGATACAATAGATATTTTATTGTGATTGAAACTGTAGTTAAACAGGCACCAGTCATTTAAAGTAAGTAATAGTAAAAATTCCAATTGAAAAACTAAATCAATAAAACCATTCATCATTCAGTATGTTTCAGTTTTTGCATATAAATTACCGTTCACCATATTTTACCAAAATGTACCCAATCATAATTCTCATTGAAAATCATTTTGAATATTCTTGCATAAATAATAGCGTCTTAATGGAAGAAATAATTTCGTTCTTCGTTTTTATTCACCGCTAATTTCTCACAAACTTTAATTAGTTATAAGTTGTTTTGTGTTTTAATTAAGAAACAAGTTAATCTTAGAAACAACTTGTATTTTCTGAGTTTAAAGAGGGTAATTAGGTCATCCGCTATAAAGCTTCTTATTACGCCGTAATAACTATAGCGCTCCGATTCGTAGCTATGAGTAGACGCAAAATCTTCTTTGAAACCGCAGACTCTGTGTTCTTGTTTGTGAACTAATATTTGTATACAAAAAACCTTTGATATTTGAAAAACTAGCACAAAAATATTTATGATCCGTAAGCCTTTGGAAAAAAAACGCAAATGTAGAATTTAGTCATCATATTCCGCTGTGTCACCTGTATTCAGTTCACTTTGAATAAAACACATAAAACTTTGACGCCCTCGCTTAAGATAAAATGTCTTCTCAAATAATAATCCTACTCCGCAGTGAATATACCTACTCCGCAGAAGAGGGCGGTGAGATATATGATGAATAAGAAATGACTGCTGAATTAAGACCACAAGTGTCTGGAACAGATAGAAGAGAAAAACAGGCTATACTATTAACGATAATTCTGCTGCGGAAAGTAACGTGGGTAATTAAAAAGCCTGACCCGCCCTCTATCTTGCGCCTTGGACTGGTAGAAAGGATAATCCATAGAGCTGTTGGTTGGGTATTGCAAGGGACCACGTACGTATCGATGGTATAATGTTCTTTAAAATTTAGCGGGATCATTTGATGATTATTTTATTAATATACCTGAAGATCTGCCAAACTCGATTAACACGACTAACATGATAATTATAAAAAGACATTTGTCTTTTTATAATTTTTATAATATTATTAAATATTATAACAATTATATTGATTATATTGATTATATTTATTAATATTTATTTAATAATTATTACTAAGCTCTATATGTCTCGCACCTGTCACAGAAAATGAAGTGCACCGTATTATAATGTCCTTAAAAAATACACGTTCAGTCGAATACGATCACATTGACAAAATAAAGGTTAAAACTATGCTCTTATGCATTTAAATTCCCTTAAACTTTCTTATAAACCTATCGATTGAACAAGGATTTTTTCCAGATTGATTAAAATATTCCTTAGTGAAGCCAATATAATATCTAGCCTAACATGAAATTAGTGCCGGACACTAAAAAACTCATTTATTGAGTAAAAATCTTTTACTTGACCATTTGAGGAGTTCTGGTTTAAATTTCCTTGTTGGTAAATCTAACCGTGCTAGAGGAAGGTTATTATAAATTTTAGGTGCCATCCCACCTACATTATTTGTAGAATTTTAGGTCATTTCTAGGGATGAAGATTCTGTTCCTATAGACTATATATGAGATCGCAAGCCTTAGACATGTCAAGGAAGACACCCACTGTAAGTAATTGTCGACGGCTTCCGTTAAACTTTTTACTAGCGAGAAACAAGCTAAATATGTCGATTTTCCCTGCTGGAATCCAAATTGTTCAGGGAATAATATACGAGTATTATGTTTAGTAATAAACTTTTGTAGGCTTACAGACACGATCTTTTTAAAAATGAGATTATAGGAATTATGGTAATGGGGCGATAATTCCCCATGTCTGTGTGGTCGTCTTTTTTAAATACTGGCTAGTTTTAAGGTTAAATTAGCGTGCCTACTTCTATACGGTATTAAGCATAATTGGAGCTTCTATTGTAACGCTACAACCTACCTAATGTTTAGCGAAAAAGAAGCCTTGCTCCCTCACATCTCCAATAAGCTCCTGGACCTGCAAGACCGCGAGAACCTTTATTTCTTCAGCCGAGTCTTGTTTGCCTTCGAAGGTGGGATCTGCCTGCAAATGATAATAATACCTCTTCTGACAGCAATAACAGCATTCACTGCACATACTAGTTCCCAGGTGTCTCCAACGAGAACCGTGACTTCACACAGCTCGGACATAAACGGTGCGAAGAAGTTTATATCCTCGGCTAAGTTCGGTGACTTCGGTGAGTCCTTGAAGGTGAGTTCTGCATTTAGAAGATAATAATACCTGCTCCTTGCAGCCAGGACAGCCTTCACAGCGCACACTGGTTCTCTAGTATCCCCGACCAGGAATGTGACGTCACAAAGCTCGGGCATGGACGCGAGGAACTTCATGTCCTCGGCCAGCCCCGATTTATTCTCGAAGGTGCTGAGGTCTGGCTCCGCCTCCATCGCTGCTAACGCTCCGCTTCGCATTGACGACTGAAACAAAATTATAATTAGTTGCTAAGCCAACACTCACCATGGGTCTCAAAAGTAGGCTCAAATTCGCTCAAAGGGAAATCGGAATCGCTCTTCAAAGTCGGTTTTATACATGCGGAGATCCACAAGATCATATCGGTCGGACATCTTTCACTAATACGTTGGTGATTTATAAGAAAATCAAGTAAATGAAGAGCGACATAGAGAAGGAATCCCTGGATTTTTATGACACCTAGGTGGCAGCTACAAAGAAAAGGTAAATTGACTGGAAAATGTTTCACAGAACGGTCCACCATTTAAAGGTCCTTCTTCATCCTTTCTTCAGCAGTTGACCCCTATAAGTAGTAATAGTAATAGTAATTGGATGACGATTCATTTAACGACTTTCTATAGTTTTAATGCTATCCTAAATAAATATGAACCATCACCACAGAAAAGTACCTATGGCGTAAAGAAGACTCACTACGTACACTATGTTTGAAAGCTGGAAGTCACGAGTAGGTACCAGTTTTCTACCCTAACATGGTCTTTTAGTTCTTCTTACTCGTATCACCGGTTCACAAAATCTGGTCATAAAAATAAATCGATAATTAGTTAATAAGACGAAATAATTTAATATGTGACACTGCCCTGATTGGTACCACTTTTGATTGTTAACAAACCAAGCTTCTTTTCATAAATTTATAATTAGGTTATCAACTTTTATCACACACTATCAGGCTCAATGTTGTGCAAAATAACAAGAAATGGAGATATGAAATATCACATAAATAAATGTTACGCGATCCCTTCCCAAATGGTAAAAGGAAGAAGTTATGAAACCTTTTAGGAGTTTGTAGGAGTTCTGATCTCATGCTTTCAGGAACTTTCTCGTGTACCCTAATTTAGACAAGTATCTTAACCTTGTGGTACGGTAAAGGTCGGGTACCTTTTCATCCTTTGTTTAAATAGCAGACGCTCGAGCAGTATTTAATTTAAATATAAATTTGCATTGTCTTTGTGAAACAGAGGAAATTGCATTGAATTGATTCGGGGAGTTGGAAATAAACGAATTAGTTGTTGCTGTAAAATGTAAAAGTAAGTATCATTTTCAATAGATTTCAATATTTCTAAGGAGGTTTTCGCCGGATCCTTGTTTTTTTTGTTGATTTTTGGAATTTTTTTATGTGCCTAAGTATGTTTTCGATTGTTCGAAGATGGCTGGCAAATTCTTCTTTTGTTTGAAAATTATTTTTTTGTTTGATTGGATATACTTGACAGTCACTCCCATTGTGATGATGGGATCCTTCAGAAATCGAATAGATTCACCTCTACAGGTGTATTTGAAGAGTTCCTTGATTTGAGTATTTTTACAATACCTAGCCCAGGCATTAGTTTTTGGAATTTGCATTTGTAGGGATAACGAGTGAAGTCGGTTTATTTTTCCTTAAAATTTTAATTTATTTTTGTCTGTACTGTATATTTTTAAAGTATAAGTATAGAAACTCACTAAGTCGTACTTGAAAGTACAGTCAACAGCAGAGGTGGTTAATTTTTAACTAAAGGTGAAGTATCCAGAATAATCTTTGTAGGGGCAGTTTATTCATTGACAACTCACCTGAAATCCAGCGGCGCTCGTGTCCACGTGCCTGGGTTAGGTAGAAATCCAAGTTTGTTGTCACTTTCACGGGCTCCCGACACTTTCTCCAAGAGGTACTGGTTGTGGACTGTTCACTGAGTGATTTTGGGTGTAGTTGCAGCGACGGAGATATGTAATTTTAATTTTATTTCGCGTGCGCGGCGCGGTACGCGTGCATTCATTTGCAACGGCGAAAACGGAATTCCTCCGCTAGGTGGCGCGGAGAGCGCAGGAAGCGCTTTGGGATATCAATGTAAGTTGCCATAACAAAAAAACTGCTACAAAGTAAATGTATTCTTTACCCAATTATGTTGTCTTGTATGTAAGGAAAAATACCTATTCATCCTATATAAAAAATTAAGAAATAAACTTAACTCTAATCTGTTCCACGTCGGAACATGCCGCTCGCCTTGAAAGAACCTAGTGTCTTTCAAAAGAACATGCGAAAGCTTAGCAACTACATTGAAATTATGTCTAACTTACATGCTAACATTACGAGTCGTAACGATTCTGTACACTAATTATTCTATGGGTAAGGGACAGACCTTGACTACGGGTCGTTTGTATAGTGTGTCCCCACTTTTTAAAGTTACGACGCGAATGACTTGATCCGCACCCGGATGGACAGCGTGAATACGCGCGAGTTTCCACTGTAACGGTGGCAAGTGGTCGTCACAAACCACAACAACAGTGCCTTCCCGGATGGCAGGACCGCGATCTTGGAGCCATTTGGTACTTTGTTGTAAATGATGAAGATATTCGCGACTCCATCTTTTCCAGATATGCTGGACAGCTTGCTGTATCCAGCGCCAGCGAGTAAGACGATTAGGATTTTCGTCGGTCAATGAAACGTCAGGTAGGACCGTCAAAGGTTCTCCGATCAAGAAATGGGCCGGTGTAAGGGGTAGTGGGTCGGATGAATCCGAGCTGATCACGCAAAGCGGACGTGAATTTAAAGTACCTTCCAGCTGACACGTCAGGGTATGCATCTCATCATAGGTAAGCGTCCGAGTACCTATCACGCGATGTAAATGAGTTTTAAAGCTTTTGACGGCCGCTTCGAATAGTCCACCGAAATGACTGGCATAAGGTGGCTGAAAATGCCAAGTTAATCCTTGTTGTAAAGTTTGTTGATTGAGTTCTCTCATCACTGAATCGTTGCGTAGGAACGAGTACAAATCTTTAAGGTAATTATTACAACCAACGAAGTTTCGGCCACAATCGGTATATATGTCTGTGCAATATCCTCGACGGGACGTGAAACGTCGCAACGCGGCTAAAAACCCTTCTGTAGAAAGTTCGGAAACTATTTCGAGGTGTACGGCCTTAACGCTCATACAAACAAAAACTGCAACATAACATTTAATTATTTTTGCATTGCGCACCTTATTTGCGCGTACGTAAAATGGTCCACAAAAGTCGCACGCAGTTTTAATAAAAACGCGAGCGGGACGCAATCGAACCGCGGGAAGCATACCCATCCTAGGTTGTACGCGAGTCGGACGCGCACGAAAACATGAAACACAACAGTGTATGCGTAAACGTATAATATCGCGACCCGATATAATCCAATACCGCTGTAACAAAGCATTTTGCACGCTTTGCGGACCAGCGTGCATTTCCTTAATGTGAGCATCGTCAATAATAAGATTTGTAAGTGGATGTCGTTTAGGTAAAATCAATTGATGTTTCGACTCATAAGGTAAAAATGATTTATGAATACGTCCGCCGACGCGTAACAAACCGTCATTATCTAACATGGGCGATAGACGCCGCAAGCGCAAGGAAGGTAACTTATTAGACGAAATATTTTTAATATCTTCCTCGAAAACCTTTTGTTGCGTTATAAATATGAGTCGAGTTAATGCAAATTGATACTCTGGTACGGTGATGTACTCAGGGAACGTTTGTTTATGTTTTCTACATTTGTTAGAGAAACGAAATATTAATGCCGTGACGCGAACTAATTTACCTAGCGACGAAAATCGCGTAACAAGGCTGTCGTCGTCCGGGGATGGAGGCGATGTGGACACACACGCGCAACTATTGTTTAAGATTTCAATTTTATTGCGTTTTTCCTCTGTCGTGTTTGATACCGGGTTTTGTATAGGCCAGGAGTCCTGACTTTGTTGGAGCCATGTCGGACCTTGGCACCACAAGTCGCTTTGTACCAGCGCGGCGGGCAGGAGACCACGTGACGCCGGGTCGGCGCTGTTGTCGGCCGACGGGACGTGACGCCAGCAGCCCGCCGGGACGCGGGACAAAATTTCACTGGTGCGATTAGAGACGAATGTTTTCCATTCGTGCGGGGGTGACTTAAGCCACGCTAACACGACGGAACTATCCGACCACGCATACACTTGGTCGGTACGAATGTGACCACCGTAAATATGCATTACCCTTTCTATTAGTTTTGACAATATCAAACATCCCATTAATTCTAACCTAGGTATCGTAAGACAAACACGTAAAGGAGCTACGCGTGTTTTTGCCATGACTAAATAAGTTTGAACCTTACCGGTTTTGTCCGTAAGACGTATGTAAACACAACCTGCATATGCAATTTGACTTGCGTCTGAAAATCCGTGAATTTGGATTGAATCGAAGTTATCAGTATTAAAAATATGACGCGGAAACGACATTTGAGATAAGAGCGGTAGCTCGTTAACGAAATTAGTCCATGAATTGACTATGTCGATGGGAGGTTGCGAGTCCCAGGGGACCTTAGCTATCCACAGCAGCTGAATCAAGTGCTTGGCAAACAACGTGACCGGAGATAGTAACCCGAGCGGGTCGTAAATTTTGGCAACTTCTGATAAAATGGCCCGTTTCGTACATACCTTAGAAGTACTTTGTACTTTGAAACTGAATGTGTCAGATCCCGGATTCCATTGAAGTCCAAGGACCTTGACTCCTTTGTCATTTTCCATGTCAGCGAAGTGAACACTTTCGCGCCGCTCGCCATGAGAATCCTGCGGTCGCGTAGCAGCGAGAATCGCGGGCGAGTTGCTCTGCCATTTGCGTAACTCGAACCCGGCTGTGGCGCAAATACCTACCAGCTCCTGCTGTAGAACGAGGGCTGCGGCTGTAGTCTGCGCGCCTGTAACGACGTCATCAACGAAGACGTCATTAAGTAGCACCGGCGATGCAAGCGGGAACTGCTCAGCTTCATCATGAGCTAGCTGTTGGATCGTTCTCAGGGCTAAAAAGGGCGAACTACTTACCCCAAAAGTGACAGTACGAAGTCTGTAGTCACGCAGAGGCTCCTCGGGCGACTGACGCCAAAGGATGCGCTGAAAATCTCTATCAGCCTCACGAACAAGTATATTGCGATACATCTGTTTTATATCGGCACAGAATGCAACATTATGCACTCTAAATTTTAGAAGAACATCGACGATGTCTAAGTGTAACTTAGGACCCGTCAGCAAGGTGTCGTTTAGCGAGTAGCCACTCGTAGAGCGGCAACTAGCATCATAGACGACCCGAGTACGTGAAGTTTCACTCGAATTTTTGACCACACAATGATGCGGTATAGTGTAACTCGCGCCAGTGGGGGGGTTATCGTCCGCGAGCTCCATGTGGTTAAGGTCCATGTACTCTTGGAGGCAAGCGTGATAATCCGCCTTCAACTGGGGGTTGCGTTCTAGACGATATTCCAATTTATGGAATCGTGCTAGGGCAGTTTGCCGCGACTCGCCGAGCGGCGGTGCGTCGAGCTTGAATGGCAGAGCGACCACATATCGCCCTGTCTCATCACGCGTATGCGTCTTTTGAAAAAAGGATTCGCATAGCTTTTCTTCGGGAGTGTAACTCCGCAACTCTGGAACTGACTCCAGCTCCCAAAACCTTTGAAGGTTGTCGTTGTCGAACGACGTAAAACACGCATGAAGTGGAGTCGCAACATTCGAAGTAAAATTTACTTTTCCGCCTAACAAATAACCGAACATACTATTTATTGCGGTGGGTGTTCCCGGTTCGCCCCTAATAATACCGTCAAGCAAAATATCGGCTAAAATATCCGAACCGAGTATCATATCGACAGGTTGTGGTTTATGAAAGTCAGGGTCCGCTAGGGCTAATCCCTGCAAATGAGGCCAGTCGGCCAGCGGAGCTAGTGGTACACTAGGCATTTGACGGGTTAACTTTGAGAGAATGGCAGCTTCAATGGGAATAACTGGCCCTTGTTTGCCCTTGGGCGTAATTGAGCACAAAAATGTACCCCTAGGTTCAAGCGGTAGTTCGCTAACACCTACTAGCGGCTCGCTATAGCGAATTCGCGGCAGATTCAATCGTTGCATGCATTCCTCCGTGATCAGTGTCGCCTGAGATCCGCCGTCGAACATACATCGTATAGTTGCCATTTTATTGCATTCTAAATGAATATCAACTAAGGCTGTTGACAATAAAACCGTGCGCGATTGAATACCTACACTTTTTTCTTTCCGAACTCCATGCACAGAAGATGGGTTAATTAACTTAGGCATTGATGCCTCCGCGCCGCACTGCTCCGTGGGAGCGAGCGAGACGGCAGCTACTTCCGCAGCTTCGCTTATCACCGATGACGTAAAATTTTTTTCTAAATGAATCAAAGTATGATGCTTTTTATTGCACTTTTGACATTTAAAATTCGATTTACAACTTCTTAAGTCATGCCCGGGAGATAAGCAGTTAAAGCACACTTTATTTGATTGAACAAATGTAAATCTATCCTGTGGTGATAAGTCTAAAAAATGTAAACATTTCCCGAGGGTGTGGTTACCTTTACACTTCAAGCAAGAATGAACCTTATGTCCATTGTCAAAAGGTCGACTTTGGGTTGGAGCGGTAGTTGCAGCGAACACATGTTTTGTAACCGATTGACCTATATTCGCACCTGCATGAACTTTATTACTTGAATAATTATTTTTATTGGATTGCGTCTTTGAGACGGCAATTATCTGTTCCGCTGCAACTTCAGTTTCTAAAAATGTAACTAAAGTGTCCACACTCGGAATTGTTTGCGGGTTAGCCAACGAACGTTCAAACTGTCTCCGCGTATTTATGGGAATTTTGCGTAATAATAAATTTAAAAGAATAAAATCCCACTCCTTGATCGGAAAACTCATGACCTCGAGTGCCATAACGTTTTCTTGAAAAACATTTAATAACTTCCTTACAGAACCAGAAGTCCCTATCACACAGGTTTCAAGGTCAAGCAGTTTGTCCAGATGTTGTGTTGCAATAACGCGTTTATTGTCATAACGGGATTTTAAAATATCGAGCGCAACTGAATAATTATCTTCTGTTATGGGAATTGATTTAATTAAATTATGCGGTTCATCTTTAACAGAAAGAAGTAGGTATCTAAACTTCTCGGCGTCTGTATAGGCATTGTTGTTGTGAACAAGTGATCGAAATAAATCGAAAAAGGATGGCCAAGCAGTGGGTTGACCGTGAAATTCTGGCAGCGATAGTTTAGGCAAATTCCGACGATCGTGGATAAATGCGTCGTGGTGGGTAGGAATTTTACTCGCGCGACGAGTTTCTACGTCTGCCTGCTTTAACTGATTTACATGCGTAACTATCGCGTAATACAAATCATTAAAATCGTTACGAATCTTAATGTTCGCTTCTTTATTGAAATTTTGCGCTTTAATTAAAGCCTTTTCGATTCTAGTTTGAATTTTGGTAAACTTCCGCTGATGTACCGTTAAATCTGTTGTTCTTGAACGAAATTGTTCTAGATTTGTCGCTGCGAACTGTAAGGTTCTTTTTAATTCATCGAGAATTAAATCACGTTCGAAGATGTCTTGTGTGATACACGACGTATCGGTTTCGGCATTGCCGTCACTCGGATTAGGAACCATTTTGCGAAACAAAGATGGCAGAAATGACAATACGAAAATTAATTACGCGTGTATGAAAAATGGGTACGTAATACCACAACAAACAAGACAACAAAACGTGGCAAAGAAATATCCGGATCGAACGGATCAAAAAATTATGTAGGGGCAGTTTATTCATTGACAACTCACCTGAAATCCAGCGGCGCTCGTGTCCACGTGCCTGGGTTAGGTAGAAATCCAAGTTTGTTGTCACTTTCACGGGCTCCCGACACTTTCTCCAAGAGGTACTGGTTGTGGACTGTTCACTGAGTGATTTTGGGTGTAGTTGCAGCGACGGAGATATGTAATTTTAATTTTATTTCGCGTGCGCGGCGCGGTACGCGTGCATTCATTTGCAACGGCGAAAACGGAATTCCTCCGCTAGGTGGCGCGGAGAGCGCAGGAAGCGCTTTGGGATATCAATGTAAGTTGCCATAACAAAAAAACTGCTACAAAGTAAATGTATTCTTTACCCAATTATGTTGTCTTGTATGTAAGGAAAAATACCTATTCATCCTATATAAAAAATTAAGAAATAAACTTAACTCTAATCTGTTCCACGTCGGAACAATCTTGAAACACTCTTGTAGTCTTTACTATAAAGTCATGTCAAGCTTTTTTTTCATACGACACCGGTGGCAAACAAGCATACGGCCCGCCTGATGGTAGGCAACTACCATAGCCTATGGACGCCTGCAACTACAGACGTGTCACATGCGCGTTGCCGACCCTTTACAAAAAGGAAGATTCACTGTATCGTCAACACACTGGGTCCTCTTTTAACTCTTTGGCAACCTTACTCACCGGCAGGAGCACAACACTATAAGTAGGGTGTAGTGCTATTTGGCTGTGGTTTTCTGTAAAGTGGAGATTCCACAGTCGGGCTCTGCTCCAGGTTTTAGTTAAATGACATTCGCTGACCTGTGCCCTACCACACAGTTCGCAGTGCCCATATCTCTTTTGGACATAGTTTAAGAACATACCCGTGTCTGGACGTAGTTAGTGTTAGCTTAGGGGGTCTGGGTCTGGTCATTTTGGTTACCTTGCTCGCTTTAGCTACTTCTGCTGCTTGTTGTACTACTTATTTCTAAATAAATAAGAACCAGTGTAGAAATTATGTTCCGGTCTAACCATTTCAAAGATTAAACTGACTTTATTTCTTATTAAGCACCTATGTTTTTTTTTAATATTTTTTTTAAATAAAATAAAAAATCCTTTTTTAGTTTGTAAAGCTCAGTGAAAAAAATGCTTTAAAAAAATCTGAACAAAACTTTCTTTTATCACGGGTACATACTATATTTAAAAGCAACTAACTTTAAGGAGGAAAATTATACAGAAAAAATGTGATTTAACCAGTTTTACAACTATTACGATGAACTAAAAGCTTGTCCGGAAAACTTACTGCGAAAAATAGCAAAATAATCTTTTTTGACATAATCCTTTTAAAGAAAGCATTTTGCATTAAAACAAAAAAAGCAACAATTATTTTATTCAACTATTGAATTAACCTGATATAACTTAGTCAAGAGTATTTAAACTCTTTGTTCAGACAAACGTGTCTGAGTATATAAAAATGCGTTTAAATATAAATTGAACTGCAAGTTTTAAAATGTGTTTAATAAAAGTAGGCAAAACAATAGGGGCGATTAAGGTAGGTAATGCGCATGTGAATCTTCTGGAGTTACAAGCCTCCATAGGCTACGGTAACTGCTTACCATTAAGCGGGCCGGATGCTTGTTTGCTACCGTCATGGTAATGTATATTATAAAAGAAAAACATGTAACAAATGGACTTATAAACGAGTGATCCTATCAGGATTCCGTTTTTTCTCCTGAGGTACGGAACCCTAGCAAAACCGAAGACTCAAAAGTTACGTGGACCAAGATTGGAGCGCAATAAAAATAATCATACAAAAATTATTATCTTATCACAAATACTCTTTCTACTATTTAAAACAAATACTAACGTCGTCCAAACTGAAGTGTCTTGTAATAGTCAAATCCATTTTGAGTGCGTTTCCACTATCCGTTACGAGTACTTTACACGACCGCACGCCGCGCCGCCCGAGTCCCGACTGCCGGACTGCCGGACTGGCAGGAAATGAAAACGGTGCGGTGGATGAAATGTCCGGATGTCCCAAGTTATGAGCGAAAAAGGTTTAATGGTTATTGAAGCGAATATTTTGCTGTTTGAGAACGGCCTATATTCCAAATTATAAAAGGCCTCGTCTTGTGACTCGTGTGTATTAAAAAAATAGCTATCATTTTGCCTAATAAAGCTCCTGCAGCTAATTATGGTCTAAGAGTTGGCCACGTCAGATATGACACAATAATGAGAGCAATGGAACCTGTCTAGTTAGACTGCTTTACCATCCTTATTGCTAGATCCGGGCATCTGACAGCTTTTAATGGGTGGAGGTCAGAGTGACAGACCAACAAAGTTTTTAAGTTGGAAAAAGTAATACCAAAATAGTTAAAAACTGCCAAAGTTGTGTTATTTTTATAGGATAGGGCCTATATTTTACTATATCTCTCCGTCTCTTAGTGAACGAAATCCTACAAAAAACAATTCTAGCCACGTCAGATATGACACAATAATGAGAGAAACAAAACCCCTCTATTTAATTTGCTATGCTATGCTTATTTCTCGATCTGGACATCTGGCAGCTGTAAAGTGGTGGAGGTCAAAGAATGCAAACTACTTCAAGAAAACCAAATTCTAGAGTTCTGAGTTTGATGCAACATTATGAGAAATTATATAAATAATTAGATTATATTATTGCCAAACGTTTCTGTTGGAGGAAACGACGGCCAAACGACGTATAATGTAATGCATAGTTTGTCGCCTACTGTTTTTGTTGTAGTAATAATACGCAATGTTTTTGTTCTATTGTTAAAATATAGGCCCTGTCCTTTATAAATGAGACAACTTCGGCAGTTTTTACCTAAGTTGGTATTACTATTTTCCAATTAAATTTTTTTTGGTTGATATCCATTTTGTTTTTACGTAAAATAAGTTGTGGAGCGCTGTTATTTATTATTTGAGGCTGCGATCTAGTCTTTTTTTTTACAATTATTGTGTATTAATTTTATGGATTTTAATGTATAAATTGTAATTATTTTGATAGTCATTTCTATTATTTTTAATGTTTTAACACCTTTAATTGACCATAAGAATCTACAGTTAAGTAACTAAATATTTTTATAGGAATTCTTACATTTGTTCAATGTACCTTGGCACAATTTTACTAGACTATAGATAGGTTTCGTTGCCTAACTATTGTTATCGTGATGAGTTCCCCTTGCCATACGTTGACGTGTCCCCACTGCCCAGAGTCGTCTCGCAAGTTCACGTCGCATGGTCTTAAAATTCACATTGGGCGTGTACATAAAGAGGTAGCCCGGGTACGCCAGCAGCCGGCGACTGCCCAGGTGTTGCCCCGCCCCGACGGGCTCGGCGGTGCTAGCCCGCCGCCACGTACATCACCACCACTATCACCAAGAGTTGCGCTTGAGAGTCTCGGAGCTCTCAAAAAATCGGTGCGGGTGCTTAAACATGTACCCAAAGGGGCGAGGAACCTGGCAGCGGAAAAATTAGGGAACGTTATTAATAAGTGCATAGAGACCAACGATGTTGCTGATTGGTATGGTTTACTTACCTTTGCGTATTAAGCGTATTAAGCGGAGGCGCATGTCGAAGGTAATCTGACCACTAAGGTAAAGGCTAACATAGTCGCGACCGAAGGTTGCTCTGGTTTGGTTGAATGCGTTGGTGTCGACGAGACCTCCACCGGGACTCCCTCGGTCGTTAAGACAATCGAGTCCAAAGTATACGAGGGTGATATAAGAGGCGCGGTTCGCGTGCTAATGTCTGACGACTCAATTGCACCTCCGGGCCCTGAGACGCTTGCTTCCTTACGGACGAAGCACCCGCCCCCATCTCGTACGTTAACTTTTCCTCCGGAACCGGATCGGACCGTTCAGGCTTTGACGGTGGACTTAGACGACGTGGCCCGAGCACTGAGGTCATTTAATAGTGGGTCAGCCGCAGGCCTAGATGGAATTCGCCCAGCTCACCTAAAGGAGCTGACTTCGAGTTCTGCTGGTGACAATGGACAGCGGCTGCTCGAGGCCCTGGTGAAATTAAGTAATTTTTTACTTAGTGGCCAGCTGAACCCTGTAATTTGTCCATATCTGTACGGAGCGTCATTGTGCGCTCTGACAAAAAAAAGAGGGGGGCATACGGCCAATTGCGGTGGGCAGTACGTTTCGCCGCTTGGTAGCCAAGCTGGGGTGTTATAGCGTTAAGGAGCGATTAGCAGGGTATCTCCAGCCACATCAGTTGGGTTTCGGCACACAAAGGGGATGTGAGGCCGCAATTCATGCCACGCGTGCTTTTGTCACGGATCCCGGGAATGCAGGCTGCCTCGTCTTGAAGTTGGACCTTAAAAACGCGTTCAATACTGTGGGGAGGGATGTTCTGTTGGGCGAAGTAGAAAAACATGTACCTAACCTGTACCCTTTTTTACGACATGTCTATCATTCTCCTTCCAATCTTGTGTACGATGACACATTAATTCTTTCGCAGGTGGGTGCGCAGCAGGGAGATCCACTTGGACCGCTTGCCTTCAGTCTTGCTATCCATGAAGCGGTGTCGTCTCTAAGGTCCCCCCTTAACATTTGGTACCTAGATGACGGCAACTTAGGGGGAAAGCCAGAGGTTGTAAAGCAAGACCTGGCTCTTCTTATCCCCCGTCTAAAGGATATGGGACTGGAGGTGAATGCGGGGAAGTGTGAGGTTTTCTGCTGCGGACCTAGCTGTTCTTCCTCTTTTTCATCTTTTAGCTCTTTGCTTCCTGGTCTTAAGGAGCTGTCGCACGAAACCTTTTTCCTTTTGGGTTCACCCATATTCCAGGAAGCTATTTCCAGTGCAATACAGACCAGGAAGCGTCTCCTTTTGCTCGCCCAAGAACGCCTTAAAAATATTAGTGCCCATGTCGCTCTGACCCTTCTACGTATGTGTTTCGCGGTTCCTAAAATTACGTATTTATTGCGAACCACTCCTACGTGGTTGTGTCCGGGTGACATCATTGATTTGGATGTCGCGTTGAGGGATACAGCAGAGACAATTTTAAATGTATCTTTCTCGGATGGTCAGTGGGCCCAAGCGTCTCTGCCCATACGGTACGGTGGTCTCGGATTGCGGTGTGCGGAGGACGTGGGTTTGCCTGCCTTTTTAGCGTCGGCGAATGGAGTGAGGGGCCTGGTTTCTGAAATCTTAAATTTCCAAGGAGACCGGGCTATAATACCGTTTGCGGAGGATGGGCAGTCAAGGTGGATGGCTCGTTACCCGTCTGCGTCGCGGCCCGAGGCTCCGTGGGAACAGCGAGCGTGGGATGATGTTGGGGCCAAGGACGCTTTTGCAGGCCTTATAAGTGTGGCTACGGGGGTGGATTTGGCAAGGTTAAGGTCGGTGTCTAGGGTTGAAGCGGGAGCGTGATTACATGCTTTACCTGTTCCTCACCTGGGAACACTCCTGGACAGCGACTCTTTGCGGGTGGCAGTTGCTCTCCGCCTGGGCTGCGATGTTTGTGAACCTCATAAATGCATCTGCGGCTCCATGGTGGAGGCGAATGGCCATCACGCATTGAGTTGTTGTCGTTGTTCGGGTAGATTTCCACGTCACCACGCTCTCAATGACATCGTGAGGAGAGCCTTGATATCCGCCAACATCCCCTGTCTTCTGGAGCCCCCGGGCCTGTGCCGCAACGATGGCAAAAGACCGGATGGCTTAACTTTAGTGCCGTGGCAGAAGGGGAAGTGTCTGCTCTGGGATGCCACGTGCGTGAGTACCTTTGCCGCCTCGCATCTGGGCCGAACGGTGCGAACAGCCGGTGCCGCTGCAGAATTTGCCGCGCTCAAAAAACGAGACAAGTATGCGTCATTGAGCGGGAATTATTATTTTATACCCCTTGCTTTTGAGACAACTGGGTGCTGGGGAACGGAGGCTATTGGCTTTGTTAGGGAAGTGGGACGACGAATCAAGCAGAGAGGGTCTGACGCCCGTGCGGGTACGTACCTGGTGCAAAGGTTGTCCATAGCCATTCAACGTGGTAACGCGGCTAGCGTGATGGGAACTTTTGCACCAGGGACAACTCGTGGGGGACTTTTTGAGTAGGTTAGTCATAATGTAAGAGTTTTGTTTATTGTTTATTCTGTGTGTTGCTGTTGACGATTTATATTTGAATAAATAAATTAATTTGAAATATTAAAAAAAAAAAAAAAATTTTACTGTGTCACTCCACCCTCCAAACGCTGCCAGATGCCCGGATGTAGCAATAAGGATAGTATAGCAATTTAACCAGGCGGATTTTGTTGCTCTCATTATATCTGACGAGGCCAGCTCTTAGTCCAAATGCATTCATTTGGACATTGTTGGATAAGGGCAGCTACAACATTAAAAAATAAGTCGTATAATGGTTTGTTATACGTTTATGGGAGCGCTAGAATATAATGACTACGCTAAGTCTGCACATCAAGTCCCGCCATACAGTATCACTACTAAATTAGGTGCAAACCTGTCGTATGAGGACTCAAATACTGTGTAACATGTCCCAAAACCGTAAATTACAATGCTTGTACATTGGCGTTGTCTTCCTTCTAGCGTTTGTCCGGGCTTGGAGTCCGCTTGTCAACCTAATCCCCATGCATTGGCGTAGGCACTAGATTTCACGAAAGCGACTGCCATCTGACCTACCAACCCAGAAGGGAAACTAGGCCTTATCGGGATTAGGAATATTCTTCAGCGATCGCTCTAGCTGTGGAATGCTGCCGAGGTTTTCCCAAAGTACTACAGTGGGGTTCTTCATAAATGGAGTGCACAGATTTCTAAACCGTTGGCAACGCGCCTATGACACCTCTGTAGTTGCAGGCATCCATAGGCTACAGTAGCTACTTTCCATTAGACGGCAAGCATTCTATTTTTTTTTATAAATAATATGTAATTGTAAACATGGATTTAAAAAGTATAGGTAAATAAGATATATACGATTTGAAAGAAAACGTGAAGTTCGCAGCATAGGCCAAGCAAATAAGATCTATAAAAAGTGTTTTGAAGAATTAATTCCCAGCAGGCTGGAAATCGTTTTAATACCTTCATGTGGTCCTATATACATGTAATCCGAGTTTGTCCAATCCCAAGATGTGTGCATAACTTTTTAGCGAAATTTTTGCTCTTTGTCAGGTTTTTTCTTGTAGCTCGAAAACAGTACGTGCGACGGAAAATGTCATGTACTCGTATATCAATATTAAAGAGGGTTAAATTTTGCGTCGAATGAGTAACTTAACTTCTAATTCGGTTCAGCGGTACAGCCGAAATCAAAAGTTATAAACCGGGAAAATGTCTCATTTAATTGAAAAACTCATATTTTGACTTCCATATCACATATCTTTGAAACAGATGACTCCTGGTGGAAAACCTATATAATAAAAGTTGTAGAGAATATTATACAATTTCACGTTATATCGACATTTCAATTTTCAAGTACAGTCATTTTGAAAGACTAAATTTGGCATGAATTCAATAATGTGACATTTTATGGTCTTCAACTTTTATTCTACAGGTTTTTCACCAGGAGTCATCTGTGTCAAAGATATGTTGTATGGAAGTCAAAATATGAGTTTTTTAATTTAATGAGACATTTTCCCGATTTATAACTTTGGATTTCGGCTGTACCGCTAAACGGAATTAGAAGTTAATATGCTCATTCGACGCAGAATTTAACCATCTTTAATATTGATAAATGTAACATTTTCCGTCGAACGTACCGTTTTCGAGCTAGAAGCAAAAAACTGACAAAGAGCAAAAATTTCGCTAAAAAGTTATGCACACCTCCTGGGATTGGGCAAACTCAGATAACATTCATTTAGGACCACGTGAAGGTATTAAAACGATTTCCAGCCTACTGGGAATTAATTCATCGAAAAAATCTAATTATCTTGGCCTAGCAGCTGCAGATGCAAATAAGACTACCGAAACTTGACGACTAATGTTGACAGTTATTATTATTCTTGGACTATCGATGTGTCGCGTCGACCAGATTTGATCTATTGTGGCAGCCCTTTATAATAGGGATGATGACACATCATGTTCAATTATGCAATAAAATGCAATTGATAGGATGCAGAATTAACAATATATCCAAATAAAGTGAAAATTAAAAAAAAATCTTAAAAATTAAAAAAATATTGAAATGGTTCAAAGATAATATCATGCTTCAAAATTAAAAAAAAAATAAAAATAAAGTACGAAATTAAAAAAAAAACTGATATCATTAGATTTTTAACATTTTACTGTTAAATAAATTGAATGGTAACCATATACATAAACGCAACATTTTACTGTAAAAATAGCAATGTCGTAATTTTTCCATACTTTAAACAGTGCGACTATATTAATTATGATCGTGACGTCACTTTTGCACGTCATTTTGTTAGGAGCGTTTCGAGAAACAAATGCGATTCTCAGACTTTAAGTCTAATTTCTGACTTTTGTGCTGCTTTAACGCAATTGGCCGCATATAGACATTTGATCCTCACAACAAAACGAATCGATTGATACCATGAAAAATCACAAAACATCACCATGCCTATTAATTACTGATTCCCGTTGCATCCAAAAACTTCCAGACTCTTTGAGCTTTGAAATGTGATGTACCTCATCGGGTTGCAGTACATGTCACCCTAGGTAGGTACTTCGCTATGAATTAGTGGTCCGCAGGAGCAGAGGATGTGCAAGGCTGTTTCCTCTTCTTCATGGCAGAACCTGCATGCTGCGCCCTGTTTCTTATCCATAATATATTGTGTTTGTTCTACTTACAGTGGCCTATCAGTGTCAGTGTTCTAGTCACTGCACATGTTTTGTGTCTTTTGAACCCTAGCAGCTCTTTAGCGGTTTTGTTGTCGAACCCTTAGATTAGAGCTTTCGAGTGTGTTTGTCCTTTGACGAGCTTCTACCATGCGTGCATGCGCGAGAGCGACTCGATTTTTCCAATATGAATATCCTATGAGATGGAATGTGAACAGTTAGTTGCATGCGTTTTGATGTACGCAACAGTTGAATGCACTACACGAAATTGATATTGAAAGATTAAAAAGAAAAAGACACTGTGTGGACTTAGCTATACTATCAATCTTGACGTGACAGCGACAGTTGACGACAATCAAGGGTTTTTATACGAATTTTTGAATACCTGTTTTGATGAAAATACGGTTATATTTTATTTTTTCCACGACAACCCTATAAATAGTTTCCCCTAAAAATATTACCATAGCAAAGTTAAACTATATTTATCTGGCCTCGGACACCGGAGGGTTTGGTCACTTTGTCTGAAGTATATGACATCTATTTTCACTATATTTCTATCACAATATATTTTTTTAAAGACCTATAAATCACACTTCCCAGGAAACATTCTATAAGAATTGTATTTTTGCGTGCGTAATAATAATAAATAAGACGTAACACAGGTGCATTATTTATTGAGGTGTCTCGGAGTACAAAAATAATTTAATGTACTTATAGGTTTACTATAACTACATAAAATCATAAATAAATAAGTAGATAACAATCAAAAAGATGAAAAATAACTTTCGATTATTTCAGAACTGGAGCTAATTAAGACACTGTTGTCTTTTAGAAATATACTTAATTTAAGCTGAGGAATGTATCCTTGCAATTTAAAGCAATCAAAAAAATACGGTGTACATACTTGGAATCATAAAAGAAAGATGTTTCCAGAATTTAGTCAAAGTAAGAGCGGATGCTTTTAATGAAACTTTGTCAAAGCCAGCAAACATCTCAGGTAAAAGGCGCATTCATAAACTTTTCTCAAAGCTTCACGTGACATTCTCAACTGTTATCTCCAACGCTTGCCGAGCTGTCGCGTCAGGGGTAAAAAAGCAGCTGTTCAGACTTACAATCCGCAGGTCTCGGGTTCAAACCCCGGCTCGTACCACTGAGAATTTTGGAACTTATGTACGAAATATCATTTGATATTACCAGTCGCTTTTCGGTGAAGGAAAACATCGTGAGGAAACCGGATCTAATCCCAACAAGGCCTAGTTTCCCCTCTGGGTTGAAAGTTCAGATGGCAGTAGCTTTCGTAAAAACTAGTGCCTACGCCAATTCCTGTGATTAGGTTGCCGAGCGGAACCAAGGCTCAATAGAGCAAAAAAAAATTATAAATATCATTGTGACTCCGTAGTCCGTCTTAATGCATTACAATTTAACTCGGTCGCATTATATTCGCATAGTGACGTGGATGTATATTTACACTTGTAAGTTTTTACTTAAGTAAACAGGGACGAAGCTATTTGAAAAAGATAATGAAATGATATTCACCTCTCATTCTGAGCTACAGCTTCGTCCCTACTTCGTAAGTACCTACACCTTACAAGTGTATTTCTAGCCTTAGTGAGAAGCGAATAGTTTTTTTTTGCAGGAGAGTTTTGTAATACTTAGTGATGGTACGAGTAGATGTCGAGTACAAAACTCCGTAGGTACTCATCATGTTTCACAGCAATAACCCTTTATAGTCGCAATTTATTTTACTTTTTGTTGGGTTGTCACTAATATCAGTAAGCCTAGAAACCGGTCCGGAGTCCTAATACTCCTAATATAGCAAAATGAATTAAATGAAATAAAGGTACAGAATTTTTAGTACTATAGATTGGCGATAAGGCTTGAATTGAGAATTTTTTTTCAGTCTTGCCCGTTAAAGGGTTACAATGATTACATTTTTATGCAGTAAGTAGGTACCTAATTACATGTTTATTATTTTTTCATAATATTATTTTGTATTATTCGCAGCGATAATAGCACTAGACCCTACTCATAGTGTTGTGTTCCTGCTGGTGAGTAAGGTTGCCAAAGAGCTCAAAGAGGACCCAGTGTGTTGACGATGAGGGACCCTCTTGTTCCTTTAGCCGTCAACACAGTGAATCCTCCTTTTTGTAAAGGGTCGGCAACGCGCATGTGACTCCTGTCGAGTTACAGGCGTCCATAGGTTACGGTAGCTGCTTACCATCAGGCAGGCCGTATGCTTGTTTGCCACCGTCGTAGTATAAAAAAAAAAAAAAAAAAAAAAAAAAAAAGATAATCGCAATAAATATTCTGCGTAAACTTTAGCAATCTACCAACTAAATTCTTAAAATAAAATATACCTACTTTATTTGTTTTCTTATGAATCGAATATTGGCATTATATTTGACACTGTGAAGTGTTAAAAAGCGAGGTTAAATTTTCAAGCGAAAAACCTTGTCTATCATATGGTTGCAGAACGATTTTCATTTCCCGGAGTGTTTGTAATTAAGGAGACTGGGCGGGACCGCCAAATGTTTCCGTAGCAATTACACCGTCGCTGAAGCTTGGAGATAATGAAACTTTTGTAATTTACAAGAAAATAAGAACGATTTCCTTTAAGAATGCTGGGTACCAGTTACAAATCAGGTAATAATACCGTTTACAGAATTCCCACTTCAAATAAATGGAGTGTTTGACTCAAGGTTACAAATAATGCTGCAATGCCCATCCCTAATACCTCGATATCGGCTCTTTAGGGTTGTCAAATTTGCGCGTCATAAGCATCAGCTACTCTCCGTGAGCGTTTAGAAAACCATTCGGCTCCATATTCCTCTTTCGCTTGCTTTTATTTGTACGAATTTGAATGTACGAAGGAAGGAAAGGAAGGAAATATAAACCCGAATGGTCTTCAAAACGCTCACGGAGTGTACATACTCAATGCAGTAATAATATAATTAAAATAATTCTTACTGCATTAAGATCTTCTACCTTCTTGTTCTTCTTCTACCTAGCGTTACCCGGTTATTGCCAGGGTCCGCTTTCCTGCTTGCTTTTCTCCACTTTGCGAGTTCATGTCCACGGTCCTGGCCGTCTTCTTTCACGACCCGGTTTTCGCTCATGTTGGCCTTCGCGACATCCATCTTTTCTTTGGTCTTCCGCGACCGAGTCGAGGACCGTGGAGGGCTAGGTGAAGCAGGTGCGGTCTGAGAGGGGGGGGGAGTCACATGCGACATGACCCCCCCCAAAATCGTACACGGCAAATAGAAAAATTCATTACTGACTCCTTGAAAAATCTTTTCTTATAGTGACCCCCCCAAAATTTCAAGCTGCGACCGCGCCTGAGGTCAAGGAATATGTAGTTTGGTGGCCATGTTCCATTTCTCTGAGTATATGTAATTAAGGAGACGCTAAATATCTCTGTAGAAATTATTCTGTCGCTGGAGTTTAAACATAAATAAACTTTTTTGATTTACGGGTAAAATATTATGAAACCAGGATGGTAGCTTTCCTAACATTTGATACCGTAATAATTTACAAAAAAAAAATACCTGCACATTCGTTATTATTGAGTATGCTTGAAAAATATGAACTATTTAAACATCAGTTCTAACCAATTATAACTTTTAAAAGTAGGCTACTTTTTATCCCGGAATATATTTCATAAGAAGTTGAAATGAAGGTTAAATACCCATATGAAGTCACAGACAAAAGTCCATGTCGAATGATAATCATCTTAAAAATTAAAATTTTGCAATATTAAAGCAGAGGAACTTTGACAACTAAAGAATCGAGATAACGTGCGATAGGAACAGCACGATTCCAGTTCTCAGGTAGGTAGTTAACACTTTCCGTACCGCAGCGGTAGTTACCACATTAAGCACCGATAACCCGCTAAAGCGTCTGCTAGACGGTCGCCAACGAGGCTGCCGACGGTCCAAGGTCACCCTGAGCTTGGTTGGTGCTTCATATAATTCTGCTGGAAACAACTGTCCACACGGTCCGTCCAGACCAAGGTCGCTCTGTCGGAGGGGCTTGTTGGCGATCGTCTAGCAGACGCTTAAGCGGGGTTTCTGTACGTACGTAGTCGCTTGCCTCTACATATAAAGCGTATATATATATATATATATATATAAATAAATAAAAATAATAAAAAAATAAATATTATAGGACAATCTTACACAAAATCGACCTAGTCCCACAGTAAGCTCAATAAGGCTTGTGTTATGGGTACTAGACGACGATATATATAATAGATAAATACTGAAATACATAGAAAACACCCATAACTCAGGAACAAATATCTGTGATAAACACACAAATAAATGCCCTGACCAGGATTCGAACCCGGGGCCTCCTGCTTCATAGGCAGGGTCACTACCGACTGGGCTAGGAGGCCGTTAAATACCTTAATATATATATATATATGTACAGCGTATTATGTAGCTGCTATGTGAATATAATTACACTTGAAAGATTGGCCATACACTTACGTCAAAAATTTAATGAATTGACAGCCACCTCATACCTATTCTAATCGCGGTTTAGTAATAATAATAGAGTATTCTAACTTTAAAACTCATTAAAAAACACGATTTGATTCCAATTCATTAACCTAATATACAGCTAATGCCTACATATCTAAATCAGAATTTGCTTGAAAATTATTCCGAAGTAACCTTAATACAACTCCAATATTTTGTTGATCATTTGTTGTGTTTTAAAGTTGTGTTGGAGATAATATTGTGTTTTCAATGTATTGTATATACCTATATTTTTAAGTTATCTTCTGATATTTTTATGCCAAAAGTGAAAAGGTATTTAGTATACATATATGTATGTGCAATAATAACGCACATCCGAGTTTGACCCATATGCAATTTATCCTTTTCCATTCATGCACCGCCCCACCCTGCATTAAACTCAAAGGATAACGGTTAACTTTCACATACTCATATCTACCTCCAACGCGTGCTTGCGATTTAATCTTTAACTGCACGACGGAAAGTGCAATTTGCAACAACATAATGAGCGTAACACGAGGTTGTTATGACGCACGTGTATGTAGAACGCGGGCACCGACCCAAAAACAGAGGAAGAACGTAGTAAGCGCCATGGCAAATGTGTGTAGTTTGGACATTTAGATTGGGACTGGAAGGAGGAAACCTATCCAATATTGATTTCAGACCGGTGCTAATGAAATTCCTGTGAACATTGCTCTTTGTGTGTTTCAAAATGTAGGCTATGCTGATATTTTTTGTCTAAGAATGAGGTTGCCTTTCGACTGAGACGTAGATAAGAGGAGATATAGCCTATAGGTTTTCCCGCACGTTTTCTCTCATTTCCGTCTCAAAGGAAGGCATTCTGAATCCAGGCTAGACCAATTTTTATCAAGCCTCTTGTAAACTTCGTTATGAGATCTTCACCATTTTGCATAGTTACATACATTAACATATAGGCAATTATCACACTGGCGCAACCGGATGCGGCGACGGTGTGCAAGCGTGACAGGGCTATACACATGCAGAGCCCTATTTCGCTCGCGCACCGGCACCGCATACGGAAACCGCAGCAGTGTGAACTTAAGAAACACAGCTGATTAAACGTATAGATAGCCAACAGCAGAACTTCTTGGCTTGGGGGTGATGTGTTTAAAATGACCTTAACAATTGTTTTATTGACAATAAAGTCATGTCAAGCTTTTGACCACCCTCTTAGCTACTTAATATCTCTAAAGGATCTCGGTGTGGTGCAAAAAGAGTAACAAACTTGGCAACTGTACTTTCCCATCTGGACCTCGCAGCACTCACTAGATTTTCCCAGGGAAGAAATGCCTATCTACATCCAGTGACATGTAGCCATACGATAAATAAATAAATCGCTAAAGGATAAGCATAATCATTACATTTCAAAGCAGTAACTGGGTTGAACCACCCACGCTATGTCTGCCAGATGATACGCCCACACTGTCTGTCGTAACACCCACCCAATAGTATATACACATTTGACATTTAACAACAACTAAATGGCACCAACCTGTTGATGTAGTCTTCTTCACTATCACTTTTAACTCTTAAAACCTTATAGAAACCATCAAAGAAAAAACACTTGAAAACACTGATATGTTAATCGCTTTTAATAGTTTTAGTATTAAAAAAATGTCTGTTAATTCCTTTTTACGCTACGCGATATCTAAATTGATATGGCTAACTAGTAAATAGTAACAGCTTATTAAAAAATCTAGAAAGATATTTGGTACATGAAACTACATAACAGATAAACTGTAGATGCCGAGAGCGCATGCGTTAGTACGTCATTTAAACCCAAAATGCTGTAACTGTATTAATTATCTTAGCTAAATAAGCCGTTTTGGTTTGGGATAGTACTGCGCATGCCTGGTATTGACATCAATATGACACCGTCCAGGGTTTCTGCTACCGAAAACTCTTTAGAACAAATCCAGAATAAGTGTGACCTTATATCACCAATGGTTATTACGGATTGCCAGGTCAGAGTTGTTCTGGTTTTGTTATCAAAAGACGAGATTCTCAGGCCAGCGATGGATGGTCGGTTTTCAATGGATGAAGGTGAATCATGAATGAAAATGGTAGTAAAAGTGCATATAGCTCAATTCCTACATCAATATGGAAGAATGAATTAACACAATTGAAGCATCCATTCATCTAACTTTGATATTGTCATGTCATGATAATATGGTAACTATTTATAACCAGAAACAATTATTGACTTCGTAGCGCTTGAGGATCTCATATTGATTAGAACCGCATTTCGTATAACGCACTATTTAAGTAGTTATAACTATTATTGCCTACCTACATTGCACTTCTACTAAAAGGAGGTACAGACTCAAACAAGATTTACTGAAAATATGGCTACTGAAAATTTGTAACCGGCCAGTCTTATATTGTAATAAGAGTCGTTCTGGCGGTTCTATTGTGGGGCCATTTTTTTGGGCTGATTGTATCCCTAGTATTATTTGATCGGTGATTATGCTACACTAAGTAGGTACCTATATACATTGTCTCTCTCTCTTCCCCGTTGCGTCGTTTTCGAATATTTGTTGTGTCTCAAGTTACTCGTATAATTTACCGCGATGGGTTAAAAAAAAATCGTATGTATATGTAACTATTTACCTACCCTCTTAAGTAGGTATATGTGCTTCATAGATATAAATTCCATTGAATATTCTCCGAATTTCATGTTTGAAGCTAACGGAATATTTTAATGATTATCGCAAACATAAAAGGACAAAAAAATTTAAAGTTACAAATTTTTCTTCATGCTTTGATCTAAAATTAAAGGTGTTAAACCGAAATATGAAATGGGAAATGTATTAAAATATTCCCAAAGGTTTTCTGCTCCGGAAATATAAATGGAATTTGATTTTATAGACATCTGCATTACTTGAATGGGTACTACACGAGTTTTCAACAAACTTAGCTTCGAGGTAAACAGAGCTTTCAGATTGTATAACCACCTACAAAAAGTTCTGGGAAATTTAGGCAGATGGCGCTGTTCTCAAAATTTTAAGTCGTCGAAAAGTAAGCTTTGATTATCTTCATGGTGTTGATTTACCGTTAAAGTTTATTAATAGTACATTACTTACCTAGGGCTGTAAAAAAAAGAAAGCCCGAAATCGCAGGTATTTGGGACCCGAGCCGCAGGCGAGGGTTGTAAATATGCGATAGAGGGCTTTCTTTTTTACTGCCCGTGGTGAGTACACAATTTTACGTCCCCACCTGGCCATAATGCGAGTTTTACCGTAAGCGTAGCGAGCGGTAAAACTCACATTATGGCCAGGTGTGACGTAAAAGATTTTAATCTAATTCCTATAAAAACAACTATAAAGGTTCGGAAAATTTTGCAGAAGAAAAAATAAGGGAAGACCAATAAAAAAAAATCAGCATATTCCTAATATAATATCTGTACATATTTATTTATTTTATTTTGAACAACAGTTACATATATATATATATATATATATTAAGCTTTGACTTTACGTATATGGATGCAAGAATCAAACGAAATAGCGATTTAATTATTTATGATGATGAAATAAAATGATCAGTTTTGTTTCGGATTTTCGCAACGGGTTGTTAAAGTATCTGGGGTTTCCAGAACAGGTGTAAGTAGGCACAAGTCGATTGCGAATGGTACTGCCATCTTACTTTCTATACCTGTCAAAGTCTTATTCATTTCAATTTCTTCACGCTGTTTTCCTTTACCGAAAAACCAACATCAAGTGATTGTTAAATGAAAAGATGTCGAACTGGATTAAAGGGGTTACCAGATAATACAACTATTAACCCTGCATTTACCCCACGTCATATCCTTTTCTTGATTGTCACTGAGGGTGAGGGTACATTAATTACAGGCATCAGGGCGCAATTCCATAGGATTAGTTGGGTAATGGAGCCAGAACAGGGACCAGACGTTTTAACGAGTGGCTTAACCAACAGTAAAGAAAATAGTCACGAATGTACACATTGTAAGTACAACCTCTCTAATAATTCAACCGACTGGGAATTAGTTTGTATACGATTTCAAGCTCACAAGGTCATCACATTATAACTATTATTTGTAACTGGGTATTTACCATGTATGAAAAATCGCGCGAGTTGATACTGTAAGTGTGGTGTGTCGCAATCGTGATCGAGTTACAAGTGAGAACGCGGACGGTAGTACTAGCAGTGACATCGGACGAAAAAAGCGAACTCGAAAGAGGGTAGATCGCTACGGTGTATGGGTAGACTACAACTAAAACTCGCCGCAACGTCAGTTACTCCGTGATGATGACGCATGCAATTGTGCCGAAATATCGGGTGCTCAAAAACTCTAATATACCTACATGGTAAATACCCCGTTACAAATAATAGTTATAATTAGTTTGTACCCTATGCTTTTGTATGAAAAAGCATAGAAAAATAAATAAATAATAAATAGTGCAAGGAAAATGCAAGCGGATGGTTTAAGTCACTCAACAAGACGTTCAAATAATTCCAGCCTGAGACTCGGAAAATATTTCCTTAATAGAACTAGTGCCAAACATCTCCTACACTCCTTAACTCAAATTCTTTTTTATTTTTGTCTTCGGTAGTCCAGAAATAATTATAACAAAATCTTTCCAAATCGGTAAAAAAATCATCAAACCCTGTTTAATTTAGCATGAAATAGGACACCGATGGGTCAAGTCACTCAGCTAGACGTTGACGTATTCCCGGCCTTAGCCCTAAGGATTATCTCCTCGATTAATATCCAAGGCAATGACGGACGTCCGATAATAAGATTAGTATTTGAACAAATTAACAACGTCGGAAGTTAAATTGAGGCGATTTGGATGTCGAAAGTAATCTGATGATCAATGGAGAACTAATTATTTCTGGACTGTATTAAGATCGTAATTTTATTAGAAAGATCGCCATCATATAAATGAATACCATCTAACAGTCATCGCTATCAAATAGGTTACACATTAGGCTAGATAACTGCGACTATGTGGCTTAATCTTCTGTCTGTGCTTGGTTGGGATCATGCCCACATTTTTCGGTCAGCTTTTTCCATTTTTTTCTAATACTTTTTTATTGCTCTATATGGCACGACCGAGACTTGAACTCACGACGTATTGGCCCACATACATGAAAGGAAAGTAGATCACTTCTAAATAAAAATACAGTCTTCATTTTCCTTTCGAAAATTAATATTATGAAAAATTATTTATTCCCATTTGATTTATTGCCTATAAAAGTAGCTGTGCTTTACTATACATGTCGCTGTACTTAACCCCTTGTTTTTATCTAGGTTAGGTATTGATTGAAGTTTAAGTTTGTGTTCCTGCCGGTGAGTGAGGTCACCAGAGGGCTCTATTGGAATGTAGGTATAAGTTATATAATCTATTATTGTTATTATTAGTAGGTACATATAAGGGAGGCATGTAATATGACTCTCCTCCATATTAGGTTAGGAATGTAATCCATATATGGAGAGTCATGTAAGATGACTCTCCTCTATATAAGGAATGGAGGTCAAACCATATGACACCTTCCACGTGCAGCCATCCCCACTCAAACACGTGTAACCTAGATTCATAAGTAAATATATATCCTAGTTTTAATGAATAAATGTTCAGTATTTAACCGACAGTCCTGTGTTTCACTACTGTCCCTGGTACCACCCTTACATGGCGACCCTGCCAGTGCGGCCTCGTGCTGCACTGGCGGCGCGCTGCGCCGACCAGACAAGGCCGAGATGAAATTTCGGGATCAAAACTCATCACGCAAAAAAAAAAGTGAATCAAGTGAATAATAACAAAAATTGCTCTTGGACTTTTGAAAACTCTGGGTATGTTGATTTAATGAACACTTAAAAAAAAATAAGTTTTCAACAAAAATGTGACAGTGAAAAATATTTTTTTTTGGAACGGTAAAATTTCTCGAAAACCGGTGACTAAATGACTATAAAACAAAATAAGAGTGATAAATAAAACGGATTTGTAATGACGGTTCGGGTGTTGCTGCCGGGTGCTGTTAGTGTCGTGAGGTCAAGGATGGTAGCAGCAGGGAGATGCCGGTGTCCTTGGTCGGAATACTCGGAATGTCGGAAATACCGGTACAGGAATATCGAAGTGTCGGAGCAGGATTGTGAAGACGAGTAATCGCGGTAGTACGAATAGTTGGCAGAATCAATGATAAGGACATTTATGATTTTATACGACACACTTGTTTATGTTATAGTAGGTATGCATAACTCTTTCTATTCGTATGTTTCCGTAATAATTATGTTTTTTTACTTATAGAACTGTTGCAATTGTATTACAACGAAATAATTTGGTTATTATTATAATGACGGCAATTTACATAAAATTAAGCTGGAGCAAATAGATGACAAGAGTTTAGTCATGATTTTTACTTTCATAATCAGATATTTATAAATTATGCCGCTCGATGACGAAGCAATTATATGGTTACAAGAACGGACTTCATTTTATTAAAAAGGAAACTTAAATAGGTATTGTAACATTACACATTATACTTAAGGCGACGATATATGCAAACACGTCAAATCGAGGTGTTTTCGTGCAAGGTTTTTGAAGAAAACAAACCACGTTGGAGCATGTATGTTACATTTTCTGTAGGGGCATATAGTTGGGTTCGGTCTACCGATACGTGCTTGGTCTTGTATAACATAATTAGGTATATATATCATCGTTATGAAACTGGTTTGGAGAAAACTTGTCGCAAGTTTTATTTCGGTCAGAAATAATTCTATGTTGCGAAATTAAACATAATTACTTATTAGCACATTACTAATGTTCTACCGATAACTATAGTCGTATTAAGCGCTTAATAAAGGTTTTAGACGCAAAACCTTGTAGAGCCTGTAATAATCAGAACTATGCAATTGCTGCAATAAAACTTATAGGCGTTTATTCTATTGCAGCCAGAGACATGTTTCTTGTGTCAAATTTGAGTAATATGATTAGTAATTTTGAGTGCGGAAATTCGTTCCACATAGCTTAGGTTATAGTACGCTTGCTTACTAAGTAGATATGTCCGAGTTCAAATCTAGGCTGATGTTAACTTTTTTGTTTATTTTTTTATCTCATTTCTCATTTATATTTTCAATCCTGATCCTAAGCGATTTATAGGTATTTTTGGACAAAAAAAAGTCAAATCATACTATAGTCAAGTTAGTAGTTAGTTTAATCTTTTTATTTTGACTTTTTTACCCAATATATTTAAACTACCAACTTATTAAAGAGACTAATTCATTATTCAATTTTTACAGTGGGTATGGGTACTTTTTACCATAGACGGCTTCGTCCATGTTTTTACCATAATTTATATTACAAGAGTGCGTTTGTTCGAGCAGTTTCCATCCGAGGCGACGTTGCCAGCTTACTCTCATTTGCTCATTTCGCTTCTTGCTTTGCGCTGTTGCAAGCTAGATCTATATTATGATATGAATGACGGATACATTGAATACAATCAAATGCGCTTGAAGTTGAAACACATTCGTGCATTTGTCAGTGATTTGTCCACATCATCGTGTTAGGCTGTATATCTCTCTCTTTACTATGGAATAAGAAAGAAACAATCGGCTCGGCTGTCCCGGCACTCTGCGATGTCTGGTCGCGCCATTAGGTTTATATGGTTTATTGCATGTTCGTTTTCGTACGATTTAAAAGATATGGTGAATGATTAATATTATTATTAGGTAGGTAAGTAGATATGGAATTAATTTAATCGTATAAGTATATATACCAATATAATTTCTCACAATCCCTAAAATGAAAAAAACAATAAGTAAGGTACGATGGGGTAAGACCGGACCATTTTTGAACTAGTTGGTCAGCTTTCAGGGCTGACTTTTATGCTTTACCTTTGTAAAAATTTCTCGAAATATTAATCCTTGTTTCAAATCAGTATGAAGTGTACCTAAGCTGTTTTTCCTGTATAAATTTTCAAAATCTACTCCTTCTACTTAAGATTGGACTATTGAATAAAATGTACTCTTAGTAAGTTTTTAGGTGCTAGTTTTCTTCCACTTATCGATTTTGCCAGCTTTGTAATGCAATAATAAATTTTGAAGTGCCCTTACTTATCGTTCTAGAGCTTATATGGTCTTGTTTAGATTAATATTATACGAGAATAAATCATACTCGAAAGGTTTTTTTTTATAATAAAACATTTTTTGTAAAAGTGGAGTATGTGTCAGTTTTCCGTCCATACTTATTGATATTCAAGTTTTTGAAATAAAAGCTTATAATTAAAATATCAATTAAAGAATAAATAATTATTATCAATGGCAAATTTGACCTCAAAAAGTTTTTTCCATGTAGACGGAGAGCTGGCCACGTCAGATATGACACAATAGTCAGGTTTTATTGCTCTCATTATTGTGTCATATCTGACGTGGCCAGCTCTTAGTCCAATGAATTTGTAGCAGTTTAATCAGGTGGACGGCAACTCGGACGGGAAACTAGCATAACCACCCTATGCACGGTTTCAAATAATAGATATAATTATAAACCGCCTTTATTATGTTAATTCATAATAGTTCAAAAACGAGTGAGTTAAAAATATTGAGAGTGGAAAGACAAGATGTTTCAAACCTTCGAAGCAAGATGTTTCAAAATTTAAAAATTTTAAAAAACGCTTTTGGCTATAATTCTTTTTTTTTCCCCAGCCTACTTGAAGAGATATAATACGTATCCATACTAATATTATAGTGTGTCTGTCTGTTAACTCTTCACGCTTAAACCGCTCAACTGATTTAGATGAAATTTGGTATGTATAAGGGGATGAAAACGGAATGGAAGTTTATACGGAATTGTTGCTCCCTGTTGACTTGAAATAGCATACGTGCTAGTTTTATATTTGCTCTTAGATTTTACTAACTAGTAACTTTTATTTTGCGTTTTATTATGTAATTCCATATGGCTCATGTTAATTTCGCGCAGACGAAGTATTTTAATATTGTAATGGATTTTGATATGATAAAACTTTTGAAATAGATGGCAATTAACCAAAACTAACCCAAAAATGTACCCAAAAAACCGTGACGACCCTATACACGACACGATACAACTAATCCATACTAATATTATAAATGGGAAAGTGTATGTGTGTGTTTGTTTCTTTGTTTGTCCGTCTTTCACGGCAAAACGGGGCGACGAATTGAAGTGATTTTTAAAATGGAGATAGTTGAAGGGATGGAGAGTGACAAAGGCTACTTTTTGTCTCTTTTTAACCCCCCACTTTCCTAAAATGGGGGGTGAAAGTTTGTATGGTTTGTTACCCCGAATTTAACGCGAGCGAAGCCGCGGGCAAAAGCTTTTATATGTTATTAACTTACTCGTGCTGACTTTTCGTGTTTTTAAATCTTTTGTGTAATTTCAATTTATAATTCTTATGTGAGACGACAAACGCTTTTATATTTGTCAATATTTTTAGTAAAAAACACTTATGGTATATAAATGAAAATGGTTAAAACATGTTAAAAAATTAATCTTTAACTTTAGGTTGAATTAAGTTATTTGCTTTTTAGCTATGGTTTTCTGTAAGGTACTTCCCCAGTCGAGCTCTGAGCCAGGTCCAGATTTGAGCGTGATAACATTCGCTGAACTGTGCCTTGTCACAGTTAGCGAGATAACATTCGGAGTGCCCATACCTCCCTTTTGGACATAACATACCCGTGTCTAAACCTGTTCCTAGTAACCAACTAGGTACCAATTTAAAAAATGTTCACAGCAACAATTAATTGGATCCAGTCTTAAATGCCACGCAAAAACAAATCAAACCATTTTTTGTGACAAACAATTGAATTTATAGAACGAAACTTTTTTGTCTATAAAGATCACATGTATGCGCGACTTCGGCAGCAGATAGCATACATCCTCCATACTACCCTCTTGAACCTGATGTTTATTCAGTGTTGGGCGTAATTTATTAGATGGTACCTACTTTTGTAATGAATTAAATTGCTAATTAAATTACATGAAAATCAATTATATTAAGTAATTGAAATTGCTTGTAATTGAGATTACATGTCAGTAGTATTCCCGATTACATATAATTTGTAATTGCAATTACTTTTATCTTAACTACTTTTACTTGTAACTTCGATAATTTGAAATAATATACAAGTTCAATTTCTTTTTGGGTCAGTGGGGGCAGCTACCAGATCCCTCGCTGCAACGCGAAAATGGTCTTAGAAGACCTTCCCTCAATTTCAAATTAATCAATCTTCATTAATTTGAAATTTAGGGAAGGTCTTCTACGGATTTTGGAAAAAAACATACAGGATGCGAGATGAGGTCACATTTGGTAAACTTCTTTTTGATGCCAATCGATCCCATTCTTGTATGGGATCAAAAATAATTTGCGGCTAGAAAAGCCACAAATTGAGAAAAACTTTTCCCATACTTTATGAAAATTGTTTTTTTTATTTTTCACATGCTGCTTTTTTATGCCAATCGATTCCATTCCTATCGTTTCTAATAGTTTCCTATTATTAGGTATTGTACTAAAAAGCCACAAATTAAATATTTTCCATACATTTACTTTAAATAATAAATAAATATTATACGACAATCTTACACAAATCGACCTAGGCCCACAGTAAGCTCAATAAGGCTTGTGTTATGGGTACTAGACGACGATATATATAATAGATAAATATGGATAAATACTTAAATACAAAGAAAACATCCATAACTCAGGAACAAATATCTGCGATCAACACACAAATAAATGCCCTGACCAGGATTCGAACCCGGGACCTCCTGCTTCGTAGGCAGGGTCACTACCGACAGGGCTAGGAGATCGTCAAATAAAGAATAAGTGATTTTTAGGGTTCCGTAGCCAAATGGCAAAAAACGGAACCCTTATGGATTCGTCACGTCTGTCTGTATGTCTGCCCGTCCGTATGTCACAGCCATTTTACTCGGAAACTATACGACGTATCTGAATAAAATTTACACATAAGGCGTATTCTGTATGCCGCTACTTAGTTATGTATTTAAATTAAAAAAAAAAATGTTTAAGGGGGGCGCTCCATACATGTATCTAAATTTCAAAAAAATTGTTTTTACCATATATCAACATGTGATACATCAATCGATAGGTCTTTAAAAATAATATTGAAATTTTTTTGATCATTTTGTGATTAAGTAAATATTTTTTGATATAATCGCTTCGAAAGTCAGAAAAATTTTGTAGCCCCCCCTGTAACTTTTGAACCGTAAGTCCAAAAAATATGAAAAAATTTGAGAAGATGCGCCTTATTATATACTTGCTACGAAAATTGTTTTGAACATTATCGGTTAAGCCATTTTTGAGCCATTTCCAAAAAACTTCTTCCATAGGCATCAGATACGACCTTTTGCTATTAGTTTGGTTCTTATTCCATTGAAGGTACGGAACCCTCCTATGCGTGGTCCGACACGCACTTGGCCGGTTTTTTAAACTTTTTACTTAAACAACAGTCGTTTTTATTAAGCATACCTACCGGAAGAAACATTTAAGTAAAATGTTAATGTACCTGAAAAAAGCGGCATCGCCATTATATCAAAATGCAACTAGGTACAGGTACACAATAGTGTTGGAGGATGTGTGGTTTGTATTTGCAACTAAAGGATAATTTTCCAGATAGGTAATTGAATTATCCGATGTTCTCCCGATGCGGTCTTATCCCAACGCACTTTACCGTCCTCATTGAAAGCGATTTTGACCATCTCTAATTTCGTTATAGATACTAAAAACCTGGATTTTTCAGAGCAGAAGAGGACATAAAACAAATTAGTTACAAATAATATTATCTTCAGTTTAGTACATTTTATTTGAACTTTTATTTTGAAAGACTTGACACGTACTTGACACATAGAAATATAACCGCCATGATGAATGCTTATTTTGGATATTTAGAATAAAACATTATAATTGTGCGATTATGATACTGTAGGTAATGGCGTGCGTTGGTCAAGTAGTTTTATATTATAGGTAACTTTAATTATTTCGTCATTGATTACCTACATACAATAGTAACTTTAATTAAGTAAGTACACATAAAATGGAATCATTATCAAAGCGCCATCTTACTGTAAAAGACCGCGATTGCTTGACTATTTAAACATGTCAACATTGAATTGTCATAGTTCATCTCAAGTATACTAGATGGCAGAAGCGGAAGCTGCGATTATAAAAACGCAAAATGCAGTCGTCAACCGCGATACCCGTCACCTTAATAGATTAATATTATTATAGGATATTTTTTATCAATTAAGGATTATTTTTACTTGGATTTTTAAGACCTTTTTTTATACGGTTTTTATACGGTGTATCGGATTTGACGCAAACACTAAATAGTGTTTATTTATATTTTGACGTGACAAGTATGGTGAATGGCAATTGCTTAAGTACAATTTATATAACATTTAAATAATGCAACAACAAGGTATAGACCTTTCTATACCTTGGATGGATTTGAATTTTGAAGGTTTTGTAGTTGGGATTTGCATGGAATGGAGTTAATTATTTCAAAGAGATGGAATTGATTTGATTTTAAATGGTGTTATGAATGTAGTGTTTGGGAAAGCTGAAACGCATAAGTTTTTTCAAAGGACGATTAGTCTGATCAGCTAAGAGTTGCTGAAATACTTATAAGTTGCAGTTTTGACGATGTTTGAGATATTTGATTGAATTTGAAAGATTTTTTTAAATGTGATTTAAATACGAGTTACTTGTTGTAACGAATGATAAATATACCTATTGTATCTTCGGTAGCCCAGGAGGCGGCCATGATCGTTAAGGTATAACAAGGGTATACCAGGACACAAGACAGGCACGGAATCCTTGGAGTCTGACCATAATTCGATCGAGTATCAATCGTGGAGACCCTTGGACACATGGAAGGGTATGAAGTATGGAAGTGTTAAAAGAACTGCCTGAATGAATAAATATAAAGTATGTGTGCGCGCTTAAAATAAAAATTATCTTGTGTCCTGAGCAAACAAATAAATGTGTGATAAGGTCGGCCGACCACAAACGTAAATCCGTTGTAAACCCTTGTCACAAGTGAATGCACACAGAAGATGTACATTTTTAAGAAAATGTTTTGACACGTAAATGAAAAAGTAAAGACGTCATATTATAAAGGTGAATATATAACAATAAATATGTACCTATAAATACTTGCGAGTAACTTATTGTCGACAAAAATGAGTAACAAATACCAATGTGATAGAATGAAATGTAAACGTACTTACGTACGCATCTAATAAGGACTAGGACATATTGTATTGACGAATACAAAAATAATAATAATTGAAAGTAGGATATAAATTATTTTTTTTGGTGTACGACGTTTTGTTCTTAATTTATATATTATTAATATTCAGTATAGTAAATTAATAGTTATCTAGGTATAGATTTTTTTTTTAAATTCAAATTAATTATAAATTCTTTAACTCATATTGTATTTTTTTATGTGTATTTACTTATTCATATAAATAGAACTAAGAAATATAATGACTAAATATACCAATGTAAAAAAAAAAAGAAAAAAATATATTTAATAGTATATTTTTCCTTTTCCAAAAGAAGGGAGATGGAATGTAGGTATAAGTAATATAATCTATTATTGTTATTATTAGTAGGTACATATAAGGGAGGCATGTAATATGACTCTCCTCCATATTAGGTTAGGAATGTAATCCATATATGGAGAGTCATGTAAGATGACTCTCCTCTATATAAGGAATGGAGGTCAAACCATATGACACCTTCCACGTGTAGCCATCCCCACTCAAACACGTGTAACCTAGATTCATAAGTAAATATATATCCTAGTTTTAATGAATAAATGTTCAGTATTTAACCGACAGTCCTGTGTTTCACTACTGTCCCTGGTACCACCCTTACACTATAAGGATGCAGTATGTTGACAACGGAGGACCCTCTTGTCTCTTTGCCCTCAACACAGTGAATCCTCTTTTCTAAATGGTCAGCAATGCGCATGTGACACCTCTGGAGTTGCAGGCGTTCATAGGTTATTAGCCTTACCATCAGGCAGGCCGTATGATTATTTGTTGAAAAAAGGTACTAATAAACATTACGCGGTGGAAGATTCCCAAATTGGGTCTCTAAACAAACAAGATAGATTTACAGTCTACACAATTGATTACCATAAAGGAATGAAAAATTTTACAATTGCCAAAGAATTATGAAAAGTCTAGTCAATGTTCATACACAATTTGTAAAGGATACGTTTGTGTGTGTATCTCAAACAGTGTTTGCGTAGCTGATGAGTTGTTTGCATGGCAAACGAACCCGCAGCGGGATTCTTTCAGACATATCGCGAGTTGGAAACTGCCTGATTGTTGACCAATATTGCGTGATAGGGGAATATGGATATTTATTTTAGGTGAAAACGAGAAAATGTGGATGCATGCACTTATTGAAAAGTAAAATAGTTTGTATGAAATTACTTATGTAACGTAACAGTTTCCGACCTTACAATCACATCGGGTCAATTTATAATTCTTAAAAAAACAACAAAATTTTCGTTTTATTTTTGGTTTCTAATAATTTTTCTCAAAAAGAACAAATATTACGGCAAAAGTTCCTAATGTCACTTTATAGTAATACAATATAGTTAAACTAATTAGGTATACCTACGCACACCTCTGAGTTCTCGTGAGACAAATTTCAAAATAGTATAGTTCTCAAAATAGCACGTGTTTTCCGATATGTATGTTGAATGGGTTGTATATGAGATTGATATGAGATGAGATTATACCCGTTGAACATACTGTTACCAGCACTGACTTTTATTATATTCTTGGTTATAGTAATAGGTCCGCAAAACTGCCTGCAAATAGTCATGCAGAGGATAATCTGTCTAGTAATGACGTTATCAAAGTTATGCCCTCAATATTTGGAACAGTCCAAATTGGACCCAAATTGTAAATTGTACATACACATTTGGGGTATCAAATCATTTTTTAATCGTATAGCATACATGATAAATAGAAACAAAAGTAACTATAAATAGAAATTAAGACCAGTTAGCCACTTAATGGCCTCGTCGCTAAGGGTGATCAGGTCTTCAGGAGGTCCATCAGCATAGCGGGTTATGGGGCAGTACAAACAATCCAGCACATTATCGAGGAATGTGCTGGATTGTTTATACTATCGGGTTCAGAATTGCATGTCCAATTTATGAATGAATTCATTGATAAATTGACCATGCAATTTTGAACCTGATGGTACATACATACTAGCGCCCCGCAGGTGCATGCTGGGGATTCCACCCATCCGCAACGACTGTGGCCAGTACGGAGTCTGTTGACGTTGCACCAGTCCCTTCTTGGAAGTCCTGCTTCACTAGGCATACCTATGTCATCGGCATAAATGAACTTCCTGGCATTGGTACTTGGGAGGTCATAGATGTACACGGTTGCCCTCGCGGTCTACATTCAACCCATAAGTACAAAATACAGAGTAGAGTAGGTAAAAACGGGACATTTACGGAGTCACCTCTTTAAGTTAAAAGTAAACCTTTAAGTTATTAACCAATGTGACTCTGTAAATGTCCCGTTTTTACCAATTTTGATACAAAACACAAAAGAAGCCCGGAGACTGAGTGAAATGTTAGAGTAAAGAAAGAAAAGTGTACTCTGTAGTAGTTAAGTAGATTTCGTTGAGAGATTACTCCGGAGAAACTAGACAGAATGTAGAGACACGGCCAAGTCCGCGGCTCATACAAACAGACACAATTTATTCTGCGTCAATACGATTTTTTTTGTTGAATTAATTTGAATTCAATAATCAGTAAAAAATACCTACTTATTAGTAGGTACTTAATTATTGGTAATCACACTTTGCAGTGTAGGAGATAAAGCGTTATTAGGTCAAAACGCTAAAGAATATATATGTCGCAGGGAAATGATTAAAACAGAGATTTTAACAAATCTCTAAGGGATATGATCAAATTATGCAGGATGTTAAAATGGAGACTCCATATCATCATTTCCCTAGAAAAATTCAGTAATTTCACCAAATCACTGACTCTGAATTTGACAAAATCCCTAACCGCTACAGTAAGTTGATGAAACGAACTCAAAAAGTCGACTAGTTTTATCATTTCGCTAAACAAGTTTAGTGAAATGATAAAGTCTCAACTGAAAGATGGTATATGGTGATTTGATTAAATCTCTGAACTGGTTTAGTGAAATGATGAAAGGAAGTACCGAATACAATATTTTACTTTACAGTTAAGCGATTTTATCAAATCTCTGACTAGATAAAGTGAAACAGATATTAATTAAATCAGAGATTTTAACAAATATCTAAGGGATATGATCAAATCACGCATGATGTTAAGACGGAGAATCCATATCATCATTTCCCTAGAAAAATTTAGTCATTTTACCAAATCACTGACTCTGTTTAGTGGAAAGACATAATTGGAAGGTGCGTTATTAGTGAAAATCCAGTGCATGCTCACGGTCACTATAAGATGTTGTTAGATTAGCTAATTACACTTAAGACAGAAGGTCCCTTAAGTAGGGACTGAATAAATCAACCGACTTGGTATTAGATGGATCTCACAACTTTTTACGGTAGAAGAACTGAGTTGCGAGACTTGTTTTTTTTTACAAGTTTTGTTTTTGATGGCATAAACAACTTTGATACCTACTTTTGACATTTTATGTAACAATTTCACGTAATCTAGTCTATATTTTCAAGTCATATCTTCAATCTTTCTTTAGTATGTGTTCAAAAATTTTGCTGCATTTTCCCTCTCAGCTCTAATATTGCTTTCTTTTTGACAAAATTGGCATTTAACAACTAACTCTTAACCTTCCTCTCCAACAGTACTTCCACATGTTGCATGCACTGGATGTTCACAAATACTGCACCGGCCGATTTTCTCTTTCCACTGAACAGAGTTAGTGATTTGGTGAAATGACTGAATTTTTCTAGGGAAATGATGATATGGATTTTTCATTTTAACATCCTGCGTGATTTGATCATATCCCTTAGAGATTTGTTAAAATCTCTGATTTAATATCTGTTTCACTTTATCTAGTTAGAGATTTGATAAAATCGCTTAACTGTAAAGTAAAATATTGTATTCGGTACTTCCTTTCGTCATTTCACTAAACCAGTTCAGAGATTTAATCAAATCACCATATACCATCTTCCCGTTGAGACTATCATTTCACTAAACTTGTTTAGCGAAATGATAAAACTAGTCGACTTTTTGAGTTCGTTTCATCAACTTACTGTAGCGGTTAGGGATTTTGTAAAATTCCTAAACAAATCTAGTGAAATGAAAAAGCGTGTCGCGTTTTTTGGCCGATTATGTCTTCCCACTAAACAGAGTCAGTGATTTGGTGAAATTACTGATTTTTTCTAGGGAAATGATGATATGGAGTCGTCTCCATTTTAACATCCTGCGTAATTTGATCATATCCCTTAGAGATTTGTTCAAATCTCTGTTTTAATCATTTCCCTGCGACATATATATCTTAATAAGGTGGATATGAGTGCGCCCATTACTGTACTTACCTAAATACATACAACCTTAAGTAAATAGTTACAGGCCCTTTAACCTTGACTGTAATGATAGGAAGTAAAAACAAGTTGATATACTTATACCATTGATTTATACAAAAAGGGAGATATGGTACCAGGCGCTCGATTGTGTGCCATCAAATATAGGTTCCGGGACCTATATTGAATTAGTAGTGTGGCAGTCTCTCAGTCACACTTTGGGTAATGCGCAAATTATGGAAGTCTCCCTTGCATACCCGTGTTAACTATATAGGTTTATCTCTTCTGCCTATGATGCACATACATTAGAGCGGTGTGTAGCATTTTACAAATGTGTAGGTGTGTAGCATTTTACAAAATGTGCTGGACCACATTTCAGTTTTGTTTACTATGTACGTCAGTCATCTTCCTTTTTGTTTATGTCTATGACTTATACCCATAAATATGGCATGGCCCGCATGGAAGTCTTTAGGTTGTACTCATTCTTGAATGTATCCCTCAATTTTTTTTATGAGTAATTTGTAATCTGCTGAGCACAAAACCACCCAGTCCTCACCTCAAAAAGTTTTCGTTGATTTCGAAAAATCCTTTTTTAGTGGAGGACTCCATTAGCCGTGGCCGGCGATAACCGTTTTGACCCGTTGTCTGACTCAAACAGTGGTAACACGCGTTTTGAGACTAATTCTTCGTTACATCACCGCACAATCGAAAATGAACGAAAAACAAAAAACTATTCTCAAGACACAGGCGCTATATTGGCGTCTCAAGCGGCTATCCCACGTTTTACCTTCAACGGCTATTAGGCTGTGCAATGTGCATACCCTGTCAGTCTCTAAAGAGGCAACCCGACTATTTTATAAATTTAGCTTTAACATAGTATGCGTAACAATATTTAAACAAGTTTCTATGGCCAACTACAAAGAATTTCCAACTTAAGAAAACATAAAACGTTAGTACCATCTCTTGTTTTATTGTTCTTTACCGAGACACTTGAGAGGGCATAAAACAACGTTCCATTTTATTTATGATGAAGAAAGAAAAATACGTTATGATATCAAAGTTGGAGCTGGTGCTAGTTTTAATGGGACCATTTTCAGGGTTCTGTAGCCAAAATAGCAAAAACGGAACCCTTATAGTTTCGTCATGTCTATCTCTCCGTCCGTCCATATGTCGGGCACAGCCATTTTACTCGGAAACTAAACTAATGAAATTTTAACTTAAGGTGTATTTTGTATGCCGCTACTTAGTTTTGAAGTAAAATTATAGAAAAAAATATGTTTAAAGGGGGCACTCCATACATGTAACTAATTACCAAAAAAAAATTACTTTATGTCAACATGTTGCACATCAATCAATAGCTCTTTAACAATAACATTGAGTCGTGAAGCAAATCAAATTATTTTGTTCAGTATTTTTTTTGATTTGCAATTTTTTTAAGTAGTTATCGTCGTCTAGTACCCATAACACAAGACTTATTGAGCTTACTGTGGGCCTAGGTCGATTTGTGTATGATTGTCCTATAATATTTATTTATGATTATTATTTCCGACTCCAGGACCAGAACTCGAAGCCTATTCCGTTGCAGCGGGGAGTCAGGCAAGGAGATGTTATTTCTTCTAAACTGTTTACCGCTGCACTGGAGGATGTTTTGTTGGCGCGCCGGGCGGTGAGGGACCGCCTGCTCCAGGCGGCGCGCGTGCGCCGCGGTGTCACCACGGAGGGCACCGGCATCCCCGGCCGAACGAGCAGGTACTACGTCAACGAGCGGCTGACTCCTCACAACAGACGTCTCCTGTACAAGGCTCGGGAGCTAAAGCAGCAGTTCGGTTGGCGGTACGTTTGGACCAGAGACGGCAAAATCTTCGCACGACGGCAGGCGGGCACGGACTCGCCTCGACACCGTATACGCACCGAGCTAGACCTAGATCGTGTTTTTGGCTCTCGATAGGTTTGTCCATTCTGTTAACTTCGTACTACTATTGTTAATTGCCATTCGCATCCGTCTATTATTGCCACTATTGCCGCTGACCTCTTTATACACACTCGGGAAACGTACACCACACATAAATAATACACATACACTTAACACTTGTTGTTTTAATCTTAACGCACTATTTACACATATATTTACACTATACTCGATTTATTTTGTACAATGTCACGACGCAACGCACGTATAACATAACTAACCTCAAACTTGCACTGTCGCCGAGCACTTCGTTAGGTTATAATGCAAAACCGGTTCTGTCTAGCTGCCCGCTTATGTTTATCTTTATACGCTATGAAAATGACTCGTAATCAGCTACGGATTAGTTTGTTTAATGCGGGGTCATTAGGCACAAACCATGACAATTTCATAGCAACCAGAATCAGAATCAGAATCAGAATTTTTATTCATAAAACACATTATTTTACATGTCAGTTTTCAATAAAGTATGTCAAGATATAATTTTTATCCTATGATAAGAAAGTATTTACATTAATGAAAAATTTACATTAAAGTATTTACATTTAAAAAATCAGTGACGTAGCCCGCAAATAAATTTTATTATTGTATGAGTGGGTCAATGATATTAGTTGTAAAATTATTTTTAAAGAAATCATCAATGGTGTAGCAAGCCATGTCTAATAAAACTTGTTTTAGTTTGTTCTTAAATAATATGTCAGTTGGTGTGTTTTTTAACTCAGTTGGGAGGAAGTTGTATAATCTAAGTCCAAGTGGCTCGATTGATTTTCGGACCTTAGCTAGCCTTTGCGACGGCATGACCAGGAGGTGCTGGTGGCGCGTGACTCTGCCAGGGGCGTGGTGGTGCGCGCGGGTGGGGTACGAACCAAGGTCCTGTCTGATGTACATCAAGGCCTCCGAGATGAATACGCTAGGTAAGGTGAGTATTCTTAGTTTTCTAAACAGGTTTTGTGCAGGATAATCGTAAGGTTTGTTAGCAATGATTCTAACAACCTGTTTTTGGATTATGAATACCTTGTCACGATCAGCTGGTAGCCCACAGGTCGACACCGTAAATTAGGATGGAGTTAAAGAACCCGTAGTATGCCTTTTTGATGTTTTCAGGTGATAAGGTAGGAGCTAGTCTCGATAGCGCGTAATACGCTGAGCTCAGCTTGCTGCATGTTGCATTAATATGAGGAGACCACGTGAGACCCGCGTCTATCGTAAAACCCAGGTATTTTACTTCATTTACTTGAGGTACTGGTACATTGTTCAATAAAATGTCTAGTTTATCAATTTCTGTATTACGCAGCCGGAAGTGAATTAGATTGGTTTTTTCAATATTAAGGAGCATCCCGTTTGCTTTAAACCATGATGAGATTTTTTCAATAGCTTGATTTAATTTTAATTCCAGGTTTGTTACACTGCTGGCGTTAACTAGAATACACGTGTCACCAGCGAACATTACATATTCAGGGTTTGACCAAGCTGCTGTAATGTCATTTACAAGTAATAAAAACAAGTAATTTCCCATTGTCGACCCCTGGGGCACTGCACAACCTGGTAACGATTCAACACGGGACCTTGAGTTTCGCACGTATGTACATTGCTTTCGGTTACATAGAAAAGATGAAATCGTTTTGAGAAAACTGCCTCCGAAACCGTAGCGCTCCAGCTTTTTTAAAAGTAGTGAATGATCTACCATTTCAAATGCGCGCGACAAGTCGCAAAATATTGCCGCAACATGTCGCTTGCGCGTGATGTGCCCCAAGACGCGCTCAATGACGTCACGCGCTGCATGTACCGTGGAGCGCCCTGGCTGGTAGGCATATTGCTGCCCGTTTAGTAATTTATTAGATGTAAGATGATTTATTATCCTTTCACCCAATAGGCGCTCAAAAACTTTGGAGATAATTGGTATCAAAGAAATAGGCCTGTAAAATTTAGGGAGGTGCATCTCACCTTTACCCTTATATACCGGCTGCACCTTAATAATTTTTAAGGCGTCCGGATAAACACCCGACTCAATACAGTTATTGAATAATTTTAACAATAGGGACACGAGAATCGGTGGTATATACTTAAGAGTGTGAGTGGACATATCATTTATATCTTTCGATTCTTTTATTTTTATTAGTTTTATAGTTTTAACTATCTCATCAATAGTGTAAGGTTTAAACTGGTATTGAAACGACTTACCCAAAAGATATTGTTCTAAGTAGGCAAACGCTTCATTTACACATGGTCTGGCAGTGTTATCAGTAGCTGTTACGTAATATCGATTTAACTGATCGGCGGCGGCAGCGGCGCGCGCGGTCGGGCAGTCTCCAGGTGCCCGGCTCACGAGCACGTCTAGCGCAGTGTTTACCGCGGTTTTGTTTTTACCGGTCTCTAACGCAACGACACGCCACACTCCGCGACATATGTCATCAGTATTAGTTATTATGTTATTCATGTACTCCATCCTCGTACTTTTCAATGCGCATGCATAACGAGTTTCAATGTCTAGTAATTTTGCAAATACATCGGGGGCAGCCGATCCTCGCGATAGATAACACAGCTTTAGTTTGTCGTATTTTATGGCGTAGTTGCCGTACGTTATCATTGACCCACACACTTACATGATTTTTTATAGGGCATTTTTTTAATGGAAAATATATGTCAAAGTAGTGTTTAATTACATTTAATACCGACTCAATCTGTTGATGAGGCAGGGACCACTTAGTCAGTAATTTATTCCAATCATAGTCATTAAGGCTAAGAGTGAAGTTTATTTTGTTAGTTTTAGAAAACGTACGTTTGGTAACAGAAGTATTATTTTCATTTAATTTATCGATTTTACAGACTACGGCTACACTCGAATGGTCTGATAGATTCATATCTGGGTACAATACATTTTTTATTTCAGATTTAGACAAGTTAGTATATATATGATCTATACAAGTCTTAGTTAGATGAGTAATTCTGGTTGGCAATTTAATTAATTGTTTTAAACCAAATTGTTTTAAAATGTTCATCAAGGTCTCAGTATTGGTACCTTTTGAAAGAAAGTCAATATTTATGTCTCCAACAATTATCACTTTATAAACCTGCACTCGATTAGATATGGATCTGTTAGCTATTAATGAAACTTGGCTGAGAGGAGGGGATGAGGGTCGGGCCCCTCTGCTCCCGGGGTACAGGCTTCGCCACACCCCGCGACCACAGGGCTCACGCTCACGAGGTGGGGGAGTTGGGTTCTACATAAAACGGAATATCACTGCACGTAACTTGCCATACCCTGTAGATCCCAAGCACAAGGCGGTCGAACAAATGTGGATACATATGTCAGTTCAAGGGAAAAAAATAGTAATAGGTACAGCATATCGTCCACCTTGGCAAGACGTTGACCTTTTTTTAGACGCCATATATGACACGATTAGCTCAATATCAAGTTATGACCATTTAATACTGTTGGGTGACTTTAATATTAATTTACTTACTGCGACTGACATTAAAACAACAAAGTTTAAATTTTTTTTATCTAGTTTTAATTTAGCACAGAATAGATAGTAACGGAACCTACGCACTTCACAAACACCACCCAGACACTGATTGACGTGATTTGTACCGATTTAAACGCCAAAAAAATTAATATTGAGCATATAGGTTCACTCTTTGGACACTGTATCGTTATGTGTGAGTTCAATATAAGGAGAACTAAACCTAAGCCCTACACCATATTGCATAGGCCAATTAATGACATTAATGTCTCACTTTTTGACACTGATTTGCGTAGTGTGCAATGGGATCTGATGTCTGCGTTATCTAGCGTTAATGATAAGGTGGAAGCATTAAGTAGGCACATAGTCTATATATTTGATTTGCATGCACCCATCAGAACATCCATAGTAAGGGGCCCGTCATATCCTTGGATCACTGAGACTGTGAAATTGATGATGCGTATGCGTGATCAGGCTACCGCAGATTATCATAAAACGGGTTCCGAGAGTAAAAGACTGTATTATAAGGACTTAAAATCTACAGTAAACAGAGCAATATACAATGAAAAGTCGGCTTTCTTTAACCACAACATAAAAAATAAAATAAAACAGCCGAAAACTCTATGGAAAAATCTTAAATCTACCATTCTGCTTAAAAACGACATAGAATTATCCACTACTTTCAGCGACCCCGATACCATAAATAAACATTTTTTGAATTTACCAACGCCATCGCAAGTAACAATTTCTCAGTTAACTTATTTTGAGTTCCACAGGCATAACAAGTCTGTGTTTCATATTAAACCAGTTAGCCCTGACAAATTGCTCAAAATTGTCTCCAATCTTAAATCAAATGCAGAAGGGCATGACTTAATTAATTTAAACATGTTGCTTATGACTTTTCCATATACTATAGATTTACTGACTGATGTGATAAATACATCCATTTTAACCTCTAATTTTCCTGACACTTGGAAAGTGGCTATTGTGCGCCCGCTGCCAAAAATCACTAACCCATCAGAGTTAAACGACCTAAGGCCGATCAGCATATTACCATGCATGTCCAAGGTACTTGAAAAGACTGTATGCACACAATTAAATGACTACCTTGAGAACAATGGTATCTTACCAGATGTACAGTCGGGTTTCAGGAAGGGGCGTAGTACAGTGACAGCCTTGCTTGATGTTATCGATAACATACTTTGCGCACAGGATAAGGGCATGTGCACACTGCTTGTGCTGCTTGATTTTTTCAGGGCATTCGACTGCATAAATATAGACTTGTTGCTGGCAAAGCTAAGTTATTATGGTTTTGATAGTAGTGCACAGTGTTGGTTTCGAAGTTACCTCTATGGGCGGTACCAGTATGTAAAGCTGTGCTCAAGTGATGGATCAGCGAAGGTCTCAGGGACGATGGCTCTTACTAGAGGTGTACCGCAGGGATCAATACTTGGGCCAATCCTGTTTATTTTATACACAGCTGACATCAGAACCCGCATTGAGCACTGCAAATATCATATTTATCACATTTATTCAAATATATATTTCTTGTAAACCTACAGAAGTTGACAGAACTATACAAAAACTTAATATGGACCTTGCAAATATAGCATCTTGGGCTGCAGACAATAGTTTAATGCTTAATCCATGTAAAACAAAATATCTGATCTTTGGCACCAAAAGTCAGCTAAACAACATCGGTCCAGTTAGAAATGTTATGTTGTCAGGTGAACCCATTGAAAGAGTATATGAGGCTCGGAATCTGGGCTTGATTATGGACAGCGAACTTAGGTTTGAGAAGCATGTTGCTGAATCTGTTAGCAACTGTTTCTATAGGCTCAGACTACTCTATAACATACGACCGTTTATTAACGAAACACTGCGCATTCAGTTAGTAGAATCGCTTGTTCTGTCCAAATTAAATTATATGGATTTGGTGTATGGTCCGCGTCTCCTAGCAAAAACAAGGCGACTAATTCAGCGGGTGCAAAATGCGTGCGCCCGTTTTTGCTACAACATTCCTCCAAGGGCCCATGTTACACCATTTTTAAATAAGCACAGCATTTTTAAAATGCAGCACCGTCGCAAGCTTCATCTGGCATGTCTCCTATTTGGTGTGATTAAACACAAATCCCCATCATATCTCTTCGAGAAGTTATCATGGATGTCCACCCGTAGGTCACTTGGGCCACGTAATTGCAGTGCACAGCTGAAGACACCTCGGCATACTTCAGCAGCTTTTCGTGGGAGCTTCCGGTATTTGGCAACCAATTGCTGGAACAACATTCCACCACCTCTCAGGAACCTACAAAGTGTAATATGTTTTAAAGCCAAACTTAAAATATTCACACTTACACACCAGCGGCAACAGGAGGCATTAAGGCATGACACGAGTTGCTTTTGACATATTGTGTATATTAATAGCTAAGTTCTATGAATAGGCAAGTCAATAATAATATTCACCTGTTTTTATTTCCTTTCCTCACTGTGTATCCAATGTATAAAATTGTTTTTTTTTTTCATGTAACCTATATTTCATTCTTTTCTGCTGTAACGAGTATGTATCACTGCTGCGCGTGAAGTAGTATTTTATGTAATTAATTTCTTTGTTTTTTCCTCCTTGTACTGTATAAACGTGTAACAATGAAAAGCCAAGCATATTCCATAGTCAGTTGTTGTAGAAACTCTCACTTAGGCAAAGCTGACGTATAATTTTATGTAACTGTGTAAGCTTAAACCACCTAGGTAGTGTTCTTTATTTATATTGTATGATTTATTCTTAATATTTTAATGTTTATTCCACATATTTTGCCCTTATATTAACGTTGTAAAATTATTTTTTTCCAATAATGTATCTTTATGTATCTGGCTGTACGGCATGGCCTCTTGCGTCAATGTCAAACGTTATCGTATTCGCAGACTAGATGGAGCTAGTCGCTGTCTACGCTCAGCAAAGTGGCTGCGTTCAACTTTATAGTAAGGCCGTGTCGTACGGCTGCGATCGTGGCCCACAAATGGTCCCGCCGGAAGATCAGCGCTGGCTTTCGGGTCAGCATAAAGCTGAGGCGGGTCCATTTCGTGGTAAACTTTGTATTATGTTCTAGATTTCTATTGTTTTTTATATATATTTTTTTTAATACTTTTATATGCAATTTTTATCACGAATAAAACGATTGATTTGATTTGATTTGATTTGTTTTCAAGACTCTGGACTGGAGAAGGCTAGGCATCAACATAAACGGCGAGTACATCACTCACCTTCGGTTTGCTGACGACATAGTAGTCTTGGCTGAGACCATGGAGGATTTGAGTACGATGCTCGATGACCTCAGTAAAGCCTCCGAGCGAGTTGGTCTAAAGATGAACATGGATAAGACGAAGATCATGTCAAATACCCATGTAGCACTAACTCCCGTTACAATCGGAGACTTTACACTCGAAGTTGTGGACGATTATATATACTTAGGACATACTGTCCAGTTAGGTAGATCCAACTTCGAGAAAGAGGTCAATCGACGAATCCGACTCGGTTGGGCAGCGTTCGGGAAGCTACGGCCACATCTTTTTGTCCATTATTCCGCAGTGTCTCAAGACGAAAGTCTTTGACCGGTGTGTGTTGCCAGTGATGACATATGGTACTGAAACGTGGTCGCTTACAATGGGCCTCATAAGAAAGCTCAAAGTCACCCAAAGGGCAATGGAGAGGGCTACGGTGGAGTCTCTCTGCGTGATCGCATCAGAAATGAGGCCATCCGCAGCAGAACTAAAGTAACCGATATAGCCCTCCGGATCGCTAAACTAAAGTGGCAGTGGGCGGGGCACATTGCTCGTAGAACCGATGGCCGTTGGGTCGGAAAGGTTCTCGAGTGGCGACCACGAACCGGAAGGCGCAGCGTGGGTAGACCCCCCGCAAGGTAGACTGATGACCTGGTGAAGGTCGCGGGAGTCCGCTGGATGCGGGTGGCGCAGGACCGGTCATTGTGGCACTCTTTGGGGGAGCCCTATGTCCAGCAGTGGACGTCTTTCGGCTGATATGATGATGATAATGATGATTATTATTTATTATTTATTTAGTTACACTACTATATATAAACTGAAAATAGATGTCATATACTTCAGAAAAAGTGACCAAACCCTCCGGTGTCCGAGGCCAGATTTGAACTGGCGTCTTCAGCTTTCGCGGCTGAAGCCAGTTCAAACCCTAATGTTATTTTCAATAACATTGAGGTTAGTTTGAAAATAAAATTAGTAAATATTTACAGAAATAATCGTCCCGAAAGAAAATGGTTTTGATATACAGAATGACTTCTGGGTCGTGGTCTAGACTTTTTCAGTCTCTGACAAAGTCATTGTCAAGATTATTTGATAACTTCACCTTAGCCGTGCATGCTGCTGACAGCTCAATATTTAAAGGTTATTTCTTCAATAGTTTTAAATATTTGCATGATATAAACAAAGACACTGTTTAATATTCTCCTCAGATTATAATCAATGCGGTACCTAATACCGTCAAACTAAACTATCTAAGCCTGTCTAAATTGCTCGAATGCTGGTCTTGCCTCTATTATAATGCTAACTCCACACCAAAGTTCAATTAGTTCTCACAATTATGTCAGCAGAGTAATGTTATTTCGATAGCTTACCGACGAGGAACTGAAATGAAAGTTGGCTTAAAGCAGTCTATCTGCGTTTTCTTCATGCAGATATTCTTATAATTTAGAAAGATGGAAGTATTCCCAGCACGCACACTTGGAGCTTGCAGCTTGCATCTTACTATCCAAAATCTCTACCAACTAAGTTATGAAAAATATGAAAGATCATACATTTTCAACTGTTCGATTACCGTTATCGATTACACGATTATCATATTTGCTTCCTTACTAGGTACAACGTACAGTCTGCAGTAAAAGTAGCTAAGCAGCCCAGCTGAGCTTAACACGACTTTATTTAGAGCGCATGAAGGTCATTTTGAACTCCTGAGCTGCTTAGCTACTTTTTCTGCTGACTGTACAACACTTCTTAATACTCGTAGCTAGCCTAAGCTAGGGCTAGACAATGGAGAACATGCGTGAAAAATATTTAATTGAATTTGTTCAATAAACACGTTCAACAACACCAAATTACTATAAGTAAAAAAGTGGAAATCCGTAATAATTTTTAACAGTTTTTTAAAGATATTGCGGTCTAAAAACGTAAAATTTTAGGATTCTTTTTTTATAATTCAAATGTATTTTCGAAACTTCAGTTCGACTACTTATGTTCTAACAAGAAAAAAATGTATGACAACTATATCTAAACGCATAAAATTACAAAAATCTTCCAAAAACTTGTTCCTTCCAAACAACTTTCTGCATCTTTGAGCTCGGTGACGTCACAAACCTCACACTTTTCGTATGGGGCGTTTTGACGCGCGGCGCAGACACCTAACGTATTTTCATATTTTTGACGGTTCAGGGCTATCGTAGATAGTAGGTTTATTAGAGACATTTGAATCTACAGGGAAATAGAATCGAATGACGTCTTCCAAAAAAATCATGCATATTCTTAATTCCCGCCACACATTGACGGATGTATCCTTCGGACATGCAGACAGATCTCGCGGACAAATGCGTACGTATATGGCTAGCTATTGGCATCGAGTGCTCTCTCAATTTTGGTATGAAATGAAGCTTACGAAGGGATTAAAAATTAAAGCTAAATTATATTTTTGAAGATCACGTGCTAAACTACGTTGTGATGCATGAAACTATTTTTTTCTAAAAATGAGGGTTTCCGAGATCGAGATTTTCCCTAGATGGAAGCACCGTGGCGAGAGGTCTAGCTGTCATGATCCACCAATCATGTTTAATCATTTTTAGGGTTCCGTACCTTGAAAGGAAAAAACGGAACCCTTATAGGATCACTTTGTTGTCCGTCTGTCTGTCTGTGTGTCAAGACCATTTTTCTCAGGAACGCGTGGAGGTATCAAGCTGAAATTTATATAAAATATTCGGGTCTATTGTCCCTTTGAGCTGTAAAAAAATCATACTTCTAAGCCAATGCAATCAAAAGATACAGCCGTTTATGCCGCAAATTTCCGCAAATTTTCTAAACTCGCAAGGGAATCAAAACCTACAGGGTACTTCCCGTGAACTCAGAATCTTGAAATTTGGTACGAAGCAACGTCTTATAGCACAGGTTTTTTATAGCACAGGTACAGGAAAAATTGCGAAAACCGTACATTTTTAGTTACATCATATAATAAAATATTTTTAATAATTTTAAAGTTACTACCCCTATACAAGTTTGTACGGAACCCTCAGTGCGCGAGTCCGACTCGCACTTGGCCGGTTTTTTTTTATTGATAGACTTTGACAGCTGCTGTCAAAAAGAACTCTCGCCATGTAGTGAAAATCTCGATCGCGGAAACACTAAAGCAAATCACCCGTGATATCCGTGATAAGTGTGATAACGTATTTTTTTATTTGAGATAGTAGATTGTTAACCAAGGGTTGAAAGTGACCCATTTCACCTGAGATATTTCTGGCACTCGAACGAAGTGAGAGCGCCAATAGTTCGAGGGTGATATGGGTAATTTCACCCGAGTTAAACACTCTGCTTTTCATTTCGACTGTGAGGAAAGTACAATACCACACGCACATTCTATAAAACAGGTATATAAAGAATAATCTATAAAAATGTCAAGTAAAATTTGAACAATTTGAAAAAGACTAATTCAATGTTTTGCCGGTGGTCGGGGAGCAGGGCATCCGGGTGGGCACCGGCTCAATCCACAATTAACACAGCTAATTACTTTCCACCCTAGGGATGGAAAAGCAATTTTCCACCCGGCTATCTACCCAGGAAAATAAAACTTTCCGAACAGGAGAGATGAAATAGTACATTACTTACCAAGGACTGTAAAAGAAAGAAAGCCCGAAATCGCAGGTATTTGGGACCCGAGCCGCAGGCGAGGGTTGTAAATATGCGATAGAGGGCTTTCTTTTTTACTGCCCGTGGTGAGTACACAATTTTACGTCTCCACCTGGCCGTAATGCGAGTTTTACCGTACGCGTAGCGTGCGGTAATACTCACATTATGGCCAGGTGTGACGTAAACGTATTTTATTGGTTCACCTGCAACGTCAACTCGCGTATACTAAGCTAGTGTTGTAATTACACTTGAAATATACGTCCTAGATAATGCCTGCATTTACACGTAGACCATTGTTCTACGGAGTACGCGATATTATGCATGCATGTCGCTGGTGTACGATTAAAATAGTGAATATTTCATTCATGAAAAACGCGATTTTAAGTAATAAATTTCCCTTTTATCCCTTTAGGCGTCAACACGGTTAATACTCCTATAGATTAAAGAGTCGGTAACACGCATGTGACAACTTTGGAGTTTTAGGCGTATATAGGCTACGGTGCTGGCCTTATAATGTTTTGCTACCGTCGTGGTATAAAAACAATTTTAACATCGTCGACTGTGAGTAGTTTTCTCAAGACTCTCTTCAACATGCATGTGTTCTAAACAAAGAAATTAATCACGATGTGACGATTCTGCAGTTGCTCTACTTATACATACATTACGGTAACCGTTTACGCCTACTTAGGCTACGAAACTTACGCTCGACGCTCGTCCAATGTATCGCGTATAAACGTACGGCCTCAGTGGCGAGTGTTCGGCGGCCCTTTCGACGCCGCGAACAGCTTTACGTCGAGCTTCCAAGGAATTTGAGTGGCGTTCACTCAGATCACTCGCGTACGTTTTTATTTGTTTACTATCAACGCGTCGCCGGTCGCGCTTTCGATCGTTGCAGCTAGAGTGGCCCTAAGCACACAGTAAGTAATAGTATTTCATACAGAATGGCCACTCTACGTCCCGCCCCGATTGGAATGACCTCACCCCGTGGCAGCCGATTGGTAGGAAACTAGTACGTTATCAGTCAGGTTGAAGGTAAGAAATCACGCACACAAGTTTTTTATAGTATGGCGTGTCCGCTGTGTCATACCGGATAGGTACATATTAGTGATAAGTAAAGATTACATTGATAACATTAATTACGTGTAACATATTTGATTTACTAAGAAATTCGTTAACTCAATGTCTTGTATAATCCCTCTGGATTACCGGCTAAAACCCTGCTACTGTAGCTCAATTCCACAAGTAGGTCACCTGAATGCCAAGCGAGCTTCAAGGTGTGTTCCGACTGCTTTAAGAGTCAAACGCTTAGATATACTTTGGTAACTAATGATAGTAATGATCTAAAGGCTATTATACCTAATAGAATACAAATAATTGTATTAAAATGTAAATAAATTGCATAATTATGTACATAACTAATTTTAAACAAAAAAGAACCGACTTCACTTAGCATTCACCTTCCCAAAAGCAACTGCTCGAGCTGCTGTAAAAAATACTCTAATCACTATAGGTGTGCCTATAATAGTTGAAGAGTTCCCTCGATTTCTCCAGGATCCCATCATCAGATCCTGACCTGGTTACTATAGGACCAACTGTGAAGTATACTCTTTCAAACAAAAAAAGAATTTTCCAAATCAGTCCAGCCGAATAATCGGTGAACATACATAAAAAAAAATCAAAACAAACAAAGATCCCGACGAATTGATAACCTCCTCCTTCGAAATCTTGAAGTCGGTTGATAAAGGCACTATTGGTTCATACGACCTGTAACTATACTGTTGCCAATAAAATTTTCATTTTCATATTCGTTTTCATCCATAAATAATCCAAAACCTAACCTAACCCAAATTAGATAGAGAACTTCTAAAACCTTCGAATTTTGAAATGAATGAATGAAATCATAAAAGTACCTTCACCGAAAAGCTTCCTGGACATTTTCAAAAAAACGACTGCTAAACCATATTCTGTCCTATAACCGGAGGTATACTTGGATAAACTAAACGCAGTTGGATTAAATGGTTCTTAGTTATCTATATTTTTCACTAAAAAGCGACTCATCATCATCATCATCATAATTTTAAGAGCCTGGCTCTTGTCGGTGGAGTAATCGCCATTCCTTTCTGTTCTCCGCTAATTCTTTTAGCTCTTGATACGTCATGACGTTGGCTTTTTCTTTGGCCTGATCTAGAAACGCACGTCTTGGTCTTCCTCGGTCTCTTCGTTTCGGTATTCTCCCTTCAATAATAGCTTTTATGTAATCGTCATGACGTATCAGGTGCCCCAACATATTTCCTCTTCTGTTTTCAATCGTTTTAAGCAGGCATCTGTTCTCTCCTACCAAATTCAGTACTTCTTCGTTCGTTCTTCTCTCTCTCCAGCTTATTCCTTCCATTCTTCTCCATATCCACATTTCAAATGCGCCTAATCTTTCCCTATCACGCTGGGTTAATGTCCATGTCTCGCAGCCGTATAACGCTATACTCCAGACGTAGGTCTTTATAAATCGTTTTCTGATGTTACGTGATATCTTTGCTTTAAATATGTGTTTTTTGGAGTTAAAAGCTTTTTTGGCCATAGCTATACGTGTGATGATATCCTTAGTACATCTGGAGTCGCTAGTTATGATGCTACCTAAGTATTTAAATTTATTTACTTGTTCTATGGCAGTATTTCTAATTTGTATGGGAGCTATTTTGGGTATGCGTTTGGATGCAATCAAAGTTTTTGTTTTGTTTGTATTAATTTTAAGTCCAAATTCTGTGAATACATTATCCATTTCCATTAAAAGCTGTTCTAGTTGTATGGAATTTTCTGCTATTGCTGCTATGTCATCTGCAAATCTGACGAAATAAAATAACTTCCCGTTAATTGTAACGCCTCCCTTTCCAGAATCTACAATTTTTGCGATGGCAGTTTCAATGAAAATATTAAAAATGATTGGCGAGAGTGGGCAACCCTGCCTTACACCTTGTCTTATTTTTGCCTTTCCTTTTTCCTGTCCTATTTCCACTATAGTTTCCTGTTCCTTATATAATGCATGTATAATTTGTCTGTCTCTATAATCTATACCTATTGTTTTCATGATGTTTGCCATTTTTAACCAGTCTATTTTGTCGAAAGCTTTCTCTAAATCGATGAACGCTATGTGGGTGTCGAGGTCAACGTCCATTCTTCTGTCTATAATAAGCCGTAGAGCAAGAACAGCCTCCCTGGTACCTTTATTCTGTCTGAACCCATATTGATCTGGCCCTAGATAACTTTCGGCTATCGGTCTTATTCTATTTTGTACTATTTTCAATAGTATTTTAGAGGCTTGAGATATAAGGCTTAAGGTCCTATGCTCTTCGCATTTCAGTGTATTTAGTTTCTTAGGTAATGTAATTGTTCTACTTATTTTAAAATTTTTCGGAACATCTCCAGTGCTGTACATATCCTTAACTATTGTAAATATTTCGTCTTTCATGGAATCACATTCTAATTTGTTTATAAGTTCAATGTATATTTGATCATCTCCTGCTGCTTTACCATTATGAATACTATTTACTGCTGTATCAAATTCTTCTCTAATAATTACTGGACCTAATCTATCTGCATCTACTTCTGTTACTGGTTCTAAATCATTCTCTGTTAAGCCATTACCCTCGTATAGTTTTTCTATATATTGCGTCCAACGCTTCAAAATATCCTCATTGTTTATTAAAATTTTACCGTCTTCATCCATTATCGTAGCACTTTTTGTCTTATGATGCATTCCTAGGTCTCTAACTATCCTGTAGGCTTTGTCTACTTTACCTCTCTTTATACAATTTTCTATACTTTCACATGCCTCTTCGACGTCTGTAGCTCTTGCCTTTCTGCACTTTAACGTAATTTTATTCGTAAGATATTTATATTGTTTTATACTTTCGTCTTCTCTTCTATTTCTGAGTTTCCTTCTTTCAATCATCAAATCCATTATTTCTGTAGTCAACCATTTCTTCCTCGGTTTAATTTTTTCTTTACCCAATGTTTCTTCAGCACTAATCTTAATTATATCCCTTAAGTTATTCCATCTCTTTTCTATACTTATACTATCTATATCATCTTTTACATCTTTCCTATATTGTTCTAATTTAAATCCTACCTTATTGCTATATAGCACTCTATAATTTCTATCTGTTTTCTTAAGCTTACTGAGATCAATTTTCTTTGGTCTATTATTTCTTTTTGTGGTTTTACTTGTGAAGTTGAACATGCTAATTAGAAGATTGTGATCTGTGTTGACGTCTGCGCCGGGCAGTGTTTTACATGAACTGATTTGTTGGTAATGTTTCTGTTTAGTCATAATGAAATCTAATTGATATCTGCCAATGTCCCCTGGCATTTTCCAAGTATAAAGCCGTCGTTTAGGTTGTGTAAAAGTTGTGTTTGCTATAAACAAATTGTTTTCTTGGCAGAACTGCGCTAGTCTATTTCCTCTGTTATTTCTTTTTCCTAGACCAAATTTACCAACTATATTGTCCTCCGATCCTTCTCCTACGACCGCATTGAAATCTCCCATCACAATTAATATATCTTTTTCTTTAACTGCATCTAGTATTGTGTCAATATGGTTATACATCTCTTCTATGTCATCATCAGAATAACTACTGGTCGGCATATATACTCGAACGATTATTATATTATCCGGACTATTGGTTAGTTTTATTGCCGTTATTCTATCGCTATAATGTACTGTATTTTCTACTTTCATACCCCATTTTTTGTTTAAGACTATAGCTGTACCGTTGACTCCTTGCTGATCTCCCGTATATATTACCCTAAAATCTTCATTCTTCGCCGCTTCCTTCCCATCTTACCTCACTTAGTCCTAGTATATCTATATTCAGTCTACTCATCTCTGATTTTAATTCTTCTAGCTTGCCTGGCGAGAGCATAGTTCTCACATTCCAGGTTCCAATTTTGCAAGGATTTCGCATGCTGACGACCGAGCCAGCCTTACTCCTGGCCCTGCCGGACTCAGACCGCCACGGAATGTTACGTCGTGGAAGCCCGTTGTCAAGAACGTTATTTATTACTTGTGACATACCCATTACTCCATATCGGGAATTCATTTATGTGGTGGTTTCCCCACTTGCCTTCCACATCGCAGTGTAATGGCCGGTTTGACCCGCCCACTACTATTTGATCAAAAGCCCTATCGGAACCCGCTTCCTCGGCCTCTTGTCAATACTGATATAGCTGAAAGCTAAAAAGCGACTACTTATTAAATATCAGATTATACTTCTAACAATTGTCCTAGAAACTCTGTGGTACGAGTCGGAGTTTAAAACCGCTACCTTCTGATTGGAATTCGCACGCCTTACAACTAGACTACCAACGCTTTTTACTATAAATCACTTACAAATAATGTTTTACCTGAAGCCTGAATTCACCTGCATTCTGTAAGTCATTGCAATACTATCTGCGAGCCGTCTAAATAGATTGAACGTTGCATAAAAAGATTGCTCGTTCAACTATTTGTATCACAGTCTCCGGTATATTTATTGTCGCTTATTTTATGCAGTTACATAAGTTCTAAGGTCCGTTAACTAGGTTTACAGCCAGAAATAATATTCACATTCTAATACCCTATAGTTGACACCCTACTTTCACTTTAATTGCTAATGACTTAAGTTTAAAGATGAAAATTAAGTTACAAAGGGACGTCCTTTCGAGACGCAGGGTAGCAGTGAACGTCTTGGGAATAGTTTTTTGTTTTTTGCTCATTTTAGTAGTTCAGTGTTTATTATTGATAGCTTATTGTACGGTGTTTCATGAACAAGTGTGCAGCTAATGAAGAATTAGTTTCGAAACGCGTTTAACCACTCTTTAGTTAGACGGACGGTTGTCCTGGCATGGTCAAAACGTGTTGTTTGTAAGGAACAGCTATCACCTTACAAAGAGCAATACCTCTTCCAAACAGCATCGTCATTGGCAAAATTCTCATTGCTGTGCACAAATGTAAACCCATTTTATAAAAATAAATAAAAAGTGACAAAGACATAAACTAAGAATTATAATAGCGAAATATAAATATTAATAAAATAATATAAAACACTAACTTTTTGCGTCGGAGCGGGTAATAAATGTGAGTTTAACAGAAATCTATACATATAATAAAGCTGAAGAGGGTCGAAAGTCCTGTACATGGAAGATAATCGAAAAAAAGTTGTCTGGGGATACTTAGAATCGATAATAGAACACGTTCCAACAATTTTTAGAATTTTTGTCAGTTTATCTGTTTGTCTGTTTATCTGTTTATCTGTTTGTCTGTTTATTTGACCGCGCATCACGTGAAAACGGCTGAACGGATTTTGATGAAATTTTGTATAGATATAGTTCGATTCCTGGGAAAGGATAATATATAGTTTTAATCCCGAAAATCAACCCTGGTGGGGGTGAAAATGGGGTTGAAAGTTTGTATGGAGAATTTTTAACCGCTGAAACGATTTAGATAGAAATGAGTATAGAGATAATTTGAGTCTCGAGAAACGTCATAGGATAGTTTTCAAACCCTTGTGGGGGTGAAAAGGGGGTTGGAAGGTGGTATGAGGATTTTTTTACCGCTGAACTGATTTAGATGAAAATTGGTATAGAGATGGTGTGGGTATGGGACAAAGGATAGTTTCTTCTTCAAACCCCCCCCCCCATCTTACTTTAGAACCGTAGGTCCAAAAAATTTGAAAAAGTTTGTATTGAAATAATTTGTAAGGTCAAGGTGTTCATATTTATAACATGTTACCCGTCGATGTTTTAAATTTACCTTTACCCGCTCTTAAGAAATATTTGAAAATGTCATGAATGTCAAATATTTGAAAATGTCATGAATGTTTTCATTGTTATCTCGGAAATCACCCCGGACCCAATTAAGGATTACTAATTCCAATTCTAGAAAATCCCCAGCCAGGTTATAGTAAAGTAAAAATAGTCGTAGTCTATAAAAAATCAACGTCTAAATGGGGGGGGGTAGCCACTACACTCGATTGAGTTAAATTTGCATGGGTCATGGACCCCCCCCCCCCCCCTCCAAGTGCACCTCAAATAGAAAAAAATCATTTGTGCATTTGTGACCCCCCCCCCCCCAATTTCAACAGCGCCTGTTCTTACCTTTCATGCTTTGACTGATTTGACGGGAGGATCGATTTGGATGATATTTGCCGTGGACATGAACGTATAAATACAAAAGTGGTCCTGTACCGTCCGATATACACCTACTACTCTCTATGTCGTTTAAATCATGCCAAAAAAAATATAATAAAAAAAAGTATTCATTTATGAGTGTAGTTTCATTTAGTGGTAATTGTAAAATATTTTATTAGGACTACTGTCCTCTAGCGTATCCATCTGTCAACTTTACTTCAAGTTCCGCCTCCAGGGTAGCGGGAGAGAAATTAGGGGGTGAATTAGCCGCTTACTGACACAGACCGAATTCCACGCGGGCGGAGCCGCGGGCACAGCTAGTATTTTATAATAATATCAATATGACTTGTGAGACAGGTACTTTAAAAATTACTGCCAAGATTATGTGTATCAACATTAAAATATCTGCCATGACAACAAACCAAATACTCTAAACATTGTACTGCGAAGGCGATGCCAGGATGGCATAAGCCAGGTCATGCGAAATGTCCCCTTGTTGAATATACTCATAACCATTCCCAAAACTTTCCATTCCAAAATTGCTAAAGTTACATAATAAACAGGCAACAAAATGGCGGCAAAATCTCCATCATTAACAACCAGTCCTTTAAATTCAAGTTTAATTAAAAATAATTTCCCTTCAACGCGTAATGAATGTTTGGGACGGGGAAGTATCCATTTAAGCCTAACTAGCGGTCCGCTTGAGATGCATGGTTCTACGTTCTCGTTGGTTTAGACATAGGGAGAATTTAACATGACCATTGTATGTACGTTTCATATCGTCAACTGGGTTGGCTGGTACTTCAATGCTTATATTGGTGGAATTACAATGGGTCCTTCACAAACTACAAGTGGTCGAAACGAAGATATCGGAGAGCGAATATGAGGTTACTAAGCGACCAAAATTGTTTTCATGAGAACGAACCAGTGTATTGGTCCCAAAAGGCTGGTAACCGGAGTTATTACAGGTCGATAAAATATTTTCGACTGTGAATTTTTTGTGAGTTAGGAGGGTATGAAAATGCCAAAAGAACAACAAACTCCAGAGAAGCCTGACAGTTGCTATTGTTGTTCGGTCGACATATCATCCGCAGCGCAGTGCCAGTTAAAGATATGTTTATGCCCCAAGCTAGGAGTTTCCGCCACACGCTCCGAAAGGACCCCGATCACATCCCGAGGCAACCCCTAGACTGGAATCCCTAAGGAGAGAGGAAACGTGGCCGCCCTAAGCAATGCAGCCCTGGCGGCGGACGATCATTGCAGAGGCGGCGACCGTTGGCAAGACGTGGAGCGAAATAAAGCGCGAAGCTCAAGACCGAACGGGAAGGCGGAGCACTGTGGATGCCCACTACCCCCTCTAGGGGACATAGGATCATAAGTTAAGTAAGTCAAGCCAGGGGTTCCTTTTTTGCCGGTGCAAGATCTCAGTTTCGATATTCCTCCAGTAGGATCTACGTGGTATCCTGACCCTGATGACATTTTGGTTGATTCATCCTGTATCTTCTGTGTTCTAGGTTAATCTGGATTCGATCACTCGTCACCACATATAGTATATTATCCAACTCACTCTCGCTTTCTAGGCGAGTGGAATAAGACCCCTGGTCTTAGTAAAACCTAGGAGTGTTGGAAGTTTTAAATGTGCCTTTTTAATTACTGAGTAACTTGGATATCTTGGTTTAATTTGGCTAACTCTTTAGCGCAACGTACTAAATGGCAACTGGGAAACGAATATAACATGAACTACATAAGTAAAACCGAAGAACAGGAATGCGATTTGCTTTAAAACACTTAATTATCATCATATCTACACTGAATTTGTGTCATGTGTCGCATATTATTTGTACTCAAAGACAATGATAACGAGTCACTTCGATTGATAGATCTAAGATGGCGCTTGCCGCTTAAAGATAAATGAAGTACACAAAAGAGTAACCAAACTTATTATTATATGAATATTGAACGAGTGCGAAAGTGATAGACGATCTTTTTGAAAGGGTGGCAACGTTTGAATTTGGGTATCTTGTTTACTCACGACGGTCATATTTTAGCGTGGAAAATAAAAAAACAAATCGTGAATAATATATCTTGGGATGAATAAGGAGAAACATGGTGTCGAATTGTGTTCCAGGTTGGACTATTACTCATAAGAAAAACCCAGATAGTTACTTATTTCACAGGTTAACTTTATTAAATTTAAACTTTCGTGAGACATAGGTACTATCACTATAAAATATAACGGTTACACTCACGTCAGTTTAGTCTCGAGTCGGCAACGCGTCGTGCAACAGCGCGCAACGGGCCGGTTCGAAATAGCACTCTTAGTGCTTGAAGATGGAGACCTAAGCTCTCCGAAACATGTCGCGCGAAGTGACTAAAGTGACGTGAGTGTAACCGTTATATTTTATAGGTAACTTTATTCCGATCAATGTCTTTGAAATAATATTTTATCAAATTAGCAAAAAAAATCGTGTAAATATGTGCTAGATACATCAATTTAGTGCAAAGAGTAGTATAATTAATTATACTTAATTGACAGTTTAGTGTAAGTGTAGTGTAATTCCGAATAAATAAAACTTACGGATGATTCCGAAAATGGACTCTTAGTATGATGGAATATAAGTGATATTTGAGTGATTGTTGTAATTTATGGAACTAGCCGAATTATCACCTAATAGTCTTAATACACTATGATTATACAGGGTGTTTGGTAACCGGATGCAAAGCCGAAAGTAGGAGATAGTCTAGGTCATGTAGAACATTTTTAGCCATACTTGTCTTAGACAAATGTTATTAGTTTTTTTTTAATTTAAATTTTAAGATTTGTCGGAGAAAACTGCAAAACTTCAGACTAAATCGATAATTAGTACTTTTTTTACTGCAGGTAGATTTTTTTTTGTTTTATTTCGTATTGTGCAATGTCTATCAAACACTAGAAAAGTGATTTCAAACATCTGTGTCTAAAGAAAACAAGTTGACAGCGATTTAAAATTTTAGTTACATGAAAATGTAAACGATTTAAGTGATTTCAAAGTACGATAAAAAAAAAACTAAAATAGCCACGAATTTTCAAACCATTTTAAAAACATGCTTGGCTTTTACCCTTTTATTTAAGCTATCAAACACGACTGTAGCTACTGTATCCTTGAAAATAAGCCACCTAAACCAACTGGGTAGCTAAAATGTTTCACTCTACTTGTGATACTTGTGGTAGTTGTGGTGACGAATCTCATTATGATTTTACAATAAAACATTGGTTCTGAATACTAAGTTGGCGTTGACTTGACATTTGACTTGTTTTAAAAGGGTTAAGTGTACTGGACAAAACTACCACATGCAATTTTAACAAACAAAGGCTTGCGGCGGTGAGAGACAAAAGGGACTGATAGCGGCAGGCGGCGGGCGATAAGACAATCATGTCTCAAGCCATTTTATCTTTGAAAATAGGCTACTTGTACTAATAAGAGGGAATGTTTAGGGTAAATTAAAACAAAAGCATAAAAGATAAGTTATTTATTTTTACGATCAACACATTAAAATTACACATCATCGCTCGTTTTCAAAATGTGACCCGCCGTTTCGAATACAAGCACGAGCCCGTCTTCTTACTTCTGTGGTGGTTGTTCCGAATATCATTTCTTCCCTCATCCTTTCGAACGCCGCTTCTATCCTCTCCCTCAGCTCTTCTACGGTATTAATGACCTCTTGTGTGTAGACTAGCTCCTTAGCTCGGCCCCAAACGAAAAAATCCAATGGTGTCAAATCAGGTGACCGAGCGGGCCAAGGGATTCGTCCGCCTCTGCCGATCCAACCGTCCGGGAAACAGTTATCCAGATGCTCCCTTACAGCCAGAGAGTAATGGGCGGGACAACCGTCGTGTTGAAATGTCACTGCACCGGGCAGCTGGTCTTCGTCAATAAGCCTGGGCAAATCGTTTTGTAAAAATTCCAAATAATTTGCCCCATTTAAATTATTTGGCAAAAAATGTGGCCCAATAAGGACTCTGCCGATGATTCCAGCCCACACATTGACGGAAAACTTTCTTTGGAAGGACACTTGCTTTTTCCAATGTGGATTGTTGTTTTTGTCAGCCCATTGGTGTAGGTTATGGAAATTTGTGATCCCCTCCCGGGAAAATTTCGATTCATCGGTCCAAAGAATGCTTCGCAAAAAACGTCGGTCTTCGATATCCGCATTGAGTAAAAATCGGCAGAAGTCCACTCGGCGTGCAGGATCTCCTTCGTCCAAACCTTGAACTCCGATGCCGCGAAAAGGATATTTTCCCTCACGATTCATTGTGGCCCATACTTTCCATGTGGACAAGTTCAGATTACGAGCTACCACTCTGATGCTCGTATTCGGATCCTCTGCAAATGCCTGTAGAACGTCTTCCTCCACTTCAGGGCGATTACGTCCTGGATTCCCTCCATGTTGCACAGCAATACCATTCTCACGTAGCCTTCGGAATGAATTGTAAAACACTCTCACATTAGGCAATCTCCGGTTTGGAAAACGCTCTTGGTACATCCGTCGGGCCATCGCTCCATTACTGTCAGCTTTGCAGTACATGTAGATAATGTCGGCGTATTCTTCGTTCGTAAACTCCATGTTTACAATGAAGAAGTCGTAATTACACGTGAAGGAGCGCCTACGGCAGCTACAACTTGACACGGTAAATTGAGATGAGAGCGGGAAATTAAACCACAATGAACGTCTAATCGCAACTGAAGTTGTAACTAGACTAAATTACTAGTTTTTGCACAAATACTCATGTAGCTAATCAGTTTATCTTTGTCAATAAAGCACAAAACCGATCATCTTTGTTTAACGCCGCTCACCGCCTGCCGCTATCAGTCTCTTTTGTCTCTCACCGCCGCAAGCCTTTGTTTGTTAAAATTGCATGTGGTAGTTTTGTCCAGTACACTTAACCCTTTTAAAACAAGTCAAATGTCAAGTCAATGCCAACTTAGTATTCAGAACCAATGTTTTATTGTAAAATCATAATGAGATTCGTCACCACAACTACCACAAGTATCACAAGTAGAGTGAAACATTTTAGCTACCCAGTTGGTTTAGGTGGCTTATTTTCAAGGATACAGTAGCTACAGTCGTGTTTGATAGCTTAAATAAAAGGGTAAAAGCCAAGCATGTTTTTAAAATGGTTTGAAAATTCGTGGCTATTTTAGTTTTTTTTTATCGTACTTTGAAATCACTTAAATCGTTTACATTTTCATGTAACTAAAATTTTAAATCGCTGTCAACTTGTTTTCTTTAGACACAGATGTTTGAAATCACTTTTCTAGTGTTTGATAGACATTGCACAATACGAAATAAAACAAAAAAAAATCTACCTGCAGTAAAAAAAGTTCTAATTATCGATTTAGTCTGAAGTTTTGCAGTTTTCTCCGACAAATCTTAAAATTTAAATTAAAAAAAAAACTAATAACATTTGTCTAAGACAAGTATGGCTAAAAATGTTCTACATGACCTAGACTATCTCCTACTTTCGGCTTTGCATCCGGTTACCAAACACCCTGTATTATTCGGTGAGGCTTTCCTTATCAACCGGTACTTTAAAATGGCGACTACAGGCATCTTTCGATTTGGAAAGTTACACGTGCCCCTGGTACGCCTTAGGTACCTACTGTAAATTCTTTATAAAAAATTGAAACATGTTCACCGTTTTCATTTTCCTTGTATGTCACGTATGTCGCTTAATATTCTAGTCCATGCTTGCTATTACCCTATCGGCCGCGTGTCATGAGATAACGGAGGAGTGACAAATGTACTTCACCGTGTAGCGATATACGGTTACTAGGACAACTTTACCTGTCCAGTGCATAATTGCATATAAATTCTATGACAGCATGTGCACTGTATAATGCATGTCTAAAAGCTGATGCATGTGTAAAGTAAGATAAATTATTTGTTGCATATTTTTAAAGTGGGGCATTCCACTCATACAATAATTTGTTTTTAAATCAAATACAAACATTGAAGAAATAATCAACCCAGCAGGACTTGAACCTGCATCAATATGCTTTGCCGGGGCTCGATCGCTTTACCAATTAAGCTATGGGTCAAGTTACTAAGTTGACGAAATTTTCAATGCCTTCAAACATCTTATTGCATTTATTTTGATCTACATCGGCTTTACAGCAACCGTAAGCAACATTCCTTCCTGCTGACACTATCGCAAGTGTCACAACGAAAACATAGATGGCGCTGCTTTCAACTCATAATTATTTTTTGCATGTTTTTAAAGTGGGACATTCCAATCATACAATAATTTGTTATTAAGTCAAATACAAACATTCTTCTTCTCGTGTCGATGGTTTCAGACTATGCAGGACCAAAAGGTAGCAACCCTTAGCTCCCTGTCTGTCGCATCACGGAGGTCCCGCTCGGAGCAAGCGTTCGGGCACGCTGGACGGGATAGCATATGCCCCATTGTTTGGCGAGCCGTTCCACATGAACCATCGGGTTCATAATTGCATACCCACTTCATCAATGAATTCATTCACAAATTGGGTATGCAATTATGAACCCAATAGTATATTGGGCGTCTGAGCCGTTTAGAGCGCCCCACTTCAACATTTTTTTCTTACTACGGCGGATCTGGGAACGCAATCTGTTTAAGGCTTTCCAGATCGGCCACGGCTGCTTATGCCCAACATACAAACATTGCAAATAATCAACCCAGCAGGACTTGAACCTGATCGTATTAAGCGAGTTCTACTGTTTCATTTTTCGTTTTTTTAATCTGTATAATGTACTATTAAATAGTTAAGGCTGAAACTTAAGACCAAGCATGACCTACTAAATAAATATGGTTCATATTTTTTTTGGCAGCTATCAGTTCAGAAAGGGCAATATTTTATTCTACGAGCGTACGTCCCAAATGAAGGTAATATGTTACTCATGTAACGACAGCCCTCTTTCCGATCACTCAATTTTAACCTTTATTGCCACATAATAAGGTTAACATTGAGCTAATATTCGGGTCGCGTACATCTCGTCAGGCTATTGGTAAAATTAAATAAGCCACGAAAATCATATAAAATAAAATGTTTTCTGGATGATCGTAAATGTTTATCGGGCAGTAAAAATGTGGGTTATATTTTACTGACATACGGAAAATAAAGTTGATGAAATTTGGTGTATCATAAAATAAAAAACTTATTTTAACTGGATACTGCATATAGAAGAAAAGAACACTGGTAGCCTGGCGGTTAGACGTCCGACATTCAGAGGTCTCGGGTTCAAACCCCGGCACGTACCACTGAGTTTTTCGGAACTTATGTACGGAATCCAGTCACTTTTCGGTGACTAACACATCGTAAGAAAACCGAACCCAATCCCGATAAGGCTTAGTTCCATCTCTGGGTTGGAAGCTCAGATGTCAGTCGCTTTTGTAAAAACTAGTGTCTACGCCGATTCATGGGATTAGGTTGCCAAGCGCACTCCAAGGCTGCATATAGAAGAACAATTTGAGGCGCAAAATATGACCTTCAATAACGTGTTCGGATTGTCGTTTCTTTCTACTGGTGATTCTCTTGAACTTTGTTGTAACAGACGGAGAGCTGGCCACGTCAGATATGACACAATAATGAGAGCAAAGAAACCCCTCTAGTTAATTTGCTATACTATGCTTATTTCTAGATCCGGACATCTGGCAGCTGTAAAGTGGTGGAGGTCAAAGAATGCAAATAACTTGAAGAAAACAAATCCTAGAGTTCTGGGTTTGATGCAATATTATGGGAAATTATGTAATTAATTAGATTATATTTATTTTTAATTTAGCTTAGGTGTTTGTTATTAGTTTTTGTGGTTTTTGTTCCTTGTTATGCGGTAGTTTGTAAGTGTATGTTTGTGTAAGGTAGTTTTAAGTTGACATTTTGTTTTTTTTATAATTTATGTTCATCTACTTGTTCTTGACATGTTTTTTGCCATACGATTAAATTATATATGATGATACGATGAAATAAATATAACAAAGAAGATGAATTTGAAAGTATGTTTTTCATATTTTTTTGTACTTATTAGATATTTTTGTATGAAAAAATTAAAATTTTCCTAGTTCATAAAAAAAAAAAAAGATTATATCATATCCAGAAGTTTCTGTTGGGGGAAAGTAGTGCCAAATGATGTATAATGCAATTTTTAGTTAGTTGCCTACTGTTTTTGTTAATAAAAGACAATGGTTTTTAATCTAATGTTAAAATATAGACCATGTCCCCTATAATTGACACAACTTTGGCAGTTTTTATCTATTTTGGTATTACTTTTTTCCAACTTAAAAACTTTGTTGGTCTGTCACTCCGACCTCCACCCATTAAAAGCTGCCAGATGCCCGAATCTAGCATTAAGGATGGTAAAGCAGTCTAACTAGACTGGTTTCATTGCTCTCTTAGACCATAATGTTCTGTATGTGAAAAGAATTGTTAATGTGCTGCTGTTAAAAGAATCACCGTTCAGCATCGACATATAATATAAAGACGGGTAAATTCAAGAAAAGCTCATATGAAAACATGACCCATTTTTACGTTTACAAAACTAAAATGACTGTCTTATATCTCGTTAACCAATCAAGTACTCATTCTGTAAGCATATTTTTTTGTGTTAACCTTAATTCCGCAAAGGTTTCATGCCGTTTCACCAATAAGAAAAAAACCGGCCAAGTGCGAGTCGGACTCGCGCACCGAGGGTTCCGTACAAACAAAAGCAAAAGTTGTAGTATGTTTATTACTAATTTCAATTCAATACCTCTACGCGTTTACGAGGAAAAAGGTAGTAAGTTTAAAATTAAAAAAAAAAAACATTTTTTGTATGTTTTACTGAAAATGTCTACTTTTCGTAATTTTTCCTTTGTCTGTGCTATATGAAGTTTCTTCGTGCCAAGTTTCAAGTTTCTGAGTTTACGGGAAGTATCCTTTAGGTTTTGAGTTTCTTGCGAGTACTCAGTTTCAAAATATGCGACTTAAGGGGCTGACAACAGCTAAATTCGAGTGAAAGAGAAACACTGTGTTACGATTAGTATGGGAGCTCATTGCAAATTTTTCAAAATGATGAATTAAAAAAAACTACGCATTAATTGAGAAATATAAAACAACGAAGTTTTTAGTATTAGTGCGGTGGAATTTTGACTTAGTTACAGATGTATAAGTCAAGAAACTAAAGACATACGACTGTTTAAAGCAAATTCTAAGACGTATCTTTGGAATTATTTTCTATCGAGCCGATTTCGTCCAATCGTGTATCGGAATCAACGAAGTTCTTCCAAATATAACGAATAATAACATATATTTTTTTTACTTTCTCAAAACAAGGAGTTATAGCTAAAACACTGTTTGAGTAAAGTCAATTTGAAGGTCATCGGGTGTTGTCAGCCTCTTGAATTGCTATTTCTTTTGATTGCGTTGACATAAAAGTTTGGTTTTGCTACATCTGAAAGAACTTTACATAAATTTCAATTTAATACCTCCACGCGTTTACGAGGAAAAATGTAGTAAGTTTAAAATTTAAAAAAATATTTTTTTGTATGATTTTACTAAAAATTTCTACTTTTTGTAATTTTTCCATTGTCTATGCTATATGACGTAGCTTTGTACTAAATTTCAAGTTTCTGAGTTCACGGGAAGTACCCCGTAGGTTTTTTGAGTGCCGAAAAACTCTAAAATTTGCATAAACGACTGTATCTTTTGACTGCGTTGGCTTTTAAGTTTGATTTTTTTACAGCTCCAAGGGACAATAGACCTGAGTATTTGATATAAATTTCAGCTTGATATCTCCACGCGTTCCTGAGAAAATGGCCTTGACAGACAGACAGACAGACAGACAGACAGACAGACAGACAGACAGACGGACAACAAAGTGATCCTATAAGGGTTCCGTTTTTTCCTTTCAAGGTACGGAACCCTAAAAATGAAGCTAAAATGTCAAGTTAACGTATAATAAATACTCCCAAGTTTAACAAGTTAGTAATATATTAATATTTACTGATTTAAACTCACACGCGTGAAGTGACATCCCTAGCGTGAATGTGCATAATCGAAACCAAGTGCGGGTAGTTCAAAAAACCCGAGCAGTCTGTCTGCGACCACGAGCGTTACGACACGCTCGAAACGCCAAGAAAATAATAAAAGTAATTGTACGCGATTAAGTCCCGTTTTTGTCAAAATAATGATATTAATATTTAGGCGTAAACTAACTTACCCATTATAGGAAATATTGTCATTTTTGGCGCCTATGTGGCTCCTGCACCAATACATGGCCAAGCCGGCATTATATTCGCGATATATTATCGAAATTTCATGCCTAGATAAAACTGATATTTTCACAGACAGAGCTGGGCACGTCAGATATGACACAATAATGAGAGCACCGAAACCCGTCTGGTTAGATTGCTATATTATCTTTATTGCTAGATCCGGGCATCTGGCAGCTTTTAATGGGTGAAGGTCAGAGTGACAGACTAGCAAATTTTTTGAATAGAAAAATAGTACTACTAAAATAGGTAAAAACTGTCGAAATTGCCTTAGTTATAAAGTACAAGGCCTATATTTTAGCATTAAAACAAAAAACATTGCGTATTAAATATTACCGAAACAAAAATAGTGGGCGAGAAACCACGAATTACATTATACGTCGTTTTGGACTACTTTACCCCATCAGAAAGTTTTATCAATAATATAATCTAATTATTTATATAATTTCTCATAATGCTGCATCAAAACAAGAACTCTAGGATTTGTATTCTTAAAGTGGTTTGCATTCTTTGACCTTCACCACTTTACAGCTGCCAGATGTCCGAATCTAGAAATAAGCATAGTATAGCAAAATAACGAGAATGGTTTCGTCGCTCTCATTATAGTGTCATATCTGACGTGGCTAGCTCTCCGTCCATTACTTATTATTCTTCCAAGTTTACACACTACAATAATTGGCTCATGAGTGTTAAAAATTGTTGAAATTTTATTACGAACGATTGTCAACTCAGCGCAGCAAACCATATTTTACCCAAAAAACGGAAAACAACGTGTTTTTGTCCGCACCGAATTTCATGACTTCGTGCAAATTTCATCAACGACATCTGAAAAATAGAATGGGTGGTACCTTGGTCTCCCAGCAGTCCCTCCAAGTGTTGCTCGAACTTTGTTCATAATGCTTGAAGGGCTATAACAGCTGAGACACCGATAGGTGTGGAAAATCAAAGCCAGTTACTTTTTTAAAACCGTGTGATTGTCGTCGTATAATTTCTGGAAAAACTAGTTTAAACCTCGCCATATCGCCTATAGAGGCGACAATAGTGTCTTGACCGTATTTTAAATAATCAAAACAATTAGTCTCATTTATTTCCTGATATGGCTGAAAGGGCGAAATTCCCGTATACTGTGAAATCGACCGTTATTTTTTTAAGTCTAAAAAACAGGTATATGAGTAGAAAAAATCGGACCTAATTGCCGAATAAGCAGAGGACATGCATAATTGCGTATATAATAAATGAAAATATTAAAGCTATTTACAATTTTTGTTTCCTGCGGAATCTGCTGGTTAATTTTTTGTGTGATTCATTCATCATCCATTGCATTTGTTTCTACTTTAGAAAGTTTTTAATAAAAATTACAAAACATATTTTATGTTACATAAGATTCAATGAATGACTTTTCGCTTGTATACAAATTTGTAAAAATTATATATTTTAATATTAACTAATAAAATGCGCATAAAGATAAGACGTACGTATATAAACAGACACGTATATAGATAAAACCTCACTATGTGCCACAATATTTTCTTCCAAGCTATTTTTAAAAACTCAAAGCATTCCCAGGTTTTGTCGTAAAGTTAAAGTCATACTCATCGTAGGTAATGTTTGGGAACGCCTAACCAAACCGAATCGGCAGCGCTCGAATTTGCCCTGGAAGTTTCCGACGAGTTTAAGCCAAGTTTGCAGAAAATTTTACCGCCTTATCTATTCGATTGTGCCCTTCGCGACGCAAACTGGAGCACAATTCCCAACGTTAGTAAATATTTAACGATATTTATTTCACTACTAAACTTCCGTGAGACTCAGAGATATTCAAATAAGTAGTTTGACTCAATCAAAGCCGGCTGAAGTACAAATCAAAATATTATTTTAAATTTTTTTTTCCCTTTGTATTTATTTATCGTATGGCTACATGTCATTGGATATACGTAGGCATTTATTCTCCGAGGTAGTAGTAATGGGAAAGCAGATGATGAAGAAAATACAGTGAATGCTGAGAGGTCCAGATGAGACAGTGCAGCTGCCAAGTTTGTTACTCTTTTAGCACCACTCAGGGATCACGTGTAGGGTTGTCTAAGGTGTTTCCTACGGGCGTAGAGTATCATTAATCCCCAAGTAAGGAGGAGTAAAAGGAGAAAAAGGAGGAGTAATATCCATTAAATAAAATAAAATATATATATTAAAATATTTGATATCCTATGACATCACACACACACACACACACACACACACACACACACACACACACACACACACACACACACACACACACACACACACACACACACACACACACACACACACACACACACACACACACACAATACGATATTTTCATTCTGGACTTTGTTATCCTTGGTACTGTGACCTTGAGATCACAGTTATACTGGTTAGTCTGAGGCGAATGTTAACTAATGAATGGCAAATAGCATCCCTGCATACTATTTGCGAATAGGGGCAACAATATTAAATGGAAGGAAAGTTGCGTAAAGTTTTTGGTTGTTTTTAGGTTTTATTGTACGCATGGGTGTGATAAAAGTCTGGTATTGTATTTAGCTCTGTGTTTATTGATACTCTGCTAGCAATAAGGTCATTAAGTTACTTAGTATATGTATATTGTCAAATAAAAATCAAATTATTATTTTTAATATTTTTTCCCTTTGTATTTATTTATCGTATAGCTACATGTCATTGGATATAGATAGGCATTTTTTCTCCGGGGTAGTAGTAGTGGGAAAGCAGATGATGAAGAAAATCCAGTGAGTGCTGAGAGGTCCAGATGGGACGGTGCAGCTGCCTATATTGTATTGTGTATTGTATGTGTGCTAAACTTATATAAATATCATAATAATATATACAAAGGAAAAAGTGACCTAGGCCTCCGGTGCCCAGGGCTGGGATCGAACCAGCGTCTTAACAAAACAAAATAATTATTAAAATAATTTGATTTATTCTTCAATTGTATGTATGCTGTTGTCTGTTGTGTGTCGATTTCAATAAAAAACAGAATAGCAATGAACTATACGTTTTTTCTTTTTTTTTCTTGGCATATTTTATAAATATATCATATCTAACTTATTTTACTATATTTTTAACACGTTTTAATTATCTCATGTAAACATGACAAGAAACGGAAACGTGTCTATAAATAACTTTACATATCTTTAAAACGTTGCACGCAGAGAAGATGGCCGATGGGCTCGAAAAGTGCTCGAGTGGAGACCACGGACTCGCAAGCGCAGCGTAGGACGTCTACCCACAAGATGGACAGACGATCTTATTAAGGTCGCCGGAAGACGCTGCATGCGGGTCGCTTCTAACCGGTACGTGTGGAGGTCCAAGGGGGAGGCCTATGTTCAGCAGTGGACGTCTTAAGGCTGAGATGATGATGATGATGATGATGATGATGATGATCGTTAAAACTATGTGACGTCTCATAGTTTATCTGAGTGTTTGTTCCGGTTGGAAAAAATAATGGACTGAGATGGAGGTGTTCACCCAAAGAGAGGTACATAGCTGAAGTTTAGTTAAAATATAAATTATAAATGTATGTTAGTTTGTTATTCAATCAAATACAAACACTGAAAACATTGAAAAAATAATCAACCCAGCAGGATTTGAACCTCGCATCGATACGCCTTACCGGGGCTCGATCGCTTTACCAATTAAGCTATGGGTTCAGTTACGTTGACGAAATTCTCAATGCCTTCAATCATCTTTTTGCATTTATTTTTACATCGACTTTATAGCAGCCGTAAGCGACATCTAGGTGCTAACTACTAGAGTTAGATACCCTTCCCGCCGACCCTATTGCAAGTGTTACAACGGAAATAATAGATGGCGCTGCTATCAACTCATAATTATTTTACATGTTTTTTAAATCCTGCTGGGTTGATTATTTTTTCAATGTTTTCAGTGTTTGTATTTGATTGAATAACATACTATTGTATGAGTGGAATACCCCACTTTAAAGTTATATATTTTTATGTTAGTTTTTAGAATTAGTTATGAATAAATGGCTTTTTATTTTATTGTTCCGGTTCCTCAGCTATACTTTAAAGCCCAAAATCTTTGCTTACCAATATTCCATGTCACATTAACAAAAAAAAAATATTTTGAAAGAAAAAAAAACACAACGACGATAAGTCCAGTCCATCCAGTCGGCAACGCGTCGTGCAACAGCGCGCTACGGGCCGGTTAAAAATAGCACTCTTAGTGCTTGAAGATGGAGACCTAAGCTCTCCGAAACATGTCGCGCGAAGTGACTAAAGTGACGTGAGTGTAACCGTTATATTTTATAGTGACGATAAGTTTGGTTCATTTCTACTGCTTTATAAGTTTCCTTTTAGTGTTATACTGTTATCTAAGTCACTTTTACTCATGTTGCTTTTATTACATATCAGCCTTCACAAGACACTACCTTGTGACTGACGCGTACAAAATTGTTTCCCTACATTCGGGCGGGGCGTGACGTGAATCGCGATCATTCGTATCCTTGATGGTACTCCATCACGGGAAACATGTTTCTTCGCTTGTCACGATGTAATTTTATATGACATGAGACGTGAAAGGAGTGAAATGATTTGAACCTGTTGCTTACTTGATACTGACACTTATTTAGATGTGTAAAAGTGCGAAAACCGTTTAGACTTTTTCATTCATTTCAATTTTTTTATATATTGCAAAATATTATTTCTAACACAACACGTGCGTAAGAAACTATCGCTATGCTATCACGATAGAAGCAACCATAAACGCTAGCAACTTTCGTTAATTTCTTAAAATTGTTTGTAAATGATATATCTATTTGAGGATTGCTAAGATATTTAACATCACCTTTGCATTTGTTTATTAAATAGAAAAGTTCAGATCTTCTCTCAACTGTCTAACCCAAAAGATATTATTATTTTATTGTATTAGCCTGTTTTAGTGTCCCACTGCAGTACTGGGCGAAGGCCTCCCCTTTTTTTCACTCGACTAGGTTGTTTGAATTTTAAACTTTGTTTTGTGTAAAAAGCGTCCAAGTCATCCCGCCATCTCCTTTTTGGTCTGCCTGCGCCCCAGAGCGCCTCATCAATGATGTGTCGTGCATCCCCCTGGGTAACCATTTTAGGCCACATGTCCGGCAGACATGCCCAGCCCAGTCCCACTTCAGCTTAGCGGTCTTGGCACCTACATCTACAACTCGAGTTCTGGAGCGTAGTTCCGTATTTCTGATTCGATCAGTTCTACGAACACCTAATATACTACGCTCCATTGCTCGCTGGCAAGCCTTGAGTTTAAATTAGATTTAAAAGATAGTATTATGTTTTAATTATTTTTGTGGTTGAGATACTTTTCACTCATTCACGAGAGGAATCAAAACAATTAGTCTCATTTATTTCCTGATATGGCTGAAAGGGCGAAATTCCCGTATACTGTGAAATCGACCGTTATTTTTTTAAGTCTAAAAAACAGGTATATGAGTAGAAAAAATCGGACCTAATTGCCGAATAAGCAGAGGACATGCATAATTGCGTATATAATAAATGAAAATATTAAAGCTATTTACAATTTTTGTTTCCTGCGGAATCTGCTGGTTAATTTTTTGTGTGATTCATTCATCATCCATTGCATTTGTTTCTACTTTAGAAAGTTTTTAATAAAAATTACAAAACATATTTTATGTTACATAAGATTCAATGAATGACTTTTCGCTTGTATACAAATTTGTAAAAATTATATATTTTAATATTAACTAATAAAATGCGCATAAAGATAAGACGTACGTATAACAGACACGTATATAGATAAAACCTCACTATGTGCCACAATATTTTCTTCCAAGCTATTTTTAAAAACTCAAAGCATTCCCAGGTTTTGTCGTAAAGTTAAAGTCATACTCATCGTAGGTAATGTTTGGGAACGCCTAACCAAACCGAATCGGCAGCGCTCGAATTTGCCCTGGAAGTTTCCGACGAGTTTAAGCCAAGTTTGCAGAAAATTTTACCGCCTTATCTATTCGATTGTGCCCTTCGCGACGCAAACTGGAGCACAATTCCCAACGTTAGTAAATATTTAACGATATTTATTTCACTACTAAACTTCCGTGAGACTCAGAGATATTCAAATAAGTAGTTTGACTCAATCAAAGCCGGCTGAAGTACAAATCAAAATATTATTTTAAATTTTTTTTTCCCTTTGTATTTATTTATCGTATGGCTACATGTCATTGGATATACGTAGGCATTTATTCTCCGAGGTAGTAGTAATGGGAAAGCAGATGATGAAGAAAATACAGTGAATGCTGAGAGGTCCAGATGAGACAGTGCAGCTGCCAAGTTTGTTACTCTTTTAGCACCACTCAGGGATCACGTGTAGGGTTGTCTAAGGTGTTTCCTACGGGCGTAGAGTATCATTAATCCCCAAGTAAGGAGGAGTAAAAGGAGAAAAAGGAGGAGTAATATCCATTAAATAAAATAAAATATATATATTAAAATATTTGATATCCTATGACATCACACACACACACACACACACACACACACACACACACACACACACACACACACACACACACAATACGATATTTTCATTCTGGACTTTGTTATCCTTGGTACTGTGACCTTGAGATCACAGTTATACTGGTTAGTCTGAGGCGAATGTTAACTAATGAATGGCAAATAGCATCCCTGCATACTATTTGCGAATAGGGGCAACAATATTAAATGGAAGGAAAGTTGCGTAAAGTTTTTGGTTGTTTTTAGGTTTTATTGTACGCATGGGTGTGATAAAAGTCTGGTATTGTATTTAGCTCTGTGTTTATTGATACTCTGCTAGCAATAAGGTCACTAAGTTACTTAGTATATGTATATTGTCAAATAAAAATCAAATTATTATTTTTAATATTTTTTCCCTTTGTATTTATTTATCGTATAGCTACATGTCATTGGATATAGATAGGCATTTTTTCTCCGGGGTAGTAGTAGTGGGAAAGCAGATGATGAAGAAAATCCAGTGAGTGCTGAGAGGTCCAGATGGGACGGTGCAGCTGCCTATATTGTATTGTGTATTGTATGTGTGCTAAACTTATATAAATATCATAATAATATATACAAAGGAAAAAGTGACCTAGGCCTCCGGTGCCCAGGGCTGGGATCGAACCAGCGTCTTAACAAAACAAAATAATTATTAAAATAATTTGATTTATTCTTCAATTGTATGTATGCTGTTGTCTGTTGTGTGTCGATTTCAATAAAAAACAGAATAGCAATGAACTATACGTTTTTTCTTTTTTTTTCTTGGCATATTTTATAAATATATCATATCTAACTTATTTTACTATATTTTTAACACGTTTTAATTATCTCATGTAAACATGACAAGAAACGGAAACGTGTCTATAAATAACTTTACATATCTTTAAAACGTTGCACGCAGAGAAGATGGCCGATGGGCTCGAAAAGTGCTCGTGTGGAGACCACGGACTCGCAAGCGCAGCGTAGGACGTCTACCCACAAGATGGACAGACGATCTTATTAAGGTCGCCGGAAGACGCTGCATGCGGGTCGCTTCTAACCGGTACGTGTGGAGGTCCAAGGGGGAGGCCTATGTTCAGCAGTGGACGTCTTAAGGCTGAGATGATGATGATGATGATGATGATGATGATGATCGTTAAAACTATGTGACGTCTCATAGTTTATCTGAGTGTTTGTTCCGGTTGGAAAAAATAATGGACTGAGATGGAGGTGTTCACCCAAAGAGAGGTACATAGCTGAAGTTTAGTTAAAATATAAATTATAAATGTATGTTAGTTTGTTATTCAATCAAATACAAACACTGAAAACATTGAAAAAATAATCAACCCAGCAGGATTTGAACCTCGCATCGATACGCCTTACCGGGGCTCGATCGCTTTACCAATTAAGCTATGGGTTCAGTTACGTTGACGAAATTCTCAATGCCTTCAATCATCTTTTTGCATTTATTTTTACATCGACTTTATAGCAGCCGTAAGCGACATCTAGGTGCTAACTACTAGAGTTAGATACCCTTCCCGCCGACCCTATTGCAAGTGTTACAACGGAAATAATAGATGGCGCTGCTATCAACTCATAATTATTTTACATGTTTTTTAAATCCTGCTGGGTTGATTATTTTTTCAATGTTTTCAGTGTTTGTATTTGATTGAATAACATACTATTGTATGAGTGGAATACCCCACTTTAAAGTTATATATTTTTATGTTAGTTTTTAGAATTAGTTATGAATAAATGGCTTTTTATTTTATTGTTCCGGTTCCTCAGCTATACTTTAAAGCCCAAAATCTTTGCTTACCAATATTCCATGTCACATTAACAAAAAAAAAATATTTTGAAAGAAAAAAAAACACAACGACGATAAGTCCAGTCCATCCAGTCGGCAACGCGTCGTGCAACAGCGCGCTACGGGCCGGTTAAAAATAGCACTCTTAGTGCTTGAAGATGGAGACCTAAGCTCTCCGAAACATGTCGCGCGAAGTGACTAAAGTGACGTGAGTGTAACCGTTATATTTTATAGTGACGATAAGTTTGGTTCATTTCTACTGCTTTATAAGTTTCCTTTTAGTGTTATACTGTTATCTAAGTCACTTTTACTCATGTTGCTTTTATTACATATCAGCCTTCACAAGACACTACCTTGTGACTGACGCGTACAAAATTGTTTCCCTACATTCGGGCGGGGCGTGACGTGAATCGCGATCATTCGTATCCTTGATGGTACTCCATCACGGGAAACATGTTTCTTCGCTTGTCACGATGTAATTTTATATGACATGAGACGTGAAAGGAGTGAAATGATTTGAACCTGTTGCTTACTTGATACTGACACTTATTTAGATGTGTAAAAGTGCGAAAACCGTTTAGACTTTTTCATTCATTTCAATTTTTTTATATATTGCAAAATATTATTTCTAACACAACACGTGCGTAAGAAACTATCGCTATGCTATCACGATAGAAGCAACCATAAACGCTAGCAACTTTCGTTAATTTCTTAAAATTGTTTGTAAATGATATATCTATTTGAGGATTGCTAAGATATTTAACATCACCTTTGCATTTGTTTATTAAATAGAAAAGTTCAGATCTTCTCTCAACTGTCTAACCCAAAAGATATTATTATTTTATTGTATTAGCCTGTTTTAGTGTCCCACTGCAGTACTGGGCGAAGGCCTCCCCTTTTTTTCACTCGACTAGGTTGTTTGAATTTTAAACTTTGTTTTGTGTAAAAAGCGTCCAAGTCATCCCGCCATCTCCTTTTTGGTCTGCCTGCGCCCCAGAGCGCCTCATCAATGATGTGTCGTGCATCCCCCTGGGTAACCATTTTAGGCCACATGTCCGGCAGACATGCCCAGCCCAGTCCCACTTCAGCTTAGCGGTCTTGGCACCTACATCTACAACTCGAGTTCTGGAGCGTAGTTCCGTATTTCTGATTCGATCAGTTCTACGAACACCTAATATACTACGCTCCATTGCTCGCTGGCAAGCCTTGAGTTTAAATTAGATTTAAAAGATAGTATTATGTTTTAATTATTTTTGTGGTTGAGATACTTTTCACTCATTCACGAGAGGAATCAAAACAATTAGTCTCATTTATTTCCTGATATGGCTGAAAGGGCGAAATTCCCGTATACTGTGAAATCGACCGTTATTTTTTTAAGTCTAAAAAACAGGTATATGAGTAGAAAAAATCGGACCTAATTGCCGAATAAGCAGAGGACATGCATAATTGCGTATATAATAAATGAAAATATTAAAGCTATTTACAATTTTTGTTTCCTGCGGAATCTGCTGGTTAATTTTTTGTGTGATTCATTCATCATCCATTGCATTTGTTTCTACTTTAGAAAGTTTTTAATAAAAATTACAAAACATATTTTATGTTACATAAGATTCAATGAATGACTTTTCGCTTGTATACAAATTTGTAAAAATTATATATTTTAATATTAACTAATAAAATGCGCATAAAGATAAGACGTACGTATAACAGACACGTATATAGATAAAACCTCACTATGTGCCACAATATTTTCTTCCAAGCTATTTTTAAAAACTCAAAGCATTCCCAGGTTTTGTCGTAAAGTTAAAGTCATACTCATCGTAGGTAATGTTTGGGAACGCCTAACCAAACCGAATCGGCAGCGCTCGAATTTGCCCTGGAAGTTTCCGACGAGTTTAAGCCAAGTTTGCAGAAAATTTTACCGCCTTATCTATTCGATTGTGCCCTTCGCGACGCAAACTGGAGCACAATTCCCAACGTTAGTAAATATTTAACGATATTTATTTCACTACTAAACTTCCGTGAGACTCAGAGATATTCAAATAAGTAGTTTGACTCAATCAAAGCCGGCTGAAGTACAAATCAAAATATTATTTTAAATTTTTTTTTCCCTTTGTATTTATTTATCGTATGGCTACATGTCATTGGATATACGTAGGCATTTATTCTCCGAGGTAGTAGTAATGGGAAAGCAGATGATGAAGAAAATACAGTGAATGCTGAGAGGTCCAGATGAGACAGTGCAGCTGCCAAGTTTGTTACTCTTTTAGCACCACTCAGGGATCACGTGTAGGGTTGTCTAAGGTGTTTCCTACGGGCGTAGAGTATCATTAATCCCCAAGTAAGGAGGAGTAAAAGGAGAAAAAGGAGGAGTAATATCCATTAAATAAAATAAAATATATATATTAAAATATTTGATATCCTATGACATCACACACACACACACACACACACACACACACACACACACACACACACACACACACACACACAATACGATATTTTCATTCTGGACTTTGTTATCCTTGGTACTGTGACCTTGAGATCACAGTTATACTGGTTAGTCTGAGGCGAATGTTAACTAATGAATGGCAAATAGCATCCCTGCATACTATTTGCGAATAGGGGCAACAATATTAAATGGAAGGAAAGTTGCGTAAAGTTTTTGGTTGTTTTTAGGTTTTATTGTACGCATGGGTGTGATAAAAGTCTGGTATTGTATTTAGCTCTGTGTTTATTGATACTCTGCTAGCAATAAGGTCACTAAGTTACTTAGTATATGTATATTGTCAAATAAAAATCAAATTATTATTTTTAATATTTTTTCCCTTTGTATTTATTTATCGTATAGCTACATGTCATTGGATATAGATAGGCATTTTTTCTCCGGGGTAGTAGTAGTGGGAAAGCAGATGATGAAGAAAATCCAGTGAGTGCTGAGAGGTCCAGATGGGACGGTGCAGCTGCCTATATTGTATTGTGTATTGTATGTGTGCTAAACTTATATAAATATCATAATAATATATACAAAGGAAAAAGTGACCTAGGCCTCCGGTGCCCAGGGCTGGGATCGAACCAGCGTCTTAACAAAACAAAATAATTATTAAAATAATTTGATTTATTCTTCAATTGTATGTATGCTGTTGTCTGTTGTGTGTCGATTTCAATAAAAAACAGAATAGCAATGAACTATACGTTTTTTCTTTTTTTTTCTTGGCATATTTTATAAATATATCATATCTAACTTATTTTACTATATTTTTAACACGTTTTAATTATCTCATGTAAACATGACAAGAAACGGAAACGTGTCTATAAATAACTTTACATATCTTTAAAACGTTGCACGCAGAGAAGATGGCCGATGGGCTCGAAAAGTGCTCGTGTGGAGACCACGGACTCGCAAGCGCAGCGTAGGACGTCTACCCACAAGATGGACAGACGATCTTATTAAGGTCGCCGGAAGACGCTGCATGCGGGTCGCTTCTAACCGGTACGTGTGGAGGTCCAAGGGGGAGGCCTATGTTCAGCAGTGGACGTCTTAAGGCTGAGATGATGATGATGATGATGATGATGATGATGATCGTTAAAACTATGTGACGTCTCATAGTTTATCTGAGTGTTTGTTCCGGTTGGAAAAAATAATGGACTGAGATGGAGGTGTTCACCCAAAGAGAGGTACATAGCTGAAGTTTAGTTAAAATATAAATTATAAATGTATGTTAGTTTGTTATTCAATCAAATACAAACACTGAAAACATTGAAAAAATAATCAACCCAGCAGGATTTGAACCTCGCATCGATACGCCTTACCGGGGCTCGATCGCTTTACCAATTAAGCTATGGGTTCAGTTACGTTGACGAAATTCTCAATGCCTTCAATCATCTTTTTGCATTTATTTTTACATCGACTTTATAGCAGCCGTAAGCGACATCTAGGTGCTAACTACTAGAGTTAGATACCCTTCCCGCCGACCCTATTGCAAGTGTCACAACGGAAATAATAGATGGCGCTGCTATCAACTCATAATTATTTTACATGTTTTTTAAATCCTGCTGGGTTGATTATTTTTTCAATGTTTTCAGTGTTTGTATTTGATTGAATAACATACTATTGTATGAGTGGAATACCCCACTTTAAAGTTATATATTTTTATGTTAGTTTTTAGAATTAGTTATGAATAAATGGCTTTTTATTTTATTGTTCCGGTTCCTCAGCTATACTTTAAAGCCCAAAATCTTTGCTTACCAATATTCCATGTCACATTAACAAAAAAAAAATATTTTGAAAGAAAAAAAAACACAACGACGATAAGTCCAGTCCATCCAGTCGGCAACGCGTCGTGCAACAGCGCGCTACGGGCCGGTTAAAAATAGCACTCTTAGTGCTTGAAGATGGAGACCTAAGCTCTCCGAAACATGTCGCGCGAAGTGACTAAAGTGACGTGAGTGTAACCGTTATATTTTATAGTGACGATAAGTTTGGTTCATTTCTACTGCTTTATAAGTTTCCTTTTAGTGTTATACTGTTATCTAAGTCACTTTTACTCATGTTGCTTTTATTACATATCAGCCTTCACAAGACACTACCTTGTGACTGACGCGTACAAAATTGTTTCCCTACATTCGGGCGGGGCGTGACGTGAATCGCGATCATTCGTATCCTTGATGGTACTCCATCACGGGAAACATGTTTCTTCGCTTGTCACGATGTAATTTTATATGACATGAGACGTGAAAGGAGTGAAATGATTTGAACCTGTTGCTTACTTGATACTGACACTTATTTAGATGTGTAAAAGTGCGAAAACCGTTTAGACTTTTTCATTCATTTCAATTTTTTTATATATTGCAAAATATTATTTCTAACACAACACGTGCGTAAGAAACTATCGCTATGCTATCACGATAGAAGCAACCATAAACGCTAGCAACTTTCGTTAATTTCTTAAAATTGTTTGTAAATGATATATCTATTTGAGGATTGCTAAGATATTTAACATCACCTTTGCATTTGTTTATTAAATAGAAAAGTTCAGATCTTCTCTCAACTGTCTAACCCAAAAGATATTATTATTTTATTGTATTAGCCTGTTTTAGTGTCCCACTGCAGTACTGGGCGAAGGCCTCCCCTTTTTTTCACTCGACTAGGTTGTTTGAATTTTAAACTTTGTTTTGTGTAAAAAGCGTCCAAGTCATCCCGCCATCTCCTTTTTGGTCTGCCTGCGCCCCAGAGCGCCTCATCAATGATGTGTCGTGCATCCCCCTGGGTAACCATTTTAGGCCACATGTCCGGCAGACATGCCCAGCCCAGTCCCACTTCAGCTTAGCGGTCTTGGCACCTACATCTACAACTCGAGTTCTGGAGCGTAGTTCCGTATTTCTGATTCGATCAGTTCTACGAACACCTAATATACTACGCTCCATTGCTCGCTGGCAAGCCTTGAGTTTAAATTAGATTTAAAAGATAGTATTATGTTTTAATTATTTTTGTGGTTGAGATACTTTTCACTCATTCACGAGAGGACTTAGTGAAAAGTACCTGCATAATTCCTATGACGTTTAATCATCGATAATGTATCAAGCTTTCAAACAAAATAAAAAATCAGACTTCGCAAACGCTTTAACCATCCGATTATTCGAACGCTCTACCGCATTCTACTAATTTGCGAACACCGACCCATCGCATCAAATCATGCTTTACGTTACAGTAAAATTACTTAACTCAAATTGCCAATAACTCCAAACGTAGTCAATTTTGCAGTAAAACAGTGAAAGTCGGCATTTAACCAATGGAGTTCATTTACTTGCTATCACGCCACAAATGGGCATGCATTTTTGGTACACGGCGGTTTTGGTCAAATTATTATAATTATCGTTATGCGTTGGCTTTAATTTATCCAGCTCAAATTTAATACTTTTACCTCAATTTTCATTAGAGTTCTAATTACTAGTTTAGCTGCCTTAAAATGTTGGTGGGTTACTAAAACATGTGCAATTACTCTATCGTTTGGTACAGTCGACTACAAAGAGATGTATCCACTTTTTCACTTTATTGCGTTGTAATAAGGTCCAAAAGTGGACACATATCTTTATAGTCGACTGTACAAGGATCGTTATCGGTATTATGAAAAAAAAAATAGCGCCCGACTCTCGTAATGTGCACGTGATATTCTGACCAAACGTAATAAATTGTCAGATTATCTGAAAAAAAAAAACATTAACAATCGAGATACCGAAATTCAATTTCGGATAATATGTATGAAAATAATACAGGTACTAGATCCCTAGTTTGATAGACAAAATTACGATATAACTACTTATTATGTACCAAGTAATGAATCTTCTCTAGCTAAAAGGACCGTCTGCTTTGGAGGATCTGCCACAGGTCTAAATAGAAGAAAAAAATATCGTTACATTTGTTATATCAGACTACGGGAGAGCGGTATTCCAACCACTGGGCAGTAGATCTCGAAGAAAACTCCAAATAGTTCAACTTGATTTATTTTATGCGAATCTAAAACAGTTTGCAATACTCTTAATACTATTTAAATTAATTAACGCAACTAATTTCAGTTTACAACGAAACACAGCCTTTTCTTTAAGATGCTTCACGATCCAAGGTCCACGTCAGAATGTGCCCGCTTAACCATCAGGTCCTGGCCAAGAATCCCACCATTATGGCGGGGAAATCCAGCTTTCTGATTGGCGGACAACATCGCGTGATACCGATGACGTCAACCAATCGTTGAGTGGCTTTATTTACCCGCCATAAATTCAACCAATCGCATAAATCTGGTGGTGCCGTAGATAAATCATATATGTGAATTGTGTAAACCATATACTAGGAGTAAAGTATAACTACACAAAACTAACCTTTGATTTAAATATAAACGTAATAAAAACTTTTTACTAAAAAAAGATAAACCGACTTCAAAAAGGATAAAATAAATTATTATATTATTTATATGCGTTACAAACTGATATGTTTGAAGTCGGTGCCAAGCCAAAAAGTTACAATACCGGTCAAATCAGCTTCAAGTCTGAAAATCACAAAACAGTTAATACGAACGAGGCGTATGTGTTCAGTGAATTGTTCTTCATACTATAGAACTAATTCTGGTATTGACTGTACGTAGGTTTTCATTCTAGTACAGAAAGAAAATATAATCATGCGTCTTATGATGTTTGTTGTTTACTAGTTGTCGGACTAACCATATCTTGAACGGAGCCCGTGCTTCGGTTTGAATTATTTATTCTACTTCCTCTAAGGTGTTTTATCGAAGTGTAAAAGAATTCAATGGCTAGATTGATTTTTCTATAGTCAGACACACTGGGTGTGTGGGTCACACCTTTTCAGTAGAAAAAGGCACGATATTTAAATTTTCTATTGTTGACCATACGTGTTTTTTATTTTTATTTGCCGCCTTTTTCTGATTATTGACAAAGTAGACGTGTATAAGAGAATATATACATAGATACCACATTTCATCAAAATTGTATTAGTAGTTTAGACGTGAAAATGTAACAGATAGATTCATATTCACTTTTTCAATATAAGTAGGTATCGATATGTTTTGTGATTTTCAGACTTGAAGCTGATTTGACCGGTATTGTAACTTTTTGGCTTGGCACCGACTTCAAACATATCAGTTTGTAACGCATATAAATAATATAATAATTTATTTTATCCTTTTTGAAGTCGGTTTGTCTTTTTTTAGTAAAAAGTTTTTATTTTTCCATTTTTAGTGGTTATATAATTATCATAATCGGACAACGGATCTCGCAATAATCGGTGAAGATATATAAGAAAAAGTTCATATTACGTAACTCAATGTAAGGAAAGTTCCACTTATCATATGTGGTCTTCATCATTAGGTCCACTCCATCAAATTAGTGGTTTTCGAGAGGAAATGCTTGAGTTGCTTAAAAAAACAACCAAATCACCATACATGTGCCTTTAAAAATTTAGGAGTTCCCATAATTCGTCATGGATCCCATCATCAGAACAGCACCAGATTAATGCACTAAAGCACTTAGTTACCTGGGTACTCTTGGAGCTGCACACGTAATGCGCTTTATTTCTAAATACCCTCTGTTATGTTTTATTAGTTTTAATTAATCACTAAATTTAAATTTACGCATTAGTGCTTTTTGGTGTTAATGTAATTGTATTCTGCTTATAGTCTAACTCTTAAGAACCTATACACATATAAAGTTGTTACCTACATATATAAAGTTGTTCCTTATGTTATGATAGTGGATGATTAATCTCACTTCACCGTAATACATTTTTTAACTAGTACGGGGAGTGGTGGGCATTGTCACACTCAAATATAGTAACTTTCAACTTAAATAATTAGTAAGTAAAGTACTGTACCTTACCTTATGTACCATTTGTTGTTGGTTTAATAAAGTTATTTTTATTTATTTATTTATTTAATGTGGAACCATCTCAGAGGTAGTTACTTTCAGACAAAAAAGAATTCCTGAAATCGGATTACGGGTCTCGGAGTAATCGCTGAACATCCCACATTTAAAAAAATCATCATCATTATCATCAAAACAATTATCATCATGACATTCACATCATCAAATTGGTGGTTTCCGGGAGAAAACCCTCGAGTTGCTTAAGAAGACACCCAAATCACCATACATATGCCTTTATAAATTGAGGAGTTCCCTCAATTCCTCATAGATCCCATCATCAGAACAGCACCAGATTAATTTGGGACCAACCTGGAAGTACATCCTTTCAAACATAAAAATAATTATTCAAATCGGACCACGGGTCTCGGAGTAATCGCTGAACATCCTACATTTAAAAAAATCATCATCATCATCAAAACAATCATCATTATCAGGTCCACTTCATCAAATTGGTGGTTTTCGAGAGAAAACTCTCGAGTTGCTTAAGAAAACAACCAAATCACCATACATGTGCCTTTAAAAATTGAGGAGTTCCCTCAATTCCTCATGGATTCCATCATCAGAACAGCACCAGATTAATTTGGGACTACCTTGGAAGTACATCCTTTCAAACATAAAAAGAATTATTCAAATCGGACCACGGGTCTCGGAGTAATCGCTGAACATCCTAAATTTAAAAAATCATCATCATTATCATAAAAACAATCATCATTATCTGGTCCACATCATCAAATTGGTGGTTTCCGAGAGAAAACCCTCGAGTTGCTTAAGAAAACACCCAAATCGCCATACATATGCCTTTAAAAATTGAGGAGTTCCCTCAATTCCTCATAGATCCCATCATCAGAACAGCACCAGATTAATATGGGACCACCTTGGAAGTAGACCCTTTCAAACAAAAAAATAACTATTCAAATCGGACCACGCGTCTCGGAGTAATCGGTGAACATACATAAAAAAAAAGCCCAAACCGAATACAGAACCTCCTCCTTCTATGAAATTGAAGTCGGTTAAAAATCATTCGAACCTAACACATTAGTCTTCTTCTTCATGTGCCATCTCCATCCAGAAGGTCGGCGACCATATGTCTAAATGTCTCTCTATCTTCAGTCATGCGAATTAGTCTATCTATATTTTCAGTCCATGATGTGCGCCTTCTACCGCGGCCTCGTTTCCCTTAAAATTTTCCTTCAATTATTAATTTCAGCAGATTGTATTTATCTATTATTTGCAGTAACAAAAATACGTTGGCACTTAGTCTCGCACCACAATAGACAGTATAGTTTATATAGTGTACGATATTTAAATAAAATGTAGGGCAGTTGGAAATAATTTGCAAACGCGGCGAAAGTTGAGCCGTAGTATACGTCACTGTCGCAGAACTATTTTGGTCAAGCCGGGAAAGGTACGTGAGTGAAATTATATATCCTCTACGAGATTACTTTCTGAGCTAGCGGCGACTACTGAAACTTTCACTTGTTTCTCGTAAATAACCAAGTTTGATAACTGGCATTCTACAAGTAATTTTTTATTTTATTTGATAACCCAATTAACCCCTCGAACGGATAGTCCTGTATCTGTCACAAGACTGACTTAAAATCAATTTTTCAACGAAAGCGTTCGAAGGGGTTAAGCGGTTGGGTTTATTATTAAACTCAGCCATATTAAACGTATGTAACGATACTGATCCGTCACGACACAAATGTGAACCCGGCTTTAGAAACTACTTGAAAAACCTGAATATTAAAGAAGAGACAACCCAGGATCGATCCCTGTAGCGCAAACTAACAAAGACTAACCCCGCATACATGATGTAACAAAAATATTGGTGATCCGTTTAAGGCATAATTGGTATCGTATTACGAATTAGAAAAAGTAGGCGAAATTTTTTTTGTACTTGAAAAAAATTTTGTTTTGTATCGGACCCGTCGTCCTAGCCGGCCAGCCATCTATACAAAAACCGATTTTTTTTTAGCGAGAATTTTTTTATTTTTATTTAAGTATACGATACAAAGTATGTCCTTAAAAAGATCACCAGCATTTTTGTTACACCCTGTATGTGGTATAACGAAACAAAGCAGAAGTTAAGCCAGTTATTAAAGAGACTCTGTTTCCCCGAATAAAACTGTAAACTAATTTATCTACACTCATATTGTAAGTTCTCTAAAACGTGTTCGAATACGGTAGGCAATGGCTAGCATTACCACGACCGATTTTACTATGATAAGCTTTTTATCCGTGGCAGTAACGTAATTTTAACTTTTCATGCTCAATTATTGATGTGCTATGAGTTTTGATAACATAATGTACACCTGCACCCTCCCGCGCATCCGCCGACAGCCCGACACGCGCCTCCCCGACACAATCGAGTTGGTCATGGCGGTGCAATGGCGGCCATTCTATGGTTTCCGAATACGGCATTTTGGATAAATAATATGAGTGTAGATAAAGCAGTGTATGCAACTGTACGTAATTAGGCCTTAAAACACTCGTGTGATCTTATTATGAAACTCACCTGCGGCTCGTTTCATAAAACCAAACTCATGTTTTAAGGACCCTTATTACGTAACAGTTACATAAACTACTATTGTTTTATATTAGGAACAAAAGATTCGATTTGATAAATGGTATATTTCGTTGCTCCTATCTAGTTTGATTATTAAAGATGATCGTTCTCCTAGTGATTAAGATAGCTTTTTCGCCACAACTCAATTGAGCATGGCAACCTCATCATATAAATTGGCATAAACACGTTTACAAAAGTGTAGTTTTTACAAAAGTGACTGTCATCTAAGTCTACTTCCTTACGGGAAATGGCCTAAGACAGTTCAGAGCTAGCAACCGTTACCAACTTTACGTATATTATTGGGCATGGTACTGGGACCCCAAAACTGCCGGGGATTGTGACCGAGGTGAAAGTCTCCCACGTAATGACGTCACCAAAATGGCTGCCTCCTCGTTTCAAAAAGTGCAAATTGCATCCAAATCGTGCATTGAAAAATTAAGGGGTACTATGCCCAATAACATACTAAAAGTAGGTAACGGTTACTAGCTCATCTGAAGTATATTTCCCATAATTTTAGTGTACTATCGGACCTTCGAAACCTAAGGATAAGCTAAACCGTATTCGAATTAGGTCTGGTTTCATCAAAATGCATTACTTCATTGAACAGCGACTGGTAAATATTTTAAATGATGATTGATTGATGATGTCAATTAAAAATATGGTTTTCTGTAAAGTCGGTTTACGGCTTGGAAGAATAATAAGTAAGGAAGCGTAATCAACGCTCAAAATGTGCTCCACTTTCCTGGTGCCAAAGTGGGCGGAGCTTGTAACAGCGGTGCCCTAATGTCATGTAAAACATTTTGAAATTGTCATGTCGTCAAAATATTAGTTTTTTCGGTCCATGATATTTCGATAATATATCGGTATTTTAAATGCCGGCTTGTGCCGTGCATTGGTGCAGGAGCCACACAGGCGCCAAAGATGATGATATTTCTTTTCATCGGTAAGTAAATTACGCATAGATATTCTCATACATTACGGACTTGGTCGATGTTATGCAATATAAGTTTTGGAAAAGTAAACATAACTCATTTGAGGAAAAGTATAATGAATGTTCATTTATAAGTATTACCTAGTAGTAATAGCAGTTAGGTTTCCGTTGTTAACAAAGAATCTTTTCAGTTTGTTTTTTCGATATACAGTATGGGTCCTTGGAATAAATCTTTATCAATATTATACTACTTTGATAATATTGAAATGTCTCCCTTGTACTCATATATTGGGAATATGAGATACGTACTTAATAAACAATCTGAATATGCCACCTCAGTCGGTTTTACTTACCTACTAAATATAATTTAAATTATAATGATGCCTTTAACAGTACGTGTATGTTTAAAGTTTTTTTTTTTCAAATCATTAACATTAAGTGAAGTCAACGAAATCGACAGAACAAAACCATTCGAATTAGTACCTACCATACTTACTCTGGTAAAATCATACCATTCTGGCCGTGCCATTTCTAGTACAACTGACTAATAGGTATGACTCTTATTTTTCATTAATAATGAATGCTATAACTTCATAGCATAGTCTTTAATTATCAAATCTAGAGCAGAGCCCGACTGGAACTACCTCTTACAGAAAACCACAGCCAATTAGCACTACACCCTACTCATAGTGTTATGTTCCTGCCGGTGAGTAAGGTTGCCAGAGAGCTCAGAGGATGCAGTGTGTTGACGACGGGGGATCCTCTTGTCCCTTTAGCTGTCAACAAAGTGAATCCTCTTTTATATGAAAGCGTCGGCAACACACATGAGACACCTCTGGAGTTACAGGCGTCCATAGGCTACGGTAGCTGCTTACCATCAGGTGAGTCAAATACCTGTTTGCTACCGTTGTAGTATAAAAACATGGATGCAAAATGTAAATTTATCTTTGTATTTGCCTAAGCCTGCTAAAATAAATAGTACACATAACGAACTCATATGTTATTTTTTTAGTTCTAAAAAACGAGGAAGTAAAGAGAATTTTCACTATTTACAAGGGCTGCTATTTATATATCCGGAAACCGGGATTACAATCTTCTTAAATAGCATATTTGACCTCCATGGTAAAATTTGAACTTTTTTAAGTACTGGCCGGTATATTTTTTCTTTCTTATTAACGCTCGTGTTTTGTTTTTGACGGGTTTTAAATGTCATCTCGCAGCAAGAATGGAACTCACTCGTGAAAATATTCGTGCTATGATTTATTATGATTTTCGGCGTGGTTTAACGCAACAACAGTGCATAGATCAACTAATTTCAACTTTTGGTGATGAAGCCCTATCTAAAACTACTGTGTATCACTGGTTTAGTGAGTTCAATCGTGGACGTAGTATGCTTACGGACGAAGTTAAGGCAGGTCGCCCGAAATCGGTCGTTGTACAACAAAATATCGAGGCTGTGCGAAAACTTATAATGGACGACCGACATGTTACGTACCGCGAGATAGAGGCGACTCTGGGTATTTCTATGACCAGCATTAATAGCATATTACATAATTATTTGGCTGTAAAAAAAATTTGTTCGCGTTGGATACCCCACAACTTAACAAAAGAGCAAAAAGTTGCTCGCGTCGAATGGTGCAATAAAATGTAAAAAAAATACAACCATGGTGACTCAAAAGCCGTTTATAACATCTATACAGGTGACGAATCCTGGATCTATGCATACGATCCCGAAACGAAGCAACAATCAACGGTATGGGTGTTTCAAAATGAGCCGAACCCTATGAAAGTTACTCGTGCAAAAAGTACATTGAAACAAATGGTGGCCTGCTTCTTCGGTATTAATGGCCATGTAGCTACAGCGCCACTAGAAAACCGTAGAACGGTTAATTCAGAGTGGTACACGACCATTTGCTTACCGGAAGTATTTGAACAAATTCGTAAAACTAACCAGCGACGAAGAATCATTCTTCATCATGACAATGCCAGCTGTCATACGTCACGCAAAACAACTCTATTTTTGGAGGGTCAAAATGTGGAATTAACGGGTCATCCGCCGTACAGCCCTGACTTGGCACCCAACGATTTTTATTTATTTCCAAATATAAAGAATAAATTACGCGGTCAACGATTTTCGACCGCTGAAGATGCTGTCGACGCATTCAAACAACACGTTATGGAGGTAGGTACCTCAGGCGGAGTGGCAGAAGTGCTTTAAAAATTGGTTCACGCGAATGCAAAAGTGCATAGATCATCAAGGGGAATACTTTGAAAAACAATAAAACCATTTTCAGCCGTGTACGTTTGTTTGTTTTTTTGTTTCCGGATATATAAGTAGCATATATTGAAGGTATGCCATAATCAACCGTAATTGCTTAAAAATATGTTTCTTGAGACCAAGAGGGTCTCCCTAATGTAACGGATTTATAAAATTGTAAAAAAGTTCAAAATCTTTACTATTTTATATTAATTTATGCTTATTTTGTAGTATGTAAGTCCCTATATTGTAATTAAGCACTTTTTTAATAAATGAAAGATGAATAGAAGGCTTTCATATTATTTCTTATTCCAAGAACGATTAAATTTACGTATTTTTTATAAATAGTAATAACTTTTATTAATAATAAATTTTGGGCGCATGCCCTTAGAGTATGGTCAACGGCGCCTAGCCGTTTCAAATTCAGAGATTGCATATACATGAGAAAATTTGTCAAGTTCCGCCGTGACCGGGTGGTCTAGTGGTCAGGACGTCAGCCGCGAAAGCTGAAGACGCCAGTTCAAATCTGGCCTCGGACACCGGAGGGTTTGGTCACTTTTTCTGAAGTATATGACATCTATTTTCAGTTTATATATAGTAGTGTAACTACTTAAAAAAAAAATTGCAAATCAAAAAATATTGAACAAAATAATTTGATTCGCTTCAAAATTCATAGATGGCAGCACCATCTCTCTCGCTATACCAGAATCACGTAAGTGATTCGGATAGGAGGTGCAAGCACGTACTGCGCATGCCCTTAGAGTATGGTCAACGGCGCCTAGCCGTTTCAAATTCAGAGATTGCATATACATGAGAAAATTTGTCAAGTTCCGCCGTGACCGGGTGGTCTAGTGGTCAGGACGTCAGCCGCGAAAGCTGAAGACGCCAGTTCAAATCTGGCCTCGGACACCGGAGGGTTTGGTCACTTTTTCTGAAGTATATGACATCTATTTTCAGTTTTATTAATAATAATTTATATTTTTTTTATTTACGTATTATTTAAATTTACATAAGTAATAAAAATGCACTAAAAAATAAATTGTTAATTGATTGTATTATTATTTATTACGTGAACCCATCCACGTCAAGCTTAGGCGTATTTATTATACGTTAACTTGACATTTCAGTTATTTCATTTGAGTATCTCCTGTCCAATTAAACTTCATTGTCAAATTGATTTTGACCACTCACAACACGGCAACTTTTCTTATTGGTGAAATGGCATGAAACCTTTGCGGAATTAAGGTTAACACAAAAAAATATGTACTTGATTGGTTAATAAGACATAAGACATTTTAGTTTTGTAAACGTAAAATGGGTCGTGTTTTCACATGAACTTTGCTTGCCTTTACTCGTCTTGATATTATGTGTCGATGGTTTACGTTCGATAATTTTGCGTGTTATGACGTTATCGTCATAAGAAAACATTGATGAAAAACCGGCCAAGTGCGTGTCGGACCTCGCATAGGAGGGTTCCGTACCTTCAATTGAATAAGAACCAAACTAATACCATAAGGTCGTATCTTATGCCTACGGAAGAAGTTTTTTGGCGATAACTCAAAAATGGCTAAACCGATAATATTCAAAACAATTTTCGTAGAAAGTATATGATAAGGCGCATCTCCTCAATTTTTTCCATATTTTTTTGACTTACGATTCAAAAGTTACAGGGGAAGACACAATTTTTCTGACTTTCGAAGAGATTATTTCAGAAAATATTCACTGAATCACAAAATGATCAAAGAAACCTCAATATTATTTTTAAAGACCTATCGATTAATGTGTCACATGTTGATATTTGGTTAAAAAAAAAATCTGAAATTTAGTTACATGTAGCGCCCCCCTAAAAATTTTTTTTTTTTTCAAATTTAAATACGTAACTAAGTAGCGGCATACAAAATACACCTTACGTGTAAGTTTTATTCAGATACGTCGTATAGTTTCCGAGTAAAATGGCTGTGACATACGGACGGACATACAGACAGACAGACATGACGAATCCATAAGGGTTCCGTTTTTTGCCATTTGGCTACGGAACCCTAAAAATTGCATACTTTTATTTATGAGTGGATAATTATTTTACGTTACCATGGAGATCTGTCTACAACGTTACCATAGAGATCTATCAACAACGTGACACTTTTTCGTGCATGCTACCGGTGTTCATCGATTTATAAGACGTTATCATTATCACGTAACAATGGGGATCAATGTTACTCTGCGTCCGTAGGAAACACCTTAGACAACCCTACACGTGATCCCTGGGTGGTGCTAAAAGAGTAACAAACTTGGCAGCTGCACTGTCCCATCTGGACCTCGCAGCACTCACTGTATTGTCATTCTCATTATCATCTGCTTCCCCATTACTACTACCCCAGGGAAGAAATGCCTAGCTATATCCAGTGACATATAGCCATACGATAAATAAAAAATAAATTTTCACGTCAAAAAAATCGATGGAATTCCTGAAGTCCTTAGTTTACGTGGTTTAACCGAAAGTTGTTTATTGTACTCACAGCGGGGTCTCACAAAATGAGTTCTATCCCATTTTAACTACATGGCGATTTCAGGCATTCTGGGCACATTGGAATTCGTACTTAGGATACAATAGAACTTTAGAAATAAAGGCAATTACATTGCACGAAGACTAATGATGTTTTTACGAGATTTAGATTGTACAACAAGCAGAAAAAATATATAGGTATCAAGGGGATGACAATAGTTAAATTCCATACCTTTCTTTTTCAGCGCGAGTGAAAGAGAAATACTGTGTTACGTAATCGTAACACAGTATTTCTCTTATTAATATATGGGAGCTTATGGGAGCAACGAAGTTTTTAGTATTAGTATGGTGGAACTTTGTCATTAATCAAAGACGTGCAAGTCAAGATACTAAAGACATGCAACTGTTTAAAGCTAATTTTAAGATGTAAGTTTGGAATTATTTTCTATCGAGCGGATTTCGCCCAATCGTGTATCGCAATTAACAAAGTTCTTCCAAATATAATGAATATTTTTTTTAAAAACTTAAGTCAATTTAAAGGTCATCGGGTGTTGTTAGCTTCTTAATGTTATACCAGGTGTTTCCTGTAATACGAGAAATAAATTAAATGTAGATTCTACTCCACAACTTGTCTCTTTTTCATACAAACTAAACAGTATTTTCAATGTAGGTAAGTACGTTAAATTCGTCTAATTAACATTTGGTGTCAGTTTTGTCACTCTACAGACATAATCAATTTCGCAATGCATTGCGTGTTCGAATAAACTTTAAACTGTACTAAAAATTAAACTGCAAGTTATTTTTCAAAGTCGCTGATTTATGAACAGACCTTATTAAATATAAACTTTCGTGAGACATACTAACACTATAAAATATAACGTTTACACTCACGTCACTTTAGTCACTTCGCGCGACATGTTTCGGAGAGCCTAGGTCTCCATCTTCAAGCACTAAGAGTACTATTTGAACCGCTCCGTAGCGCACTGAAACCGCTCCGAAACAGTCGCGCGAAGTGACTAAAGTGACGTGAGTAACCGTTATATTTTATAGTGAATTGTGAAGAAACATTTTCTAATTTGAGGAGTAGAATCTACGTTTTAATTTATTGCTTGAATTATAGGAAACACCCGGTATAGGTATTAAAGTTATTTTACCATATTCAAGGGCTGGTTTTGAACTTTACTGCTAAGTCAATAATCTTGTTAGTAGATTTTATTTTACTCACTAGAGCAGAAAGGCACGATCTTAAAAGTGAGAATCTATTTAAAGCCTGACCAGAAATATATGATCATGCGCCATGTTGCGGAATTTCATTGGAACTAATTTTTTACACTGGCAATAATTTTATTGATGGGTCTCTGTTGTCAGTGTCATTGTTGCGGTTTACTCGGTTATAATAGTAGTATTTAAATGTCAAGAAATGCCCAAAACTATTCATATTCAAGAGCAAAACATTGGAAATAATGTCTGTAATAAACTGCTAGAAATAAAACGCCCGGGAAATGAAACTATTTCGCCACGAAACCTTTACAAATTAACAGCTGACAGGTTGTAAACAAATCAAGGTGACATTATACCATAGAGAAACTTTTAGACTTATTTACTCGGTGACTATACTGAACTGTTGCCATATAAATGAGAATAATAGCGCCCTCTTGACAATGATCATATATTTCTGGTCAGGCTTATTTGAGTCAGAGTTTTTTTTACAATAATTAAAACAGCTCTAAATTATATTTGTGCAAAAAGTTAAGCCGCTTAATACATTTTACAAAATCCATTAAAAAATGGCACAAAACAAAAGTTACGCAAAAACGATGGATCCCTGGAGTGCGATTTTTGAATCTCACCAAGTGACTAATTCTCACCGATGTGAGTGATTTACTTTCGGAAATCACTCACATCGGTGAGAATTAGTCACTTGGTGAGATTCAAAAATCGCACTCCTGGAGTAAAGCTGCGTCAGTTTTGAATTTAAAGTAACTAAACAATGAACGGAAAAACAAAATTCTGGCATAGCAAATGTCATTGACAACTTTGATAAATATAAAGGGAATAGATATGGTACCAGGCGCACGATCGTGTGCCATCAAATATAGGTTCCGGCGCCTATATTGAATCAGTCGTGTCATGGCCGCCGAAGCGCATGCTTTCAAGAATAACGAATCTAGAAGACCCGTAAATCATGCCAAATTGTGCCTTTTTCGAGTGCTTTAATAGCTCAAAACATAAAAACAAAGCTCACTGAATAACTTTTCATTCGTAAGTACTGTTTTAAATACGCAAACATATTTTTTTATCAAAATTTATCAAAAACATTTTTGTTATTGAGTAAGCGAGACAGCTAAATAGGCAGTACCCACGCGTGAAACACGTATGTCCGAGTGTCATGCTCCTTTGTGTAGCGTCAGCAAATAGTATGCTGATAAAAATGCACTTGTATTTCATTCTGTTCTCCTAGTACTTGAAACCGTTACTAAGCTAAACTTTTGTACTTTATGTGTGTATATATATATATATATATATATATATATATACATAGAATTACTACGGTTATGTCATTTTTTTATTTATACTTCTGAACTAGAGCCTGTTGCATGACAATTTGTGAATTGTAATATTTGCTGAATGTAGGGTAGTTGCCGTGACAATACACCCAATCAAAATGTATTTTTTATAGGATATTTTACGGCACTTACGTCCTTTTACTATGATATTTCAACTTTTTGAAATAACTTAAAAATCGCTCAAATAACTCAATAGTTTTTCAATATAGTATTCATTGAAAGTAATTATCAGGCGCTCTTGAATTTTCCCATATTCAAAAGTTAGGAGCCCCTTTTTTTTTTTGGAGTTTTGAAGCTATTATATCCGCGAAAGGCTTGACTTTATCGAAAAATAGTCTCTAAAGACCCCTTTTCTTTTTTAAAGACCTATCCAACCACACACTACACAATAGTGTTCAATCGATAATAAAGCGATAAGGAAACAACGGCCAAGCGTGCCGGACTCCGCATAATAGAGGGTTCTTTACCTTCAATGGAATAAGAACCAAACTAATACCAAACGGTCGTATCTGATGCCTATGGAAGAAGTTTTTTGGAGATAACTCAAAAATGGCTGAATCGATAATGTTCAAAACAATCATCTTCTCAAAAATTTTCATATTTTTGGACTTACGGTTCAAAAGTTACAGGGGGCGGGGACACAATTTTTCTAACTTTCGAAGAAATTATTTCTGAAAATATTTACTTAATCATAAAATGTTCAAAAACACCTCGATGGTTTTTTTATAGACCTATCGATTGATGTGCAATATGTTGATATTAGGAAAATAATGTTATATGTATGGAGCCCCTCCCTTAAAATTATTTTTTTTTGTAATTTCACTACATAACTAAATAGCGGCATGCAAAATACACCTTATGTTTTATTTACTTAGGATACGTCCACATTTAATTAGGATACGTCTTATCGGTCTTAACGGCCTCCTAGCCCAGCCGGTAGTGACCCTGCCTACGAAGCAGGAGGTCCCGGGTTCGAATCCTGGTCAGGGCATTTGTTTGTGTGTTTATCACAGATATTTGTTCCTGAGTTATGCATGTTTTCTATGTATTTAAGTACTTATCCATATTTATCTATTATATATATCGTCGTTTAGTACCCATAACACAAGCCTTATTGAGCTTACTGTGGGCCTAGTTCGATTTGTGTAAGATTGTCCTGTAATATTTATTTATTTTATTATTATTATTTATTATAGTTTCCTAGTAAAATGGCTATGACATACGGACAAATCGATGTACGGACGGAAGGAAAGACAAACATGACGAAACTATATGGGTTCCGTTTTTGCCATTTAGGCTACGGAACCCTAAAAATCACCCTATTTCATGTGTACGGGAGCGAACCCAATTTTTTATTTTATGATTTGATATATGTACCATTTTTAATACCTTTTAAGCAATTATCTTTAATACCAGAGAATAAAAACGTTTCTAGTAAATATAATTTGTCAGGTAACAACCAAAACTGCAATAAAATTATTAAACTATAATCAATCTTGTTTTATTACTAATATGGTTCATTACGGCTATAAACTTGTGGTAGTAATTAGTGAGTTTTGGGTGTTACCCGATTAATTTAAGCAATTATCTTTAATACCCGAATTACCCGATAATGAAAACGTTTCTTGAAAGTATATTACTTAAATTTCTATTATTTTTATTTGCTCTTGTTCCTTTAGCCGTGAACACAGTGCATTCTCCTTTTTGTTAATGGTCGGCAACGCGCATGTGACACCTCTGGAGTTATAAGCGTCCATAGGTTACGGTAGCTGCTTACCATCAGGCGGGCCGTATGCTTGTTTGCCACCGTCGTGGTATTTAAAAAGTTTATTTGCTGTCGCTACCTACCAAATTAGGCACCTAGCGCTGATTCCCGAGACTTACAACCTGTTCAGGATAAGTGAATCTTTTGTACCATTATAACTATGCACAATCGGAGATCACTCCTTTACATTGGTTTTTTTGAGTCGTGCGCGAGGTAGGCGATGGAAATGTAAGTACTAGGACAACAGGGATCATTGCGTAGTGTAATATAACCGTCGCTTACCATGCGCGTCTCTTTTGACAATCTATTATTGCATTAAAAAGAGAAACCTCTAAATCCGTAATAGCTACGCGTAATGGTAGATGCCTTTATACTGGTTTTTTTAGACGATCGTTCGTTATCTATTTCGTTGAACACTGGAATATTCGACTAGAGCACCAGAAGTTTAGAACAGAGATTTATTCATATTTTAAAAATATAATATGCTATTGACTTGTCATTTAATTTTCTATCTCGGTCCATCTCGCCCGCTTTCATATTGATGCGACAAGGACTTACTACGATCAATATAAATTCAAGATTTTATTTTTTTCAAACCCAAATGACTCTCTTTTTACTTCTATACGTCATTGTTAGAAATATGACGATCTTGCCTACACTACTGTAAATTATATTAGTTGGTCTCTGTCACACTTTGTGCAATGCGCAAAATATGGAAATCTCGCTTACACTCCCGTGTTAAGTATATTGGTGTATCTCTTTTACCCCTGATGCACATGTACAATATAGCATTTATAGCAGTGTGTAAGCATTTACAAGTGTGTGGATGCCGGAACACATTTCAGTTTTGTCAGCTATGAACGTCAGGTATCTTCCTCTTTTTACTTTAATCAAAGATTGACAATGAGGTTCTGTAAATAGTAATGTAATAATATGTATCTATAAATGATGAATATTGGCATTCCATACCCACAGTACAAGCCTTATAAGGTTGATTTAATGTAATATTGTCCTATTATATTTATGTATTTATATCAGGGATCGAATACCGGTATTATTTTCATACAATTTAACCGGTATTCAATTTCGGTATCTCGGTTGTTAATAGATATTTTTAGCAATTTTTCAGATAATCTGATAATTTGTTACATTTACCTAAATTATATTTCATAATATCACGTAAACATTGCGGTAATCGGGTGCTATTTTGATTTTTAGTAATACCGGTATAATCACGGATTTATCAATATATATGCGTCTAAAGCTGAATTTAGATTTTTAAAACGGAAAAAAAAAATCTTAGCTTAATATTAATGTAGTATGACTGTAAGGGATCAATAAAGAAAATGGCGTGCCATACTGCAAAAATTAAAATTCACTCCATTCTTAATTACTTACTCAATAATAAATATCCAAACACCTACATGTAGTAACGTCTAGTAAATAAGGATATCAAATGAAACAATCGCATTACCGCCACGCAGGATAACGTGCGGAAACTATTATCTCCTTTAGGCATTGAACTGATATAATACAGAGAATCACAGCACGCAAAAAGTAACATTCCAAAGGTCCATTTAGCGCAAACGACAGCTTTAGATAGTAATTAGTGTAATTACCATTAGTTAGTTTTAAGTTTGTCTGTCCTTGTTTTGTGCTAATAAATGTATTTTCTTTCTTTCTTTTTTCTTTTTTAGGGTTCCGTAGTCAACTAGGAACCCTTATAGTTTCGCCATGTCTGCCCGTCCGTCCGTCCGTCCGTCCGCGGGTAATCTCAGTGACCGTTAGCACTAGAAAGCTGAAATTTGGTACTAATATGTATATCAATCACGCCGACAAAGTGGTAAAATAAAAAGTGGATTTTTTTTTTTTTATTAGGGTACCTCCCCTATACGTAAAGTGGGGAGTGATTTTTTTTTTCATTTCAACCCTAACGTGTGATATATTGTTGGATAGGTATTTAAAAATGAATAGGGGTTTACTAAAATCATTTTTCGATAATGTAAATATTTTCGGAAATAATCGCTCCAGAAGTAAAAAAATATGCGTCCCCCCCCCCCTCTAACTTTTGAACCATAAGTTTTAAAAATATGAAAAAAATCTCAAAAGTAGAACTTTATAAAAACTTTCTAGGAATGTTATTTTGAACTTGATAGGTTTAATAGTCTTTGAAAAATAATTTCTGTACTAAGTTTGTAATTTAATCGTATAAGCAGGTGTTTATTGTACCTGTAATTTCTACAAAATTACAATGAAATGACGTGCTTTCAAATAAAGTAAAAACGGTGAAAATCGGTTCACGCAATAAAGAATTATTCAATAAAAATCATCTTCCATACTTTAAGCTCGCGCGCAATAGTTTACTTAATTTGCCGATAGATGTCGCTGTACGTATCATATGCTACATGGCGGTGTTATTAACTCTTAAGTGGGGACACTTACTGTGACGGACGGAAAACTACGGAACCCTACACTGAGCGTGGCCCGACACGCTCTTGGCCGGTTTTTCTATCTAACAATGTAAAGGCGCCCTATACAACGCCTTTTGACGAATAGAGCCGATTGTTCTAAAGATATTGCAAGTAACAAAGATCCAACTGAGGGCATCATCAAAATTAGACTAGACTGAACAAGAGCGGATAAGCGTGAAAGCTACGAATATGGAGGTTAAGTTATACTAGTCAGATAATCGTGGGAGAAACTTCCACGACTTTGGTGTTCTGTAAGCATTCGAATGTCATATAATCAGGCTTTGTAAATATAATCGGAATTTTCCGAGCCATATACATATCTTTGACGAATTTTGTTTGACTTTGGTCGTCTATTATGTTTGTTTTTTTAAGCGTAGAAATTAAATGTTTTGTGAATATAATCGGAAATATCTGGGTCACATTTCGGATGAATTTTGCTTAAGTCTGATTGTCTATTAACTACTATGTCTATGCCTCTAGGTCAGAAAAAGGGAATTATAGCACGTTCGACGCGCAGAGCAGAGATTGATCGGCTTACGGCCGGGGTCCATCTATTATTTCATTGCGATAAGATTAGTGCGGGAAATATAACTTCATTTGTTTCTCAGGCCGTTTATAATGGCCGACCATTTCTTAGTCAAAAACCGTAGGCAAAAAATAAGGACAAATCTCTTACGAGTGTTTTTAGGGTTCCGTACCAAAGTGGTAAAAAGGAACTCTTATGGTGCGACTTTGTCTGTCTGTCTGTCACAAAGCCAATTTTCTCCGAAAGTACTGTACCGATTGAGCTAAAATTTTGTACACATATGAAAGTGTGTGACCCAAAGGCAGGCATGGCGTTACATGCCTGCCTTTGGGTCATGTATAAATTTAATATGGGAGGCATTTGTGTGTGTGGGGGGAGGGGGGGTAAATGAGGAATTAAAAAATAATGCGATATTTATTGTGTGGTATATCAAATAAAAGGGCTTAATGTCAAAATCTCAAATATATTCTTTGTAACTTAACTATGACTTTAATTTGTGCTTTTCTAGAATATTTTGTACAATTATGGTGCCATCATCCCGAATCGCATTACACGTAATAAAATCCTCAAAAAGAAAAATATGATGTATTTTAAAACAAAACACGTATCTCATTACCATTTTTTGTCACGAACGCGTCTCTTGTATTCACTCGGAATTTTTACATACTCGTAGGTATATAATTACATTTAGGTATTATAGTACTGAATTCATACATCAGTAATAGGGTTGATGACACATGTTGAATTTTGTAAAAAAATTAAGTTAAATAGATGCAAAATAGCAAATATATCCTAATAAAGTGAAAATTTAAAAAAAATATTGAAATGGTTGAAATTTCTAAATTTTACGATTTTTTTAAAGTACGAAATGAAATAAAATAAAGGCACCATTCGATTTCTCACATGTTAATGAAAAATAAATTGTACGGCAACCATATACATAAACGCAATATTTCACTGTCAAAATATAAATTTCATAATTTTTCCATACTTTAAACAAGGCGACTATGCATCCGTGACGTCACTATTGCATATAATTTTGTTAGGAGCGTTTTGAGAAACAAAAGCGAGTGTTAAAATTTAAATCTTATTTCTGACTTTTGTGTTGATTTAACGCAATTGGACTATGTAGACATTTTTGATCCGCACAACAAAAGGAATCGATTGATGCCATACATGAAAAAAAATCATCATGCCTATTTTAATAAAATATAATTAAATAGTTCCATTCCATAAACAGGAAATCAATGAAAAAATACTTATATAAGGTCAGGCGGGGCAAGAGTAACTTCGGGAGAAAAGGATCGAAAGCTTCTCCAGCTAATTCTTTTGAACTGAGCGCCTTTTTGTACCGTCGGTAAAACAGACAGGCATGTATTAGTTCCATCATCAAATCATAGATGTCTCTGCCACACGCCATATTGAAACAAAACGCGGTTCATTTTGACAGGTTACGACTTGTGATAAGTGGAAGTGCACGTGTATAATTCAAAAGTGGTTTTGTGTGATTTATGGCTATTAATCCGGATTGGTTTGTCGGTGAGTCGAATATTTATAGTTTATTTCTTATGTTACATCGTTATTTTCTGTAATTCCTATCGATTATAAGTTTTTATCAATCCAATAAAATTTTAACCTCAAATTATTTAAGTGGGGCAAGAGTGCCAGTTCAGTCCGGGGGAAGGGTATCATATGCTACTCTTACCCCATGTCAGGGCTGACAAACCTTTTATAACTTGTTATTTTTATTACAAATTGGCTCTGTTTAATTCAGGGACGTTGCGTATGCGATTTTTCGACATTTGAGGATGCGAATTTTTAGGGTTCCGTACCCAAAGGGTAAAACGGGACCCTATTACTAAGGCTCCGCTGTCCGTCTGTCACCAGGCTATATCTCGAGAACCGTGATAGACAGTTGAAATTTTCACAGATGATGTATTTCTGTTGCCGCTATAACAACAAATACTAAAAAACAGAATAGAATAAATATTTAAGGGGGCTCCCATACAACAAACGTGATTTTTTTTTGTCTCACCAGGCTGTATCTCAAGAACCGCGATAGCTAGCTACGGCAGAACAGTTGAAATTTTCACAAATTATGTATTTCTGTTGCCGCTATAACAGTATAACTAAAACAAAATATTTAACGATTTTTATTGACTGAAGACAAAAGTAAACACGCGCTGCATTACAAATAAAGGTTGACTGGTAGAGAATGCCTAATGACATTAAGTCCGCCTTTTGTACGTTAAGTTTTCTTATTGTGCGACAAAGATTAAAATAATAATAATCATTGCAGAAACATGGTACGGAATTATGTCCGAAAGACGGATAGATAGACTGAGAGTACCTACTTGTGATTTAAGCTAAGTAGAATTTATAAAAAGTGTACCTGCCTAAATACTACTACTGTAATACCTACTCGTAAATAGTATAATTTTCAAAGTGAATTAAAAAAATCATAGCATTTTTTATTTTTTATTTAAGTGTTAGGTGGTTTGTGTTTGTCACCCCTGATAACACCTAGTATGATACTTTTACCCCAGAATATGTATAAACGCATTTTCTCAGAATTTTGAACCATATTTCAACTTGTTAAGGTATTAATTCTCTTGACAGCGGCTACCAACTGTGTTAATAAATACGTAAATCCACTGGAGCTTACCTAGTTCAAGTTAGGTACGTACCATACTCTTACCCCAGTCATGGGACAAGAGGAACAGTCATGCCGATTTTTATTTTTTTACAAATTAGTGCATGTTTTATATGTTTCTTTGCTTGATTAGTAGTTTTAATTAAAAATATATTAAATTTACTTATATTTTATGGCTTTAATATACGAATTAATGCAATAATAAGATCACAAACGCTATTTGAATCTAATTTTAATAAAAGTATGATACTCTTGCCCCGACTCACCTTACATAAACTGTGTATTATTCCAAGTCAACTAAATCAATACAAACATATACTCGCTAGCAAGCTTGTATTTAATCGGAAAATGTTTTACAGCCGTAATGAGATTACGACCAATCCCACAATGTTCGAAACGCTCCCGGGGAAACTTCCGCCATTTTCAATTTAGTATTTTATTCTTCCTGCTGGCAACATTGACATGGTTGTAAAGTAACTGAAAGAAACTGTAAGAACGAACGCAAATGGCGACTTTTGCAGCAACATAAGGTGTATTCACACAATAAGAATTACATTTTAATCGCGTATTCGATATGTGCGAAGTGCATCACATGGTGGGGGTAACGCGAACGATCGCAGTGCACAATCTGACAAGAAATTAAACTGCAAAGCGCTCTAGGGCCATATTCTAACTTTAAAACACGTATAGACACGATCCAACTTCAATACAACTCCAATGCATTAACAACGCAATACAGCTACGGCATAAACATCTGAATCAGAAATATCAGAATTTGCTTGAGAAATATTCCGACGCAACTCCGATACAACTTCAATATTGGTTGAATGTTTGTTATATTTGAGATTGGTTGTATATTTAATGTATTTTTAAACTACAAAGCGCTGAATCTTTAAGCAAATCAAATTATTTTGTTCAATATTTTTTGATTTGCAATTTTAAGTAGTTATACTACTATATATAAACTGAAAATAGATGTCATATACTTCAGAAAAAAAAATAGATTCATAGATGGCAGCACCATCTCTCTCGCTATACCAGAATCACGTAAGTGATTCGGATAGGAGGTGCAAGCACGTACTGCGCATGCCCTTAGAGTATGGTCAACGGTACCTAGCCGTTTCAAATTCAGAGATTGCATATACATGAGAAAATTTGTCAAGTTCCGCCGTGACCGGGTGGTCTAGTGGTCAGGACGTCAGCCGCGAAAGCTGAAGACGCCAGTTCAAATCTGGCCTCGGACACCGGAGGGTTTGGTTACTTTTTCTGAAGTATATGACATCTATTTTCACTACAAAGCGCTCTTATCAATTTTAAATTTCAAAATATTTGACATCACCTACGTCATCTGAACTCGGTTAACTGTCAAAATAGTAACTCAGCCAGAGACATTTCATATAAACAAGGAGTACAAACCAGCCATTAAAAAAAATTGAGCCGTGGCCCAAAAGATGGCACCACAATCATGCACACAGCGAATAGGCTCATGCAAGTGCGCGTGAGCTGTAAGTTAGTAGAAGTGATATCTATGTCAATTCAAGTGCTCTCAGATACCTCAAATTTTTTTTTGGTTATTCCTAATCAGAATCGACTCTACTCGTACTAGGACACAACTGGGACACAAAAAGTATGCCTATATTTCTGAGTCCAAACTTTTCCATGAGTAAGGAAAGTCGAAAATAGATACAAGTTTGGACACTTTTCTAAGGCACCAAAAGTGTCCAAACTTGTATCTATTTTCGACTTAATCAATTCTGCTTATTTTGCAGTAGGAAAAACTTACAATGATTTGAGAAAACGTCCATCTTGCAAACTCGCGTTACACGCGTAATCTGAACAGAGAGATACAAGAATGGACACATTTTGTGCCTTAGCATAATCAATTCTGCTTATTTTGCACTAGGAAAAACTTACAATGACTTGATAAAACGTCCATCTCGCAAACTCGCGTTAAACGCGTAATCTGAACAGAGAGATACAAGTTTGGACACGTTTCGTGCCTTAGCATAATCAATCCTGCTTATTTTACAGTAGGAAAAACTTACGATGACTTGAGAAAACGTCCATCTTGCAAACCCGCGTAACCCGCGCAATCTGAACAGAGAGATACAAGTTTGGGCACTTTTCGTGCCTTAGCATTATCAATTCAGCTTATTTTGCATAAGGAAAAACTTACAATGACTTGAGAAAACGTCCATCTTGCAAACTCGCGTTACACGTGTAATCTGAACAGAGAAATACAAGTTTTGACACTTTTCGTGCCTTAGCATAATCAATCCTGCTTATTTTACAGTAGGAAAAACTTACGATGACTTGAGAAAACGTCCATCTTGCAAACACGCGTCACCCGCGCAATCTGAACAGAGAGATACAAGTTTGGGCACTTTTCGTGCCTTTGCATTATCAATTCTGCTTATTTTGCATTAGGAAAAACTTACAATGACTTGAGAAAACGTCCATCTTGCAAACTCGCGTTACACGCGTAATCTGAACAGAGAGATACAAGTTTGGACACTTTTCGTGCCTTAGCATTATCAATTCTGCTTATTTTGCATTAGGAAAAACTTACAATGATTTGAGAAAACGTCCATCTTGCAAACTCACGTTACACTCGCCATCTGAACAGAGTCTAAGAAACTGTAGATGCAAATTGCACTCCGTTGTCGGTATTTATAGCGTCGTAAATTCGAATCGGGGCGCGGCGGGGCAAATGATTTAGATAAGAGACACACGCCCCTACGGCCGGTGTGTTTGCGGTTTTAATTACTTATCTATAAATAATCCGTTTTCAGGGTTCCGTACCTCGAAAGGAAAAAACTGAACCCCTATAGGATCACTTTTTTGTCCGTCCGCTCGTCCGTCTGTCTGTCAAGACCCTCTTTCTCAGAACCGCGTAGAGGTATCAAGCTGAAAGGACCATGGGCAACTTAGTATGGAGCTTGGACCCAGAACCAACACAGCTGAGAGTTAGGTCATTAAAAAGATCTATAAATATACTTAATTTTGTTCTATAGGCACCAAGTTGCATTCCATTGCAGAACCGAGATATTCATATTTCAGCCAGTGTGTATAAGGTCCATAAAAACGGGTTTCTCTTAATGTTTGACTACCAATCATTAATCAATAGGATAATAATATAAAAGCGATACATAGAAAACAATAAGTAGGTACTAAAACTAGAGGAAGATAACAGGCGGTCTAATCGCTAAAAAGCGATCTCTTTCAGACAACCTTTAGGTAGCGGAAAAAAGTTATGCGGGGGATGCGTAAAGCATTTTCACACCGACAAAAAAAAAGGTGACATAGCTATTTAAGTACCAATGATACTTGTATAATACTTGAAAAATTATAGGTACGCATAAATCCTAGCGTAGATAAACTACTTCAAACGTCTTTAAACGCTTTTAGATAATAAATCAAGATATTTCAAAAAAGATGACTATTTAACCGACGACGACGACGAATGTAGTTCACGCCATATTCGGTAGCAATACCTTCATTATTACTACATATATTGTATGTTACCTACCCTCCAAAATGTTAAATACCCTAGCCGCAGATTCTTCATAGTTCGTTTTCACTCTGAATTAAAATATGAATATCTCAGTTCTGCAATGGAATTCGACTTTGTGGCCATATAATTAAATGAAGTAGATTTAAAGACCTATTTAATAGCCCAACTCTCATGTCTGTTGGTTCTGGGTCCATTTTGACGCATGGTCCTTTATATCAAACTAGCTGTGCCCGCGGCTCCGCCCGCGTGGAATTCGGTCTTTGTCAGTAACCGGCTAATTCACCCCTGATTTTTCTCCCTCCCCCTGGAGGCGGAACTTGAAGGTCTTGAAGTAAAGTTGACAGATGGATACGCTAGAGGACAGTAGTCCAGATAAAATATTTTACAATTACCACTAAATAAAACTACACTCCAAAATCAATAGTTTTTTTCGTCCTTATTAAAATTTTTTACATGATTTAAACGACATAGAATAGTAGGTGTATATCGGACGATACAGTACCACTTTTGTATTTATACGTCCTTGACTGTACCTATTCATATCATATTCATGGCAAATATCATCCAAATCGATCCTCCAGTCATATCAGTCTAAGAATGAAAAGGTAAGAACAGGCGCGCTTGCAGCATAAAAGGGGGGGTTAACTATGAAATGCTAATGCAGAAATGATGTTTTGAGGGGGTCAGTAATGAATTTTTGTATTTGACCGATCGGACCGCGCCTGGGTAAGAAATATACACATCAAAATCCATACTTCATATCATAACCTAACAACTTATTAACGAAAATATACTAACAACGAACTTATTTATGTTTAATATTAGTTAAAAGACTTAAAAGTAAGATTAGAGAAAAGGAGAATAGATATCAAAATCGTGAGGCTGAGTATTTATTTACATGCACTGTGCATTGTGTGCATGTGGCAATAAATTTATTGTCGTGTAATTTTGTTGTACTATTATTCAATAATTCATTTAAATTTGTTGATATCCGTACCCCCACTTCTAAACTTAGAATTAATTTGGCAAAATCCTTCCTTAGTGGATTATTCATGTCACAACGTATTAATTTCAGCGCCATCTGTTAGTTAAGCAGGGTACTCGTTAGTCTATGGACATATTTGGAAAAAAAGTTTGCACCTCCTTCCTAATTAGCGCCATAAGATTCAGGTGCAAAATTAACTCAATCGTAGTGTAGTGGCTACCCCCCTTTTAGGGGTTGAATTTTTATAGCCTACTTATACCTGGACGGGGATTTTCTTGACAATTGGAATTAGTAATCCTTAAGAGTGACTTCTGGGATAACAATGCAAAAAAAAACCGGCCAAGAGCATGTCGGGCCATGTTCAGTGTAGGGTTCCGTAATTGCCGCCCTGTTAAAAAACATCCGTTCAAAAGGTCGTTTATTAAGGGATATTTGGAGGCGCTCCGTCATAAACTAATAATTGCGTGGTGGGTTAATTGTTTGGCGTTGTAATTCTACTATCCGGCACTTACGTCCTTTCACTATGCGTTTTTGACTGACAACTCAAAAACAGCTGAACTGATTTTATTCAATATAGTTCTTATTGAAAGTACCTTTCAGGCTTCACTTCCATAATTTTTTTCAATTTTTTGGACCTATGGTTGGTGGTTATGGTTAGAAAGTAAGATGGGGAGGGGGGGGGGCGCCCTTTTTTGAAGATGAAACTATCCTTTGTCCTTTCTCGAGACCCACACTATCTCTATACCAAATTTAATCTAAATCAATTCAGCGGTAAAAAAATCCTCATACCAACTTCCATCCCCCTTTTCACCCCCACAAGGGTTTGAAAACTATCCTTTGACGTTTATCGGGACTCAAATTATCTCCATACTAATTTCTATCTAAATCGTTTCAGCGGTTAAAAATTCTCCATACAAACTTTCAACCCCCTTTTCACCCCCACTAGGGTTGATTTTCGGGATTAAAACTATCTATTATCCTTTCTCGAGACTCAAACTATCTCTATACATAAATTCATCAAAATCCGTTCAGCCGTTTTCACGTGATGCACGGTCAAATAAACAGACAAACAGATAAACAGACAAACAGACAAAAAATCCAGAAATTGTTGGAACGTGTTCTGTTATCGATTCTAAGTATCCCCGGCCAACTTTTTTTCGAATATATTCTATGTACAGACTTTCGACCCTCTTCAGCTTTATTATATGTATAGATACTCAGGTCTATTGTTCCTTGGAGCTGTGAAAAAATCATACTTCTAAGCAAACGAAATCAAAAGATACAGCCGTTTATGCCGCAAATTTTCGAAACGAAGCAACGTCTTATAGCACAGATAAAGGAAAAAACCGGCCAAGAGCGTGTCGGGCGACGCTCAGTGTAGGGTTCCGTAGTTTTCCGTCCGTCACAGTAAGTGTCCCCACTTAAGAGTTAAAATAACACCGCCATGTAGGATATGATATGAGCGTTCCACGTACAGCGACATCTATCGGCAAATTAAGTAAACTATTGCACGCGAGCTTAAAGTATGGTAGATAATTTTTATGGGATAATTCTTTATTGCGTGAACCGATTTTCACCGTTTTTACTTTATTTGAAAGCACGTCATTTCATTGTGATCTTGTAGAAATTACAGGTACAATAAACACCTGCTTATACGATTAAATTACAAACTTAGTACAGAAATTATTTTTCAAAGACTATTAAACCTATCAAGTTCAAAATAACTTTCCTAGAAAGTTTTTATAAAGTTCTACTTTTGAGATTTTTTTCATATGTTTAAAACTTATGGTTCAAAAGTTAGAGGGGGGGAACACTTTTTTTTTTACTTTTGGAGCGATAATTTCCGAAAATATTTACATTATCAGAAAATGATTTTAGTAAACCCCTATTCATTTTTAAATACCTATCCAACAATATATCACACGTTAGGGTTGAAATGAAAAAATCACTCCCCACTTTACGTGGAGGTATCCTAATAAAAAAATTTTTTCCACTTTTTATTTTACCACTTTGTCGGCGTGATATACATATTAGTACCAAATTTCAGCTTTCTAGTGCTAACGGTCACTGAGATTATCCGCGGACGGACGGACGAACGGGCAGACATGGCGAAACTATAAGGGTTCCTAGTTGACTACGGAACCCTAAAATTGCGAAAACCGTAAATTTTTTGGTTACATCATATAAAAAAATAAAAAAAAGCTTTTTAATAATTAATTTTAAAGTTACTATCCCTATATACCTACAGGTTTGTACGGAACCCTCGGTGCGTGAGTCCGACTCGCACTTGGCCGGTTTTTATAGTGTTTAAAATGTGCAATGTGCACGCCTTTGTATTGTAAGCCCGAACTTTTTGTCCCGAGTTTAAATGTAACTGACAAAATTAAATGTCTTTTATACCTGTTTATCGCTTTGAATAACCACATTTGTAGCTCAACCCAACACGTAAATCACACAAGCAAATCAAGAAATAATTATTTTCTTATGATAGTCATGATAGTTATGATTTTGACAAATCACGAATTTAAGTATTTAAAGCGAATTTCATACTTAATATCTCCCCTTGGTGGCACTATAACGGGACCTCATAATAATTTCATGGACCAAATTAGAAAGTTCAGAAAACTTTTTACGAGGCCCAAACTTCTAAAAGGTGACATTTACTAAGGTCAGGGCTGTCGTTCGAATGCTTACAGAACATCAGTGAGACAATGTTGTGAAAGAACCACCACACATTTGATATATCTGTCTACTGACCGGACTAGGCTCTAGTCACTAGGGCAGTGCGAATCGTGTGATAATTATACCACGATGGTGGCAAACAAGCATACGGCCCGCCTGATGGTAAGTAGCTACCGTAACCTATCGACGCCTGCAACTCCAAAGGAGTCACTTGCGCGTTGCCGACCCTTTACCAAAAGGAGGATTCACTGTGTTGATGGCTAAAGGAACAAGAAAGGTCCCTCATCGTCAACACACTACTAAATAAATAAATAAATATTATTATGGGACAATCTTAGACAAATCAACCTAGTCCCACAGTAAGCTCAATAAGGCTTGTGGTGCCGGTACTAGGCGACTCATAATGAGCTCATTATAGTAGTTTATGTAACTGTTACATAATAAGGGTCCTTAAAACACGAGTGTGGTTTTATGAAACGAGTATCATAATAAGATCACACGAGTGTTTTAAGGCCTAATTACGAACAGTTGCATACAGTTACTTACCCCAGTACACAATATAACCCCTCACCTGTCTCTATAATAAATAAATATATAATAAATATTAAATAGTATGGGACAATCTTACACAAATCAACCTAATCTCACGGTAAGCTCGATAAGACTTGTGTTGTGGGTACTAGACGACGATATATAAAATAGATATATATACATAAATACTTAAATACATAGAACATCCAGAGAGGAACAAATATCTGTGATAAACACACAAATAAATGCCCTGAACAGGATTCGAACCCGGGACCTCCTGCTTCATAGGCAGAGTCACTACCGACTAGGCTAGGAGGCCGTTAAGGAAGGCTCTATAGGAAGCGTCAAAGCGTGTGGGATGCAATCATAGAACCGCAACCTGATACAGTTGCAGCAACGGAAGCACAGGATTAGCCGTTCGTATTTATTCCATAATTGCAACTCGCTTTTTTTCCCTCTCTCGCACGCCTAGTTGTGAATGTAGGGATCACGTTACACTGATTTCTGAACTTGATTCGTCAACACTCGCGTAACCAATGGGAACAGACGGCCAGGATTTTAGCCCAAAGGGCATGCTTATGCTGGGCTCGAAACTTTTCCATTTAACTTGCGTCGTGACATCCTGATTATTTATCTTTACTTATATTAAGAAAGGTTGTGAGGAACTTTGATTAACTAGGAAGTGTATAAGAAAAAAGTTATTAACGAGTAACTACTTAAGTTGAAATATTAAGGCTGGATTAAATATAATCTACCTACTCGTAAGCGAGCGTTTGTGTACTCGTACCGGTAGCTCGTAAATACATATGCTGTGGTGATCTAAGACTGTTTCTAGTACTTCTTCTTTGTAATAACCTTGTGATATAATATCACAATGTTATAAAAGCCTTTTTAAAAGTCCCATGACTCGTGCTTTAATGGAATCCCCTGTATGTCATGACAAATGATGCTCGCAGAGCCAGGATCATCTAGCTCCATTATGTTTCTGATTCTCTAACGATATGTTATGAGGCATGGTAACCTTTGCTTTAAAGTTAGGGTGTATGAAATAGCTTTGTATGCAGTATCTATAGGGGTATTTTAAATAGAAAACTTGGGGCAGATTCCATCGAATCTAGGCCACAAAAACATTTCATTGGATAACCGCTACAACGGCTAAACGTCAAAGTTAAAATGAATTAAAGTAAAGTTTTAATTAATATTCTATTCTATTCTAAGTAAGTACCTTCTATTGAAGGGTTTCACTATTTACCTTACAAAACAGCATGAATTATAGTTATTTTTAAACCGTTATCAGAAGGGATAGTAACCTTTCCTTTAAAGTTACTTTTTTTTTTTTAATTTTTTTAAAAATTAGAAATGTTCAATGAATTAAAGTAAAGTTTTAATGAATTATTAATGTAGCCTTTATTAGCGAGTTTGCCTAATAAAAAAGATACGAATCACAGTTAGTTTTAAAGCATGTATATCAGTTTGCTTGTGTTAAGTTGTTGGTTTCTTCATTACTTCAGTATATAATTATATAATTTTTAACAATTTGATCCTTATTTAACTTTTTTCTTAGCGGTTGGTTGTGATAAAACTATTAATAATATTAGTAGTCATAACAAGGACGAGGCGACTGCCCGCGTAGGACGTATATTTAAATTATAAAATAATGTTTTTTGTAATTTTAACTTAAATAATAACATTATCCCGTTTTGTACCTTTATTTACCTTTTTCAGTTCAAGGCCTAATTAATTACTCTCGACACGGCTGCCCTCCCTTATTTATCTAAATATTTTACCACCTGAGCCCAGCATAATATTATTCTTAAAAGAACAATAGATAAAAATATATATGAGAGGTAATTTATTAGAAATAAGTAGCAATATATGTGGCGTTTTCGAGTCAAAGGTACATCATTTTCGGTGGTAATTAAGTTTATTTCTGAATGATTTTTTATAGCAGCAACGCCTTATTGATAACCGACAATGATGTACCTTTGACTTGAAAAAGCCACATATGGTTGAGGTTCGCTTGATACCAGTGTTTAATCTATTGACAAATTCTTGTTACACTCTGGGCCTGGGCAAACCTACCTAAGGATCAAGAAGTAGGTATAATTAATTATTAACATGTAAAAATCAATACACAACTCTACACAATCTTCGTCGTCAACCAGTTTTACCTAACTATTTATTTACCTGTTTATTTTGTTTCTCGTAGTTTTTACGTGAAATAAATGATTTTTAGTGACGGTAAGAACCTTAAGTAAAGTCTCCATCTTTAAAAATATTGTGAAAGAAAAAAGAGGCTTTCATTTGAACTAACAAATACTAGTAGGCCTACTCAATCTTTCTCATTGGTGTAATTTCAGTACCATAATGATTATAAGCTTGAATTAATTGCCTTAAGCTTCTATGAAACGTGGTATTTATAACATTTAATGCTTTGTACTTGAATTCCTAGAGTCTACATTAATTGTTAAAAAAAACCTTTAGTATAAAAAAGAGTACCAACTCTGCATATAAATGAATCGGGCATAATTATAATATAAATCCACAATTCCTAAAAAAGCGGCATTGAAAGCGAAAAATGTGATTCCATCGTTCAAAGAAATTTTTTTTTTGGAATGTTCAAACGAAAACTTTTGTTGTTATTCTTGAACTAGTTAACAGTAATTGGCAGGGACGGAATCAATATATATGTTCGGATCTGTTTGAACTGCCTATCCAAAGTATCTAAAAAAATCAGACATCCATACAAAATTGGAAAGCTACGAAACAAGTTTTTTTTTGTATCCTTAGTCTCCTCCACTTATACCTAATGCCTATAAGCTTAACCTTATAATTAACCTATAAGCTTGAATTAATTGCCTTAAGCTTCTATGAAACGTGGTCTTTATAACATTTAATGCTTTGTACTTGAATTCCTAGAGTCTACATTAATTGTTAAAAAAAACCTTTAGTATAAAAAGAGTACCAACTCTGCATAGAAATGAATCGGGCATAATTATAATATAAATCCACAATTCCTAAAAAAGCGGCATTGAAAGCGAAAAATGTGATTCCATCGTTCAAAGAAATATTTTTTTTGGAAAGTTCAAACGATAACTTTTGTTGTTATTCTTGAACTAGTTAACAGTAATTGGCAGGAATGGAATCAATATATATGTTCGGATCTGTTTGAACTGCCTGTCCAAAGTATCTAAAAAAATCAGACATCTTTAACAAAATTGGAAAGCTACGAAGTTTTTTTTTGTATCCTTAGTCTCCTCCACTTATACCTAATGCCTATAAGCTTAACCTTATAATTAACCTATAAGCTTGAATTAATTGCCTTAAGCTTCTATGAAACGTGGTCTTTATAACATTTAATGCTTTGTACTTGAATTCCTAGAGTCTACATTAATTGTTAAAAAAAACCTTTAGTATAAAAAAGAGTACCAACTCTGCATAGAAATGAATCGGGCATAATTATAATACAGATCCACAATTCCTAAAAAAGCGGCATTGAAAGCGAAAAATGTGATTCCATCGTTCAAAGAAATATTTTTTTTGGAAAGTTCAAACGAAAACTTTTGTTGTTATTCTTGAACTAAGTTAACAGTAATTGGCAGGGACGGAATCAATATATATGTTCGGATCTGTTTGAACTACCTATCCAAAGTATCTAAAAAAATCAGACATCTTTAACAAAATTGGAAAGCTACGAAACAAGTTTTTTTTTGTATCCTTAGTCTCCTCCACTTATACCTAATGCCTATAAGCTTAACCTTATAATTAACCTATAAGCTTGAATTAATTGCCTTAAGCTTCTATGAAACGTGGTATTTATAACATTTAATGCTTTGTACTTGAATTCCTAGAGTCTACATTAATTGTTAAAAAAAACCTTTAGTATAAAAAATAGTACCAACTCTGCATAGAAATGAATCGGGCATAATTATAATATAAATCCACAATTCCTAAAAAAGCGGCATTGAAAGCGAAAAATGTGATTCCATCGTTCAAAGAAATTTTTTTTTGGAAAGTTCAAACGAAAACTTTTGTTGTTATTCTTGAACTAGTTAACAGTAATTGGCAGGGACGGAATCAATATATATGTTCGGATCTGTTTGAACTGCCTATCCAAAGTATCTAAAAAAATCAGACATCTTTAACAAAATTGTAAAGCTACGAAACAAGTTTTTTTTGTACCCTTAGTCTCCTCCACTTATACCTAATGCCTATAAGCTTAACCTTATAATTAACCTATAAGCTTGAATTAATTGCCTTAAGCTTCTATGAAACGTGGTCTTTATAACATTTAATGCTTTGTAAAGGTTGAACACGCCAAAACCTGGGCATGTAAAAATAACTATAGTTATTCGAAAAATGGAGATATTCAAACTTTTTAGACAACAATTTTCTCTAAAGGAACTGGGCTATAAAATGATGATAGTTTTATTTTCTTTTATTTATTCGTTGGCAAAATGTCGAGCGTACAACATCAAAAACGTGAACGCATTTTGCACGAACATGTAAAAAATCCCATGTTAAGCTACAGAGATATCGCGAAAAGGCTGAAATATCCACAATCTACAGTTGGTCACGTATTAAAAACTTTCCGTGAACGCTTGACAGTAGATAGAAAACCAGGAAGTGGTGGGTTGCAGGGAGTCAAGAATAAGAAAAAGGAAAGAGTATTTTAAAGATTTTTGCCTCAAGTCATACGATTTCATCTCGTGATGATGCTAAAAAAGTGAAAATGTCTCAGTCCTATGTACAAAAAGTGAAACAGAGGGCAGGACTGAGGAGTTATAAATCCCAAGCCGCACCAGATCGAGACTCAAAACAGAACTTATCCGCATAGATACGGTCGCGACAACTCTATGAAGATTTTCTTACAAAATTTGAATGCGCGGTGATGGACGACGATACGTATATAAAATTGGATTTTAAACAAATACCTGGTCAAGAGTTTTATACTAGCAAATCTCGAACAGATACTCCTGAAGATTTTGAATTAAAAAAACGAGGGCAATTTCCAAAAAAAATCCTTCTTTGGCAGGCAATATGTAGCTATGGTAAAAGAAGTCGCTCTTTTATCACCACCGGGACAATAAACGGCGATATTTATCGGAAATATTGTTTACAGAAGCGTTTGCTGCCTTTAATAAGACAGCATGCCTCATTACCGCTGTTTTGGCCAGATCTAGCCAGTTGCCATACGCAAAATCAGTTATGGAATGGTACAACGCTAACAGGATCATGGTGGTACCCAAAATATGCAATCCGCCAAATAGTCCAGAACTGCGGCCTGTTGAAGAGTACTGGAGTATTATGAAAGGAATTCTAAAAAAGAAAGGCGGAGAAGTAAAATCGGTCCCTGAGCTACAAAAAATATGGACCTGGGCGACCAAAATCATTTCTAAAGAAAGCGTGCAAAGTCGTATGACCCGTGTGCGTAGAAAAGTTCGATCTATGGCTTACTGTGTAAACATTTATTAAAATTAAAAATGTGATTTTAGAAGTCATTAAATTTGTCATTAAATGTGGTATTCATAATGTAGTTATTTATTTACAAACTGGTTTAAAAAACAAATTTTATGTGCCCAAGTTTTGGCGTGTTCAACCTTTACTTGAATTCCTAGAGTCTACATTAATTGTTAAAAAAAACCTTTAGTATAAAAAAGAGTACCAACTCTGCATAGAAATGAATCGGGCATAATTATAATATAAATCCACAATTCCTAAAAAAGCGGCATTGAAAGCGAAAAATGTGATTCCATCGTTCAAAGAAATATTTTTTTTGGAAAGTTCAAACGATAACTTTTGTTGTTATTCTTGAACTAGTTAACAGTAATTGGCAGGAACGGAATCAATATATATGTTCGGATCTGTTTGAACTGCCTGTCCAAAGTATCTAAAAAAATCAGACATCTTTAACAAAATTGGAAAGCTACGAAGTTTTTTTTTGTATCCTTAGTCTCCTCCACTTATACCTAATGCCTATAAGCTTAACCTTATAATTAACCTATAAGCTTGAATTAATTGCCTTAAGCTTCTATGAAACGTGGTCTTTATAACATTTAATGCTTTGTACTTGAATTCCTAGAGTCTACATTAATTGTTAAAAAAAACCTTTAGTATAAAAAAGAGTACCAACTCTGCATAGAAATGAATCGGGCATAATTATAATACAGATCCACAATTCCTAAAAAAGCGGCATTGAAAGCGAAAAATGTGATTCCATCGTTCAAAGAAATATTTTTTTTGGAAAGTTCAAACGAAAACTTTTGTTGTTATTCTTGAACTAAGTAAACAGTAATTGGCAGGGACGGAATCAATATATATGTTCGGATCTGTTTGAACTACCTATCCAAAGTATCTAAAAACATCAGACATCTTTAACAAAATTGGAAAGCTACGAAACAAGTTTTTTTTTTGTATCCTTAGTCTCCTCCATTTATACCTAATGCCTATAAGCTTAACCTTATAATTAACCTATAAGCTTGAATTAATTGCCTTAAGCTTCTATGAAACGTGGTATTTATAACATTTAATGCTTTGTACTTGAATTCCTAGAGTCTACATTAATTGTTTAAAAAAACCTTTAGTATAAAAAAGAGTACCAACTCTGCATAGAAATGAATCGGGCATAATTATAATATAAATCCACAATTCCTAAAAAAGCGGCATTGAAAGCGAAAAATGTGATTCCATCGTTCAAAGAAATTTTTTTTTGGAAAGTTCAAACGAAAACTTTTGTTGTTATTCTTGAACTAGTTAACAGTAATTGGCAGGGACGGAATCAATATATATGTTCGGATCTGTTTGAACTGCCTATCCAAAGTATCTAAAAAAATCAGACATCTTTAACAAAATTGGAAAGCTACGAAGCTTTTTTTTGTATCCTTAGTCTCCTCCACTTATACCTAAAGATAAGGCAGTTTCACTAACATTAGTGAAGAGCTACGGTAATATTTGACTTAATAAGCTAAGTTTGTGCTCACTTCAAAGCAATGGCCTCAGTTACGAGCCGTATCCCTCTAGACCTTATTTCTACACCATTAACGCCTAAAATGTCATTCCATGTTATAATTCTGAAGTCACTTGAAATATTTCTTAAAATTCAGAAGTCTGACGTTGGACGTGCGCATGAACTTTTTCTAAACAGTTTTTTTTTTACGAAAGTGTTTACGCGAGCTCGTTGATTTTAAAGTGAAAAAGTTAACTTGCAATTTCATTTTAAAATGCGGTTTGAAATTTGCTTCGTAACTTGGTATGTTTTGTTAGTTGGATCTTTAAATTACTTCAGTTTCTCGACACATATTTACGCACGGATTTATTTGTAACTAGCTTTCCGCCCGCGACTTCGTCCGCGTATAATATGGTTCCTCATACAGAGTTAAATATCCAATTGTATCTTCTTAACTAACTTTTGTTAATCCCCGAACCATCTTCTTAATCTATTTATTCTTATAGCTACTTTGGCGAAAACACGGGTAAGGTAGACATAGTTTCAGTTACAAATAAGTGTTAATATGCAAATAATAACGTAAATGTACCATATTATTTGCGTAACTTCTTTGTGTACTATATAGTGGTGGTTAAATTTGGCGATACGATGACCAAACTATTGTGAGAGCTCACTCTGGAACATGGAAATGGAACGGAAATAGGAACAATAATTCCTAGTAAATCTCAAATCAAATAATAGCAAAACTCTATACAAACTTTCAATCCCTTTTTAACCCCGTTATAGGATGAATTTTGAAAAACGCTGAAATCATTATTATTGTTTTATTATTAGTAAACGTGTTAAGTTTCATAACTTTAACTCTAAATTTTAAACCCCACCCATACAAACCCATTTTTTACCCATTAAAGGGTTGAATTATTGAAAATCGCTTCATGTTAGTTGTACAAATTGTAAATTTAACTCGTCCTGCAAATTACAACTTTCTAGCCCCAGTAGTTACCTCCCTTTAATACAAACTTTTTAACCTCGTTTCAACCCCTCTGGGGTGGAATTTTGAAAAACGCTGAAATTAGTTTTTTTGCCTTGAAGTTAGTAGCTTACAAACGAACTTTTAAGTGTGTTACAAAAATGTTTTAATCTCTAAGTATACAAACTTTCAACCCCTTTTTTACCCTGTTAGAAGTTGAATTTGGAAAAACGCTGAAATTACTTTTATTCTTTTTTTAATTATAAGTAAACTTACGAAGTTTCAAATCTCTAACTCAAAATTTTAAACCCCATCAATACAAACTTTCAACCCCCTTTTTACCCCCTTAGGGGATGAATTTTGAAAAACCCCTTCTTAGTGGATACTAGCGTTATAAAAACTACTTATTGTGAAAAATTCAGCTCTATAGGTTCAACGGTTTGGGCTGGGCGTTGATTTAAGTGAGTCAGTCAGTCAGTCAGTCAGTCAGTCAGGACTTTTACATTTATCTATATAGATTTAATGCTACTATTTTAAAAAGCAAGCGTGGGTAACCTGGTGGTAAGACGTCCGACTTTCAATTCGCAAGTCCCGGCTCGTACCACCTGAGTTTTTCATGGGATTAGATTGCCGAGCGGACCCCAAGTTCAATTAAGCCGTGGAAAAAAGCCGGGAAAATGCTAGGAGGACTACTATTGACAACATTTTAAACTGAAGTTAAAATAAAAGTCAACCAATAATTATTTTAAAATACATTATATTTTTCGTTATTCTAAAAGTAACTTTTTAGCTTTTCCACCCTACTATAAGAATGAGTAGTACTTTTCCCAGTTCTAACGATGATGATATTGATGATAGCAGAGGTATTATAGTAGTTTATGCAACAGTTGTATAAGAGGGGTCAAAAAAGGTGAGTGGCGTGGGTAACAATTTGAGCCGTAGGCGAAAATTGTTAAGAAAAACGCCACGAACATTTTTTGACCTACTTATACGACGTTGCATACAATACTTTTTCTACGACTACACTTACTTTTACATAAAATGCGAAATTGAAAACTTCATGGATATCGCCGTTATTTTGTCAATATAATCAACAATCATTTAAGTTTTACCTTTTAAAACACTATTTTTCAAGAATACTAACATTACTAACACAAATACACACGTCGTTATTTGATCAATGATTAAAGAGCTACAGAGATTAGTAAAAATACCTAAATTACTTTCAAAGTTTACGGTTTGCCCCAACAAACGAACGGGAAACGTAAAATAAAAACTGCAAAGTATCTGTGGTTCTTTTCATTTTTTCTTTTTTAAAGTTTTTTTTTCTAAAAACGCTGCGTTTATTTAGGTTTTTTAGGTTGGCAGTAATTTATTTTGTCCTATATTAAAGTGCTTGCACGCGATTACACGATACTATTTTGGAGCTTTTATAGAACAAGTGTTATTTTGGGCAATAGACTAGATAGACTTTTCTTCTAGTATATTATCTATGTTCTTATAAAGGTGTTGACGAATGTATAAATGACAGATAAAAGTGCAGGAGTAGAAAAAAAATATTTATAACGGGCTACTCACGTAATTTAAGTACACCGCGCGCAGGCGCCTAGTAGGCGTCGCGCTGCCGTCGCGAAAGGCAACTCGTGAAAATGGTCATCGTAAATTGACCGAAACATGTCGAGCAAAAATCGACTTAAATTACGTGAGTAACTCGTTATAAACATTTTTAATATGTTATAGTCTCACGAAAGTTTTATAGTTAAGTTAGCAGAGGTGTATATTCAATAGAGCGACAGTCTAAGAATTTTTTGAAACTCCAAATCTGATGCGCCATCTGGACGAGAGCAACCTGTAAATGTAGAGTAGAGTAGAAGAGTACAGCGCCATCTAGTAATTAAGTTACTATTATTACGGTATTACCTACTACGATAACCCTGGGTTGCTCTCGTTCAGATAGCGCTTCAGACTTGGAGCTTCAAAATGTTCTTAGACTGTGACGCTCTATCTAAATATATAAAAGAAGAAACTGACTGACTGACTGACTGACTGACATATCAACGCACAGCCCAAACCGCTGGATCTAGAGATTCCAAATTTGGCACGTAGGTTCCTTTTAGGGTCTAGGGGTGCACTAAGAAAGGATTTTTCAAAATTCACCCCCTAAGGGGGTAAAATGGGGGTCCAAAGTTTGTATGGCGAATCAAGATTTGTTAGATTCTTTTATTCGGAACTTCACAGGAGTATTCCTAACGATAAATGAGTAAACACGTGTTTCAGGTTTTTTGAAAATTCAACCCCTAAAAGGGGCAAATGTGGTCACAAAGTCTGATAGTCAACATGGGTATCGAATCCTTTTTGAGTACTTATAGTATGCGGGCGAAGCCGCGGGAAAAGGCTAGTTAAATATAAACTTCTTATTAATATAATTAGTAAAAAATCTTGATATTATTTGGTTCAACAACTGCCTGTCAAACAAGCTAGCACTAACAAACAAACTAACTGCACTGCAAAGTAATATTAAAAATTACGAAAGAATCGGTAACAGCAGTTGTTACTTGATAAATGAACCGTCGATAGACGTATCACGGACGGTGAAAAACGACGCGATACGGTGACGTATGACCGGCGACAGGACGGCATTGCGATAGCTTACTAAACACGGATTTTGGTGAACCAGCTAGCACAATATGGTCGGGTTTTTATCGTCTGTCACCATAGCGATCACGCTCTAACAAGTATGTGAGTGCGAAAGTGACACATGACGTGATAGGTGATAAAATGGCAACCATGCTTCAGTTCAGTTCAGAGCTCAAAGAAGACCCAGTATGTTAACGACGAGGGACCGTCTTGTTCCTTTACCACAGTAAATCCTCCTTCTTGTAAAGGGTCGGCAACGCGCATGTGACACCTCTGGAGTTGCAGACGTCCATAGGCTACGGTAGCTGCTTCCTATCAGGCGGGCCGTATGCTTGTTTGCCACCGTCGTGGTATTAAAAAAAAGTTCCAGGCCTTTCTAAACTAGGAACCAAAGTAGGTATACACTTAGGCTCACCCCACACTAGCGTCTCCCGAGCGTCGGCGTCGCGCCATCGCCCGCGCGGCGCCGACGCAACTGTACCGTGGCGTCTATCAAGCGTCAACGTCTCACTAGCGCTCTCGCAGCGTGAACATGACGTCTCTTTGTCGCGTCGTCGCAACGTCGGTGCTGGTGAGACGCTGACGGTCGATAAACGCCGTTAGCGTCGCGCCGACGTTGTGTCGACAAGTTAAAGCAAGGGTGAATAGGCTATTACTGATTTCGTCAGGTGTACTATGATGGTCAATTGCTTCATTAAAAAAATGGAAAGCCAGAAACAACAAATGCTTGTCCTCCGCCATTTTTATCTCTCATATGATAATTTTAACCAGCTTATCACGTTATCTATAGAAAATTATGTCATTCGTCGTAATGAAAATTCATCTTAGGCCTGCAGGTCACGTATTCTTGATTGCCTGAGAACTCGACTATTCTGCGTGTGATGTTCTGATGTAGGTAGACTTACATATAGCGGCTGACGTGTGTCACATACGCCAGTCCGGAATAAATCCTCGAACTAACTGGGTGCCTATCATTGTTACTTACCTATCCTTGTACTTAGCACTCTAAATACGTTACACTGCGCCGCCGACGCAATCCTCGGGAATAAAACCCTGTAGGGCTATTATTTACGGCAAAACCGATTTCTGGGCAGTGGGATTCGGATTTCGAACGGTCATGAAAATTATTTTATAACTATAGTCACCGGCAATTTTAGTATCACCCTATACGAAGGCCGCAAAAATATGTGACACGCTCTTATGGCCCTACAAATTTAATAAGAGCGTGTCACATATTTTTACTGTATACGTTTGTATAGTATTAATTATAGATGGACACTGTATTGTTTCATTTTATTATCATCATTTCATTTTTGTCAAGTAATTTTTTATCGAATCAGGCTGCTACAACGACAGCTAAACGTGTAGCATTTTGCCATCATTTCAAAGATATTGCCATTAAAGATTTTTACCACGTCTAGCACAATTATTGCTTTTTATTCTTTCTTCATGCACTTTGCAGAAATAACCAAATTATTATAAGGTCACTTACCTAACTTTTCTTTTTTATTCGTCTAAGTTAAAGTTTATCCTTCTACATTATTTTCCTTGCTATACTTAATATTTTGCATAACGCCTTTAATCATTTTTCATCTATAATTTTCTCTTTTAATTCGAAATTTAAACTTTCGTGAGACAAACTAATACTATAAATATAAGCATTATAACGGTTTCACTCACGTCTCTTTAGTCACTTCGCGCGACATGTTTCGGAGAGCCTAGGTCACTATGAGTGCCATTCGTACCGCTCCGTAGCGCACTACTGCGAGGCGCTTTGCCTGACAAGTGATTAAAGAGATGTAAGTGTAACCATTTTATCTCATTTTCAAGACTTCTATAGTATTTTTTCATATTGTTTACAATTTTAAAACATACAATCGTATTTTACCGTATCCGAACTTTGTCCTCCTTCCCACCCACATCATTGCACGTTCCAACTTTTATACAGGTCATTGATTTATACAAAAAGGGAGATATGGTACCAGGCGCTCGATTGTGTGCCATCAAATATAGGTTCCAGAACCTATATTAATTAGTCGTGTGGCAGAGTCTCTTAGTCACACTTTGTGCAATGCGCAAAATATGGAGGTCTCCCTTGCATACCCGTGTTAACTATACAGGTCTATCTCTTTTGCCCATGATGCACATACATTATAGCGGTGTGTAGCATTTTACAAGTGTGTGGGTGCTGGACCACATTTCAGTTTTGTTTACTATGAACGTCACTCATCTTCCTTTTTGTTTATGTCTATGATACAGGTACGAGAAACTTTGATTGAATATTTTGACAGCTAACAAACTTTTTCGCTTTCGGCCCGTATATCAATTGCAATGGATTTGATTAAATTACCCGATTTCGTGGGGTTATACATTATTTATGTTGTTTTACTTATTCACTTACAGTTAGGAATTTGTTTTTTAGGCATAATTGAATCGAAATCTGTATGAGAACTTGATACAAATCTGTTCCCATTTTTTGTTCGTCTTTTATGTTAAAGAACTTTGTAAACTGTTTAAATCGCGTTATAATTACTATTGAAAACGGGATATTTAGCATGTATATTTGTGTTTTTGAGCACCCGATATTTCGGCATAGTCGCATGCGCCACCATCATGAAGTAGTGATGTGTGTAGTTAAGTATACTCTGTATCTTTAGGTATTTAAATAAAAGTAAATAATATCTACCCTCAAATGAGGAGCCATTTGAGGGTAGATATTATTTACTTTTATTGATGATCATTGGTAGATGAAAACATTACACGATCAAATAATATTGGTTAAAGCCAGGTCGTTAAGTGACAGATCCAGGCAGTTTTGTATTTGATTGGTTAACCAATAAAAGTTATAACTACCAGAAAATGTAAAAATTGTTTGTTTACTTTTATTTAAATACCTAGAGACATGGCGCATGCAACTGTGCCAAAATAACGGGTGCTCAAAACACAAATATGCATGGTCAATACCACGTTTTTATAGTTATAATGTTCATGACCATGTTAGCTCGAAATCTTATATTATTTAAACCACGGTTGTTAGATTTTCTTGTGTATAATTTTTAAGTCATATAAACAAATTCCGGTGTCCTGCCTTTTCGCCGAAAATTGTATTTCCGAATTTCACTTGTCAACCAACTTTTCGCAGACGTTTCATTTGGCCGGATAACTTTTACCAAATAATTATTTCGCAACCATTTCATTTCCCAACCCCATGGTTGGGGAAAAAAAATACATACTAGGTTGGGTTAGGTTAGATTGGATTATGTAAAGTCGGAAAATAAAATTCTGCCAAATGAAACTTCTGCGAAAAGTTGGTTGGCAAGTGAAATTCGGCAATACTATTTTCGGCGAAAATATCCCAGACCACAAATGCCATACTATCATTATGCCACGGTAGCTTTAAAATGTGGTCAAAATTTTGCCTGCTCGAACAGATTTAACAAATCCGATTAACCTATTACTGATATTGAAGTCCTTAAAGCTTAAATTTCTTTAAAGTAAAATTTATTTGAGACCTTCTATTAAGAACACCGGTCTAATTGCTCTAATCTACTTAGGTACTTACCTACCAAAGCCATTCTCGAAAAACAAAAAAAAAACTGGCTTGCTTCTTTAAAAAAATTCTTCGTTCATTAGGAGCAGAACAGAGCCGCCAGTTTTCATCAAATTTAAGATAATTTTATTCCCTAAACGCCACAATTTATTTAATAAAATACATCGTTTTATTCATAGAAATGTTCTTGGCGTGAGTTACGATCTAAGTTGGCTCATCAGCGATTAATCTTTGCTTAAGCTTCCGAAAGGAATTCGCAAACATTGACTCGAAATTAATTACTTCGAGTGATGAACTCATGCCCCGCGCTGCGGCTGCTATTTAAAATTTACATATTTAATGGCTTAAGCTGTTCAATATCGCAGTTAATGTTATTTGAATATATGAATAAATGAAAGTATAAGGTAATTTAACAACGATTGACCTCATCATTTCAGCCGGAAGACGTCCACTCCTGGACAAAAGCCGCCTAAGGATTTCCACAACGAACGGTCATTCGCCGCTCTTAACCAGCTTTTTCCCGCGACTCTAACCAGATCGTCGGTCCACCTAGTCTGGGGCCTTCCCACACTGCGTCTTCCCGTTCACGATGGACCTTGAAGGGTATTTTAAAGTTTGAAATCATCGCCATCCTCCTAGCGTTTGTCCGGACTTTTCTCCACGGCTCACTTGAGCCTGGGGTCCGCCTGGCAGCCTAATCCCATAAATTGGCGTAGGCAGTAGTGTTTCAAAAGGGACTGCCATCTGACCTTATAACCTAGAGGAGAAATTAGACCCGGTTTCCTCACGGCATTTTCCTTCACCCGACAAGACTGGTGAATATCAAATATATTTCATCGGTCCTGTGACTTGAACCCCGAGACCTCCAGATTGAAAGTCAGACGTCTTACCGCCACGCTACAGGGCGCTTCATAAACCATTGAAGATAAAATCATGAAATAAGAAAACGTATTTGTTTAAATAAATAGTATTGTGAAAGTACACACTAAGATTTGACCTATTTTCACCGAATTCGGAGTTCAACCTCTACTAAGGGAAAGCGGGGTAAAAAGCTTAATCGGTTTCTATTCAGATAAAGCTGCAGCCGAAAGCTAGTTGGTCTTTATGCAAAGGTAATTTTAACATCTTGTCTGTCTGTATATGACATTACAAATTTAACATTAGAAAAAGGAAAAGCCTGCTATCTCACGTACGATAGTAAAACCGTGAACTACTAAAAGCTACTTATATATTTATAAAACACCATTTTATTGTAATATAAAACATATTTTTCCCAGCAGACGCAATTCCCTTGACCTTATCAAGTAGACTAAAGTGGCCGTGAATACATGAACAAATTTACGCTTCAGTCCTCCAAAGTCTTCATCTTCATGTCATAAATCATCTTTTTCCCATAACCCCAAGGGCGATAATCGCGTGAAGTCCACGTCAAAATGAGTTGGACGTAATGGCAACCGTAAGTTGAAGAGGGGCAACAAATATATTCTGAGTTATCGCGAATTTATGATAATACCCACTGTTCATTCATGTCATGTCGTATTGTGATTGGCATATTGTATTTTCAAATATATTTTCACAAATAATATAATTGTGTTGGCTTTTGATGTATTTTGTGTTTTTCGGGCTTCTATCTGACGGTTTGATTGTATGTACTCGTACATTTGTATTGTTAGCCGCTTCCTTTGAATTCTTTACAAGCATAATATCCTCACGAGTGTGGCAAAAAACATTGTTTGTACGTCCGTTTTCCATATGACTTATGTAAGAAATATTTATTGCGTTACCTATATATTGTGAATGGTTTACTATGATCTAACCTAACCTACGCCAAGTGAAAATTCGCCCAAAAAAAAAACATGCGAAAAAAATCATTCGGTAAGCGTTGGAATGCTAACTAAACGTTATGGGATAAGTTGTTTGGGAAATTAAATTAGGTAAAAGGATTTTCAGCGAAAAGGCAGTACACCATTGTAGATAATCTAGAAAAAAGTTAAAATTGCTTTGGCCGCGGGTAGACGTTTTAGAAGAAGATCATTGTAAGTGTGATTACTACTAATCCTACTATAAATATTTTAAATACGTTACTCTCCGAGAAATGTAGGTATCGTTAAAGAAGGAGAAAGATTCTATATACAGTAATAAAACTTAGGAGGTATAGAAATTAAGTTGAGAATACTCGAGAAACTCTGACAAATAAAACTTTGAAGACGGCAGCGAAACCTTACAAACTCCCAAGTTAGTACGTGTCAATATAAATTGGAACAATGTCTGCAAAGTTCTAACAAAAAGACAGGCAAAGACAGTGCCACAACCTGTAAGAGATGACTCGTTAACTATGACGTTGTTACGTATATTAATGTGACCGCCAGAAAGGTCAAGATAGTTAGAAATAAATAGTTGAGAACAGCGCAAGACTACCCACTGTGCTGATACTTATGGAACTCCGATACAGCAGTGAACGTCTTTCAGCTGTTGCTGTTTGTCATGTTGATCAATATTTGTTTTTTAAGAATAAACCTTTTAAAAATGCACATTTAATGCGCTGTTCTCAACTATTTATTTCTAACTATCTTGACCTTTCTGGCGGTCACATTAATATACGTAACAACGTGATAGTTAACGTGTCATCTCTAACAGGTTGTGGCACTGTCTTTGCCTGTCATATGATTTTTCAAGTAGATAGTTCTATCCATGCTACGCCTGTAAATATTCAAATCCCTCCTTGATGAAAATCTTTTTAGTGATGAAATAATGAGACAACCGTACTTTAATGCTTTTAAAAGGCTTTCCAAACCGAGGGAGGGCAAAGAAAACCTATTACATATGTTTACTGCAGAACACCCAGTAACCCACACCGTACGCGTCAGTTTTCAGGCCACGATCCCAGGGCAATTTTTCTCCATCCGACCCTTTCAATATGTTGCGGGAATGTTAAAGTCCCCATTTATCTTCCTTCGGCCATTATGCAAAACAGTTGAGCGTCCAGTAAATGGGAGCCTTAAATGAGATGCTATGAATAGATTTGCGTAACCGTTTTGGATGTTATTGATCACTTCTGTAGGATTTTGGAAGGATAACACGCGTGTTTAAAGCGCACCGAAAAATTTGCATCGTACTAGGCTCATTTAGCCCCTCCCAATGATATGTTATTACTTTACTTATCTTTTGTCATTTGAAACATTTATATTTAGACTACATTAAAACGGTCATGCAGAATACTTTCTAATTACAAAAGTCTGTTTAACTACGAAAAGCATTGACCGATTTTATAAGGCATCAGGAAAACAAGGAGAGTTCCCAGCTTGCGTCCGTGTGCTACGCAAAATGCCACTCGTTACTCTGAACTACCGACCCGTCTGTATGAGAATAATGACGATAGTGACTGCTCGGCTGCCAAAGCCATAGAAAGAACTCAGATACTGCGCGCATAGTTTTTATACTGTCACTAGGTGGGTAAATCTAAACCATAGATTATATAATTCTTCAGATGGAGTACTGGCTAACAACATTTTGTGATTCCATAATGAGCCAGGTCCTCGTGGTTACGCACTACACACACAATATACGCACAAGAATAATGAGTCGCTCCCCCGACAGTCGTGTCCAAACGTCTATGCAGTCAAGTGCTGTTAAAAAATAATTAAAATATGCCGTCGTGCGTTGTCAAATGCTACAGAAATGCCACCGGTAGAAAGAAAAAAATGGATGGGGTAATTTTTATCGTTAAGGAAACAATTCATTGCATAATCATTTTAAAAATCAGTAAATTCGTAAACTATTAACTTCACGGTAGCGGTGTTGCTAGGTGGTTGATTGGGGAAACTTCCCGAACGTCTATAGGGAGGCTATAAGGGGGTCTATAATCGCCGCGATATGTTGTCAATACGACATTGACGTCCCCACTCCTAACTAGACGTTTTATGCTTAGTTTTATGCATAGTTATTAACTTTTATGCTTTTGTGAGCAAATTATTCTTATTTTTTGAATGAAATTAGTAAATAAACAAAGTTATATATTTCTTAAAATTATTCCAAAAACTTCGTAAAACAAAAAGCCCATATCTAATCGTAGATTGAACGCGCGAAGTTATGTCACCACTACTGATCTGTCAAACTTTCGTCTCATTCTAACTATCGCTCCCTCTCACTCTGAGCGGCTGACTAGTCGCTTCAGTATTCGACTGATCAAGCGATTAGAACGAGATGGAACTATAGTTAGAATGAGAGGTCAGCTCTTAAGTCAAACCGATTGTGTTGATAGATCGAGGAGCATTTTTAACCCACTTCAAAAAATGGAGGTTCTCAGTTGGATCCGTATGTATGTATGTATGTTTTTTCGCTATTATCTCGCGTTTGGCTGAACCAATTTTGATGCAGTTTTCAAAAAGTTTTTGTTAAATTCTAAACAAGGTTTAGTATAAAATAAGGCGTCGTTCATTGATTACGTAAGACATTTTTTTGCCAGAGACCTCCTTCCGCCCCTACGTAAGAAAAATAATAATAATCCTCTCTGCAGTAGAAGTAAGACATGGTCAATTTCCCTCCCCTCTAAATCGTGTTACGTAATAAATGAATACTAATAACACTTTTAATTGTGTTAGCGAAGGCACTGCCGTGCCTCCAGATTAAACAGGTATAAAGTATGCTTAAAAGAACAGTATTGGGACGACAAGAGAGGCCACCACACTCAACAGTAGTCATGTAATTTTAATAAATAGTAAATATAGATTTTTTTTAATTTTACCTTTTAGTCGCCTCTTCAGAAATATCATTCATAAAATTTATTAAAACATGTGCTTATTAATTCTATTAAACCATATTTATTAATAATCTATTTTTTTTATTCAAAAATACTATATCCTTAATCGGGAAAATTTGTATTACATGGCAACACTCGTCTGGACACACACATTCAAACCAGCCGCCATCTTGCGTCACAGTTTGTTGTACACGCATGCTCCATCCTTTTAATTTATTCATCCAAGATCTAAACTATGGATGGTACAAGAAGGATATAAATCTCTATGTTACAAAAGTGTCCGTCAAAAGGCGATAAATGATAGGTGACAATGATATTAAATTTGATTAAATTAATTTTGAAATTAAAAAAAATTAAAACCAAAATAATTATTTGCGGAGATGAAAAACACTGAATATTAATTTTATTCAGAAAGTCATATAAGTATTAAATATCGGTAATTCATTTCAAGTGCTGAACTATACCGTCCTAGCGCCACCCGGAGATATTTGAAACTATTGTTTAGTGCTTACCGCTGGACACTTTTTCGACCGTTTTCCTATAAGAGAGTTCCATCCTTCCTATACCATCCATAATCTAAACGTTAGTTTTAATGACTACCGGGGCGCATTTCTTACTTTAAAAGTGGGTAAACCGAAACGTCATTTTTAATAACTACCTGCACGGACCAAGCTAGGACCACTCTCGAGCAAAATAATGCTCGTCGTTTTCCAAACTTGTTAATAATTCAACAAATGTAACTTATTGCAACAAAATATTATAATACAGCGTAGCTCCGCGACAAGCTGCCTTCTCGCTCGGAGAAATATTTATTTCTTAACAACGAAATTGAGAATGACGTTACAGTTTTCCGTAAGAGATAAATGTCTAGGTTATTAAATTATTTTGGAAATATGTTTGCTCATTAGGTAAGTGAAATTGAAGGGATATTTACAAAAACAACATAATTAAATTCTTTGTCGGATTTTTTTTTATTTTATCATGTTCGTCTTCAAAGGGGCTACGAAGGGTGAAAAAATGTTTGTCCAAAAACTATTCCGTGTGTCGAAAAATTGCCATTGAAATTTTCTGCATAGTACTATATCCTGAAAAAGTGACTCTAAAACAGCGGAATGAAGAATTATAATAAAATAAATTGTAAATTAACATTAAACTACAGAAATGTAGTAGATGCAACGAAAACTTTCTATAAAAAAATATTTTCAGTAAAAATATGTGTTGTGATTTTCGGCATTAAAATTGTAATTCGATTTTTGTAGGTAGTTAATTTAAGATATTTTAAACTTTAATAGTATTCGGTACTTGACCGCCATCACAAATTTATAAAATGTAAAAAAAGGGTAGTTGAAATAAAAGGCATTGATGGCGGGGAAGTTCCGGTGCGAGGAGCGCGGGCGTTGGCGGCAGTTGTTTGTTATCCGTGCTAGCGTAAAATTGTAATCGAAGGACATATTATTGAGTCTGCATTCTTGTGAACTAGGTTAACAAATTAAAGCGGTGATTAAATATAACAATATCCTGAGGAGTCGTGAAGTTTCATTACAAATCGGAAGTGAGCGTGAGCCTGCGCTGCGAGCCATGGCTGACAAAAACAGTAAGTAATTTGGATATTATTTTATTTCAAAGCAATATTACAATTAGACAATCAATCGCAAGGGTAGGTATACTTACGAGGTTGTATTTGCATTGCAATTGGTTGAAGCAATTGTTTGTTAAAACAACGTAGTTTATAGAATCCGCGTAGAAGTGTGCTTATACCTACATGCGATAAATTGTAGTATGTTGAGTGAGAGAACAGCCATGTAGGTGCGCTGTTTAGTATGACTGCGGCCATGTAGGTGCGCTGCATATAACCTAACAGCCATGTAGGTGCGCTGTTTATTATGACTGCGGCCATGTAGGTGTGCTGCATATAACCTAACAGCCATGTAGGTGCGCTGTCTAGTATAACTGCGGCCATGTAGGTGTGCTGCATATAACCTAACAGCCATGTAGGTGCGCTGTTTATTATGACTGCGGCCATGTAGGGGTGCTGCATATAACCTAACAGCCATGTAGGTGCGCTGTTTAGTATGACTGCGGCCATGTAGGTGTGCTGCATATAACCTGACAGCCATGTAGGTGTGCTGTTTGGTTTGACTGCGGCCATGTAGGTGTGCTGCGTATAACCAGACAGCCATATAGGTGTGCTGTTTAGTTTGACTGCAGCCACGTAGGTGTGCTGCTTATAAAATGAGTCATGTCATACACTGTCAAGCAAAATCAAACCTTTACCAATGATGTCAAAATTAACCAAAGTTATGGCAGTTTGCCAAAGTCATGTCGAGCATTGTCAAACTAATGTCAAACATGGTCAAACTAATGTCAAACAGTGTCAAATCAATGTCAAACATTGTTAAATGGTGTCAAACATTGTCGGACTAACGTCAAACATTGTCTAACAGTGTCAAACTAATGTCAAACCGTTGTCAAAAATAGTCAAACAAATGTCAAACAGTGTCAAACATAGTCAAACTAATGTCAAACAGTATCAAACTAATGTCAAATAGTGTCAAATTAATGTCAAACATTGTCAGACTAATGTCAAACATTGTCAAATTAATGTCAAAAAGTGTCAAATTAATGTCAAACAGTGTCAAACTAATGTCAAACATTGTCAAACCGCTGTCAAACAATGTCAAACTAATGTCAAACATTGTCAAATTTTGTCAACAGTGTCAAACTAATGTTAAACAATGTCAAACCGTTTTCAAAATAATGTCAAATATAGTCAAACACTGTCAAACATAGTCAAACTAATGTCAAACACCATAAAACGATGCCAAACTTTGTCAAACTGAAGTCAAACTAATGTAAAGTCAAACTTTGCCAAAGTCACGTTTAAGTCGCCAAAATCATGTTATGATTTGTCAAATAATGTCAAACCTCGCTAAAATCATGTTAAATCTTGTCAACGTTACAACTCAGTTATCTAAGTCGTGTCAAACTTTGTCAAAGTCATGTCTAACTTTATCATTGTTTTTTTTTTGAGTGTTAGCTTTGTTTTATACGCTGTGTGTAAGGCACTGTTATTTGCCCAGGGATATGATGAAAACTGTAGTTATTCCTGTACCTAAAAATAAAACTGGAGATTTGTCTGACATCAATAACTACAGGCCTATATCCCTGGCGACTATTGTTGCTAAAGTATTTGATAGTGTGCTTAATGTACAGTTAAATAAGTGCGTTAGTCTAAGCCCCAACCAGTTTGGTTTTCGACCAGGGTTATCAACAGAGAGTGCAATACTGTGCCTTAAGCACACTGTCAAATATTATTTAAATAGGAAGACGCCCGTTTATGCGTGCTTCTTAGACTTATCTAAGGCTTTTGACCTGGTTTCCTATAATATCCTATGGCAAAAACTGGGAACCATTAAACTACCTAATGAGTCCATACAAATTCTGAGGTATTGGTATGGAAATCAGGTCAATAGCGTTAGATGGTCAGGTACTTTATCGGACCCGTACAGGTTGGAGTGTGGGGTGAGGCAGGGGGGGTTGACCTCGCCCACACTTTTTAACCTTTACTTAAATGAGCTTCTCGAGGCGCTCAACAAAACGCATGTCGGCTGCCATATTGATGCAGTTTGTTTGAATAACTTGAGTTACGCCGACGATATGGTTTTGTTGAGCGCATCGGCTTGTGGTTTGCGAACACTTTTGAGTATTTGCGAGTCCTACGCTATCCAACAGGGGCTAACATACAATGTAGGTAAAACTAAGTTCATGGTGTTTGAACCTACTGGGTATCGGATACCCATAGTACCTCCCATCAAGTTGAATGGCAGCCCCCTGGAAAGGGTGAGGACTTTTAAATATCTAGGTCATGTTGTCACTCCAGACCTAAAGGACGATATGGATATTGAACGCGAACGGCGGGCCCTGTCGGTGAGGGCAAACATGATTGCGCGTAAGTTTGCGCGCTGTACTAGGGAGGTGAAATTAACCCTTTTTAGAGCATATTGCACTTCCCTGTATACGTGCAGCCTATGGGCATACTACACGCAGCGGGCCTATGGGGCCCTCCGGGTCCAATATAACAACGCGTTCCGGGTGTTGGTGGGGCTGCCCCGCTTCTGTAGCGCATCAGGAATGTTTGCTGAAGCGCGCATAGATTGCTTTTATGCGACTATGCGCAAGCGATGCTCATCCCTGGTGCGCCGGGTGCGGGCCAGCCCCAATCTCATCCTGCGCTCGATAGCCGAGAGGTTTGACTGCCCATATTTGAGGCACTGTGATGATATGCATGTTTCTAGAAGTACTTATTATGTGTAACTACTACGTAGGTGCTTCTAGAAACATGCATGACACAAAATTTAGAGATTAATTAAGGATGTAATTTATGTAGATATTAACATAGCTATAAGTAGTATAAGTATATACTAACCAAACTATGGGTCTAAAGTTATCCGAAATAAATAAATGATTTTGATTTTTTTGATTTTTATCAAATTGAGTGAGAATCTTAGCAAAGATAGCAAAATGACGTCAAGTCAAATCAAACTAACGTCAAAGCTTGTTTAAGTCTGCAGAATTCCCCAAGACGAGTTAGAGTAATGCCAAGGATTGCATAATCCTGTCGAGTCAATTCAAAGTTACGCTAAAGTCTGTCGAAGTTGATGAAAAGTAGCCAAAGCAAGTTTTAAGGTGAGAGAGATATGAATTCACGTCCCATTAGTGGAAGGCATGGTTCTGAGATAAGAACATAAAATGCGCTTGGAATTTTTCAGATGATGAAAGAAGTTACACGCCGAAGCGGCCAAAGCGGAAGCGCAGAAGAAGAAATAGATCCTCGTCATCAGAGGATGCTAATAGGACTTCCACGAAGAGGAGCCCCAAGGGATTAACTGCAGATGAGTTGTAGATAGTAGTATCCACGCTTCAAGGTCTGCCAAGTAAGAACACTTCTAATAATAACGTGGTCCCGGAGTTTGACCCTAACAACAATGCTCAAGATGTTGAACGATGGCTAAAGAAGGTGAACGAGTATGCCGAAATCTATTCATGGGATGAGAAGCAAATAATTCACTACGCGCTACAGAAGTTACGTGGGTTAGCCAAAAGTTGGTATGAATCTTTGCCATCGCTCAATTACTCATGGGATGTCTGGCAAAGCAAATTAATGAAAGCATTCCCAAATGATCGGACCCGGGGTATGTCCTTAAACTACGTCCGGACTTGGGTATGTCCTTAAACTATGCCAAAAAGAGAGGTATGGGCACTGCGAATGGCATCTCGCTTAGTGTGGTAGGGCACGTTCAGTGAATGTCATCTCGCTCAAATCTGGAGCAGAGCCCGACTGGGGAAGTACCTCCACCTTACAGAAAACCACAGCCAAATAGCACTAGACCCTACTCATAGTGTTGTGTTCCTGCTGGTGAGTAAGGTTGCCAAAGAGCTCAAAGAGGACCCAGTGTGTTGACGATGAGGGACCCTATTGTTCCTTTAGCCGTCAACACAGTGAATCCTCCTTTTTGTAAAGGGTCGGCAACGCGCATGTGACTCCTGTGGAGTTACAGGCGTCCATAGGTTACGGTAGCTGCTTACCATCAGGCAGGCCGTATGCTTGTTTGCCACCGTCGTAGTATAAAAAAAAAAAAAAAAAAAAATAAATGACGTGAATTATGGGAAAATATTGGACGAAATGTTAAACCGAAAATCTCGCACAGACGAAACCCTTAGAGACTATTTTAATGAAAAATTAGCATTCCTGAGTCGGTGCGAGATTGTCGGTCGGAAAGTAGTTGATTGTATAATTTATGGAATTACGGATAGCTCAGTTAGAAATGGAGCCCCAGCTCTCAAATGTGAGGAACCAGATGACCTTTTAAACTATTTAGCGTCACAACAGCCTTCACAAGCTAGAGACACATCACGAGGTCCGTTAGCATCAAACTCATTAAAGAGACGTGACTTTCGCAGCAACCCTTCTGGTAAGAGCACTGCAATCAGCAGGGGAGTAGACTCTACCTGCTTTAATTGCAACGAGCGCGGTCATATCTACCAAAATTGTACCAAGCCGATTGTTAAGTGTAGCAAATGCTACAGGGTAGGACATAATACAGACAATTGCAACAAACGACCATTACAAACACAAATGCGTGAAGTCAACAGCCCAAACATCCAGCCTACTGAGAAGGAGGTGCTAAAGGTAGTTGTAGATGTAGATTATTCGCTATCGAAAGGAATTGAAGCAAACTCGAACTACGAAATAAAAACACCCTTAGATCGTACAGACCACACAAGTCCTCTTTGCGATAGTATAGATTATGATGATTCTGTAAACGAAAAGTATTTCAAAAATATTTGCGTTAATGGTCAAATGATAGACGCTTATATTGATTTCGGGTGTGCGCGTAGTCTAATTCGGTGCTCGGATGCGGCTACTCTTGGATTAACTAGCAACGAAAGCACGCCGTTGCTCACCTTGAGAGGTTTTGGGCACGGTGCAGTCTTTCCGAAATACAAAGCTACCATATATGTTAGAATTGACGAGATCGAAACAGAGCTGGATGTCTTGGTTGTTGATGACACGTATTTGGAGAGCCCTCTTATGATAGGACGGAATTTCACGGAAAAGCCATTTGTAACAGCACTGAAGAGAGATGAACAGTTGTTCTTTTATCATAATCCCACCGATATTTCCCTGGAGCCTAATGAGACCGTTAGTCTATACGTTTCTAAAGATGTTACCGTAGTGAAAGGGGGTATAGTGGAGGTATATACGAAGGATACTTATACGGGCAATATCTTCTCGAATGGAGGTACCAGGTTATGTCCTAATCAAGAATATCATCTACATCAGGGTTGTTACGAGGTCAATGAGGGTAGACCGGTAGTATTTATAACTTCATTAACAAAGGTTCCGCTTAGCTTCAAGGCAGGGATGTTAATAGTGAGAGTCAACCCAATAGCAGAAGTCAAGACTCTGGTAGTACAAACTGAACAAAACGAAAAAGAGAACAAGCCGATAGACAGATCTGAAATTAAAATAGGCGATCGATGAGGGAACCCGCGATAGATTGCATCAGCTTCTCCAAAAATATAGAAGTTGTTTTGCTCAAAACCTTAACGAACTAGGATGTACTAAGGACGCTGTTATGAACATAGATCTGCATGATAAGACGCCTGTGGTGTATAGACCTTACCGATTGTCTCACGTTGAACGTCAAAAGGTGAGGGATATTTTCGATGAATTGGTGACAAATGATATAGCGCAGGAATCAAACTCTAATTACGCGAGTCCTATATTGTTGGTTCAGAAAAAGAATGGGGAGTCTCGGCTCTGCGTAGACTACAGGGCCCTTAATAATAAAACCATCAAAGACAAATATCCCTTACCTGTAATTGACGATCAGTTGTCAAATTTAAGTGGGAACAACTATTTTATCACGCTCGATTTAGCATCCGGCTATTACCAAATCCCAGTAGGAGAAGAAAGTCGGCATTTGACTGTTTTGTCACCCCGGACGGGCATTATGAATTTAAGCCAATGCCCTTCGGGTTGGCAAACGCGCCAGCCGTATTTCAAAAAATGATAAACGGATTGTTGGGTGCACGTAGGTTTAAAAGTGCCCTGGCATATATGGATGACCTTCTCATCCCATCAGCATCAATCGATGAAGGATTTGAGAGATTGGAGGAGGTACTTAATCTGATTAGGGATGCTGGTCTAACCCTGAAACTGTCAAAATGCAGTTTCTTTGATACGAGCATAGAGTATTTAGGATACGAGATCTCCGCTGAGGGTATAAGACCAAGTGATAGGAAGATTATGGCGGTGCAGAATTTTCCAGTACCTCGTAATGTCCATGAGGTCCGGCAATTCCTGGGCTTAGCGAGTTATTTTCGCCGCTTTGTGAAAGGGTTTGGCGAAATTGCTAGGCCTCTGACCATACTTCTTAAAAAGGATATACAGTGGCAGTGGGGTGACGACGAAGTTAAAGCATTTGAGACGTTAAAGGAGTGCTTGGTTAGACGTCCTCTGCTGGCACTTTATAATCCGGAACTGGACACTGAGGTACACACCGATGCTAGCTCATTAGGGTTAGGTGGCATACTAATGCAGTGGCAGTTGAGTCCCAGAGTGTTGAAGCCTGTCGCATACTTTAGTCGACAGACTACGCCAGAGGAACGTCATTTTCACTAATATGAATTGGAGACTTTGGCTGTGGTCTGCTCGTTGAAAAAGTTTCGGCCATATCTTCTGGGACTTAACTTCATTGTGTACACGGACTGTAATGCACTCCGGACCACCCTCACGAAGCGTGATTTAATTCCGAGGATTGCACGCTGGTGGTTGACTATAAGTGAATACAATTTTAATATCGAATACCGACCGGGATGTCGGATGACTCATGTGGACGCTCTGAGCCGCAATCCTCCGAAAGATTGTGGTTCAATGCCAACAGCGAACGTGTTACATATAAATACCGACAATTGGATTCTGACATTACAAATGGCCGACTCTAAGTTAGAGAGCATTTTTAAGATCTTAAAACCGGGCTTAGATCGGGAGGTCTCTGACATTAAAAAAACACTTCGTTATTAAGAACCACGCGTTGCATAGGAAAACTGAAGACGGCTTGCGATTGGTAGTTCCGAAAGACGCTAGGTGGCAGATCTGTAGGGCAAACCACGATGATGTAGGTCACTTTGGTAATGCTAAAACGTTGGAACGCATACAGAGCCGCTACTGGTTTCCTAAGCTAAGACGCTTTGTCAAGAAATATGTAGCGGCTTGTATTGACTGTGCGTATAATAAAGATAACGCAGCTCGTACCAGTAGTGTTTATTTGCATCCGATAGAAAAAGTAGCACAACCATTAACACCTTGCATCTGGACCATTTGGGACCATTTGTTAAGAGCAAGGCCGGCAACAGCTACATTCTAACCATAGTAGACAGCTTTACAAAATATGTATTTGCCAGACCAGTCAAAGACACGAAAACAAAAAACGTAGTCAAAGTACTAGAGAGTTTACTTAACGATTTTATGATACCGTGTAGAATTATATCGGATCGTGGAACTGCGTTTACTTCGAGTCAGTTTAAGGACTTCTGTGTTGACAAAGGGATCAAACATGTACTTAACGCAGTTGCTTGTCCTAGAGCAAATGACGTCAGCTGTAACTGTCGGAGACACCGAGAATGATGGGGCACCTTCCCTTTGCTCCCCTTTAGGAAATGAGGTCTTAAAAGAGAGCCAGGATATCATTGCGTCCTCTCGTGTTAGTGTTTCCGATAATATTGACGAGTCCGGCCTCTCATCAACAGAGACTGATGGGCGGATGGATAAAATTAGACAAAAGGCTTCTTTGAATATTAAACATAGTCAACAACGACAAAAAGAGTTGTATGACTTAAAGAGAGCCCCAGCGGTTACGTACTCTGTCGGCGACTTAGTAAAAAAAACGAAGACCAACTTTTATAATAATGGGAACAGTAAAAAACTTTTGTCCAAGTTTATCGGTCCATATAAAGTGACATCTTGCCTAGGTAATGATCGTTACAGATTATTACTAACGTCCCAGGGTTTGATGCTAAGAAATATCACAGCGTTATAGCCTCTGATAGAATGCGTCCTTGGATCGGTACTCAGGCGCTACAAATAAACAGGTCATCTGGTTCTGAATCATCAGACGACTCTAACTCAAACTAGAAATCTATGCATAAATAGGAAATCACTTTATGTATATGTTATACTCCTAACTTGATTTTAATTATCCACTGGTGTATACCTATATTAATAAACGATGTATACATTAGCCATGTTAATATTTGAAAATTTAGGTGTTAAGATTAATTGTATTTTTGTTCTCGCATCCTGTATTAATGAAACTCCTAGAGTCAAAACATACCTAAAGAGTGTTGTGATTTCACGTGCTCCGGAGATAGCACGCAGTCGGATGACCGAGTGTTGTGATTTTCGGCATTAAAATTGTAATTCGATTTTTGTAGGTAGTTAATTTAAGATATTTTAAACTTTAATAGTATTCGGTACTTGACCGCCATCACAAATTTATAAAATGTAAAAAAAGGGTAGTTGAAATAAAAGGCATTGATGGCGGGGAAGTTCCGGTGCGAGGAGCGCGGGCCGTTGGCGGCAGTTGTTTGTTGCAGCGTAAAATTGTAATCGAAGGACATATTATTGAGTCTGCATTCTTGTGAACTAGGTTAACAAATTAAAGCGGTGATTAAATATAACAATATCCTATGGAGTCGTGAAGTTTCATTACATATGTTTCTTACTGCACAAAAATAACCAAGGATGATATAGACATGGATGGACAATATCCATACAAAATCGCGTTCTCTTATTTCAGGTTAAAGCACTAGCGTCATCTATCGGTCACACCAGACACTAAATCCTAGTTTCTAATACTTTGTTCGTCACTTAACGCTGACAGAATAACTCGACTCCAGACTTGTAGACGGCACTGTGGCACTTCGTACCGAAAACAGACGTATAGCCTGGTTAAGGTTGTATAAGGAGTTAAGTATTCATTTTCAATTCCGACCCTACATAACATAGCGAATTAATGTATTACAATACTGAATATTGGTATTATTTTGTTTGGCCAATGTCAATACAAATTTAACAAAGCGGATGCGGGTCTGAGCAGATAATGAACGAGTAAAAGCAATTAATTGTTTTTTAAACGAAAGTTGGTTTGCTATATATTATATTATACCGTAAAATGGGGCTAATTGGTTCAATTTTTGGACTAAAACATTAATAACTTCATATTTTACTTCTTATCAATAGTTTTTATATTTTTTACAGATAAAAGGCATACTGCTTCGTCATTCTGCATTGAACACATGTCTGAATTGTTAACACAGAACGAGTAATTTTTTTTAAAGAGTTGTCCCAAATTACGTCGTAGTTGGGGTTTTATGGAAATCGAGGGGTTTTAACCTGATTTTGCCTAAATTTTGAAGCTTGTGTTGGTTTAAGCATAACTATCTCTATTTGGGACGATTCAAGAACAACTGCTGGAAGCAATAAAAGTAAAGTAACCATAATGTTTGGAGTTTTTTTCGGATAAAAAAAATCACAAAATTTTACTACTCAAACAAGATTTACTGAAGAGCTATCTTTCCTGTTAAACACTCTTATGGGAACTTAATTACATAAATATTGAGTACTTTTCTACGTTAAAATAAAAATAATGTGGCTACGTAGCAGCAAACCAAATAAATAAAAAAATCTCAGACAACATAAACTCTTAACTTGCTATGTGGTAATAATACCATAAGTGGTATTAAATACCAGTCTTAAAAAAAATAAAAAAAAAAATTTGCTTTTCTAAGCACTACAATGTTAATTTAGACAGACTAGATAAGTGATTATGGGCGGAGCCAGCTGCCACCTCGGCCATCCTTAGTAATGAATCCTTAGATTTATACCGCAAAAAGTATTTCACTATCTATAGAAGAGTAGTTAGGTTTGCGAAGCAAAATGCAGTTAAATTGGAAATAAGTAGGGCAAATAACTCTAATAAAAAAATATGGAAAATTGTTAATAGGCACAGTAATAAGTCGCCTGCTAACTCAGATTCAAAACTAGTTCTTAAACTTAAAACTGATAAGGTCATTATAGACCCGCAAGAGCAGGCCGATATTTTTTCCAATACATTTGATCATACTACTGGCATTTCAACTACTGACATTACTTCTGCTCTGCAAATCCTAAGGAAGAATTCGGAAAGGGTTGAACAGTCCATGAGTTGTGAGAGTGTTACCCCGCAAGAAATTCTTGAGATTGTGAAGAATATGGAAAGCAAACCTTCCGCGGGTCATGATGGAATTCCTATAACCGTTTTCAAAGATAATGTAGATGTGTTGTCGGAACTTCTGGCTGATTTTTATAACTCATGCTTTGTATTAGGCGTTTTCCCAGATCAATAAAAAATTGCAAAAGTACTGCCCATATACAAGAAAGGTAGTCGAAATGATCCCAAAAATTATAGACCGATATCCTTATTACCAACGCTATCTAAAATATTTAAGAAGATAATAAAAGAAAGGTTGCAAAGGCATCTTCTACTGCATAAAGTTATAAATAGTAGACAGTTTGGGTACCAAAAATGCATTGGAACTAGTGAAGCCATAGATACTCTGGTCCAGGACGTAGTAACAGGTTTTAATAATAAACTGAAGGTAGCTGGTCTCTTCCTAGACCTAAGCTCCGGTTTTGACACTGTAGATCATAAAATCTTGCTAGATAAACTCGAGCACTATGGTGTCAGAGGAGATGTTATTAAGATTGTTGAGTCCTATCTTTGCAACAGGAAGCAGTATGTTGAACTTAAAACGTTGGTAGGCAATACAGAACAAGTGTTTAAGTCAAAACCTACCACGATTAGACGCGGGGTTCCACAAGGCTCGATACTTGGCCCATTATTTTTTGTATTAGTTATAAATGATCTCATACCATATATAATGAACACACAACCTCATATCAAGCTGGTTGTTTTCGCGGATGACACGAACGCTGTAATCACAGCTGAAAATATATCGCAGTTAAACGATAAAGGAAATGCCGCCCTACTGGCATTTGATAAGTGGTTTACAGTTAATAATTTAAAACTAAACAGCAACAAAACCAATCTTCTACTGTTTTCAGCGACAGCTAAAAACTCAGAAGTGTTGGACATTAGTCTGAATGACAATAGGATTGAGCAAGCTGAGGCTGTAAAATTCCTAGGGGTCTACATCGATGCACAACTTAACTGGAAGCATGAATAGCAAGCACTGAGAAATGCTATTAGTTCATCTTGTTATGCCCTACGTTGTCTGCGAGACCTAATTAATGTATCTTATTTAAAAATGGTATACCATGCTCTAGTAGAGTCAAAGTTGCGCTATAATATTAAATTATGGGGTAACAGCTATAATTACAATGTTAATGCTGCTTTTATAATTCAAAAAAGGGCAGTCAGGACAATCGTTCGCGTTCCTCAAATAACCTCGTGTGTAGAGCATTTCATAAATCTCAGTATCCTTCAACGTCTTACTCTTTACCTGGTTTCAATTTAATTTGGCACGACCGCCTTGGAAGAGGTGGCGGTGGAGTTGCGATTTACCTTCGTTCTTACATCCCCTATTCAATTGTTAATGTATCTGCCAGTTCTTCTACTTCTGATGCCGCAGAGTATATGTTTCTCGACGTTTCCCTCTCTCATTCCAAACTTTTACTTGGCGTTTTTTATTCCCCCTCCCTTCACGTTAATTACTTTGATTCTCTTGAGAAACTTGTCGAAGACCTTATGCCTTCTTATAATTATCACATTCTTATGGGAGATCTAAATACGTGTCTTCTGAAGGATGACAGTCGATCCCGGCGCCTTAAATCCCTGGTAGATGCATGCAATCTAACTATTCTCCCTTCAGACGCCACACACTATTTTCCAAATTGCTCGCCTTCTCTTCTTGATTTGACTTTAGTTTCTTCGACTTCTCATGTGTCTAAATTTGGACAATACTCCGCGGATGCCTTCTCATATCATGATCTGCTCTATCTCTCTTACAAAATTTGTCCTCCCAAATCTAAATCAAAAATTCTTTTGCAGCGCAATTTTAGTGGATTAAATGTGGAAAAGCTTCGAGATGACGCTTTAACAATCGATTGGAGCAGTATCGCTCGAGCGGGTTCGGTAGACGATCAAGTTTCTCTCTTTAATCTCCCTGCTCCTTGGCTCACTGAGGATATTAAAGCCCTTATAGAGAGGAAGAATCAATCTAAATCTAAGTATAAGGCTAACAACTCTGAGAAAAATAAACTTAAATATCGTACCCTGCGCAATCGCTGTAGCACTATATGTCGAGATGCTCAGAGGCGTCATATTCACAGTTCTGTTGAAGATGGAAATCCAGCCAAAGTGTAGAAATTTTTGAAAGGTCTCGGAGTTGGCAAATCTCAACAGGCAACCAATTTAAACAATATTAGCGTTGACCAGCTTAACCAGCATTTTTCATCGTCCATCTGTTTCAGTGGTCCTAATAAATCTAACTCACTTCATCATCTTTCATAACTTCCTGCCTTAGATTTCTCTTCTTTCTATTTTAGCCATTTCTGTGAGAGTGATGTTAGGAAGGGTATATTGAATATCACTTCTAACGCCGTTGGTGTTGACTGTGTTAGCCGAAATATGATACTCCCTCTCCTTGATTTGTTTGTTCCTATTATCACCGGTATTCTGAATTTTTCCATTTCATCAAGTACTTTTCCCAGTCTGTGGAAGGATGCCAATATTATTCCTTTACCCAAAAAATCCAACCCCAGTTCCTTCTCTGACTATCGCCCCATCTCCATTCTTCCTTTCCTATCCAAAGTCCTCGAACCGCTAGTGCATCAGCAACTAACTTCCTTCCTGAATAGAAATGACCTAAACCCATTTCAATCTGGTTTTCGTCCGGGCCATAGTACTACCTCGGCTCTTGTCAAGGTTACCGATGACATCCGTTTGGGTATGAATGACCAGAAGCTTACAGTTCTTGCACTTCTAGATTTCAGTAATGCCTTTAACACGGTCGATTTTGACATTTTGCTCGCGTTCTTACAGTCTCTTAACATATCGGCTGCAGCGATTGACTGGTTCCGCAGCTATTTGGTTGGTCGTCGGCAAAGAATAAAACTAGATTCTTCGTGTTCTTCCTGGTGCAGCACATCAGCTGGTGTTCCACAGGGTGGTGTGCTGTCTCCTCTTTTATTTTCTATCTTCATTAATTCCATAACTCTTGATCTCTCCTCTTCGTATCACCTCTATGCCGACGACCTTCAAATATATTCGCAGGGTATGCATAGCGATCTCAATTCAGTTATAGAAGCCACGAATCTTGATCTGCTCCGCATATCAAATTGGAGTCAACATTACGGTTTAAAAGTAAACCCCCTAAAGTCACAGGTAATTGTGATGGGTAGCGCTAAACAAATCTCCAAAATTGACTTTCTCAGGCTCCCGCCGATAGTCTTCGATGGTATCCAAATTCCTTTTTCCAACCAAGTGAAAAATCTTGGCGTAATCATGGATCGTTGTCTATCATGGGTGCCTCAGGTGAGTGAAGTGAGCAGGAAGATGTTTGCTGCCATAGGGTCTCTCAGACGGCTCCGGAATTTCCTGCCAATTGCTACTAAAATTGCGCTTGCTCAGTCGTTACTTCTCCCCATTCTTGATTATGCAGATATCTCCTATTTAGACCTAACCGAGGAGCAACTTAATAAGCTTGAGCGTATTCAAAATGCCTGCATTCGGTTCATTTTCGGATTACGCAAATTCGACCATGTTTCTAGTTTTCGTTCTCAACTCAAATGGCTCCCTATCCGTCACCGCCGTAACTCTCACATACTTTCTTTACTCTTTTCTATACTTTTTAACCCTGCAACTCCCCGCTCCTCAAAGAGCGTTTCTCTTATCTTAATTCTATTAGATCCTCTCAAAAATTGCTCCTAAAAGTGCCATCTTCATCTTCCAAATTTTATAATTGCTCATTTACGTTACAGGCCGTTCGTTTGTGGAATTCTCTCCCTCTCAACATAAAACGCGCGCAATCTATTTGTAGCTTTAAATCGCAACTTAAGGAATACTATTTATCTCTTCCTTAGGTTTTTAAGTTGACACTGTTGTTTCTTATTGTGTGTATTATATATGTATATATGTACGTATATGTATGTTTATTATGTATTTATTTAAGTATGTATATTCATATGAATGTGCTGTGTTATCTATTTCGTCTCTTTTGTTTCTATGCACCACCTACTGCTTATTGTTTTTCTCTAGTCTCCACTACCCAAAGGTTGTCTGGAAGAAATCGCTCATTAGCGATAAGACCGCCTGTTGTTACCTCTACCTAAATTTATCTAATTGTAAAATTTGTGCTTGTAACTGTATGAGGTGTGCAATAAAGAGTATTTATTATTATTATTATTATGCTCTTTATTTATTTTTCTTCTTAGTTTAGGCTTTTTACAATATTTTTATAAAAGTAAAATATAAAATATAAAATATTATTATTATTATTATTATCCTTACCGCTCCTTGTCTCTATTTGCTGTTACTCTTAACAGACTTCGTAAAGCACCTAAACAAGCGAGAGGGATAGCAGGCTGTCAACCAGACGTAAGGACATTAAATGCACACTTGACGTCCCGAGGCTCAACATTGTGAAGCACTCCGCGAGTTATCAGGCTGAGTTTCTCTACAACTAATTACCTACAGAATTAAAAACAATTTCAAGTAGTAAAATTTTCAATGCTAGACTCAAGACTTTTCTTTTAAGAAAGTCGTATTATTCCATAATCGACTTTGTAGCTGATAGTTGTAAATAATAATTATATTTATATTTCTTGACATCTTGCAATAATGTATCATTATTTTGCTAATTAAGGGACATGTAGTACTAAATTGACGATATCTTAGGATTTATAATTACATTAACATTTATTATTTTAATTAAGTTGACATAACACTAATAGATTGATTATAATTTTTATTTCTTTAATTTTACATCTGCGGTACCTACCATTAATTTGTACTTCGTCAGTTTGTTTCGATTGTATTTATATAAGCTTTTTCCTTGTTATTTTATTTCACATGTTACTATGTTCAACACAATATCTATTGTTTAGAACGAATAAATAAAAAAATAAAAATAAAAAAAGACTACTGCAAACTTAAGGGCCAACACGTATCTGTCACTGAAGACAAAACATAAATTTCAACTGCATTTCCCCCAGTCTTTTGAGGCGAATGACCTGAAAACAATAGAATATAATGATCATCTAGCTTTTTCACAACAGCTTATGATATTCTTAAACACCATAAGCTGACCCGCAGTAATACTTACGGGAAAATCAGTAGCAACATACACTAAGCATTTGAAACTCGTAGCGAAGACCTTCCAGGCCTCGAATCTCCGTTAGAGAAGTCATCCAAAAAAACCTTGCCCCGCTCGGGGACCGATTCTTCGTTTTACAAAGACTTCCCAAAGGCAAAGGAAAACCATTTTCTTAACTGGCTTGACCTGGAAAGATCAATGAACTCAAATAAAAATCTCAAACAAACACGGACATGGCGGCGTTGAGTGAAAACTTGCTACACAAACAAAGATACTTACAAATCAGCCGAAACAAACAGCAGCGATGTGCAGCACAAGCTTAATAGCTTAAGTAAATCATTAAAGATCCAAAATGTATTTATTTTCTAATATATTTGATAGAATCCAGTTTGCGTTTTTTTCTCTTGTATCCATTTTCTTTTCTTTTTTCCATTTTTTTTTAATGTTTTAAATTTCGAATATTTTTGCTCCAATCCATTTTTGCCAGTTAGCTTCGAACTAAACATGTAGGTTTTATTACACAATAAAACGGAACGAGATTTTGTATTATATAATAATAATATAATAATTTTATTTTACATACTATCGAAATAAAATGTTCTTTAATCATTACAAATTAATACTATCATAAAATAAAATAATTAATCACATAGTTCCACCGGCTCTTACTAGACGGTGCTACGTGACAGAAGTAGACCTACCAAACTTTAGATCTACTCGTGGTTCGATGGTTTAACTTAGTGGAAATTGATTATTTCTCGTTGTTCGACGGTAGAACTATGTGGCAGAGTCAGTCAGTCAGTGAGAAAGTGAGAAAAACGACATGAACCAAAACCTCTTTCTCACTGACTCACTGACCTAAACCTTCTTACGTAAGAACTCTTCGTAGTTTGACGGTCGAAATGAGTGGAGATTTTGAATGCTTAGTGGTTTAATGGCAGAAGTAAGTAAAAATCAATACTGTCCCACTGCTGGGAAAAGTCCTCCTGTTATTACATTGAAAACAATAAACATTTAGTATAAAAAATACGATGGCAATGCGACAGGAACATATTTCAGTTCAGTGGTACGTTAACAATACAGTGTCTACAGGCAACTTGTTTCCAGTCTGCAGGTTTCCTGGTTAAGTTGATGGTCGAGCATGTACTTCTTAAGCTTGAATTTAAAACTATGAATACTTTGCAGGTTTCTCACTGGCGGCGGAATATTGTTCCAACATTTAGACGCTGCATATCGGAAACTTCCTCGGAAGGCGGCCGAAGAGTGGTGCGGCGTGAGCAAGTGAATCCCACATTCGCGGCGTGCACGGAGCTTAATGCAAGAGAGCTTATTAAAAAGATAAGGAGATTTATACTTTAGCACACCGAAGAGCAGACAAGCCAAGTGAAGTTTACGGCGGTGTTGTATTTTAAGGATATTGTGGCTGTTCAAAAACGGGGTAACATGGGCTCTCAACGGTATATTAAAACTGAAGCGAGCACAGGCATTTTGTACACGTTGTATGAGCCTTTTTGTCCTAGCAAGGAGCCGTGGTCCAACTACTACATCCACATAGTTTAATTTGGATAACACAAGTGATTCGACTAGCTGAATGCGCAAGTTTTCGCTTAGATATAGCCGGATTTTGTATAACACCTTAAGTTTGTAGAAGCAGCTCCTGACAGCCTCAGATGTATGCTTCTCAAATCGAAGTCCACTGTCCATTAAAAGACCTAAATTACGGGCTTCATACACACGCTCAACAGGTTCATTCATCAGCATAACATTCGGCTCATCACTGACACCAGCCTGTTGTTTCTTACTGCCTAAGACAAGGTATTTAGTTTTACATGGGTTAAGTAATAGGCATTTCCTTGTAGCCCAATTTGCAATTCTGGTGAGATCTTCGTTAAGTTTCTGTATAGCAGAGTTGATTTTGTCTGGCTTAAATGATAAATACACTTGTATGTCATCTGCATAGATGTGGTACCTGCAATGTGTGATGCAAGACTTAATATCTGCGGTATACAGAATAAACAAAAGCGGACCAATAACGGATCCTTGTGGTACACCTCTTCTTAACTCGGCCTTTTCTGAAAAAAGTGAAGACCCGTCACTGAGAGACACCTTCACCATTTGGGATCGATCATTGAGATAGCTTTCAAACCACTTAATAGCCAAAACCATAATAGCTCAGTTTAGACAGCAGGAGATCTATATTCAAACAGTCAAAAGCCCTCGAAAAATCAAGGAGCACCAAAAGAGTGCACATTCCCTTATCCTGAGCGTCCAAGATGTTGTCAGAGACATCAAGCAATGCGGTTGTTGTGCTGCGGCCTTTCCGGAAACCTGATTGTAAGTCTGGTAAGATATTGTTGTTTTCTAGGTAGGTAGTTAACTGTGAGCTGACAACTTTTTCCATCACTTTAGACGGACATGGTAGAATGCTGATTGGCCTGAGGTCCTTAAGCTCAGACGGGTTTGAATTTTGAGGCAAGGGGTTTACAACTGCCAGCTTGCAGATGTCTGGAAAAGTGCATGTAAGAATAGAGGTATTTATTAAGCCAGTGATAATGTCAATAGCATATGGAAGCGTTAGAATAAGCATTTTTAAATTTATACCATCAACACCCTCAGCGTTAGATTTTAAAGACCTAATTATTTTAGTAATATGGTCAGGGCTAACTGTATCTAGGTGGAAAACAGTCTCACTATACTTATGGAACTCTAAATAAGGCAAATCAGATATACTGACACCAGAAGTACCCGGTAGATCTAGAAAATGTTTATTTAAGGTACATGGATTGCTTAAAAATGTAGGTAGTTCTGTGTTTTTTTTAGGTAAGACTGTAGATTTCAAGTTATTCCACAAAGTTTTTGGCTCATTAATCTTATTATTTATATTTTGTTTGAAAAAAGCTATTTTTTCATAGTAGATGGCCTTGTTTACTACAGTTTTCAGATCTTTGTAATATTTCTTTTTGACATCACTCCGGTTTTTATGAAAATCTGCTGCAGCACCATCTCGCAACCGCATCAGTGTCAGTGATCCAAGGGTAGGATTGTACTTTAACTAAGGATGTCTTTACTGGGGTATGTGAATCAAATAAACTAAGTACCTGTTCGTTAAAAGCTAATACCATGTCATTGATATTCCCAAGATTTGATATCAAGTCCCACCGCACGCCCTGCAGGTCCACATCCAAGTCTCTAAAGCAAATTTGCTTTAAAGGCCTATAGGTAATGTGGTAAGGTTTTAATTTGTCACGCTTAACATTGAAACTACAAACAACAAGGCTATGACCATACAGGGAACCTACATGATCAAAGGCTGTGCTCCTTGCCTGCATGTCTGAACAGATAACATCAATCAACGTCTGGCTGGTGTCAGTAAAATGCGTGGGCTGAGACACTAATTGAGATAATCCAAAACTAGCTATAAAATTATTGAATTGAGTAATTTTTGTGTCGTTGCTGTTTAATAAATTTACATTGAAGTCACCTAGTATAATCAGATTGTCATAACTGGGAATGGAACTGACTGTGTCGGTAACTGCATCTAGAAATAGTTGAAGGTCCATCCAAGGTGGCCGGTATGCCGTTCCAATTACAAGCTTCTTACCGTTGAGAGTCAAAGTGACCCACATCTGCTCCACCAACTTATGCAATGGGTTGACAGGATGAGGCCAGGTGCGAGCATGAAGATTCCGCTTGATATAGAAACCTACGCCTCCTCCGCGTGATCGCACACCCTGCGGTCTAGGTATATGGCGGAAACTGTACCCAGGAAGTGCCGGGGCACGCCCTTGTTCACCTGCATTTAGCCACGATTCGTTGATCGCCAGCACATCAACATCCTGCCGAGTAGTTGCCGCTATGAAGTTGTCATGATTTGTGCCAAGTGAACCTGCATTGTACAAACCTATTCCACGTTCATACACATCCACGTTTACTCAATATTTTAAACATAAATTAAATCCACGGAAAGTTAAATTTAAAACACCATTATTAAGGCCTCGGTTAATGTTGCCATTAATTCGGTCACACATCCTTGACATTACTGGAGCCCTTACTTAATCACATAAGGATTAGGTATGTGTTTCATCGACCGAGCGTGGCGAGCCAAGTGCCAAAGGAAATTGACACTTACCCTCCTATATTTAATGCTTAATAATTGACAATAGTGTGCATTATTCCAATTTAAAAATACATTAAAAATACAATCTATCTCAAATATAACTCCAACACACAACAAATAATCAACCAATATTGAAGTTGCATCGGAACAATTTTCTAGCAAATTCTAGTATTTCTGATGCAGACGTTTAGGCGCTAGCTGTATTGCGTTGTTAATGCATTGGAGTTGTATTGAAGTTCGATCGTGTCTAGGTTAACATGTTTTAAAGTAAGAATGCGGCCCTAACTCAAAGTTTGCATGTTATACCGTTAGCATTAATACCAGTGGCAGCGCTTTTAATCCTAATTACTATGATTTATTAACGTAATATCACAAATTTTATTCATCCCCGATAACAAAGATAATATTTTCCCGGGAAAAAATTTACTTAAAACTTTTATTCAGGTGTCCCTTAATTAGCATATTTGTCATTTAAGAAGCGATTATGACGCTAAGTGGAATCTCCAGTCCGACTCGCGGTATAACAAATGAGGTTTGTTCTGCACAATACCGCATAACAGCTTTAAGTGCCCTTGTGAATCCAGTTTAAATTTGGACTCTGTTGCTTGAGAATACGGTGTATATTTTAATGAGGTTTCCATCGGCTGCTATGTGGAGGCTAGTGTTAAGCTCGCTTTTTAAATTTAAATTCAACAAGGGCAGAAACAACGTTTTTGGGACCAACTCGCTCAGTGGGCATTTTGTATAAAGAATAAATCCAAAATGCTATCTATATTTACGCGATCGTAGTTCAGTTCTAAAAGCAATTAAATTTCGTGTAAACACTAAACAGTCAATTTAGGGGAATAGTTGGAATAATACTTTATTAGTTGTTTACTGTTTTCTTCGTTTGACTCTGCTATTTACTAAACAAGGCATATTTATTTAATATTGAATAACTAACTTGTTTAACTAGCAAGTTTTAGCAGTACCTACATTATTTAAATTAAATATAGCACTATTGTTTAAAATAAGGTGTAGTAGTATTTCCTTGATTTCTATTTCCATAGATTTGTATATATTTGTATAGATTAAGATTTTTGTAAGCGTATCGCCAAAAAACTGCCTCGCAGTTTGGCGAAACTTTCATTTAAAACACAATTGGGGATCAATGTTACTCTAGGTCCGTAGGAAACACCTTAGACACGCGATACCTGGGTGGTGCTAAGAGAGTAACAAACTTGACAGCTGCACTGTCCCATCTGGCTGGACCTCGCAGCACTCTCTGGATTTTCTTTATCATCTGCTTTCCCACTACTACTACCCCAGGGAAGATATGCCTATCTATATCCAGTGACATGTTGCCATACGATAGAATAAAGGCACAATTGTATTTTTACTTTAGTTTTTCAAAGGTGAGACGCCAGAACAGACTGACGCCCTAAAAAATTAAGGTTCTCTATTTTAATGTGTTTTTAATTTAACTATAACTATTTTAGGAGGTAATTTATGTTTGCTTTTGGTTTTATATTTTAATTCATTTTTTAGTCTGTTTCGTCGCTATCTGCTAAATAGTTTTAAGTTAGATTATTAGGTAGGACCGAACTGAAAACCAGCGCCATGGCTTGCTAAATAAACTTATTTTCCGTTTTTTTAATGCCTATGAATATTTATCGGACCATATTCGACATGTCAAACTGTAATCATAACTTTTTATACGACTGCCCAAAAAAGAAGGGTGTATTGTTTGACTCGTGTATTAATGTATTTATCAAAGTCTTACTAGGGATTTTCAGTTTTCAGTTGTCAAATTGGGCCCCCGGTTAAAGATTATAAACGGATCTAGTAATAACACCGATCAAATAATACTAGGAATACACAATCAGCCCAAAAATGGCCCCGCAATAGTACCACAAGAACGACTCGGGTAGTAAACTTTGACAGTCTTATTATATTACAGTATAAGACAGGCCGGTTACAAATTTTCAGGATATATTTCAGTAAATCTTGTTTAAAACTGTACTTCCTTTACATTCTAGCTCGAAGAGTAATAACGATAGTATAGCAAACTAGACGGGTTTTGTAGCTCTCGTTTATGTGTCACATTTTCTGGGGAAAGCTCTTACTAGGGAATGCTAACCGGTTCTTTTTAGGATGAAAATAACCGGTTTGCATTTCTTAGCTCTTACCTAATCTATGACGGATTACTTACGGCGCTCGATTCAATACATTATTTTGATACCATCGAGTTGTCTGATGATGGATACCGAAGGAACCTACAAATTCATCTAACATTCAGAGGACACAGTTCAGATAGGAAAGCATATCAAACGTTTTGTGAAGCAATCGAATTTGGATTTTATTATTATTATTTTATTTTATTTTAACTAAACAATACGTACATTGTATGTCTCTCTCAAGCTGTTTTTTATGTCTTCTTATAGAACTACGCATTATTGTGTATCGTTAAGATATAATATTACTGTATTACTGTTTTGAAAAAATAAGTCCGGCCGAGTTTCTTGGCGGTCATAATACTTCTCGGGTCAGAGGTGTAGGGTTAGAACCGGTGATAGTTTTTTTTCTCTGACGTTCATAAGTGCATTGTAATGTGCCTAAATTGAAGAATAAATATCTTTTATCTTTATCTTAAGAAGGTGGTTATAAGAAATCTGTGATGAAACTATAGAAGCTTATTGTATTTTGGTCTGTTAGAATCAACTCGTTAAGGTGACGGGTATCGCGGTTGACGACTGCATTTTGCGTTTTTATAATCGCAGCTTCCGCTTCTGCCATCTAATATACTTGAGATGAACTATGACAATTCAATGTTGACATGTTTAAATAGTCAAGCAATCGCGGTCTTTTACAGTAAGATGGCGCTTTGATAATGATTCCATTTTATGTGTACTTACTTAATTAAAGTTACTATTGTATGTAGGTAATCAATGACGAAATAATTAAAGTTACCTATAATATAAAACTACTTGACCAACGCACGCCATTACCTACAGTATCATAATCGTACAATCATAATGTTTTATTCTAAATATCCAAAATAAGCATTCATCATGGCGGTTATATTTCTATGTGTCAAGTACGTGTCAAGTCTTTCAAAATAAAAGTTCAAATAAAATGTACTTAACTGAAGATAATATTATTTGTAACTAATTTGTTTTATGTCCTCTTCTGCTCTGAAAAATCCAGGTTTTTAGTATCTATAACGAAATTAGAGATGGTCAAAATCGCTTTCAATGAGGACGGTAAAGTGCGTTGGGATAAGACCGCATCGGGAGAACATCGGATAATTCAATTACCTATCTGGAAAATTATCCTTTAGTTGCAAATACAAACCACACATCCTCCAACACTATTGTGTACCTGTACCTAGTTGCATTTTGATATAATGGCGATGCCGCTTTTTTCAGGTACATTAACATTTTACTTAAATGTTTCTTCCGGTAGGTATGCTTAATAAAAACGACTGTTGGTTAAGTAAAAAGTTTAAAAAACCGGCCAAGTGCGTGTCGGACCACGCATAGGAGGGTTCCGTACCTTCAATGGAATAAGAACCAAACTAATAGCAAAAGGTCGTATCTGATGCCTATGGAAGAAGTTTTTTGGAAATAACTCAAAAATGGCTAAATTGATAATGTTCATAACAATTTTCGTAGCAAGTATATAATAAGGCGCATCTCCTCAAATTTTTTCATATTTTTTGGACTTACGGTTCAAAAGTTACAGGGGGGGCTACAAAATTTTTCTGACTTTCGAAGCGATTATATCAAAAAAAATTTACTTAATCACAAAATGATCAAAAAAAATTCAATATTATTTTTGAAGACCTATCGATTGATGTATCACATGTTGATATATGGTAAAAACAATTTTTTTGAAATTTAGATACATGTATGGAGCGCCCCCCCTTAAAATATATATTTTTTAATTTAAATACATAACTAAGTAGCGGCATACAGAATACACCTTATGTGTAAATTTTATTCAGATACGTCGTATAGTTTCCGAGTAAAATGGCTGTGACAAACGGACGGGCAGACATACAGACAGACGTGACGAATCCATAAGGGTTCCGTTTTTTGCCATTTGGCTACGGAGCCCTAAAAATCACTTATTCTTTATTTGACGATCTCCTAGCCCTGTCGGTAGTGATCCTGCCTACGAAGCAGGAGGTCCCGGGTTCGAATCCTGGTCAGGGCATTTATTTGTGTGTTGATCGCAGATATTTGTTCCTGAGTTATGGATGTTTTCTTTGTATTTAAGTATTTATCCATATTTATCTATTATATATATCGTCGTCTAGTACCCATAACACAAGCCTTATTGAGCTTACTGTGGGCCTAGGTCAATTTGTGTAAGATTGTCGTATAATATTTATTAATTATTTATAGTAAATGTATGGAAAATATTTAATTTGAGGCTTTTTAGTACAATACTTAATAATAGGAAACTATTAGAAATGATAGGAATGGAATCGATTGGCATAAAAAAGCAGCATGTGAAAAATAAAAAAAACAATTTTCATAAAGTATGGGAAAAGTTTTTCTCAATTTGTGGCTTTTCTAGCCGCAAATTATTTTTGATCCCATACAAGAATGGGATCGATTGGCATCAAAAAGAAGTTTACCAAATGTGACCTCATCTCGCATCCTGTATGTTTTTTTCCAAAATCCGTAGAAGACCTTCCCTCAATTTCAAATTAATGAAGATTGATTAATTTGAAATTGAGGGAAGGTCTTCTAAGACCATTTTCGCGTTGCAGCGAGGGATCTGGTAGCTGCCCCCACTGACCCAAAAAGAAATTGAACTTGTATATTATTTCAAATTATCGAAGTTACAAGTAAAAGTAGTTATGATAAAAGTAATTGCAATTACAAATTATATGTAATCGGGAATACTACTGACATGTAATCTCAATAACAAGCAATTTCAATTACTTAATATAATTGATTTTCATGTAATTTAATTAGCAATTTAATTCATTACAAAAGTAGGTACCATCTAATAAATTACGCCCAACACTGAATAAACATCAGGTTCAAGAGTATGGAGGATGTATGCTATCTGCTGCCGAAGTCGCGCATACATGTGATCTTTATAGACAAAAAAGTTTCGTTCTATAAATTCAATTGTTTGTCACAAAAAATGGTTTGATTTGTTTTTGCGTGGCATTTAAGACTGGATCCAATTAATTGTTGCTGTGAACATTTCTTAAATTGGTACCTAGTTGGTTACTAGGAACAGGTTTAGACACGGGTATGTTATGTCCAAAAGGGAGGTATGGGCACTCCGAATGTTATCTCGCTAACTGTGGTAAGGCACAGTTCAGCGAATGTTATCACGCTCAAATCTGGACCTGGCTCAGAGCTCGACTGGGGAAGTACCTTACAGAAAACCATAGCTAAAAAGCAAATAACTTAATTCAACCTAAAGCTTAAGATTAATTTTTTAACATGTTTTAACCATTTTCATTTATATACCATAAGTGTTTTTTACTAAAAATATTGACAAATATAAAAGCGTTTGTCGTCTCACATAAGAATTATAAATTGAAATTACACAAAAGAATTAAAAACACGAAAAGTCAGCACGAGTAAGTTAACAACATATAATAGCTTTTGCTCGCGGCTTCGCTCGCGTTAAATTCGGGGTAACAAACCATACAAACTTTCACCCCCCATTTTAGGGAAGTGGGGGGTTAGAAAGAGACAAAAAGTAGCCTATGTCACTCTCCATCCCTTCAACTATCTCCATTTAAAATATCACTTCAATTCGTCGCCCCGTTATGCCGTGAAAGACGGACAAACAAAGAAACAAACACACACATACACTTTCCCATTTATAATATTAGTATGGATTAGTTGTATCGTGTCGTGTATAGGGTCGTCACGGTTTTTGGGGTACATTTTTGGGTTAGTTTTGGTTAATTGCCATCTATTTCAAAAGTTTTATCATATCAAAATCCATTACAATATTAAAATACTAGCTTTTACCCGCGACTTCGTCTGCGCGAAATTAACATGAGCCATATGGAATTACATAATAAAACGCAAAATAAAAGTTACTAGTTAGTAAAATCTAAGAGCAAATATAAAACTAGCACGTATGCTATTTCAAGTCAACAGGGAGCAACAATTCCGTATAAACTTCCATTCCGTTTTCATCCCCTTATACATACCAAATTTCATCTAAATCAGTTGAGCGGTTTAAGCGTGAAGAGTTAACAGACAGACACACTATAATATTAGTATGGATACGTCCATATAATATCTCTTCAAGTAGGCTGGGGAAAAAAAAAGAATTATAGCCAAAAGCGTTTTTTAAAATTTTTAAATTTTGAAACATCTTGCTTCAAAGGTTTGAAACATCTTGTCTTTCCACTCTCAATATTTTTAACTCACTCGTTTTTGAATTATTATGAATTAACATAATAAAGGCGGTTTATAATTATATCTATTATTTGAAACCGTGCATAGGGTGGTTATGCTAGTTTCCCGTCCGGGTTGCCGTCCACCTGATTAAACTGCTACAAATTTATTGGACTAAGAGCTGGCCACGTCAGATATGACACAATAATGAGAGCAATAAAACCTGACTATTGTGTCATATCTGACGTGGCCAGCTCTCCGTCTACATGGAAAAAACTTTTTGAGGTCAAATTTGCCATTGATAATAATTATTTATTCTTTAATTGATATTTTAATTACAAGCTTTTATTTCAAAAACTTGAATATCAATATATCAATAAGTATGGACGGAAAACTGACACATACTCCACTTTTACAAAGAATGTTTTATTATAAAAAAACCTTTCGAGTATGATTTATTCTCGTATAATATTAATCTAAACAAGACCATATAAGCTCTAGAACGATAAGTAAGGGCACTTCAAAATTTATTATTGCATTACAAAGCTGGCAAAATCGATAAGTGGAAGAAAACTAGCACCTAAAAACTTACTAAGAGTACATTTTATTCAATAGTCCAATCTTAAGTAGAAGGAGTAGATTTTGAAAATTTATACAGGAAAAACAGCTTAGGTACACTTCATACTGATTTGAAACAAGGATTAATATTTCGAGAAATTTTTACAAAGGTAAAGCATAAAAGTCAGCCCTGAAAGCTGACCAACTAGTTCAAAAATGGTCCGGTCTTACCCCATCGTACCTTACTTATTGTTTTTTTTCATTTTAGGGATGGTGAGAAATTATATTGGTATATATACTTATACGATTAAATTAATTCCATATCTACTTACCTACCTAATAATAATATTAATAATTCACCATATCTTTTAAATCGTACCAAAACGAACATGCAATAAACCATATAAACCTAATGGCGCAACCAGACATCGCAGAGTGCCGGGACAGCCGAGCCGATTGTTTCTTTCTTATTCCATAGTAAAGAGAGAGATATACAACCTAACACGATGATGTGGACAAATCACTGACAAATGCACGAATGTGTTTCAACTTCAAGCGCATTTGATTGTATTCAATGTATCCGTCATTCATATCATAATATAGATTTAGCTTGCAACAGCGCAAAGCAAGAAGCGAAATGAGCAAATGAGAGTAAGCTGGCAACGTCGCCTCGGATGGAAACTGCTCGAACAAACGCACTCTTGTAATATAAATTATGGTAAAACATGGACGAAGCCGTCTATGGTAAAAAGTACCCATACCCACTGTAAAAATTGAATAATGAATTAGTCTCTTTAATAAGTTGGTAGTTTAAATATATTGGGTAAAAAAGTCAAAATAAAAAGATTAAACTAACTACTAACTTGACTATAGTATGATTTGACTTTTTTTTTGTCCAAAAATACCTATAAATCGCTTAGGATCAGGATTGAAAATATAAATGAGAAATGAGATAAAAAAATAAACAAAAAAGTTAACATCAGCCTAGATTTGAACTCGGGCATATCTACTTAGTAAGCAAGCGTACTATAACCTAAGCTATGTGGAACGAATTTCCGCACTCAAAATTACTAATCATATTACTCAAATTTGACACATGAAACATGTCTCTGGCTGCAATAGAATAAACGCCTATAAGTTTTATTGCAGCAATTGCATAGTTCTGATTATTACAGGCTCTACAAGGTTTTGCGTCTAAAACCTTTATTAAGCGCTTAATACGACTATAGTTATCGGTAGAACATTAGTAATGTGCTAAGAAGTAATTATGTTTAATTTCGCAACATAGAATTATTTCTGACCGAAATAAAACTTGCGACAAGTTTTCTCCAAAACAGTTTCATAACGATGATATATATACCTAATTATGTTATACAAGACCAAGCACGTATCGGTAGACCGAACCCAACTATATGCCCCTACAGAAAATGTAACATACATGCTCCAACGTGGTTTGTTTTCTTCAAAAACCTTGCACGAAAACACCTCGATTTGACGTGTTTGCATATATCGTCGCGCAATTAATGACTTTTGCAAGAAAAGTACAGTCGGCGTAAAAGGTTTGCATAAAATAATTTTAAACAAAAAAGAACCGACTTCACTTAACCTCCACCTTTCCAAAAGCAAATGCTCGAGCTGCTGTAAAAAATACTCAAATCACTGTAGCTGTGCCTATAATAGTTGAAGAGTTCCCTCGCATTCTCCAGGATCCCATCATCAGATCCTGACCTGCTTACAATGGGACCAACTGTGAAGTATACTCTTTCCAACAAAAAAAGAATTTTTCAAATCGATCCAGCCATCTTCGAATAATCGGTGAACATAACCTAAATTGATAACCTCCTCCTTCGAAATCTTGAAGTCGGTTGAAATTGAACATTTTACAAAGGGGTGCGTAACGGTTCGTATAACAACTTTTGATATATTTTTAGCCGATATAACGATTAAGGGACATAATGTACTTTTGGTATAACAACATTTTGTATATTCTGAGAGCATCTAACTATCGTAAGGTATAATGAATTTCTAATATAATAAGTAATAATCTAACAGTCACATTGTATAAGGTATTTCAGATATAATTCTGTATGATATACCACTCATTTGGTCTAATGTAGTACTGGTATAATTTACAATTTTTACTACAATTACAAATACCTACCTTTGTAAACTTAAGGTCCTACATACCTTTGTAAAAGTGGGTTAGGTTAGGTTAGAACTGCGACCCCGCGAAAACAAACTGGCGCTAGAAAAATAGGTTAGGTTAGGTTAGAACTGCGACCCCGCGGAACCAAACTGGCGCTAGAAAAGTGGGTTAGGTTAGGTTAGAACTGCGACCCCGCGAAAACAAACTGGCGCTAGAAAAATAGGTTAGGTTAGGTTAGAACTGCGACCCCGCGGAACTTAATAATTATGTAAATGAATTATTATTTTTTATATTTTTCAATACATTATACCATAAATACTTATACCGATACTTCATTATACGCAGTAAACGTTATATTCAATATGTATTATATCGACTGATCATTATATGCCATGAAAATATAACATTTGTTGTTATACCAAAAGTTTATTATGCCGTTTAAGTGAATATACTCTATGAAATTATACTAAAAATTGTTAGACGCCTTGAAAATATATCAAATGTTGTTATACGGATAATTACACACCCTTTACAAAGACTTATTGTAGTTATTTTACGATATACTCTGTTCAAATTGTTATTAACGAATATACGATTAAACTCAAAAACTATTTCACTCAAAAATAACCGTAGCTTAATGACAAAACTCTCACCTGACCTTTAAACGACTTTATTGTTACACATTTCGAATTTTGACTACAAGTCATAGATTACTACTAACAGACACCGTTTTTGAATAAAAAAACCTTCTGTTTGTATTTTATTTTGAAACGTAATTATTTATTGGCAACTGTACATTGCATTCCCAATAAAGGATTAATGTAAGCCTAACAACGAGGGGTATAATTGTCAGCGATAGCGAAATCAAGGACTGCACATTCCGATATACAGCTATTTGAAATAAATTACGATAGACTGGCAGGATTTTATTACATTTTTGTTAACTTACCCCCTTATTAATAAATGTCTATCAGGTATCAATTAGTTAATTTATGTTTTGTCTGTTTCTAACAAACACAATTATCAAAGTGACAGATAACGACAAAACATAAATTTACTGATTCAGAAGAATTGAGGCTGAGAGATGTTTATGAATAGATATTCATAAACATCTCTCAGCCTCAACCTATCTAGGTTAATCAGTCACTTATGGTATGTTTTTTAAAAAGGTCACCCTAAAATTGGCTATCTGTTTGTAGTCGCTTTCCTCTCTCTAGATATGAGGAAAACCGTAGAATTGGCTAAGAGCGTAAACTGTGGCACGGAAAGTGTTAACACATTGGCTGCCAGGAACTCTATGTGTAGCGGCTTTCCTCTGCAAAGCGGGATGGGCTACGAGACCGTAGCGCGTAGCGAACTGCGATACGGAAACTGTCAATACTCCCCGCCCGCGACTTTGTCCGCATAAATATCTATGAAACTTTTAACGTCGTGTTCATCTCCATAGAGGTAAAATTTCATAAAATCTTCTATTATAAAAGCTTCAAGACATTTAATGAAATTTTATTTATATTCTAAATTTTAAGGTTCCACATTTGTCGGCTGCAGTGCGTTGTCTGGTTTGTCTGTCAGATTCTAGGGCCGCGATTCGAAAAATAAACACACACACTGGAAAGACACAGCTCCAACCCAACTCAACCCAACTCAACTCAACGCTATAACGACATTGACATTTGCTATTCGAACAGATATTCATTCAACATTGGTATCACATTGGTCTCACATTGGTCACACATTGGTCGCACATTGTAGCAATGTTGTACCAATGTGCGACCAATGTGAGACCAATGTGAAACCAATGTGAGACCAATGTGATACCAATGTTGAATGAATATCTGTTCGAATAGCAAATGTCAATGTCGTTATAGCGTTGAGTTGAGTTGGGTTGGAGCTGTGTCTGTCCAGTGTGTATGTTTATTTTTCGAATCGCGGCCTAGGTACCAATAAAATAAATAGGGTGTCCCTTATATTGTGATTTTCAGAAATTAACAAGGCATACCCCCTAAATATATTTCGTTTAGTCCAAAATACTCTACAAAAAAAATTCAGGCCATTCCTATAACTGTAACCCGTGCCGACTTTTATCCGATTTTCCCATATATTTTCCCATATATTATAAATAAAAGATACCTAGCCTACCGTGCCTGTTTTTTAGAGTCTGTGCGGAAAGAGAAATCCCGTAAAATTACTGACTTCTGAAACTTCTCTTTCAAAACTATATTTTGGCCAAGGTACTTTAAGTGCGGCTGCGTGTGCCCGAGTCGTTTTTAGCACATGAACCATCTAGTTGGTAAGTGATCAATGCTCCAGGTACAACTTTCGGGACAGAAGGTTCTATTTACTGTAGGGTTCCCGTATGCCTTTTACTTGAAACCGCAATAATGTCCGGATCATTCCGTCCCTTTCTGCGGTTGAGGGTCAACGTGCAAAAGGTTTTTAATGGAACGTTTGAAGTGTAAAAAGTGCTTTGTCTACCGTTTCGGTTTAAAGATCATGGTGACAGAAAATATGTAAATTGAAGTAAAACAGGTAGGGCAAATGAGAAAATTTAAAAGGTCACCCTATAAGTTATCTCTAGTTACCCTTCTCTCTAGTTTCAATGTTTTAAAATTATCCTGTATCGAAGAAATTTTACTTTCAGATAGGAGTTCAAAATGAATCTTGAATTTCATTGAGTATTTTTTTTATTCCTCCTAAGGTTTTTTTTTAAGAACTGCGGATCAAATATTTGGTTTTGACCTGTATGCGTGTACCAAACAGCTAAACTCTACATCGGTTTGCGGTTTTTCTTTGAAATTGGGCTCGAACACCGCCCACTAAAACTGTATGGACGTTGCTCGTACGGTCAACCAATTTGATTCCTAGGCCACTGTAGAACCTTGTCTTAATGATAGTTGCCCGTGGATATGTATAAACGTAACCTATTCGCTAACAAACTAGCTATTGTGACAAGGTTCTAGAGTGGCCTAGGAATCAAATTGGTTGACTGTACAGTACCTCCTATACCAATCAAATCACGGATACTGGTGTAATAAAAATATTGTAATTCGTAAGTGATATTTGGTTCATTGACGATTGGGTATAATAAGTAGTAGCAGCCAATAAAATTTGGCGGTTTTATTTAACAAAAAATAGATACAATTATCCTTAACTCAGATATCCTTAACAAATCTCACTCGACAGTTTGGACTATCAGCTGGCCACGTCAGATATGAATATGACACAATAATGGGAGCAACAAAATCCGTCTGGTTAGGTTGCTACATTATCCTTATTGCTAGATCCGGGCATCTGGCAGCTTTTAATGGGTCAGAGTGACAGACTAGCAACATTTTTGAATTGGAAAATAGATATACCGAAATAGGTAAAAACTGCTGAACTTGTCTCAGTTATAAAGGACAGAGCCTATATTTTAACATTAGAACAAAAAACAGCGTAATGTCACGGAAACAAAAAACAGTAGGCAAACTATGAATTGCATTATACATCGTTTGGCACTACTTTCCCCCAACAGAAGCTTTTGGCAATTGTATAATCTAATAATTTATATAATTTCTCATAACATTGGATCAAGCCCAGAACTCTAGGATGAAGTGGTTTGCATTCTTTGACCTCCACCACTTTACAGCTGCCAGAGGCCTTTGCTGCGGACTCAGTATCAACCTGCATTAAATCATTGGCCCATTGAAACAATAATAATATATATTATAACAGCATATTCTTCCTCGCATAACTCTGTAGCTCCGGCGACAGCCTGTCAACGTGGAAGTTGTCTATATACCATTTCTGCTGCAAGTCCGCTGAACACGGCAAGAGAAGTATCCTTAAACCTACGTCAGAATACTCTTTTGCAGTCAGACATTTCTGCGTCTGCATGTGTCTTATGTTTTGCGTCTGAAAATAAAAGGAATATTGTACAGTAGGGTGTCCCATATATTGCGATTTTGAGAAATTAACACCGCATACCCCCTAAATATATTTCGTTTACACCAAAATATTGACAAAATTTTCACCCGTGCCGATTTTTAGCCGATTTTCCCATACAAAGTATGAAAATGACCAATTTTTTTTTATTTTTTTTTTTAATATCATCAGTGCATCCTATTCCTGTATGAAAGTTTTTTATGAAAAAAAATCTCGCTACAAACTGAAAACCGATACAAAAGTAGCAACTCATCTTCTGCCCAAATTTCTTCATAGTAATTTGTCTAGGGAAATTACGATGCCAGTCGGCACGGGTTAGAGTAGAGTATTTTGGGGTATAACGAATACATTGTATGCGTCATTAATTTCCATTTTGGAAATGGAAGACAACCAACTTTTTGACAAAAGTTGGAGACGGTTTCGACTATTTCCAAAAGCTTTTTGTCAATCGATTTTTAACGGAAGATGCTGGTACGCACTTCCCTGAGGAGTCCAAACCAAGAAGTTAGTAATGTAAAGCTGCACTGCCTTCGAGTAAGCTATGGTATTGGTAGCTCAGTTGATTATAAATTATAACGAGTGAACTAAAAAAGTTAAAGGTTAAGCTAATTTAATCCAACATGATTCTTTCCAAATTTCCCAAAATTATTTCTACAGTTATACTTAAAGACTTTTCTTACCCTTGTATCATAGAGCCAGATTTGTGACGCCGAGCGCTTGCAGTAAAAAAGTATGACGGTTTTAAACAGATAGTCTAAACAGTAATCATCTCGGCGTAACTCTCCATCCATTGCATAGACCCAGTACTGGAAAAAATAAAATAAAATGACATATTTTAGAGATTTTATAGATGATTTATAAAACTAGCATTATTTAAATGAAATCTAATAACTGGAACATTTTTTTAGGATGCTTGGGATCCTTTGGTGGCAATTGTAGATTATTCCTAAGCTATATAACTTTCTTATAATAGATTTATATCATCATCATCATACATTTTATCGTCATCACCACCCACGGTAAAAGCTTTACTTAAATTGAGCCTAGTTTTAAATATTTATGAAAAGTCACTAAATAACATAAAAATATCAGATATTAAATCAGCCTCCATCAAAAAAGCAGCAAGCGATAATAAGATTAATAAGGCAGGTCGGAATGCTCTTGGCCATCACACCTAAATATGTTTTAGTAACACAGCTCAGCACTAACTTAAAACACTTATGTATAGTTAATTTAGTAAGTAGGTATAGTTTTAGTTTTGGGATAGTTTTTTCTCGTATGTATAACTATTTTATCTTGCTGTGCATGCTTATTTTGGATGGCATTGTTATAAAAAACATACCTCTCATGTAATTTTACATTAATGTGTGGAATTTTGTTTGCCTAGCTAGTGTGCCCAATAAATAAAATAAGATAATAGCAGAAATCCACCAGATTTTTAAAATATCAGGTTCATGTTAAATGCTGATAAATGCACTTTATAAATATTATTTGAAACGGAATATTTACCATTTATATTTGCGTTTACGAGCACCCGATATTTCGGCGCAGTTTCATGCGCCATCATCACGGAGTAACTAATGTTGCGGCGAGTTTTAGTAGTCTACCCACACACCGTAGCGATCTACCCTCTTTCGAGTTCGCTTTTTTCGTCCATTGTCACTGCTACTACTACTGTCCGCGTTCTCACTTGTAACTCGATCACGATTGCGACACACAACACTTACAGTGTGCACAAATGCACTTTAATACCTGATTTCCACCTTCATGATGACATTTAGCTATCTGCACATCGTGTTGTGGTTTCCTTATGCGGTTCGGAGCATCAAGGCAGTGTCCGTATTTACCGATATTAAGTATCTAAAACATAAAGAAGGGAAGTTGTTTTTTAACATTCAATAGTGTATGTAGTGGACATCGAGGTGAATAGAATCACGGGAAAAACGGATCAAGAAGTATTTTTTCAAATTAATAAAATGGCGCGTACACACGTACAGCCAATAACCGTCTGTTTGACCTTCCCGCATGCCGCGGTGGCCCGATCTTATGAATTTGACAAACTAGCTTAACTTGATCCAATTCACCTTGCAATCCGATTCTCTGCGGACTACCATTATTTGTCAAAAGTGAAGTATAATGATTTTCTAGACAAGCATTTGTCCCTTCTGATTGCAAGCCACTGTCCTTTGGGTGCCTGCAATCTTCATACATTTAAAGTAGTTATTATCCATTAATCACATGTGTACCATAGATTAAGCTTCAGTTTACGTTACGAATAAATGTTTTGTTTCTTTATTACAAGGAGATCCCCCATTGCCAACACTGTTTATTTTGATTTTTGATATCAGGCTACCTTATTCATCAATAGGAAAGCAACACTTTAAGTAGAGTCTAATGCTGGTAAAGCTGCTGTTTTCTGTAAGGCGGAGGTTATCTCCTGTTAGGCTCTGCTTCATAAATGAGCTAGATATTTTTTGCTATATGTCCTACCATTCAAAACGAGATGACACTCACTGTGCCCTATACATCTGATGACTAAGACGATGATGATAATAATAATGGTTTCTTCGATTTTTGATTTGATCAATTAAGTTGATTAGATCGAAGTATGGGTTACTTGTTATCCGTCATTAGTGACAAAGGGTTCGCAGAAGAGTTTTCCATTTGTCTCGATCTTGAGCGGCTACTTTCTTTATAGTTCTGCTATTAGAAGGTTCCCCTGGACCGCACGCCGCACCAACGTATCAATAATATCCCAGCTCAAACTAGAAAATCAACCGAGACTATCCACCATTTGCCTCCAAAGAGTGCTGCAATACTTCGGTCACATAGCTCGCAGAGACCCTGGCAAGTTGGAGCGACTTGTGGTGATGGGAAAGGTGGACGGTAGACGGCCTAGACGACCAAGCCCAACGCGGTGGTGTGATCAAGTATCGGACCAAATGGACATCACTCTTAGCAACGCTTTCCGCAAAGCAACCGATAGGGATAAGTGGAGAGCTGCCATCAAGAAAATTAGTCAGTGGAGTCACGATCCTCAGCAGTGAGGGACCGACTCAGAAGAAGAAGAATTAGAAGGTTAGGAAATATCCAACTTACTTTCCCACTAGCGGCTAAGTCATCAGGCACCTCGATATCGGGATAAACGTTTTCCAAATACCATTCAAAACTCTTGCAGTTCAGTTGCTTCCTTAATTCTTTTCTTTGTGTGACGTCACCGAAATTTCCTTTCTTGTGGTTTATTCTCTCGTAGTAATATTTGGCATAGTCGTCCATCCACACCTACACTTAAAATAATAAAAAGTTTTATACATCATTCACATTTCGAAGCTGGCTGTACTTAGAATGCTGCATGTGCTAATTAGGTATCGAATTGATGAGTAAGTATTACGGTTCTTAAGTACATCTTATACCGATAACAAAAGATCACATGTAGCAAAACGGAAATTTTATAGGCGTTGACAAACTAGTTAAATGTTGTTCTTAAAATACGTGGATAAAATCAAACCTCTGCAACTCTCACTAAGTTCCTCTTGATATTACTCTTCCCCTCATATGGAAAGCGTTTCCTAAAAATATGGCCGACGTGCGAGCACGGTAGCATTTCCAAGCTTCCGCCGCACATCCATACTTTGAACGACAGCTCCAGGTTGTCGCCTCCCCATATTTCCATTCCTAATGAAAAAGTGCGATCAATACTTATACATATAAGGAACTGTAAGGGGCAGCAACTGCTACTGGTTTAAAGTAGCTTAAGATTTAAGAGGTGGCAGGCGCTACAACGCGCATTGTAATTGGCAATGCGCATAAGCTGGGTGCACGTTTAAAGATACAATTAATAGGGATCCACCAAGTTCTCTTCACAGTATTGCGGTTAAATACACGATAGTTATCTAGGTATATAAAACCTACCTTCATCATAATACCCAATTTTCTCAAAATACTTCTTATTTATCGCAAACAGGCCTCCAGATATTGTTGGCGTTTTCACAGCTGAAGCCATCCCCGTTCTCTTTGCTTCTATGGAGTCTGGTATTCCAATCCAGATGAACTTGAGGTCCCAAGTGAAGCCTCCGACCCTAAGGTCGAAAATGTCTTGCGCTATGTACTCGAAGGTGGTGTCAAGGATTACATCAACCAGGGGGCTGGCAACGATTTCGGGGTCGGCGTAGACTCGATCAAGTAAAGGTTCTAGCCATCCTGAAAGAAACATGTACACTTTAGAAATCCAATGACGTTGATCAATCAATCAATCACTCAAATTTTCGACCACAGGTGATAAGTTTGTTTTACTGGTACTGGAATTGAATTGAAGATAGTTCAACTCTGAATGAGTAGATGGAAATCGACTGACGTGAGTTTTTAGCTGAGACTTAGAGCTTTAAGTCCATTGCTTTCTAGTACAAAGCAAAGCAGATATCCCACCTTGGATACTGTTCTAAATAGGTACCAAGACAAGTATATATTCAAGTAAATATACCTTCAGCACAATCACAGTGGCTATCCAAGAATACCACAACCTCACTTGTAGCCTCCTTTACTCCAAGCATGCGAGCCCTGGTCAGTCCGTCGCGGCGCAGCTCGCAGTATCAGCCCTACCTTGGATACTAATGTAAAAAGGTACACAGTAGATGGTCAAGTAAACATACCTTCAGCACACTCACAGTGGCTATCCAAGAATACCACAACCTCGCTAGTAGCCTCCTTTACTCCAATCATACGAGCTCTGATCAGTCCCTCGCGGCGTGCTGTCCGTATCAATCTCACCTTAGGGAGCTCGCGCACGTAGGATTGCAGACGTGCTTTCAAATGCGCTGAAATTTATAAACAATATTTTAAAACTAGTCTGCCGCAACTAAAGAAACAATATCTTGATCATTTTGGAAAGACGTCTGGTACAAAAGTTTAGTGAGGAAGTTGGTGAGCATTTAATTCGAGTTTAATTGGACGCTAACTCATTTGGTTATAATATATATGAGTTTGATGTTAGATCTATGAATATAAGGATTGATAATTCTTGGCGGCAGTGTGGTATATGTACTTATGTAAATGTATTTGCATGAAACCAACCGGGAAAACGGTAGTTTGTGAGCGCTTTGCCTCTGATATGTAACCCTCAAGTGACTTGAGCATGCAAATATACATACACTACACGTAACATAAGTCTACAATACAAAGACACGAGTTATGCCCTTATGTCGTCAGTGTGTAGTAGTTTACGTATTTTGGTTTCATTTAGGCTTTGAGGTTAGATTAAACTAGCCTCGTCCCGCAACTTCATCCGCGTTAGTTCAGTGTTTTTATTATATACCATGATATATAGCATTTGGCAGAAGGCGCTTTAGTACTTTAAGTTGTACAGATTTAATATGTATACTAGCAATAAAAGCGCAAGCGCCAGTCGACGGGTCGACTGCTTTTGGACCAAGAGCTGGCCACGTCATATGTGACACAATAGAAAAACCCGTCTGGTTAGATTGCCATAGTATCTTTACGGCTAGGCTCGGGCATCTGGAACCTTTTAATTTAGAGATTAGAGTGACAGACTAGCAAAAATTTTGATTTGGAAAATAGTAATACCAAAATAGGTAAAAACTGCCGAAGTTGACTTTGTTATAAAGGACGGAGCCTATATTTTATCAATAGAATATCAAAATCATTGCGTATTATTACGAAAACAAAAATTGTACGCCACAAACTATGAATTACATTATTATAAATACGTCGTTTGGCACTATTTTCCCCCCCAACAGAAACTTTTGGCAAAAATATAATCTAATTATTTATATAATTCCTCATAATATTGCAGCAAACCCAGAACTCTAAGATTTGTTTTCTTAACGTGGTTTGCATTTCTTGACCTCCACCACTTTACAGCTGCCAGATGTCCAGATCTAGAAATAAGCATAGTATACCAAACATACTAGAGGGGTTTCTTTGCTCTCATTATTGTGTCATATATGACGTGGCTACCTATCCGTTTATTTATATTATTCAGATGTACTTACGTAAAATACATTACGCAGACTATACCTATCGGCATAAAACGAATCCTAAGACTACCTAATTAGATCTGTGTATCAAATGATTTAAAAGCTGATTTGTTATTTTATATCAAAAGGAAGCATTACAAAATATTCCTTCGTCTGCTTTGCTATTTAATATTTGCCAAAGATAGTCCCCAATATTAATAATTTCAATGAAATCGAAATCAAAGTCACACTAATTGGAAATCAGGCCAATTTAAATGTAAAGGGCAGTAAGCTCAAGTTCAGAAGTTTCTGCATAAATTTATAAGTGAAATGATTTCTACTAGTTTGAGATTGTTTCGTGCCATTTGCAATGCTAATGTTATTTACAATCTAACTTGAACTTTAATTGGACATTCGTATTTATTCTGTTTTATAAATATTATCAACTGATTATTGTCTATGGGTGTCTTTCCAAGTAGAAAGTCAAAGAAGTGTTGAAGTTATTTTCTTATTTTACCACTCCGAGTAGGAAATGTAAAAATCTCTAAAACGTAAAGTTCTTGAAAAGAGAACATTAAAATTTAGGCAAAAATCCACTACCGGTTGCAGAAATATCAGCAGGTACTAATTGCAGAAAAAGAACAACAGAGGACTCACGTAGTACGTAGTTGAGTCGCATAAACTCATGCGAAACATGTGGTGCTACTTTTTGTATGAAATCATAACATTCCGTCGGTAGTCGAACAAACAGTCAAAAAATTTTTTTTATCTACACCCATATCATAAATCCTTTATTCTGCGTTCGGAAACCGTATGTAATTACCATCATTATTGCAACCAGTAATGTAAGATTAGTGTATTATCTGTGCCAGTATCGTAATAATTAATGATTGAAAATTCATAACCACATCGATTTTGGTAACGTAATAAAAATGCAGCCCTCCTCCCCGACCGTTCACATAATCGAGTTGGCCCTTACGGTCATTCTAATGGTTTCCGAACACGTCATTTAGGATTTAGAATATGTGTGTGATAAAGCAAGGTACCCGGGACCCGGGTATGTCCTTAAACTACGTCCAGGACCCGGGTATGTCCTTAAACTACGTCCAAGACCACCGGTGGACGGGCAGCAGCGTCCCTCAAATTCGGTGTACTCGACTGCGATCGCCAACCCGCCTGCCAAGCGTGACGATTATGGCATTAACCCCCCATCATGCAGAGCACAAAAAAACCACGGCCCCGAGTTTCCGGCGACCCCCGGTGCTCTGGCTGTGGTAGCGGTCAGGGCATCAGCGGGGTCAGGGGTGCTAAGAATCTCCGGCAAAGATTCGGCTATCCACCCCCACGACGACTGGCCCTGGTAACGCACAACATACGCACTATGAGGACTGACGAAAAGATCTGCGAGCTGGAAGAGGAACTGAGCAGGTTACACTGGGACATTGTAGGGTTGTCCGAAGTCCGTAGGGAAGGGGAAGGCACGACAACCCTGAAGTCTGGTAACTTGCTCTACCACCGGGAGGGCGACCAACAGTCCCAAGGTGATATCGGGTTTCTCGTTCACAAGTCCCTCATAAACAACATAATAACCATCGACAGTGTGTCGAGCAGGGTGGTATACCTAATACTCAGAATATCCAAAAGGTATTCGCTGGAGGTCATTCAGGTGTACGCACCAACCTCGTCACACTCCGATGATGAAGTAGAGGCCGTAATATATGGCCGTAATAGGCCATGTTATGAGGACGTAAGTAGGGCCATACATACTTCTAAAACCTACTTTACTGTTGTTATGGGGGACTTCAACGCAAAGTTGGGCAAGAGAAGCGGGGACGAGTTGAGAGTGGGGCAATTTGTGTATGGGCAACGGAACTCTAGGGGTCAGAGGCTAGCCGACTTTCTGGAGAGAGAGGAACTCTTCATGATAAACTCTTTCTTCCAGAAGCCGCCTCACAGGAAATGGACCTGGATGAGTCCTGACGGTTCCCGAGAAACGAGATAGACTTCATCATGACTGACAAGAAACGGTGATGTCTCTGTGATCAACAGGATAAAGACCGGTAGTGATCACCGAATCGTAAGAGGCTCACTGAATATCAATATTAAACTTGAAAGGTCCAGCCTGATGAAGTCTACGCTCCGACCTACTCGAGCCCATGTTCAAAACGCCGAAAGCTCTCGAGCTCTCTAACCGCTTTGCTTGCCTAGAGAACTTGGCTTCAGTGGACGAAATCAACGACGGGCTAGTGGAAACTGTCCACAAAGTAGGGTCTAAGTTTTTTAGACCCCGCCGTAAAGATAGACCTCAGAAATTGACCTAGCAAACCTTAAACCTCATGGCTGAACGACGCTCGCTACAGTTGCAGTCTCCCGATGACGCGAAGTCATATAGGCAGCTCAATAGGCGGATATCTAAGTCCTTGCGACATGATATTTAATACTAACCGTATTAAAGAGACTATTGAGCGAAACCAAGGCTCCAAAGTGTTCGCAAAGGACAAGTCTATTGGGCAAAGCCAGATGACAAAGCTGAAACGGGAAGATGGCAGCATAGCGTCGAGCAAAGCAGAGGTTTTAGGCGAGATCGAAAGGTTCTATGGACAGTTATATACTCCGATCGCAAAGCCCGTTGACAGCTTGGGAGGAGATCCAAGAGCCAAGCTGTCCCGACATTATACTGAAGATATCCCGGACATCAGTCTGTACGAGATTAGGATGGCCCTGAAGCAGCTTAAGAACAACAAGACGCCGGGCAAAGACGGAACCACTTCAGAGCTTCTGAGAGTGGGTGGAACACCGGTACTTAAAGTCCTCCAGAAGCTCTTTAATTCCGTCTTGTCCGAGGGCATAACGCCTGAAACATGGAATAGAGGTGAGGTGGTGCTGTTCTTCAAAAAAGGTGATAACAGCCTATTGAAGAAATACAGACCCATCACGCTTCTGAGCCATGTCTATAAGCTGTTTTCAAGGGTCATCACGAACCGTCTCGAACACAGACTTGATGACTTCCAGCCTCTCGAACAAGCCGGCTTCCGAAAAGGCTATAGTACCATAGACCACATCCATACGATATGGCAAGTTATACAGAAGACCGAAGAGTATAACTTTCCATTATGTTTAGCGTTTGTGGACTATGAGAAAGCTTTCGATTCGGTGGAAACATGGGCAGTGTTTGAGTCTCGTCAGCGATGCCATATTGACTATCGGTACATCGAAGTGTTGAAGTGTTTGTATAGTAATGCCACCATGTCGGTCCGAGTGCAGGAGCAGAGCACGAAGGCGATTCCATTGCGAAGAGGCGTAAGGCAGGGAGGCGTTATCTCTCCGAAACTGTTTACTGCCGTAATGGAAGACGCCTTCAAGCTCCTGGAATGGCAAGGACTTGGCATCAACATCAACGGCGAATACATCACTCACCTTCGGTTTGCCGACGATATCGTAGTCATGGCAAAGTTGATGGAGGAACTCAGCATGATGCTGGATGACCTCAACCGAGTTTCACAACGGGTGGGCTTGAAAATGAACATGGACAAGACGAAACTAATGTCAAACGCCAATTTTGTGCCCATCCCAGTCTTTGTTGGGTACTCGGTACTCGAAGTTGTTGACTCGTACATCTACCTAGGACAAGTAGTCCAATTAGGTAGGTCCAACTTCGAGAAAGAGGTCAACCGCCGAATCCAACTCGGTTGGGCAGCGTTCGGGAAACTACGTAATGTCTTTTCGTCCGACATACCTCAGTGCCTCAAGACAAAAGTCTTTAATCAATGTGTGTTACCAGTGATGACTTACGGCTCCGAAACGTGGTTTTTCACTATCGGCCTCATCTCAAAACTCAAAGTCGCTCAGCGAGCTATGGAGAGGGCTATGCTCGGAGTTTCTCTACGTGATCGAATCAGAAATGAGGAGATCCGTAGACGAACTAAAGTAATCGACATAGCCCACCGGATTAGCAAGCTGAAGTGGCAATGGGCAGGCCACATTGCACGCAGAGAAGATGGCCGATGGGGCCGAAAAGTGCTCTAGTGGAGACCACGGACTAGCAAGCGCAGCGTAGGACGTCCACCCACAAGATAAACCGACGATATTATTAAGGTCGCCGGAAGACGCTGGATGCGGGTCGCTTCCAACCGGTACGTGTGGAGGTCCAAGGGGGAGGCCTATGTTCAGCAGTGGACGTCTTATGGCTGAGATGATGATGATGAAAGCAAGGTATGCAACCTGGACGTAATTAGGCCTTAAAACGAAACAGTTACATAAACTACTATAGCTTCATATTAGATATAACTATAAATAGATATCACAGATTTGTCCATAAATTATAATAATATAAGATTTGTGCTTGCGTCTAAATTCCGTCACCGTCGACCAGTGCTCGACGTGTTTACTTTGTATTTATCTGTTTGGTTTGTCCAATAATAATAAAAACTATAAGGGTATTCCGTATTAGTACCGAAAATTAATAACTTACGCATGGTAGAAAAATCATCAACCAATATAATTTCATTAAGAAGTTGAGATGGTGATCGATCGAGCACCGAATGTATAGTTCGCAGAAGCGTAGACCAGGCTTCGTTGTGAAAACAAATTATCACTGAGGCCGGAGGGAGGTCTTTAGGATACGTTATGTCTCTGCATCTGCAATACATATTTTCTCTTTTCACAAACTTTATTTGTTTACAAAACCTTATTTTCTTAGGGTTCCGTAGTCAACATTTTTGGATAAAACTAATGGTTTCGTAAATAAAGACTGTGTACGATAAAATCCGGACATACATGATCTGGTATATCTTTTTTTCGGTACCACATGTTCAAGCATTTCTTATATTTTAATAATCTGGAATTATAGTAATATATACTAAAAATAGAATCATATTACAATTGTATGGGCTTGTGTGAGTTTTTGCCAAATATATTCCATCATAACTTGAATTTTTTGTACAGCATTTTTTGATAATCTTCACTCACTTCCTGCTACAATGCCACAATTGTATTTATATTTTCACAAGCTGTTTTATGCTCATTAGAATGTTATCTTACAAAAGAAATATGATTTGAAACTCTTTTCTCCTTGAGGCAGTCAGCAAGACTTTCTACTCCAAGCACTAAAAGTAGTTTTTATATAGGAGGCATATTTTTGTAAAAAAGTCAAGCCCACCAAAGCTAGAACACCTCAGAACTATTTACATCTAAGTACAATTAGAAAAATGTAAGCTATTATGAAAAGATAATGTAATAAAATAAGGTATAATTTGGTTTATCTAATAAAAAATAAAAAACTATATTTCACAGGAAAATTAGGTAAACCCTGTCAGAACACCGTGTTCAAAAAAATATAGGCACTATGGAATATATAGTGATCAAAATCACAGATAACGTAACGTTATATTATGTTTGTAATTTTAATATGTAGCTTGATCACCAGAAATTATTTAAAAGAAGGGTTGCTTGAATACGTGATACTGAAAAAAAAGATATACCAGATCAGTCTCATAGCTCCGCAAGTTTGAAAAACCGGCCAAGTGCGTGTCGGACCACGCATAGGAGGGTTCCGTACCTTCAATGGAATAAGAACCAAACTAATACCAAAAGGTCGTATCTGATGCCTATGGAAGAAGTTTTTTGGAGATAACTCAAAAATGGCTGAACCGATAATGTTGAAAACAATTTTCGTAGAAAGAACATAATAAGGAGCATCTTTTCAATTTTTTTTATATTTTTTGAACTTACGGTTCAAAAGTTACGGGGGGGGCTACACAACTTTTCTGACTTTCGAAGCGATTATTTCAGAAAATATTCACATAATCACAAAATAGTCAAAGAAACCTCAATGTTATTTTGAAAGACCTATCGATTGATGTGTCACATGTTGATATTTGGTTAATTTTTTTATTTTATTTAGTTACCTGTATGGAGCGCCCCCCTAAAAAACTTTTTTTTCAAATTTAACTACATAACTAAGTAGCTGCATACAAAATACACCTTATGTGTTAATTTTATTCAGATACGTCGTATAGTTTCCGAGTAAAATGCCTGTGACATACGGACGGACAGACAGACAGACAGACAGACATGACGAATCCATAAGGGTTCCGTTTTTTGCCATTTGGCTACGGAACCCTAAAAAGGGCGTCCCTCCCTATAACTTTCCCGCCGGAAGTCCAAAAAATTTGGAAGAATTCAAGAAAGTGGGACCTATTAAGGTTGGGGAATAAAGTTTTGCTCTTACCTGTGATCTCGCACATCAGGCAAAGACCGGTTAACAGGAATGACTTCACTGACGAATTCGTTAAAGGCATGATTTTCCCAGCCTTTGGCCACTAGGGCTCGGATGCTACCCTTTATGTTATCCTTAATTCTAACTGGCGTTCCATTGTTTCCTGAATAAAAGTAAGAATTATAATTATATATTTGCAGTTCATGCTAAGCCGAAATCTTCGAATAACCGACAGAAGCATTTGAGAAGGGGTTTTAGTGAAGGATAGAGAAAACAGAAGGTGATTAGAGGGGGATACAGTTAAGAGGTTTTAATAAAATAGTGTCCCACTGCTTAGCAAAGGCCTCTCATTTCTCTCTCTCGGTCTTCATAACTCTCGGTCATGTGTTTTTTTTGGCGAGTTGCTAGGGAAAGCGCAAATCATTCTTCCATCTCTGTTTAGGTCAGCCCCGTCCGTACCTCTTTTAATATAAGTGGCGAAAATAAAGATAAAAGCGAAGTTTTTACCTGGTGGGTAATCGAATCCACTCAATTCCGCGAGTTTATCTTCATACGATAACGTTGGGGAATAAGCATCCAGCATATCCCATGCTGGAATCAAAAGTAATTGTACATTCACATTTAAAAATATGTGTGGTTAAAATTTTTGCCGTATTAAAATCTCACAAAAAGTGGGCAATAATTATGTGTTTTATCTGTAGCTATTCATCATTAGTGGAGTACAAGAACGCCTTTTTAACCTATAAAAATGACATAAATCACCAGTCCGTTTTTATTTTATGACCCATTAGAATACGTTAAGTACTAATAATCTATATATATAAAAGAAGAAACTGACTGACTGACTGATTGACTGACATATCAACGCACAGCCCAAACCGCTGGGTCTAGAGATTTCATATTTGGCACATAGGTTCCTTATAAGGTCTAGGGGAGCACTAAGAAAGGATTTTTCAAAATTCACCCCCTAAGGGGTTAAAATGGGGGTCCAAATTTTGAATGGCGAAACAAGATTTGTTAGACTATTTTATTCGAAACTTCACAGGAGTACTCCTAACGATAAATGAGTAAACACGTGTTTCAAGTTTTTTGAAAATTCAACCCCTAAAAGGGGCAAATGTGGTCACAAAGTCTGAAAATCAACATCGGTATGGTATCCTTTTTGAGTACTTATAGTACGCGGGCGAAGCCGCGGGAAAAGGCTAGTAAAAAATATTTTCTAACAATTGTTAACATTGCGCTAGGTATAATACATGTATTTGTTTGCTACACATAGAGAAGATTATGTAAGTTTTATTTTTCTCCACCAGGCTATCGCTTTTTACTATTGTAACATAACTTCACATTTTATAACGGTGTTGTCAAGAGCATATGTCGTCTTAGCCATTTGTAATTCGTTTAGAATTCAAAGTCACTTATATTTTGATAAATTGTTTTCGATTATGCTCACATAATCTATTGACCAAACTGTTATAAAATGACAGATGATGTTGAAATAGTTGAATGCAATAGTATGGTAAAGGAAAATATATCTTGTATAATATTTTCTTGTTGTTATTAACAAATATCGATATAATACCTAGCGCGACGTCAAAAACTGTTAGAAAATATTTTTTACTATAAGTAATCATATCACATTCTCTAACTAAAACAGAAAATCGCACTTGTGAGCTATCGAAGCTCAAAACTGTTCGCGTACTGTAGTACATTTTCAAACTTAATATGAATAAAGACCTCGATGTTTAGTTAAATCAGTTACCTTCAAATCTGGACAACGACTCATTCCCGAAGCCATACCGAATTCTATATTTATACAAAGAGTGATCCCGCATCTGGCTTTCATCTAACACAACCAACATCCCACTTCTGAACTCCCTCCATATTGTGAAAAGCGACACTAACCAGGCTAAAACTATCACAAGAAATACCTTTAACACTTTTTTAATCATTTTACCAGTGTGTTCAGTAGCCATTTCAATTGGGAAGTGAGAAATCTCGGAAACAGTTCGTCGTTTGTATACTCAAGTACAAAAGAATGTTTAGTCAATAATCTTTAAGTGGTTTGTTTATTAAAGTTCTGGGAAACGAATCAGTTTGGTAATCATCAGATTTGTGGTCTTCCTCTTCTAATATTTCTATCTCTCTCCTAATATAACCAAGTCATCATCATTCTCCTAGCGTTTATCCCATCTTTTACCACGGCTCAATTGAGACTGAGGTCCTAAAAATATCTTTTATCTTTTCTTCTCTAAATTAAATTAATTGTACATAAGTTGCGAAAAACTGAGTACTGAGACCTTCGGATTGAAAGTCAGACATCTTATTATCATCAGCGCTTATAATATAGCGAAGTATATAATTATATAAACATTACAATAATATTTCCATACATAAGGAAAAATAAAGTACCCATATTTACAAGCGGATCACGGATGTCAACAACCTGTATACTCCTCTAACGAAAATTTCTGAGCCCGTCTTAATTAAATGGCACAATGTAAACCTTACCCTTTGGAAAAACCTTCATTATACTCATAATGAACATAAAACCTTGGCGTACATATCAAAATTACCTTTTAAAGGATTTCAGATCTTAATACATTGGGTTACAGACTATGAGCGCTTGAAGAAGGAAGCAAGGAAACGCAAAATGTATGTTGGCAGTTTTGTATTAGGAGGACGACAAAAAAGGTCTCTTTAGATTTACTTTACAAGAGCGTCATTAAGGTAGATTGAGGTTGAACAGAATAAACATTGCGATCATAGTCCAAATTATTATTTTTTGCCCGTCTAATGTTGTATGTACTTTCCGTCGTATAGGTAGAAAAAATAAATATTTGATCAACAAATTAAATGCATTTGAAATGTGGATATACAGAGGAGAATGCTAAGAATATTGTGGATAGATAGAATATCAAATGAAACAGTATTAGATAGAATAAAAAACAGCAAGGAAGTCGTATTAACAATTAAAAGAAGGAAAACAGCATATTTTGGACATATCTACAGGAACGACAAATACGCAATATTAAAGAACATAATTGAAGGCAAAATTGAGGGAAAAAGAGGTAAAGGAAGACCCAGAACATCATGGTGCAATAATATAAGGGTTTGGACTGGTATTGCTGACGCTGCCACTCTGGGTAGAGTGGCGAAATACAGAGAGGACTTTCGCAGGGTGATCGCCGACATCCGTTTGGATATGGCACGATGAAGAAGAAGATAGAAAAAAGAAGATTGTCAATGACCCTCATATATCGTGCCCTAATTCAAAGAAACTCCAACCTTTATCACCAAAAATTCCTTGAAATTGAATTGTATTTTTTTTTGCCTACTTTTTTAGTCGGTACTAGATACGAAAAAATGTCAACCAAGTTTGTAAAGCAGAAAAGATGAGGCACTGACCGTTGGTTAAACTTAGTTATAATATCAGTACTCGTACCTAAAACAAAGCCGACAAAACTATATACACATTTCTTTAACATCATAAATATTCACTCGTAAAGCAAGAAATCTATAGCGTTTCTATTTCTGCCGATTGACTCTCCAAGTAGCCTCTGAAATACCTACTCAAGAGAAAAAACTGGCCAAGTGCGTGTCGGACCACGCATAATGGAGGGCTCCGTAGCTTCAAATAACCAAACTAATGCCAAAAGGTCATATCTGATGGCTATTGAAGAAGTTTTTTGTAAATAACTCAAAATTGGCTAAACCGATAATGCTAAAAAAATGTGATAACGCGCATCTTCTCAAATTTTTTCGTATTTTTTGGACTTACAGTTCAAAAGTTACAGGGGGACGACGCTTTTTTTTTTACTTTCGAAGCGATTATTTCAGAAAATATTTACTTAATCACAAAATGTTCAAGGAAACCTTAATGTTATTTTTAAAGACCTATCGATTGATGTGCAACGTGTTGATATTTGGTAAAAAAATTTTTTTGGAATTAAATTACATGTATGTTACATGTTACGAAGCGCCCCCTCTGAAAATATTTTTTTCTGCGATTTAACTACATAACTAAAAAGCGGCATACAAAATACACCTTATGTCCAATTCTTATTAAGATACGTAGTCTTATAGTTTCCGAGTAAAATGGCTGTGACATACGGACGGACGGACAGACGGACATGATGAAACTATAAGGAACCGTTTTTGCCATTTTGGCTACGGAACCCTAAAAAAGAGTTATTTGTGTAGACATTTCTGTGCAAAATGTTTAATGTTTCGGCGGTAAACAGGGTAGTTATTCATTTGCTGGTTATTGTTTGCGTTTGCGAGTTGAATTGCTGCCGTGGGAACCGAGAAATACATTTCAATAGCCATGAAATAAGCATTTCATTTATGATTTTAGAATTAGAAGTCACAGTTTATGTAGGTCAGTTAAATAAAACAACGCTGCCGGCTCGTTTTGTTTTTAAAACATCTGAATAGTTAAATTGATATTAATGGGACACAAGAGTGTCCCGATATTTTCGAATCCAGCGTTAGTAGGCCCTTTTACATGGGCACTTGATATGAATTGGGACAAGTCCCAATCCCAAGGAATTGGATTGGAAAATTACATACTAGAAATACATTGGGACACTTTTTGTTTTCAAATAAAATTTTTTTAGATCCTCAGTAGGAGTAATCTAAGACTTTTCGGAATCCGAAAAATACATGAACTTTAAACGGTAATTTAAAAGGAACGTAAAGTCGACGTATTTTTCCGTATGAATTGCCGAAATTTATTTTCTAAGATATTTCGAAAACTTGTTTTCAACTCGGGAAAAAAACTCGAATAAAATTTCTAACCAGCCTATTTAAATAAGTAACGAAGTGACTTCACATCGCTAAAAACGGACCTTTTTCAACTTCTGCCGCCAAAGTTACAATGTAATTTATTGCCAACCTAATATTTAATGAAATCAAATGGAAATTTGGTCGCGTTTCAAAAACTTCGGAACCCTAACGATCTCCATTGTGGGGTTCCGTAGTTCTCTCCATTAACGCCTTTTAATTTAAAATAAAAAGTCAGCCAAGTTACTTGGCGAAGTGCAGTGGAATCGAGAATTAGAAGAGTTGCTTCTCGAGTTGCATTTCGAGAGGATTTTTGCGATTTCGTAGGAACTTTCGCAAGAATTTCACAGTCTTGTTGGAGTTAAGTTAAGACCCTGTTTAAATGCAAGATCGCTTCCAGTTAATTGACTCTTGTACCTAAATATTAATTTAACTCGTGGTTGGAAAAGACGTATTTTAAAGACGTTAACTGGCAAAAATGTTACGGTTGATTTTTCATTTTAGAAGTGAAAATAGCGTATTTTTTTAGACTGATTTACCTCCCCTTATTTAATTACGTCGAGTTTCCTTGAAAGCATCCTGTATTATTTTTGTTTCGAGTGTTTTCATTTACCAGCTCCTTCTTTCTTTTTTTATTTACAAAATATTACCTTAATTACATCTGGTCTGTGGTTGACAAATACTATTTACACATTTTGATGAAAGGGTGGAAAGTAGGGATATCAACACCAAAGGAGTGCCGTGATATCTGCTTTCGCCTGACGCTCGTGGTAAGACCTTAGACGACTGTAGAATGACATTTCGGCGCCTGCATTTAACGACGTTTTTTATAGTTAAAAAATATATCTACTAAATGATGATTCACGCTGTCACTCTCCGCATCCTACACACTTTCGACACTTCATTTTGTATAGAAAACATCACGTGACCTCCGAGGATCACGTGACGCTTTCTATACAAACTGAAGTGTTGGAAATGTCGTGTAGGACGCGAAACTTGACAGCGTGAATCATCCTTAAACCTACAGTTGCGAATTTCCCTATGAACTTCACCAAATTACATGCAAATTAATTATATCTACCGATATTTAATACACTCAAAACATGAAATGAATCATTATTTCCAGTTAAATTCAATTTTAAAGCTGGAAAAGTAGAAATCAAAGTTTCCTCGCGCTACACAGTTAAAAAAGAAAAAAACCGGCCAAGTGCGAGTCGGACTCGCGCACGAAGGAATCCGTACCATTATTTCTAAAAACGTCAATAAATCACGTTTGTTGTATGCGAGCCCCCTTAAATATTTATTTTATTCTGTTTTTTAGATTTTTTTGTTATAGCGGCAACAGAAATAAATCTGTGAAAATTTCAACTATCTAACTATCATGGTTGTATGAGATACAGCCTAGTGACAGACTGACGGACAGAAGGACAGCGGAGTCTTAGTAATAGCGTTCCGTTTTACCCTTTAGGTACGGAATCCTAAATATAAGCAACAGTATTAAAAATACTTAATAAGATGTCCTTTTAACATTGCTTTTGTTGAAAGCTGAATAAAGGCTTTCATAAAAAGCCACGATGAGCCACACCAAAAGCCTCTTCATTTAATTTTAACCCCATCACTTAAAAGTACAAACTAATGACGTCACTCGTCGCGTGAGTGATGGAGTCGTTTAGGACGAATAAAGCCGTCACTTGGTGCCGCGTGCCTTTCATAGCTAACGACTACATTAATCATACACTGCTGTCTGAGACTTGGCTTTAGCTGTGATATGAAGAAGCCTGAGATTATGATAAAGTTTTTTTTGTTATTTTTTTTATAATTGTGCCTTTACAAGTTCTGGGAAAATAGTTGATTTTTTTATTGGATAAAGGCACATTGCAAGTAAAATAAAAGCGTGTAGAAATATATGACGTTTATTTAAATAGTCTTTACCAAAAAACTGGTATCACAAAAGTATGCCTTAATTTACGGTCTTTATCCGCAGATTTAACCACCAAATCAATACAAAAATATACAAAACACTAAAGTATTTGAAAATATGTCGGAAAATTTTCCTTGATTTTTTTTGCATCTCCTCATTACAACCTAAGTTATGAAGTATGTACTCTTTCACCGAAAAAAAACACAAGACAGAACAAAAAAATAAAATAGCCAACGAATCTAAAATTTCCTCTTTTTGAAGTCAGCAAAAAAGGTAACCGAGACATTGACAGCCAAGTTAGGTTTCCTCGTAATACCTAACCTTTTATATAGATATAATCTTGTATAAATTATTTTCATTGTTAGGCTAATAAACTGTGATTACTAACTCAATATGCACAGCCTGTGTCTGCACATGAACTCAATGGCAAAATTAATTGAATCCTATACCATGTGCATGTCAAATTAAACACAATCGATTAGGGTGGCATTGTATACGTACTCGTGATTTTGCAAATCAATTATCAACACAATTGGATACTTCTCTAAGGCGTCAAATCAGCTACTGTTTATGACATGTCAAACAAAACAGTGACTTTGTATCGATACAATGCATGGTACTCGTAGAAGAAAACGAGGAATAGTTAGTCAGTGTCAATAGAAAACTAAAATAATGCAAACAAACACATTTACTTCATTGCTTCCCAATCACGCACTTTTAAAGAAAAATCATGGTTTCATTATCAAATTATAAGAATATTTATTATTATTTATTTATTATTCAAAACAGTTACACAGCTTTACAGTAAAAACCAAGGCACTGTGAACTACAAAATAAATATAAAAAAACATGAAATGACTTAATACTAGGTTGATTTAGGCGACGTAACTGCGTGGCTCCGTTGCGTCGTCTGATCAGGTATTATATTATATATTATATGTATAATAATATTTACATTCATTTTTAATAAAATTATAAGTAGGTACATTAATTACTAAATTTTAAAAAAAGTACTAGAGTTTATTGACAAACATCACACCGAATTTACATGTTTACCACATTAAAAATACAATCCAAATTTAAAAAGCAAATACAAAAAAAAACAAAAGGCACTAAAAACTACTAAAAACTCTTGGCCTAAATTAACATCCCAGCCCTCAGATGTCCATTAATTACTTATAGTTCAATGGAAACGGATTTATTTAATAATATTTTGTCATATGTCAAATGCTTTTTTTTGCCTAAAAATTCAGCCATTTTGTTTACCTTATTTTACTTTTCTATAGACACTGACCTTACTCACTACGCAACATACACTACTTTGATTCTCAAATTTTAAAATATGGGGTCTTTCTTAATTAAATTAGTGGATCCGGCCACCTTATAGAGTACAGGGCCAGGTTAAGGTACATCAGAGTTGCAGTGTGCAGGATCCACTAACTAAGCCACATCCAATAATTTATTTAAAATATAAGAGTTATTCCGATTTAAAAATCATTCAAACGCTTCAAAATATGTTTTACCAATATATTTTCCGTATGTTGTCTCAAACTCGAAATTTATTTACAGCGTCGTGCCACCCACATACCAACATATTTACAACACTTTAAGGCGGTCGTCACACTGCTGCGCATCTCGCAGCGGCGTCCGTTGATGCGTTTTTTAACTTTGTATGTAGAATCTTGATTTTGTATAGAAAAATCGCATGTTACGACACACTGGCTTCGCCTTGACGCGCGGAGGAGCGAGACGCACGACGACTCGCGCGCTCGGACGGAGACGCGGTGCGTGCCGCAGGGTATGTCACACCGAGCTCCGCAGTGCCGTACGGATTTTAGTGCAAGTTTATTTTTGAAATTGAAAGTCGTTCGTTTAATCATAATCTAGGAATTCTTATAAAAGTATAATTGAAGATTGAAGTAGTAGATTATTACTTACTTGAATGTAAGCCAAGGCTTTTCTTCCGCTGTAATAGAACGTCGAAAATTTGTGTACGCGCCAGTAATAATCACTCCAATTTTGCTTAGCAAATAATCAAATGACGCGGTTGACATAAGGGTGCAATTTAAAAAAAAATCTTCTTGTTGCCTTAAATCTTGGTAATTTCTTGCAAAATACCCATTTATAGGTATGGTTTGGAAATAGGGATGTACCCAGTGTCTTCTGCGTTTTATGACTCGATTGTACAAAAACCAAACTGAAAGTATCACCGCAGCGTTCTGAATAAGTTCCGTGTCCATTTTATCGACAAATAGGAACTATTTTCACCTTAACGTTCGAATGTGAAATGAACGCGAGACGGAAGTAACGCGGAACGTCGCACATCGCAGCTCCGGACGGAGATGCGGAGAAAACTCGGACGTTGGTGCGTTGTCTTCGCATGCGAGTCCGTTGCTCCGCGTCTCGCAACGAGACGCGGCGGCAGTGTGACAACCGCCTAAAACGATGTCTCAAATCATTGTGGCATTGGCATGGCTTGGTGAAAGATTGCTAGCTAGATAATTTAGCGCAATCATTGGAGCATTTGCCTTACAACAGGTGGAGTAGAAAATGTTTTAATGGTTATTGGTAGGCTATAGGGTGGTTATTAAAATACTAGATTTGAGACCTTGAAGGGGGGGAGCGTTGGCCGCCATCTTGGTTTAAACGTGCCATAAGTCCGTTTTTGAACCTTGGCGCTTAAACGGTTATGAGTATGCCTAAAATGTCTATGGAACGTATGAAGAAGATAAAATTGTCTGCAATATTTCCATACACAATACATCTGTAAGTCTTACAGATATAAAGATACAGGGGGTGAAAAAGTGTATATTTTCTTATATCATAAGAATTTTATTTATTAGCTTCAAAGTTTTGTGCTTCGAGATAGCGAAATGAAGTCTCTACCACAATTTTGTCATCTTCTAATGATTCTTTTAAAAGATATTCAAAGGTTGAATTCACCCCTAGAGCGCTTAAATAGGGGGTGAAAGTAACAAGTCTCACACATAGAATCAATGTTCTATTACTCATCATACTACTAGACGTTGTCAGGTATAGCTATTGAGCTACTTTTGGCACGTTTAAACCAAGATGGCGGCCGCGCCCCCCTCCCCTCCCTCAAAGTCTCAAATCTAGTTTTTTAATTACCACCCTATAGTAGGCATAGTAGTATTGGTTAATGGTTTTTGGTAGGCCAAAAACCATTAAAACATTTTCTACTCCACCTTTTGTAAGGCAATGTATGGAGATGATTCCCCAATGATTGGATTAATTAGTCTCAAAGTTTTATTTCAATTATATGCGAATGGAATTTTTACCAATGTGTTTTTTTATAAGTATTTTTCTTCCCAAGATGAAAAAGTTCCTTTGAGGTCGAAAATTGGATATTTCAGCACAAAAATATTTCTAATCACAGACCCGAAATCCCATAAATCATTTCCTCCCATTTACGCCATCTTTGCTCTAATAGATAACACCTGCCGTAATATCGTGTCGCAGTTTACAACAATAGTCTACTTGAACACAGTTGCTCCAATCGCTTATCAAATGTTTGCCTCTAACGATCCAGTACAAGTCAATCTGCATTATAGGTAGTGCATTACATAGAGACTCATCAGAGGGTTGAATCTCATGGACTAATCTCACTTGAAGTACAAGCTCAGTAGGAGCATTCTAGCTACGTAGCTATGAACTAAAAGCTGGCAGCTGGAGAGCAACAAAACCCGTCTGGTTAGATTGCTATACTATCCTTTTTGCTAGAACCGGGCATGTAGCAGCTTTTAATGGGTGGAGGTCAGAGTGACAGTCTAGCAAAATTTTGAATTGGAATATAATAGTATTAAAATACAAACTGCCGAAGTTGTCTCAGTTATTAAGGACAGGGCCTATATTTTAACGTTAGAAAAAAATTGTGTATTATTACGGAAACAAGAACAGTAAACGATAAACTGTGAATTACATTTTACGTCGTACTACATTTTAAGGTCAATACGTTACGGATGTTCACGTTTCACATTGATTTTCTGTACTTACTATGGAGAAAACATATACACCACGACGCGAATGATTTTTTTTCGCGTAGTTTTTGTATGATAAAAGCTTTAAAATTGTATATATTGCCCTCCTAACGTAAAGTGCAATAACTCGAGTTTTGGGTCAAATTGAGTTACATTATACATATTCATAAAGAGCACGAGTTCTATATTTTCTTCTTAGACAGTTTTAAGGTATCTCTTGCGTAAACCTGTTTTTTAATAATCAAAACTGCAATATCTAAGGCAATGACTTGAGATTTACTTATAAAGAATGATATAACTCTAGTTATATTTGGATTTGTAACACTTTTAAGCAACATTACTAACAATTTCTGCTATAAATACGGATATTACTTTTTTGATAAGTAGAATTCATAAAATATTTTGCTATCATTTACTTACAAAAAGTGCAATAAGTATAGTTATTACGATTATGATTGGTAGAGTCTGTTATTTGTATTAGCACATTACTAGTTAAAAGTGTAATAGGTATAGTTATCGCTCGTATGCTTAGTAGAGTTTATTACTAATTTATGCCCAATGACTAGTTATAAATGCAATAAGTCAAGTTGTTACACTTATGTTAAGGATTGTCGTAATTGTTATGTTATGATAAGTTTACCTACTTAATAATAAAGCGATAATACAAACTTATTGCATTTATGATTAGAACGATTAGAGCACAGACAGTATAGTTATACCAAACACGATGCAACATGATTTCAAGTTATCGCATTTATGCGTAGTAAAAGTCTCACTGCCGGGTGAGGAGTATGGAGTAAGTTGACATTTTGTGCCGCGAGGACCAATCAGTCGCGGGCGGCGGTGCCATCGAGCCATGTGTTTCGTGACGAATTTGGCGCGGTAAGTTAGTTGTTCATTTGGAATAAGGTTTATCCTTAATTTATATTTAATTGAATATACATTATGATTCTGTAATTTTGTCACCCAGTATTTTGTCTACATTGGTTACATTCTGCCTTCGTTTTATTTATTAAGCGTCACTTTGTGTTTTGTTAACCTTCTTTTGCCAGGTTTATGCCATCTGAGAAAGGGTTAAATTGTTTATGTCAAAATACTTAAAACTTAATTTGGTTACGTGCATTACGGAAACGTTCACAAAGTTACGAAAATCATAATCGAGTTATTAACTTGTTAATAGTCTCGGTTATTTTGTAATTAAATATATAAGGTATTGAGACACTATATTTTATGAATATATAATTCGCTTGGTAGGTGTATTTTGAGACTCGTTATATTAAGGGTCGGGTATAGGTGGGAGAATTTTAAGATTCTGTCAACCCTGATTTACACACAACCAGACTTCACGCACACTACCACACTTTCGGGGGACAGGTCGTTGACCGCTTATACTTTTTTACAGGTTGCCATTATTAGTTTTATACTAATCACATCTCCTTTGAGAAAATAAACTGATTATTTTCCTTTGTAAGAAGACAGAGAAATAACATATTTTATCTTGCTTTCCTTGTCTATCCTGTTTATGTCACATGATGATTTTGAAATGAGTTATCGAGATACGCGTTTTGGAATGTTAGCTAGCCGAACAAACCACGAACCACTTCGTTCGTCGAATCGACAACTTTACATCACTCTCTTTCGAATATGCATGAGCGATGGAAACGGACATAACGAAATGTCGATATTCGAAATTCGCGGTTGGCCTGTCCTGTTGTAGACTAGAAGTCGTTTACATAGGTAGAAGTGAACGAAAATATGTCTGAATATTTTCTTAAGAGTTATTTCGATGGATTGTAGATTAGGTAGGTACATATACATATATAGGTATACCTACCTATGTCAATTACCCGTGCAAATAAATCTAAATGTTATCCTATTATTAAATAAATTAATGTTATTTACTAATAGATGGAGAGCTAGCCACGTCAGATATGACACAATAATGAGAGCGACAAAACCCCTCTCGTTAGTTTACTATACTATGCTTATTTCTAGATCTGGACATCTGGCAGCTATAAAGTGCTGGAGGTCAAAAAACGAAAAACTTTGCGTATTATTTTAGAAACAGAAACAGTAGGCGACAAACTATGAATTACATTATACGTCGTTTTGGATTAATTCCCCCTATCAGAAAGTTTTGATAATTATATTATCTAATTATTTATATAATTTCTCATAACTCATAACACTGCATCAAAACCAGAAGTCTAGGATTTATATTCTTAGAGTGGTTTACTCTAAGAATATAAATAATTAGATTATATCATTGCCAAAACTTTCTGATAGGGGGAATTAATCCAAAACGACGTATACTGTAATTCATAGTTTGTCGCCTACTGTTTCTGTTTCCAAAATAATACGCAATGTTTTTTGTTCTAATGTTAAAATATAGGCCCTGTTCTTTATACCTGACACAACTTCGGCAGTTATTACCTATTTTGGTATTACTATTTTCCAATTAAAAAATTTTGCTAGCCTGTGACTCTGATCTCCGCCCATTAAAAGCTGCCAGATGCCCGGATCTAGCAATAAGGATAATATTTTAATCTAACCAGACGGGTTTTGTTGCTCTCATTATTGTGTCATATCTGACGTGGCCAGCTCTTAGTCCATAACTCATGTTTATATACTTTCGTGTGAATTTTGTTTTAGTACTGGCGCCGGCCATTTTATAAATTTATCAAAATTCCTACCCGTTGGCTTCCATTTAGCTTTGTAGAGGATATCTTGGAGATCATGAAAACATAAATCTTAAAGGTCCTAAATGGTCGCTAGTAGGTGTGTGCGTGAATCAACTTTTAGGACACTTATTATCTTTTACGATAGAAAAACTTAGCAGACGACTTTAGAATGATACTAATTATGAAGCGTAATAATAAGACTTCCAAAACAAAACCTGGGGACAACGTGCTTTGCTACGTTACGTTACGACACAAAAATTAAAAATATATATTTTGGTAAATTTGTACATTGAACGTTGGCTTGATTGTCTACTTAATAAACATGTACTTAGCCGAATTGTAAACAATTAATTCTGTTTGAAAAAAATATTTTTATTAAAGTTGATATATTGCGTCAATTTGATTACATTATGTAATTTATCTTTAATCCTACCGCTCCAAATATTTTCCACGCGGTATGGTGCACTTCAAATAAGCTACATAACAAACTAAACACCCGGTAGGCGCTTAGGATTTTAAGACCATTTTGAGAAACAATTGTTTTAATTATATTTTTTAAATTTTTATCTCAAAATAAACCTGCCAAGTGCGAGCCGGACTCGCGCACCGAGGATTCCGTACAAACCTGTAGGTATATAGGGGTAGTAACTTTAAAATTATTAAAAATGTTTTTATTATTCATATACTAAACTAAAAATTTACGGTTTTCGCAATTTTTACTTCACCTGTGCTATAAGACGTTACTTCGTACCAAATTTCAAGATTCTGACTCCACGGGAAGTACCCTGTAGGTTTTGATTCCCTTGCGAGTTTCGAAAATTTGCGGCATAAACGGCTGTACCTTTTTAATTGCGTTGGCTTAGAAGTTTTTCACAGCTCTAAGGGACAGTAGACCTGAGTATTTGATATAAATTTCAGCTTGATACCTTCACGCGTTCCTGAGAAAAAGAATCTTGACAGACGGACGGACGGACGGACAACAAAGTGATCCTATAAGGGTTCCATTTTTCCTTTCGAGGTACGGAACCCTAAAAATAGCAAATTACTTTAAATCCCTTACAAAATAGTACATTACTGCAGAGGCCGTGAAGTGAGGATTTAAGGACGAGATTGCGGTAGACGATTCCGGATAAAGCGAGTCCTGCAATCCCTGTTCCGGTCAAGGCTTGTATAGTGCTTTTCTCAAACAATGTAAAAAAAATGTTTAAATTGCCGCCTATTTTATTTTTTAAACTTGACATTTGAAAAAGCTATTTGAGCACCATGTTTAACCGCTTATATATAAATTTTGTTTTTTATTTTTTTATTTTAATGTCGCAAGTATAACAGAGAGAGTGGTCGTTGGCTGTATGTAATATTTCCTTTGTCAGTGTAATCTAAGTGAGCAAATTTAAAAAGTTAGAGCAGCGGACAATAATATACGTTTCATAATAACTCCCTACATTACTTCTTGGCCTAGGTCAAGAAGTAATGTAAGGAGCCATAAATGAGCAACTTCAAGTCTTCATTTCGTGACATTAACGCATACATTTCGGAGTATGTTTGAGAAAATGTATTTAAATGGCTCAAACACACTTGCAGACTCATACATATCATCATCATCATTCATTGTTTTATGTACTTAGTCTCCAGCTACCCAAAGATAGTCTGGAAGAGATCGCTTTTAAGCGAAAAGACCGCCTGTTGTTACCTTGTTTTAATTTTGATTTTCTGTTTGTTTATTTCTACTTTATGGTGCACAATAAAGAATATCTTTATTTCATTAATTTCTTAGATTAGTTTTTTATAATATTTTTACAAAAGTAAAATGTAAGAATACATCTAGAACATACAAAAACAATAAAAACATTATAAAAAACCTAACCTAGGGTGCCGCCGGCAACGGAGCAAGGCCCAGGCTTATTATTATTATTATTATATGTAACTACTTATTATATGTACTATGACATATTTAATTATTGCAGATATCATAAAATCATATAATTGTGTACAATACACACACGATATCACACTTCGAAAGCCTAAAATTGGTGTATGTATGTATGTATCACTTTATTGCACATAAACAAGTAGGTATAACATAATAACAACAGTAACGTAAACAAAAGATATGCACAAAGGCGAGCTTATCCCTGATAGGGATCTCTTCCAGCCAACCCATGAGAAAATGAGAAGGGTATGTTTATAAACAATAAAAGTATTTCAGCATGTAAGAGTTATTTACGCATACATGATATACTCGTAGTACATGTGTAACTATGTCGTAAGAAAAATATTAATTGTTCAAGTATCATTATTGTTTTTCGCCTTCTACACGGTGTTGCAACAGGCAGATTTTTTCAATTTGCCGCCTTTATCAGGGCCGAGATATCGTAGACAGAATCTACTTCAATGTTCATCTTCATATTTTTTTATAAAACAAAAAGTATAGAGTGGCAAAAGCGATCCCCATACAATTGAATCATGTAGAAGTGAAATGGTTATAAATGTATAAAAAGCATTGAAAGAAATTTATTGTTTTTATTATATTGTTAAATGAAAATTTTCATCCCCCTTTTTACCTTCTTATATTTATTTTTATAAAATTTTATTCATCAAACCTAGCAGCGAACTGTAGGCAGATTGGACCTCAGAAGCCAATATTCCATCCGATTTGTGGGAGGTTGCCACTGTTTAATCTGGCACTGAGACAAATGTGCAGACAGCTCCATACATTTCTGTCTCCGCAGTAATTAATACTTTTAAAAAGGTACCCCACGTACTTTAGTTAGAGTCATAAGATGAAAAATATTACATCATTTCCTTGACATGAGATATGCGAGGAGCTAGAATCTGTAAGGAAAACTTTTGAGTTCCGAAATCACTCAAATTATTGAGAAATTTTAACGATAAAGGATAGATATGTTGTAAATTTTAAGATACATAAAGCATTTAAACCACCTTAGACGCATAATCTTGCACAAATCGACCTAGTCCATCGGTAAGCTCAATAAGGCTTATGTTGTGGGTACTACACGACGATGTATATAATATATAGACAGATAAATACTTAAATACATAGGAAACACGCAGAACTCGGGAAATATCTGTGATAAACACACAATAATCCATGGTCTTATAATCAAAACCAGCCTCTGAAAAGGGTATATTTTTTTACAGATTTATAATGTTCGTTTAGATTATTTTAAAAAGTACTGTAATCATTTCGAAATGGTAGGCTCAAAAATAAATTTAGGACATTTTTTTACTAATATCGTATTATTAATTCAAGACAGTTATCTGACAGTTGTCTCCATACAAAGTAATTTACAATGTGGGCCAGCAGCTGTCAGATTACTGTCTTGAATTAAAAATATGATATTTGTCTTAAATCCAAACCGGCTACTAAAATGGACTTAAATTAGCTATGTAGGTATTATTACGTACCTTAACGTAGTTTCGGCGGATTAGAGAGTCTTCAAGACCTTTGTGAGAAAATGTGTTCACGAATAGAACGCTTCCTACAACCCTAAAAATATGGAAGCCGATCGATAGGAAATTAGATAACTTTAACACCCGTGGCTCCAATACTTGTAAATACTAGATACCATATTTGGGTAGTATATTTTGTTTTAAAATTATGATTATTTACATGCTTCGTTAAGTATGTAAATTCACAGAACATTGATGAAATAACACATTGTTTTTATTCGGGCTCACTTCATTTAATTATTTAGCGTGACTTTTTGAACGCTACCTTATGGACTAAGAACTGGCCACGTCAGATATAACGTTATAATGAGAGCAACGAAACCCGACTAGTAAGATTGCGATACTATCCTTATTGCTAGATTCGGGCATCTGGCAGCTTTTAATGGGTGGAGGTCAGAGTGACAGATTAGCAAAATTTTTCAGTTGGAAAAAAGTAATACGAAGATAGGTAAAAACTGCCAAAGTTTTCTTATTTATAGAGGACGGGGCCTATATTTTAACATTAGAACAAAAAACATTGTGTATTATTTCGGAAACAGAAACAGTAGGCGACAAACTATGAAATACATTATACGTGGTTTTGGACTATTTTATCCCATCAGAAAGTTTTGGCAATGATATAAACTAATTATTTATACAATTTCTCATAATACCGCATCAAACCCAGAACTCTTAGATTTGTATTCTTAAAGTGGTTTGCTTTATTTGACATCCACCACTTTATCCAGCCATGCCAGATATCCGGATCTAAAAATAAGCTTAGTATAGCAATCTAACGAGAGGTTTCGTTGCTCTCATTATTGTGTCATATCTGACGTGGCTAGCTCTCCGTCTATTAGGTTATGTTATGTTCTTGGTCCCAGGTAGGTACAAGGGTAGGTATGACTCAAAAGTCCCGTTTAAATGTAAACAATGAGTTAAAAGAGCCTGGTAAGATGTCCGACTTTCAATCCGGAGGTCTCGGATTCAAACCCCGGCTCGTACCAGTTATGAAAATTATATCACATGCACTAAATATCATTTCATAATTTACCAGTCGCTTTTCGATGAAGGAAAACATCTTGAGGAAACCATATCTATTTCCAAGAAGGCCTACAGGTTTAATTGAGCCGTGGCACAAAGCCGCTAGGAGGATGAGGAGTGAAAATTGAGTCGGTGTGAAGTCGGTAAACAACATTGTTTATAAGTAAGTCATTTATTTGATCAGAGTACATTTGTGCAACGATAGATAAACGTAAAGAAAACATATAGAAGGTTCAGGCACACAATCTGCTTAGAAATCGCCAAGAGGAGAACGTAGGTTGGGTCCTCCCGTGCTAACAATGGCAGCGCTCTGTTGGGTAGGAGTTGGATGCTGTTCAGATGATGTGTTGAAGTGACGTTAGTATCGAAGCTCGAATCGAGAGGCGTATCATGAACTCGCAATGGCCCTTTGTAACTCTGGGGTACCATAACATAACGTGTATACGACAACAGATGAATGCGCGTATCAATTTATACCTATAGTCTGCAGACGGAGTCGTTCGACGTTCTTCATAGGTATAGGTACGCATGCGTTGTGCCAATGCCCATGACCAAAAAAACTGACTTGATTGCTCTCCTCGCCAGATTATCGTATATTGCATTAAATATTTGATTATATCTTTTGTATAAGTTAAAGAATCAAGTCTTTTAATATAAAGTAAATATAGATTGGAGTTATAATAATATTGTCTTTCAAGTATTTTGACGTTAAAAGTCATGTTAATATGTCGTAATATTATGACCAGCGTAATAAAAATAAAGTCCAGTGATTAAAAACGAATCCAAAAACTCTTTTAATTTTGAACAGGTTTTCAAGCAATTAATTATGAGGATTCCATAGAAAAGTGTCTTTTATTCAATCTTTAGTTGTATTTTTTCATTATTACGACGTGTAAATATAAAAAATCGAATTGAATAGGACTCACGGTCACTAAATATTTTCCCTACTTATTTTGAATACAATCTAGCTACTGGTATCCTTTTTTGTGTACGTATACGATTTTCTGTCAAAATAAATGCCAAAATGAAACGTCATGGCTGCTCATCCAGACGTCCGCCTGCGACGAGGCCCGTCGGGCATCTGAGTCACAATGACAATTTGACTGATATGGCGAATGTATGGGAATTTTTCAAAAGTTTATATTTACGTTTCAATTTCTTCGTTGTCTTTATGATTAAAAATATGAATATGCCCTGATGCACTAGTCTATTTATCTGGCTTTCAAAATAACATAACCATTGAATTGTATTGCGACGTGTTCTAACGGAACGGCATTTTTTGATTTTTTGGTACTTTTGGAGTCGGTTTATAGATAATCAAAGCTAATAAAAAATAAAATATCAATTGGAGCCTCTGCGCGGCTTCTTTATGAATACGTAGACATTCATATTATTGCGAATACGTAGCATTAACTATACAAATTCCTTGTTCTAAGTGAGGTCTAAAACGATGTTGTCATATATCCGCCCCTTAATAGCTTGAGTCGAGATTTTCATCTCAATTATACCATTTCAGTTTTCTATTCTTATAATATTTATTCCTTTGGTATAGAGTAAAGGTATATGTGTTCTCCCGTTAGTATAATAATAGTTGCAAATTAACCTAGTTTTGTTTTCAGGTTAACAGCACAATGTCGAGAAAATAATAAATTATGGCTTTAGCTATTTTAAATACAAAAAAATCATAGTCACCAATTATTTGCGTGAAGCCGGCTAATTCGTCAACCGTAATTTAAAATTCTTCAAGTCGTTGTTAATAAACCAGCTCCTCAAAAAAATCCAATCCTAACCAATCTTTATGAAATTTGGACACTTGATTAAAAAAAATCCCAACAATATTTGAAGGTGAAAATGAATACTGCAATTAATTTAAAATAGTTCAAAACTTTGATCTATCATCATTTAATAACGATGTTCATGAAGACACGTTTCCATCTACTCGTCAATCTTTGATATGTTACAAGAACCTTCCATCCTCTGACGATGACAAATACGACACCCGTTTTTTATTTGAAATTCCTACGATAGTGTTAGAGATAAGAATTATGACCCTAAATCTCCAGATTATTATTCAGATTCATCATAAGACTGTAATAAAACAGTGCCTATTACTGGCACAGTTCGTGCTGATATACATCACATTATGTCCATTCATTATTTCATTAACTCCACTTTACACTATTTGAACATCATTACCAGTATCATGAGACGTTTCTCATCTCTCTCTCTCATCAATGTATCTTAGCATTAACTATTATACTAAATTCTCTTGTTTCATTGCAATAGTATGATGTATTTGAGCCAGTTTCTACAGGGTCAGGGTATACTTTTGCATACCCTGCTTACCCGGCTTCATCAACAGTTTTTATAGGTGTAATAACACGGTGTAGAAAGAGAAGGGAAACGTCTCATCATACTTATTTTATTTTTATTTAATGAAATAATTAATAGACATCATGTGATAGCAACGCATGATATAATTGAAATAGAAAATAAAAAGAGTCAAAGTACACAGATTCAAATGGCGGATACTGATTTGGTGAATCTGCTGATGAAAAAGAAAATATGGATACATCATCCATTTTACCTGTGAGTGAAAAAGGATTGAATATGGTTTCCCGAGGAAGAGGCGTAGGTTTGATGAGCCACTTTCTGAACGTAATAGGCAAAAAAAAGAAACTGCTGATGAAAAGTTATCATTAAAACCACCATGTAATTAAAAGTCTCGTAAAAAGTGCACAACAAAGTTTACCGAAGATATGAGAAAAAAATACACGATAGATATATAAAGTCATGAGAATACAGTGAACGATGAAAAGAAAAAGAACCAAGATGTCTCTTACTATGATTATCTTTACACCAATAATCGTGAAAAAATTGAAGAATGTAGTTATATTTTAAGTAAAATGTGATATACTTAGAAGATACTGTTGTTACGGCTGTGAGTCAAATATTACAGTTAAGTTAATAATATAAAACCTTGCTCATTAGGTTATAAATGTGATTTTATAAGACTATTTTGTTAAAACTTTTCTTAATTAAAGTGTGATTTAGAAGATACCTTTGATATTATGACTCAGAGTCAAGAATTACAATTAATGTTAGTAAAAATTATAAAGTAAAGGTTATAAATTGTGATTTAATAATCACCTCTTAATAGACTATTTTGTAAAAAAAAATATTTTAATAGTGAGATATGAAAAACTAGTAGGTAAGTATTTCCAAAACTACTCCAATTTTTTTTGTTTTTTTAAATCTAATTCTTTGTTTTATTGTAAATTTATTTCATTTATTTCATAAAATACACTTTTGCAACTAGCTTAATAAAAAAAAAACATTTTGTATGTCTTACTAAATAAAACTGCAATAAGTAAACTAGTTATTGTACTTAAGATTCAAGCATACAGTATAGCACCATAATACAATTGCTTGACATAATCGTATGACCTTGCTTTACTTACGATAAATGCAATAAGCAGACTACTTATTGCAGTTATGTCTTGTAATTATATTATTCATGTATTGGACCATCCTAAGCATAAGTGCATTCGCTCATTTTTTATAATATTAACAAATAAATAAATAAAAATTAAATACGTACAAATAAGCTCGATAATATTATCTATTTTTTAGTCAAAGTTTCAAGTCAATAGGACGCGTAATAATAGAGATAAATCATCTAAACAATTTTAAAATCTTTAACCGCGTTTTCTCGAAAGTAGCTTGAACCTAGTTATTGCACTTTACGGTAGGAGGGCAGAGTATGTTACACAATTTTTATTGTATACTTAGAACCAAAAAACTCCTACTTCGTGTAGGCATCTTTTTTTTCTAAACATGGTTTTGTAGCATTCCCAGGCAAAAGGTAAGTACCTCGCCAAGCCACTGTAACAGTAGCCCTTTCTCACCAAAAGCCTTTCGCCACGAATCAGGCGCATTGTTCGGGACAAAAGCTCCGAAATAAGTTCCAGGAAGCTTTCTTTGGGAAATTACTTCCCAACTGAAGCTCGTAAGAAGGCAAACTTGGAAACGTTTTTTAGAGGTCTAATTGCAGTCTGTTAGAGTTGCGAAGTAAACACCCGCATAGTGTTGAGCGTTAACTCTAAGTGAGACTTTCTTTTGTTAGTTTTAGAGCTGAACTATTCTAGTTATAAAAGTAGACAGGATTATTAAGACGTGCAATCGGGTGGAAAATATTGTAGTGGTAGTATTTGCAAACAACGAACAAACGAGCTCAAAGAGGACCCAGTGTGTTGACAACGAGGGACCCTCTTGTTCCTTTAGCCGTCAAGTCCTCCTTCTTTGTAAAAGGTCGGCAACGCGCATGTGACACCTACGGAGTTGCAGGCGTCCATAGGCCACGGTAGCTGCTTACCATCAGGCGGGCCGTATGCTTGTTTGCCACCGTCGTGGTATTAAAAAAAAAACGAACGAGCTATAAACAAAACCGTTCAGGAAAATGGGTAAATTGGTTTGTGGAAAATATAAAAGTTAACACTTTGGGAACATTATCCCGATAATACTTTTACTATTCGCTGTGTGGCACCATCTCTTAGGCAGGAATAAAAACTATTTTTTTTCTTTTTTACGAATGGCTTGGACTCCTTGCTTGCTTATATGAAATGTATCTGGCTGATTCACTATTTTGACAGTTGACCGAGTTGAGTTGTCAATATCAAGTTTCAAAATATTTGAGATCACCTAATGATTTAATGATATTGACAAGAGCCCCTTGCAGTTTAATTTCTTGTCACGTTGTGCACTGCGATCGTTCACGTTACCCCCACCATGCACTTCGCACATAGCGAATATATATTTAAAGAAGTAGAAGATTTACAGCTACAAATAAGGGTTGACAAGAAAATTAGGCTTTGAAGTCCATTTATCTTAAAATGTTTACACAAAAGATGTATAGACTTAACTCATGCTGGTTAGGTGGATAATGCTACGCTGACAACGCAAATAAAGGCTGGACATGGACAAGACAACAGTGTCTTGTCCATGTCCAGCCTTTAAGATAAAAGATATTTATTCTTCAATTTAGGCACATTACAATGCACTTATGAACGTCAAAGAAAAAAAAAACTACCACCGGTTCTAACCCTACACCTCTGACCCGAGAAGTATTATGACCGGCAAGAAACTGGGCGGGACTTATTTGCGTTGAACCGCGAAATGTATAATGCCATCAACTTCTGATAATATAACGATTTTGCTTCACATCTGCCAAGACTTAAATCGCGAAACCCACCAGCCTTGCTTGTGCACCAGCCGCCAAACGAATGGGATATACTATCCGCCTGGATAGAAGAGTGGGCAGCGAACAACGAGAGCACAGGCCCGTTTGACTTCGATCCTCGGAAAACCCCGCAAGGTTTCAAGGAAGCTCGGCAAGTCTGGTGTTCTCTAAATCGCATAAGAACCGGAATAGGACACTGCGCCTATCTGCGTAAAAAATGGGGCTGGGCTGACGCTGAAGAATGCGAATGCGGATGTCCAAAACAAACCGTTCACCATATCATTTTCGAATGCCCAATAACAAAGTATAATGGACCACTCTGGATTTTAAAAACCTTACGAGCGACGCTGCTGACTACTTAAGGAAATTTAAATTTAAATTGTGATAGTTGCATGAAAAAACAACACAGTGTATTAATTAGCCATACGATAAATAAATAAACGGCTTGCATGTTTATTTGTATATGGTAAAAAAAATATTTCAAATTATAAACACAGCATGTCGAAGCCCTAATACGTTAAAATTGGATTTAACATTTTATAGGGCAATGGTCTCAAAAAAGACCACCTGTAACATTTTTTTTTACTTGTACAGAACTTTTAGAACTATAGATTGGCGATGAGGCTTGAATTGAGATTTTTTTTCAGTCTAGCCCGTTAAAAGTTTAAAACCGCTTTTAAAATTTAAAACGCACTTTTGGCAAATAGTAAGGCTTATAAAAATTCAGAGTCACTTTAAATTCTAATTCTTGCAAACTTGTTTTGAAACTTTGCCAAATTTCTGCTAGAGGTTCTTGAAGCACTTAGGTAAGTATCGGGTCATTACACGGCACAAGTAACGCGAGTCACCATTTTTTTTAGATTTTTCCTTTTATGCAAACACAAATTTATGAATTATTGTGTATTGTTACTTTTTACCCCCCTTTTAATACTGAGTGGTTAATTTAATTAACTTTTAACCGACGTCAAGATTTCGAAGAAGGAGGTTCTCAATTCGTCGGGATCTTTTTGCTATATTTTTTATGTATGTTCACCGATTATTCGAAGGCTGCTGGACTGACTTGCATTCGCAAATATTTATATATATAGATATATATTTAATGATCCTGACGCTTAGAGACATGTACATCTCTATGTCACTTTTATATTGTAATTTAGTTCGCGCATGTAAAATACGAGCACAGAATATTGTTTCTCACCAGACTAAACGTGGCTAGTTTTTATTAATTAATAATGCCCGCCAGCTTGAACATGTCATGCTCGCTTAAAAGGCTCTGCTTATGGTGGCGTCGTTGATCGGGTCGCCACTTTCCCGAAGAAAGGTTGAGGGAGGCGATGGCTGAGATATGCGTCATACTCGTGAACGGGTGCTGTTTGTGGAGACCGGTCTGTTTAGGCTAACTGGGGCCACACAATTACGTAACTTTTTATTAATCATATTTAAGTTTAGTTTAATTGGCTTTAGACACAACATTCGGTGCTTGATTATCCATATTTTTCTATTATATAGAATATATAGATCAAGACACTTGCAGACCTTATACATCTCTAAGGATAATTGGAAATAGTATGTTTATTGTATACTAGAATCACTTACTTTTTTTTTTATTTAAATTCAAAATTTGTTTCTAACTGTTGATGATGGATTATTATAATTTGGAAATTTATGAAGAAGACACAGTTCAGGTAAGAAAGTATATCAAACTTGTATGTATTTTCATTTTCAAATAGTCAGATTTGGACTCATCTTTTTTCTTTGGTATTTTTCTTCCTATTGTTGGTTAATCTAACTTGGTTTAATATGTTTTCTTATAGAACAACGCACTTATATGTATTGTTTAGTTTTGATGTACTGTTGTTTTGAAAAAATAAGTCCCGCCGAGTTTCTTGCCGGACATAATTCTTCTCGGGTCAGAGGTGTAGGGTTAGAACCGGTGTAGTTTGATTTATTTTTTCTCTCTTTTACTTTAACGTGTAAAAGTGCCCTTGTGGCCTACTTACTGAATAAATATTTTTTTTGAGTTTGAGTTTGAGTTTGATTTGGAAAATATTTTGTTTAAAAGGGTATATATACTTTGCAGTTGGTCCATTGCCATAATATCTGAATCTGATTATGGGATCCTGGTGAAATCGAGGGAACTCTTCAAATATCATAGGTACTGTACACCTTAGTGATTTGAGTATTTTTTACAGTAGCTCGGGTATTTGCTTTTGGAAAAGTGGAGGCTAAGTGACTTCGGTTCTTCTTTTTTGTTTAAAATTATTATATATATGAAATATCTAATTGGAAGGAATGGTAAATATCCAATTATCGAATTTCCATAGTAGATTTCTCACCTGTTTCATCCTTTTAAGGGGTGATTTGTGTCATAAAAACTGTCCTATATCCTAAAGCTGGCCATGACTAAAGAGTAGTTAATTGGACTCGATGATAAAATAGCCTATTGTAATATCAGCTGAACTGGTGATCTCTCGTTATAACACCGATCAATACCAATCTCGTCGTCCCGTATGTACGTACGTCGTCGTTTAGTATGATTTGTGTCTCCTATTCCGAATTAACAACTAAATCGATCTGTGACCCAATTATCTAGAACACGTATGTATCAGACGTTCCTCGAGACAGGCAATCGAGGTTTGATGATACAATTTGGCGTTTCAACCTCATCCTATCTTGTGTAGGTACATATCACGTCAAAGCACTGCGGGATTTTGGCGTCGCTGCAAGTAGGTACAGTCGCCATCAGATATATCGGAGCGGCTAAAGTGGTCATAAATATGTGAACAACGCCTCTATTGTCCAGCCGAAAAAGTGCTAGTTAAGATATGTTTGAGTAGTTTGGCCGCTCAGAAATCTTTGATGGCGCCACCAGCCGATGCCAACGGCCTGTAATTACGGGCCCAGTAGATTCAGGACGAAATATACGGATATAATTCAAAAAGCCACACTTTTGCACTATCTCGGGCCACGTTTGGTCTGTAACCTAAATGGTCATGCACTGTGCGGTTTTTCTGGGTGATCTGATCTGTCTGTGAACTGAGCGCCCTGGCGTAGTAATTTAACAAAAAATTGGTAATTATGATTTCAAAAAATGTCCTTTAAATATTTGGACCATGTTTTGGTTGTCATTGATTTCTTAGTATTTTTTTTATACACCGTGGGCTCAAGTAACCCTTAAGATCTGAACTCAGCATTTCTGAGACCAAAAGAAGGAAAAAAATGTTTGCACATTACAAGTAAATGTTATCTATAAAATGATAGCCTAAATCAAATTGGTACATTTTTTTTTGTAAAAATTTAGTTTCTGTAAAGTGTTCCTTGTCACTTTGATATCTGTCAATAAGGACGTGTAAACTATGCCCAATAGTGGCAACAAGCCCATCAAAACTTCGTTTTGTACATAGTCATAATAAAAAATAATAATAATAATCTATTTTTTTTTAATTGGTATTAACTCTGAAACTAAGCGTATTCCAGAAAAGTTTATAGGACATTTTAGTATCTATTTAGATATATTTATGATCAGGAATACACTGTTAAATTTTTTATAGTTATTAGGGCCCACGGTGTGTAATTATGCCTAGTTTTTTAGTTACATCGTATAAGCAGATTCATTTTTGTTTGTTTATTGCGTCATCTTGTAATATGTATGGGAGTAATATAACGTATCAAAAAAAACATGCCGAAATGTCTACTCCTAAAACACCAAATTTCTTAATTAATACCAAGTTTAAACTAAACTAGTAACCACACCATTAGCTGAGTTTGAATCGAGAATTTAGTCGTTCATGCACCCAAACTTAAGACGGGTACACATGGATATAGACATCTCACCGAAACGGGCATTACTAGTGACGTTGTATATTACATAGTACTATGAACGCTGCTAGAAATATTACCGTATTGAAAAAGTTTGGTAGACCAGTGTTTTTATTAAAAAAACTTAAATGAAAAAGGAAGCCTAAGGTACTTATTAAAAACACACAAAAATATTAAAAGTACTGTACAAAACCTAAGGTGCCGCCGGCTGCTTATTATTATTATCAGTAACGTTTATACGAAATAAAAACCTAAAAACTAATAATCCATACTAATTTTAGAAATACAAAAGTGTGTCTGTCTGTCTATCTGTCTGTTAGCTCTTTACGCTTAAGCCGCTGAATCGAGTTAGATGAAATTTGGTATGAAAATAGTTTGAGTTCCGGGAAAACACAGGATAGTTTTTATTCCAAAAATCATCCCTTAATGTCACGGAGGCGGCCAGGCAATGTTTACAGGACTGTAAGGTGCACTATGACGTTTACTGGTCCGATCATTTTCCTTTAGAAGTATTATGTAACTTAGATATTATTAAGCCTAAAATTATTGTTTATTCCGAAGTACGTGATTATGTAAAATGGGGAGAAAGAGATCAATCACAAATAAATAAGTACACTGAAATATGTTACCACAAACTTAAAACGATTGACTTCCCACAAGAATTAAATAACTGTTGCAATAATATGTGTCAAATTACACAACATAGATTAGTCATAGACCAATTATACCTAAATATTGTTAACACCCTTAGAAGTGCGGCTATTTCTACTAACAACCTGCGTTGTAACCGTAAGGGTACATATATTACTGGGTGGAATAGGCATGTGAGTGCCGCTCACCGGGGGGCTCGAATTAGTTTCCAAAATTGGGTTTTTCTGGGAAAACCCCGTTTTGGAGATGCTTATAGGGATATGTGCCAAACCAGGCAAATCTTCAAAGCCAAACTGAAGTGGTGTCAAAACCATCAATCGCAAATTAAAATGGATATTTTGGCACAGCTTCACTCGGCTAAAAGATTTGGTAAGTTTTGGAAAGAAACCAGTAAATTAAGTCCAAAGTCGAGGGCCCCGATGAGCGTCGATGGGTTGACCGAGCCCAGGGAAATAGCCAATCTTTTTGTAAAAAATTTCAAAATTGACTCTCCGTTGGGTCCATCTGTAAATTGTAGTGCCAAAGAAGGACCAGATGCAGGAAATCGAGTCTCGAGTGTTCCGACCCTAGTTACTGCCAAAGAAGTGACCAGTATAATTAGACACATGGCTAGGGGCAAGTCACCGGGGCACGATAGCCTTAGTATCGAGCACCTTAAGTACGCGGGTGTACATCTACCGCGGGTACTGGCCATGTTATTCACCTTATGTATCGGACATTCCTACCTACCACAAGATCTGATGAAAACTGTAGTCGTCCCAATAGTAAAGAACAGGACAGGGAATGTCTCCGACAGAGGTAACTACAGGCCAATTTCATTGGCCACGATAATAGGTAAGGTTCTGGATGGTTTGCTCAATAAACATATGGAGCAGCACACTGAACTACACGACGCCCAATTCGGTTTCAGGCCGGGGTTGTCTACGGAGTCAGCCGTGCTGTGCTTGAAGCACACCGTCCAGTACTATGCTAAAGCGGATTCACCCGTGTACGCTTGCTTTTTGGATTTATCGAAAGCGTTTGATCTGGTGTCGTACGACGTACTTTGGCATAAGATTAGGCATGAGACTAAGCTTCCCTCAGACCTCCTGTCTATTTTTAAGTACTGGTACGGCAACCAGACAAACGTTGTGAGATGGTCAGGTCAACTTTCAGACACATACAGGTTGGAGTGCGGGGTGAGGCAGGGGGGATTGTCTTCGCCGTTACTCTTCAACCTGTACGTGAACGGGCTGATAGGTGAGCTCAGCAGCGCCGGAGTCGGATGTTCAATCGGTGGTAAGTTCGTTAACAACATAAGTTACGCCGACGATATGGTGCTGCTGTGCCCATCAGTCAATGCTCTGCAAAAGTTGATTAACATCTGTGAGAAATATGCCGTGACACATGGACTCAAGTACAATGAAACGAAAAGCGAGCTTCTTGTTTTTAAGGCAGGGAATAAAATATATTCGAAAATCCCACCAGTAACGCTCAACGGCAACCCGCTTGTTAGAGTAAGAAAATTCAAATACTTGGGTCACTGGGTCACGGATGATCTCACAGATGATCTGGATATGGAGAGAGAGCGGAGAGCGCTGGCAGTACGCTGCAATATGCTGGCACGCAGGTTCGCAAGGTGTACCAAAGAGGTAAAAGTCTTATTGTTCAAGGCTTACTGCCAGTCCATGTACACTTGCGCCCTGTGGACCAGATATACGCAGAAATCTTACAGCGCTCTCCGCATCCAATACAACAATGCTTTCAGGGTGCTGATGGGGTTGAGGAGACATTGCAGTGCATCAGGGATGTTTGCGGAGGCTCGAGCGGATTGTTTTTACACAATAATTCGTAAACGAGTCGCATCTCTGATGCACAGGGTGTGGGACAGCCCCAACAGCTTCCTGAAAGCCATTGCTGAAAGATGGGACAACCCTATATTATTTTTCTGGGTGAAAATGCACTCGACATCCAAGTGCATCCCCCCAAAAATGTTATTATAATATGTAGATAGTGTTTAGAATAGTTTTACTAACCAATATGAAATAATGATGTATGTAATTACTAACAAAAATATGGATCTTTTATAATCCGAAATAAATATTATTCATTCATTCATTCATTAATGGAGTGAAAAGGGGGGTGGAAGATTGTTAGGAGTTCTTGCTCACTGTAGACGTAAAATAGCACGTGCGCTAAATTGGTATTTGCTATAAGATTTAACAAGGCGTTTTATTAATTCCTTATGGTCAATATGAATCCCAAGCAGACAAAGTCGCAGGCAAAAGCTAGTAATAGAATAGTTGTTTATTTCACAGAATGTACAAAAGGCCGTAATAAATTGTTATGAAGCTAATATAAATCTGAAAGTTTAGCAATAAAACTTACGCACTTACACGAACGACCATGATTTTATTTCCAACAATTTCAGATTGTTAGAAGCCTGTACGAGTATGCCAACTTTTCCTTTTTATAACCGACTTCAAGTTTTTTTTAAATGTTTGTTACTCCATAACTCTTTTATGTCGGAACTGATTTTGATTGTAAGTATGTACGTATAGTATACGATTAGTTTGTCAAAATGCGTTTCTGATGATGGGATCCCTGAGGAATCGAGGGAACTCCTCAAATTCCTCCTCTTAAAGGTAAACATTTTTGAGTTTTTATCATCAAATCAAGCATTTTCATTAAAAAAAGTGACATTTGATGAAAATGGAACGGCTGATGATGATCAGAACGGAACTCTTCAAAGACGTAAATTCACGGTTGGCGATTCGTCGTCCTTTTTGCTGTGTTTGTTAAGCAAGTTAGATTTTCAAGACAAGTTGTTGTCAAGCTCGAGTTCTGATGATGGGATCCATGAGCAATCGAGGGAACTCCGCAAATCTTAAAGGCACACATATAGTGATTTTTGTGTTTTTATCATGAAAAATCGTTTTCATTCAAAAACGTGACATTTTGTGAAGATGCTGATGTGAACTGATGTGAAGATGTGAACTGCTGATGATGATCACAACGGAACTCCTCAAATTTAAAAGGCATACATATACCTAGTGATTTTAGTATTTTCATCAACAAATCAGGCATTAATATTTAAAGAAGTGATATTTTTATGGAAAAAAGCAAAAAGTAAGACATACAATTATTTTCCAATGGCAATATTTCCGCAAACCAGATTATTGGGAACGGCACATCACTAGGCATTACCGACTAATCCAGGGATAACTTGAAGTGTGACGCTGAATATTAAACGGGGTTTAGGTAGGTCACCCTGGATTAAATGGCTCCAAACTTTGGCTTCAGGAACTGTAATTATACAGGGTAAGAATATTGTGAACTCGATGAGATTTGGAAAGAGGTTTTGTTGATTACAGCAAATTGAATGTGGGATTAAGTCCCTGCGGAAGTATAGGAGTATGGAAAAAGGTATGGGGTTTTGCGAAGGAGTGCCCTGAGCTTGTAAGACTACGATACTATATAAATACATATGTTAGGCAACACAGGTTACGATACGCTGGCGTATAAAAATTCCTAATAATGTAAGTGGTATTAAGATTTTTCCTAAAAACTTAAAATTAGTCGCCTGTCTGACAACGTTAATCGCAAAATGAAATAGGCTGAATTTTCATTTTTAATAAATTCAATTTGAATATAACATTCTTAATTGATCGGGCGATCGGTCAAATAATTGCTACAGTTATTATATAAAGTGCCGTAAAATGGTTTGACCTTGATCTTTGAACAAAAATAGATAATCGAGGTCATGTTAGTTTTGGTAGCCGGACGGCAGTTGTTTACAGCGACTAAATCGATTTACATGTTGCCTCGTCTCATTTTTTTTCATACATTGAGGACCAGGGGCCGTATTCTTTAAAACACGTTGTGACACAATCCAACTTGAATACAATTCCAAAGCATTACCTACGCAATACAGCTACCGCCTGAACGTCTGAATCAGAAATGTCAGAACTTGCTTGGAAATTATTCCGATGCAACTCCAATACAACTTCAATATTGCTTGATTATTTATTGTGTGTTGAAGTTATGTTTGAGATAGATTGTGCATTTAATGTATTTTTTATGTATTTTAAAATTACAATATGGCACTAAGAACCCGCTATGTGGGCTCTCTGTTCGTAGCAGCTTTTCTCGACAAAGCGGGATAACGTTTGGATCAGCTTCGTAGATTTGAACGTAGCGCGTAACAAGCTGCAGCACGGAAAGTGTTAATTGAGGCAGGAATAAAAATAGTTGGTGGGGTTTTACACAAAAAACAATTTAATCATTAGTGATTAAATTGTTTTTTGTGTAAAACATACATTTCTAATTCAAGTCTTGCCAATACTTTTGGATCGCATTATTGTATCGTTTTCTTCAAACATAACTAATCATTCAATAATAAAATGTAACCTGGGCGACTCCAGTGCCATCTTTTTTTTTAATACCACGACGGTGGCAAACAAGCATATGAGATGCTAAGCAGTTACCGTAGCCTATGGACGACTGCAACCCCAGAGGATTCACATGCGCGTTGCCTACCCTTCAGGAACCTATACATTCCTTTTTTTAAGAAGCTTATACTGCCTCATCTCTGCTCAATAATGCTGCAACCTGTCCGTATGCTAATTATTATTTCGTTTGTATCTGCCTTGTTTGCTGCTGTTCAGCAATGTATTTTTTGGTACACTTTCTGTGATTAAACTTAGCTTTATAAAGGCCTGCAACAATAAAAAATGACGTCTGCTTTCTATAAAGCTTCCTAAGCAATAGAATTTGTCAAACGTTTTAACGGTATATTCTGGTGTAAGCCTGGTTTTCCTAGTCATATAATTTTTTAGTCCTTTTTGGAAATATAATTTAGACGGGAATTTTATATTAAAGGTTGGGCAAGGCGCTTTGTGACACATTTGAAGTTGCAAGCATCCACGGACTATGGTATGTTAACCATCAGACGATCCCTATGCTTGTTTGCTACCGTCATGGAATAACAAATTTTTATGAATGATTTTTTTTTCATTTTCCCTTATAATATAAAACATTCATATTAAAAAGCGCTGGTGGCCTGGGGGTAAGATGTCAGACTTTCAATCTGAAGGTCGGCTCTCATTACCAGACGCTTTTCGGTGAAGGAAAACATTGCGAGAAAACCGTACCTAATCCCAACAAGGCCTAGTTTCCCCTCTGGGTCGGAAGGTCAGATGGCAATCACTTTCGTAAAAACTAGTACCTACGGCAATTTCTGGGATTAGGTTGCTGAGCGGACCCCAGGCTCAATAGAGCCGTAGGAAAAAATCCGGGATATACGCTAGGAGGATGATGATGAATATAAAACATTAATGTTGTTAGGAAACGCGTCAAAACAAAACCGTGTACTCTGAACAAATTTTGTACAAATTCCTTTCAAATTGTTTAGACAACCAAGGGTTCTAAACCACGAAACTAAATCTAATCATAACTCGAATTCCAAACTTATTTACAACGGGCACCGGCTTCGTTTCGCAAATTGCTGAACTACTGCCGAGTCACAAAAGGTTCGCTGTTTTCAACAATAATTGGTTTGCAGAGTGCGGTGGACGCAAATTCCACTGTTAAAACAGTTGCAGCTACGGAGTTCTGTTTACTGAAAGCGACAATAGTTTTGAAATTACTAAATTTGAAATGTAGGGCCATTGAGTTAGAATATATTCGAGATACAGTCTCAAGTAAGATTTGCCGAAAATATGGCTCTTGCATATTTGTAACCAGCCAGTCTTATCACTGACTCTGACCGATTAACTGCTGTACGAGTCGTTCTTACAGCAATATTGTGGGGCAATTTTCTTAGGCCGCGATTCGAAAAATAAACACACACACTGGACCGACACAGCTCCAACCCAATTCAACCCAACTCAACACTATAACGACATTGACATTTGCTATTCGAACAAATTTTTATTCAACATTGGTCTCACATTGGTACAAAATTGGTACAATGTGTGACCAATGTGTGACCAATGTGAGACCAATGTGAGACCAATGTAAGACCAATGTTGAATGAAAATCTGTTCGAATAGCAAATGTCAATGTTGTTATAGCGTTGAGTTGAGTTGGGTTGGAGCTGTGTCTGTCCAGTGTGTGTGTTTTTTTTTCGAATCGCGGCCCTGGGCTAATTGTGTATCCCATTCTTTACATACATATATGTGTGTAGAGGTGTTTATTTAAAGTCCATCTTACAGTAAACCACAGCCAAATAGCACTAGACCCTAATCATAGTATTATGTTCCTGCTGGAGAGTAAGTTTGCCAGAGAGCTCAAAGCTTTAGCCGTAAACAAGGTACTAATTAAAGTGTGGGCACCACGCATGTGACGTCTTACGTTGCCACTGTCATGGTATTAAAAAAAACTAAGAAAATGTTTACCTACATAATTTACCAGACGAGTAAAGCGAGCGTTTTTTGGACCATTTTATTTTATTTAATCCACTGGAAAATTTTTGGTGATTTCGACGTAGAATGACGAGGTTTTTCGATCTTATTAGGACAAAAAATATGCCCTAGGTTTTTTTTCCATTCCGTTAACATTTTTCAATAGACTTCTTATGACGCTAACGGAATGGAAGTAACGAAATATGTATGAAAAATTTAGGACACTTCGTTTCCTACTAGGATCAAAAGAGCTCACGATTCTGAGTCGAAATCACCTACAACTTTCAAAATAAAAAAGTGGAGTATACAAATTTCGCGTGTCTAGATAATTTTGAACACATCGCCCATTTATCTACTTCTGTACCGTGCTCAGTAATGCGCACCGCAATAGCCGCCGCACAAAAGACTTGTTTACTCGAGTAAAGAGCTTTTGCATTTTTAACTCGCGCCTCGTCACCCGCAGGTCCGGAAAGGGGTTGGAGACAGCTGTATCACTTTGAGAACTGGTGCCGGATTCTAATATAAAAATACATTAACAATACAATAAAAATACAACCTATCTCAAACATAACTCCAACACACGACAAACATTCGACCAATATTCAAGTTGTATTGCAGTTGCGTTGGAACATTTCTCAAGCAAATTCTGATATTTCTGATTCAGATGTTTATGCCGTAGCTGTATTGCGTTGTTAATGCATTGGAGTTGTATTGAAGTTGGATCGTGTCTATACGTGTTTGAAATTTAGAACACGGCCCCTGGGTGTAAATTTAATATTTTCAACATGACCACATCATGGGCCGTATTCTAACTTTAAAACACGTTTAGGCACGAACCAACTTCAATACAACTCCAATACAACTTTAATATGGGTTGATTGTTATTTGTGTGTTGGAGTTATGTTTGAGATATACCAACCAAACTAGTATAAAAGGAAAGAAACAAAACCGCCGAACGCTCCACATTGCTAGACGAAATTAATTAACAAAATAAATAGATAAATAGGTATCATGTTTAATCTCCAAAGTGTCATAGGTTTTAGTTATAATGTTTATTTCTATGTAATAAAAATTGAGTGCGACCTGTGAATGCGATGTTTCCCCTTTAGCTAGCTTTTTAATTTTTATTCTGTATAAGCCAAGAGACAGGCGCGGGCTGAAAAACAGCGCTGTGCAGCCGACCGAGCTCGCGGCAAATGCTGAGCTCCGAGCCTATTGTCGCGAAATTTAGTTTAGCCTAGTTTTTAAGTTATTTGTTACTTGTATTTTTTTCCTTTCTCTTCTTGTGTATTGTTTTATGTTTTTTTTGTTTACTTCGGTGTATGTCTACCTGTCTGTATTTCTTTTTGTGTATTTTTTTGTTTTGGATTTCTGTGACAATAAATGCTTTTTTATAAAAAAAAAAGATATATTGTGTTTTAAATGTATCGTTTATGAATTTTAAAATTTAAATACGGCACCATATGTATAACAGTGTACGTCACACTTAAAAGTAAACCGCTGGTTTTGACTTTTTTGTCTGCCTACATGTTTTAAATATCTAAAACAATCTAGATATGTTTAGTTATAAGATGTTACTAACTTAGGATAAGTTTAATAATAAAAATTGTACTAACATATAGAAAGGGTTCCGAAATAAATGATAATTTATTTATTTTTACCAAAACTAAAGCTGAAAGCGAAGTCGAAGTATGGGGCTGTATTTTGATTAAGTGAAAAATTATATCATTAGACAATGATGCCAACATGATTACAAGTCAATAATTATGACAATATTGCAATGAGTTCGAGGGAGACACCGTTAATCCGTTAATACATGAACTCGTAGTAAAATAATTTTATGTCTAATAGTTGCGTCTAACGTTTTGATTAGACATGTTACATTTCCTGAAGATTTATAGTCAGGTTTTTACTTTGAAAAGTCTTCCATGACATCTCGGCGCGCCGCAGTTTGAGTGTGACGTAATTTTTTTTCGTAAACAAGGCCAAATAAAGGTACTCTAATAACGATTGAAGGACTTGATTCGTTGGGAATTTCGTTGATTAACGATTAACGGATTTACGGACTTTTCCCCAAACTGTTTAAAAGCACTTTAGCTGTTCCGTTCGAACTATGAACTGGTATTCCAGGTTTTATGTCGAGTGGAGACCTTTATCTTTTCAGGTATTATATTTTTTACACCTTTTGCGGCCTTAATGAATTTGATAGAGACCTTTACACGATAAATGGACTGGGATTTGACATTTTCATTTAAGTTTTTCCTTGATTTCCGCAGAATAATGAGTCTGTTTAGTTGAATAGTGGAATATCAATTTGAAGATCAGTATTTTTATACAGGTTTAGTTTATTGTTAAGCAAATTTAACTATGATTACAAGAATAAAAAACCGAAAATTCATTTTTACTGGTAAACGGTGTGTATTGTGTATCTCAAAGTATATCCCTAGGCCGCAATGTTAACACATATACTACCTATGTATTAAATATCATCACCGTCCTAGCATTTATCCCCGTTGTTATTTAAGACATAAGTTTCTAGAAACTTTGAACCCAATAATTGAATGCCAAACGTCTTACCGTCAGGCTACCAACGCAACGCTGCTATCACTTCTAATCTATCGCCACGCTGCTATCGCCAATAAACTGTCTCGCAGTTTGGCGAAACTTTAAATTAAGACATAGCATTTTCATTTCTTTTTTTATACCGCGACGGTGGCAAAAAAGCATACGGCCCGCCTAATATAAGCGCTACCGTAGCATAGACTAGCATAGGGACGCCTGGAACTCCAGAGGTGTCACATGCGAGTTGCGGACCCTTAAAAAGGAGGATTCCCTGTGTTGATGGCTAAAGGAACAAAAGGGCCCCTCATCTAACGAAGAGGGTCCTTTTATAGCTCTTTGGTAACCTTACTCACCAGCATGAACACAATACTTTGAGCAGGGTCTAGTGCTATTTTAGCTGTGGTCTTATGTAAGACAGCCCGTTATGGGGAAGTACCTCCATTTCCCCAGACGGGCCCTGTTTTTAAATAAATAAATAAACTTATGATCTGTACTCGTACAAATTGTAAGTACAGTCACAATCAAATATATCGGAGCAGCCAAGGAGGTCACAAATCTGAACAACGCCTCTAACTATTATCAAGGCGATAAAGTGCATGTTCAGATAGTTTCAAGTACCTTGGCCGGTCCGATATATTTGATGGCGACTGTACCCCACACTTACTTTGTAAAGTACTGTAAACTTTATAATGACAGTAACAGGAAAATAATGCTATACATAGCTAATTCAACTCCCAAAGCACTGAACAACAAAGTTGGCAAAATGTCACACAGCTATACTATCCTGACATTTACTGTTCAAATATTCTAGCTTTTCAGGTCGTCTAGTTTACCTGACCTCGAGACTTTGTTCGCTACACAATAGATACCCCGGCAACATCTACTGTGGGTTTATATTTTACTTTTATAAATTGGATTAGTTTCAAGACGTTAAGTCCTGGGAAATCTTTTAAAATACCTAATTGATTAAACCATTGACCTTAACAGTCTTTTGAGAAATATTTCAAGAAAATTAGTTATATTTAAAAACAAGCACTTATTCCCATTTCCTTTTGGCATTTTTTATTCGCCAAGACAGACATAAACAACACTATACATTAAACTCACATGTTTCTAGTCAAAATATACCTGGCGTATTTCAAATGGCATTAATTGGCGATGGGTGGGCCCTATAGCCCGAATGAGTGACGGTCATTTGACAACCGTGCTGACGTCATGGCCGGGCCCCCTAGGCTTCAGAAAGAGAGGAAAACAAAGAACGAGATGGGAAGATGACATCGCCTATACGGCTGGCAAACCTTGGAAGAATATAGCCTACTGGAGGCGGAGGAGGCCTTTACGACACCTAAGAGGGGTTCTCGCGCGACATATACCTATTTATTATTATTTCAGTTTATTTCAATAATTTCTATTGTATTAACCTTAGTTTACGGTTTAAAAAAATATATATTATTAGATTTTTTCTGTACGACGAATACCGCAAAAATACATATGTGACACGCTCTTATTTGTAGGGCCATAGGAGCGTGTCATATATTTTTGCGGCCTTCGTGTAGGAAGATACTATTGCCGGTGACTGTACATCAACTAAATAATTTTATCTGGACATACAATAACTTAACTGAATAAAAATAACTATTATTACATGACTAATTCCATATTCATTGAAACTGTTAAGCGCTGACTATTTTATAAAATCAATATTTCCATTAATTAAGTAGAACTTATGTTATTAATACATGAAATTATTTTGACTTTTTAAATTGTTGTGTATTATTGCGGGGTGTAAAAAGCTTTTTTTTTTTCAAATACTTCCGGTATTCATCTACAGGCTTGTTTAACTGTGTCGGGAGACACTAGAGTAACTAATTTTATAATATTAACTCTCAGACCATTATTTAAGGAAGAGCTTTACTTACCTTCCCGTTCAAAGGAAGGAATGATGCGTTTAGGATTGTTTTTCCTATTTTCTTCAACGTTAATTTCTAGAAGGTTTAACAATTGTTTTATAACTTTATCTACTCCAAGATAGTAGCAAAACCATCCGTTTGTTGCCTAACAATGCATTTAATGACAATATCAGTTCCGATGGGGATGCAGCTGAAATCCAATTTGCTAGAGACGGCAGCGGCCTTTGTCTCCCGCTGTCTCGGGAATCGGGTCGAGAAATTTCACTTTATAAATTTCATCGGGGATTGCCTTATACAAAGGAAGGATTGGGAGATTCTTGGACCGCGAAAAATTCTAAAACGCATGTTTTACATCGACATCAAAACGAAACATTCAAGGAGGTTCAATTTTTTTTTTGTTTGATAGAGTAATACTTCTTAGTTGGTCCCGTTGTCATTAGGTCAGGATCTGATGATGGCAACCTGGAGAAATCGAGGGAACTCTTCAACTATTATACGCACCTATAGTGATTTGAATTTTTTTTACAATAGCTCAGGCATTTGCTTTTGGAATGGTAGAGAGGCTAAGTGAAGTCGGTTCATTTTTTGTTTAAAATTATTAGTTTACTTACTTAGGTACTGTGCTGGCACAACGAGCCGAAGTTAATCCTGGCCTCTAACACAAAATACCGCCAGATTTTTTAAAATTATACCGCGACGGTGGCAAACAAGCATACGGCCCGCCTGATGGTAAGCAGCTACTATGCCTATGGACGCCTGCAACTCCAAAAGTGTCACATAAGCGTTGCCGACTCTTTACAAAAAAACCGGCCAATTGCGTGTCGGACCACGCATAGGAGGGTTCCGTACCTTCAATGGAATAAGAACCAAACTAATACCAAAAGGTCGTATCTGATGCCTATGGAAGAAGTTTTTTGGAGATAACTCAAAAATGGCTGAACCGATAATATTCAAAATAATTTTCGTAGAAAGTATATGATAAGGCGCATCTCTTCCAATTTTTCATATTTTTTGAACTTACGGTTCAAAAGTTACGGGGGGGGGGGGCTACACAACTTTTCTGACTTTCGAAGCGATTATTTCAGAAAATATTCACTTAATCACAAAATAGTCAAATGTTATTTTAAAAGACCTATCGATTGATGTATCACATGTTGATAGTTGGTTAATTTTTTTATTTTATTTAGTTACCTGTATGGAGCGCCCCCTAAAAATATTTTTTTTTTCAAATTTAACTACATATCTCATGCATCCAAATTACACCTTATGTGTAAATTTTATTCAGATACGTCGTATAGTTTCCGAGTAAAATGCCTGTGACATACGGACGGACAGACAGACAGACCGACAGACAGACATGACGAATCCATAAGGGTTCCGTTTTTTGCCATTTGGCTACTGAACCCTAAAAAAGAGGATTCACTGTATTGACGACTAAATTAACAAGAGGGTCCCTCGTCGTCAACACACTGGGTCCTCTTGAGCTCTTTGGCAACCTTACTCACCGGCAGGAACACAACACTATGAGTAGGGCCTAGTGCTATTTGGCTGTGGTTTTCTGTAAGGTGGAGGTACTTCCCCAGTCGGGCTCTGCTCCAAACTATAGCAAGATTTCATTCGCTAAGTTGTGACCCACCACATATAATGAGATGACATTCGCAGTACCCATACCTCTCTTTTGGACGTACCTGGGTATGTCCTTAAACGGGAAAAATAAATAAAATACTCGGTTCCCATTTACTCTGCTCAATGCAGTTTATATCCAGTCAACGGCATCTAGCACGCTAGACTTCGACGGCTCGTAGTTTGTGACTAACGTTTGCAGGAAATTGATAAAAAGCACAATTTTATTGCACAATAGATGAATAGTCGATTTTCATTCGAAAGAAAAATGGACCCTAACTACTTCCCTGTATAGTTCCAAACAACGCCGATTCTGAAAAAAACAGCCGATTAGTACCTACTAATATTTAGACGAAAGCTCCGCTCTTTTCATTCCCAGTTACGGACGACATAATTACAACACAGAATTTGCTGTATTAAATACTTTGACCGAATTAATTTAATGTTATTTCTGCCTTGAGAACTCAGCAGCATTGCTATTTTGTTATGAAATACCTATTTGAATTGAAACTGCTAATGAGATTTAGTACGCTTCTTATTTAAAAAAATCTTATTACTGTACTGTTAAATGTAAAACATTATTAAAGTACCCTTGAACAACTTCTTTACACAATCAAATGATTGAGAGTTACATAAAACTCAACTGTACCCTATATTTTCTGAATTACCTGCTGTAGCATGACGCTACGTTTATCGTACGACATCTGTCGACGTTCTTTAGAACTTCCGTGTCTAAGGAAGGTCTAAGGCTAGGTCGCGGTTGATATATAAAAAAGCGTACATTGTGATTCACGGCATTACGGGTAGATGGCGCTTATATCAGTCCGCATTTTGTAATACACGACTGGCAGTTATAAAATTGAGATGATATTCGCGCTAACTTTGAATATGAATTTTTGAGGTATTCCAGATTGTCATGAAAAAAAAGTTGTTTTTGATTGGAAGTGTCAGATCGACGGAGAGATTTTTGAAGAAAAAAACAGGAATTATCTGCAAATTGTCCTGTACAAAATCCTTTTGAGTCCTTTTTTGTTCCCGGAAAGTGTTCACCACAGTTGGTTAATTCCCTAGAAGAGGGTGGCCGTCGGTATAGTTTTTTCCAATACCCAGTGCTCCCCTTTGGCCGTGTCTGAGGGTGCGGGTAGTGCCTGCCGAGGTCGCCGGTGGGACCGTTTGAGCCGGGAGGACTCCGGAAGGCGCTTGTGGGTGCCGGACTTGCGAGACGATCAGCAACCGCCGCGTGCTCCGCGCGGTTCTTCACCGTCATCGGAGGATTAGAGCCCGCATCCAGCGTGCTCCTCCAAGTGAGACAGAGGGTTCAGCGAGCTGTTGGGTCCGCCTAAAGCAAAGGGGTAGCCCCCTTTGCTTTAGGCCCCGCCTCATTAATCCATTATTTTCCCGCAGCCAAATTACCAGCCGAGCCTTTTATTTGTACTTACTAGTTTTGCTAGTACTCCCTCTTTTTATTTTCCTTTTGTGCGGAGAGTAGACGTTTACGATACTAAGGTGACTATTGAATGTTAAATATCTTTATATCGATATCGTTATCGTAATTTTTATGTGAAGTGCTAATTTTAAATATTCTGATTATTGTAATTTAATTATATTCTAACCACTAAGGAAATTATTGAATGTGAAATATCTTTATATATGTCAAAATATTTCGTGGGACTCTCAGTTGCCGGCCGAGGTTGAGTCACAGTGGAATCAGTTCGTCAATCAACTGTCAGATATTTCTAAAATTGAAATTCCTCGCAGAGCACTTTGCGATGATTACGTAACGATTGAATTACATGCGTTTAGTGACGCATCTATGAAGGCTTACGCTGCCTGTGTTTACTTGCGCACAGTGTCTTATTGTGGTAACGTAACTGTCAACTTGCTTATTGCAAAAAGCCAATCTATAGCGAGCGTGGACTTTGACCCCACGCCAATTCTGGAATTTTCAATTTATAATTAGTGAAATGTCGTAATATCGTGGTATGTTGGGCTACTAGACTTCTCAAAGCAAATGTAAACACTACCTTGAAACAATTGAATGGTTTTAATTTTATTTTTAAAGGTTTGAATTTACGAAAGAAATTAAATATTGTCTTAAATATGGGCAAAGTTAACGGAACTTTAGTATGGAATGCAATATTTAAATGATTAAATGGGAAATAGCACAGTATTTTTTTTTAATGAAATAATTTGAAAGGCAAAATTAAGTGAAATCGAGAAATATTGGAACGAACTCACACAAATGCCATTGCAAACCCTTTTCCTGGTATATTCCGGTTAAATCTCGTAGGCTCAGGTGACGATTGGTTTGGATTCTTCTTGAATTGCTCCAAATCTCCACGTGGACAAGAAATCGTCATAATCTGATTTAGTAACTTTATAGAATTGCCCGCAGAGGTAAGCCGGCAATTCTATATTCAGATAACGGTACCCAATTACATATTGGGTACCGTTCATGTAATGAACTAGCGAGGTTCCTAAAAGAAAATAGTAATGAAATAATTTCTTACTCCGCAGAAAACGAAATAAAATTCCAATTCGCCCCAGCATATAGTCCAAATTTCAACGGTCTGGCAGAAGGATCAGTCAAGTCTGTAAAATATCATCTCAAGCGCGTACTATCTATGGGTAATCTAGACTACGAACTAATGTACTCTACCTTAGTTTCTATAGAAGGAATTTTAAATTGTGGACCTCTCACTCCTCTCTCTTCTGATCCTTCAGATCTCACTCCTGCACATTTCTTAATTGGGCGAACTATCACAATGCCACCTGCACCCCAGGTGGAAGATAACCGGTCGATCACGACACTCTCAAGATATATGAGGGTACAACAGCTAAAGGCTCATTTTTGGAAACGATATTCACGAGAATACATTTCAGAGCTCCAGTCCCGCAGCAAATGGTGCATGCAGGGAACGCACCCACAGCGGGCGAGATGGTCATCGTGAAGGATGACCGCCTACCACCAAACAGATGGCTGCTCGGACGAGTCACAGCCATCCACCCGGGCAGCGACGGCGTCAACCGCGTTGCCGACGTCCTCACCACCACGGGGACCCTACGCAGGGACTACAACCGGCTCTGCCCACTTCCATCGCCATTGGATCAGGCAGCTCCTGACCCAAGGGGGGCAGCCTGTTAACGCGCTATCCAAGTGTGCGTGAGCGCACACACACATGCACCACCGACGCGGCACCGCGGGCCCGCGGCAGCCGCCATTCTTCCATCCGTCACGGCGTCGACAGCACATTATACTCGCTCGCGCGCTCGTAGTTATAAAATCAAACCTATTTTCAAATTCATACAAGTTTTTGTAATTCTATACAATAAATCCATGTAAAACTCCACAACGGTTGTCGACTACATCATTTCAAGAACCTGCGCCACCAGATTTGAGTCGGCGCCATTCTTCCATCCGTCACGGCGCCGACAGCACATTATACTCGCTCGCGCGCTCGTAGTTATAAAATCATACCTATTTTCAAATTCATACAAGTTTTTGTAATTCTATACAATAAATCCATGTAAAACTCCACAACGGTTGTCGACTACATCATTTCAAGAACCTGCGCCAATAGATTCGAGCCGGATGAGGCTTTGGAATCCACGATCTATCGGAGAACAAAGGACTTCATCGGCGCGGGTGAACAAAGGAATCGACATCTTGCCTACGTGAATCGCGCGCTGCCCCGTGTAACGGGATTTCGGGCGTGGCTTTGCGCACGTGTGCTTGACTATTCTTCTGCCTGCCTAATTACGCTTCGCATAAAATTTAAGTATACTTCCACTAGTTTTCACTCTTTTGCACAACTTTTGCATATTTAGTGTGTGCTTAATCACTTCTTTATTACAGCTGGAGGGCAGTTTGCACTTTATTTCGTTTTCACTTTCATATGAAACCTAGCATTGTCCATATTTGCGAGCTTCAATTATTGCAATTTCAGTTCAATTGATTTCTTAACTACTCGCTTCTTTTCCTTTCCACAATGGATAATTTAAAAACACTTAAAAAAAGCAGAGCAAGCTTTAAAGCGAAGCTTACAGTTTTTAAGGACTATTTAAATGCCTTACTACCTAGCAGAGAGCTTAACAGCGTTCAAATTCATGAGCTTACCATGCGACATGCAAAAATGTCCGAAATGTATAACGATTTCGATTCCATACAAAACGATATAGAAAGCTTGACGGAAATTCCAGATGACGAGTACGCCGAGCGGACTGCTTTCGAGACCCGGTACTTCGGCGCCATGGCTGCTGCGCAAGACCTGCTCAGCAAGCATGCTGCGCCCGCCGGAGCTACCTCTGCGGCGCACGACAGCGGATCGGTGACTGGATCAGGTGATGCTGTATTCTCAAGTAAGCCAAACATTAAGCTTCCAACTATACATCTCCCGACGTTCTCTGGGCGATATCAGGATTGGCTAGAGTACCATGACACTTATAAATCACTTATACACGATAACACTTCCATACCTAAAATCCATAAGTTCCACTATCTAAGGAACTCTCTAAAAGACAGTGCGTCAATAATAATTAAATCACTAGAGTTTTCAACTGCGAATTATGATGTTGCCTGGGAATTGCTGTGCGAGCGTTTTAATAACAATCGCATATTAGTAAATAACCATATCCAAGCGTTATTCAGCATACATCCAGTGACACAAGAGTCTTCCAAGGCCTTGCGTAGTATGATAGACTGGGTGAACAAAAATTGAAGTGCTCTAAAAACACTAAACTTACCTACTGAGCACTGGGATATCCTAATCATCCATATGATGACCAGTAAGCTCGATACAATCTCAACGCGCGACTGGGAAACCGAACGTAACAAATTTGAAGGTATTCCCACGTTTTGTGATTTTATAAAGTTCTTGAAGGATCGCGCTGACCTTCTGGAGACCATGGAGGAAGCTCAAGGTCAATCCAAGGTTCCCCGAAGGCATTGTGACACCTTGCATAACCGCCCGAAGACATTTGTTGCTAATGAATCATTCAATCAAAAACAGTTTAAATGCCCTGTATGTAAAAACTATCACACTATATATCAATGTCCTAGATTCAAATCTATGCCTATAGAAACCCGCATCGAAAGAGCAAAACAGTTGAATCTTTGCATCAACTGTCTTCGAGTAGGGCACGACGAACAGCGCTGTCGTCTCAGTTCTTAGCCAAGTACCTCCCAGAATAGATCAGCACCCAGCAGCATCTGTACCTCTGATGGTACGGTGAATGATGGGTCCGCGAGGTAGATGTGAGGGGGGATTTCGAAATCATTACTATTAATTGGACTACTAGGGATCAGCTGGGTGATCTGAGGTAAGACATAACAATCGACCTCGGTTTCATATTGACTATTGTATAGTGAAGATATAGTGACATCACATTTTTTATTGGTTTCAGACGTATTATTGTTTAGTAAGTTAACTGAAGTGAATGTGTAATAACTGGGTATCCCTAATTGTTTTTGTAAAGCTTCTGTAATGAAACAAATAGTCGATCCATTGTCTAGAAGGATACGGCATTGTGTGTATGGCCAAAGTAATCTTGGACGTTAATTATAGCAGTAGACAACAGAGCATGGCTACGGTTTACTACAGTTAGTATAACATGATTTGGTGCAATATGATTTGGTGCAACGTGATTTGGTGCAACATGATTTGGTGCAACATTATTTGGTGCAGCGTGATTTGGGGCAGGTTTAGATAGGTCCTGCACATTTGGTTGAACGGCGCTGTCATCTGTAGCAATGGATTCATTTCCTAATGGTTCTGTAGATTGAGTGTTCATGTGCAACATAGTATTGTGTCGTTTGGTACAAAAACGGCATGAACTGAGACGACAGCACTGTTCGTCGTGCCCTGCTCGAAGACAGTTGATGCAAAGATTCAACTGTTTTGCTCTTTCAATGCGGGTTTCTATAGGCATAGATTTGAATCTAGGACATTGATATATAGTGTGATAGTTTTTGCATACAGGGCATTTAAACTGTTTTTGATTGAATGAAAATTCATTAGCAACAAATGTCTTCGGGCGGTTATGCAAGGTGTCACTGTGCCTTCGGGGAACCTTGGATTGACCTTGAGCTTCCTCCATGGTCTCCAAAAGGTCAGCGCGATCCTTCAAGAACTTTATAAAATCACAAAACGTGGGAATACCTACAAATTTGTTACGTTCGGTTTCCCAGTCGCGCGTTGAGATTGTATCGAGCTTACTGGTCATCATATGGATGATTAGGATATCCCAGTGCTCAGTAGGTAAGTTTAGTGTTTTTAGAGCCCTTAAATTTTTGTTCACCCAGTCTATCATACTACGCAAGGCCTTGGAAGACACTTGTGTCACTGGATGTATGCTGAATAACGCTTGGATATGGTCATTTACTAATATGCGATTGTTATTAAAACGCTCGCACAGCAATTCCCAGGCAACAACATAATTCGCGGTTGAAAACTCTAGTGATTTAATTATTATTGACGCACTGTCTTTTAGAGAGTTCCTTAGATAGTGGAACTTATGGATTTTAGGTATGGAAGTGTTATCGTGTATAAGTTATTTATAAGTGTCATAGTACTCTAGCCAAACGCACTGTCTTTTAGAGAGTTCCTTAGATAGTGGAACTTATGGATTTTAGGTATGGAAGTGTTATCGTGTATAAGTTATTTATAAGTGTCATGGTACTCTAGCCAAACGCACTGTCTTTTAGAGAGTTCCTTAGATAGTGGAACTTATGGATTTTAGGTATGGAAGTGTTATCGTGTATAAGTGATTTATAAGTGTCATGGTACTCTAGCCAATCCTGATATCGACCAGAGAACGTCGGGAGATGTATAGTTGGAAGCTTAATATTTGGCTTACTTGAGAATACAGCATCACCTGATCCAGTCACCGATCCGCTGTCGTGCGCCGCAGAGGTAGCTCCGGCGGGCGCAGCATGCTTGCTGAGCAGGTCTTGCGCAGCAGCCATGGCGCCGAAGTACCGGGTCTCGAAAGCAGTTCGCTCGGCGTACTCGTCATCTGGAATTTCCGTCAAGCTTTCTATATCGTTTTGTATGGAATCGAGATCGTTATACATCTCGGACATTTTTGCATGCCGCATGGTAAGCTCATGAATTTGAACGCTGTTAAGCTCTCTGCTCGGTAGTAAGGCATTTAAATAGTCTTTAAAAACTGTAAGCTTCGCTTTAAAGCTTGCTCTGCTTTTTTTAAGTGTTTTTAAATTATCTATTGTGGAAATGAAAAGAAGCGAGTAGTTAAAAAATCAATTGAACTGAAATTGCAATAATTGAAGCTCGCAAATATGGACAATGCTAGGTTTCATATGAAAGTGAAAACGAAATAAAGTGCAAAATGCCCTCCAGCTGTAATAAAGAAGTGATTAAGCACACACTAAATATGCAAAAGTTGTGCAAAAGAGTGAAAACTAGTGGAAGTATACTTACATTTTATGCGAAGCGTAATTAGGCAGGCAGAAGAATAGTCAAGCACACGTGCGCAAAGCCACGCCCGAAATCCCGTTACACGGGGCAGCGCGCGAGTCACGTAGGCACCCGGCCGGCGCGAGCGTGGACTTTGACCCCACGCCAATTCTGGAATTTTCAATTTATAATTAGTGAAATGTCGTAATATCGTGGTATGTTGGGCTACTAGACTTCTCAAAGCAAATGTAAACACGACCTTGAAACAATTGAATGGTTTAATTTTTTTTTAAAGGTTTGAATTTACGAAAGAAATTAAATATTGTCTTAAATATGGGCAAAGGCGGAAAAATAGCACTTAACGGAACTTTAGTATGGAATGCAATATTTAAATGATTAAATGGGAAACAGCACAGTATTTTTTTTTTTTATGAAATAATTTGAAAGGCAAAATTAAGTGAAATCGAGAAATATTGGAACGAACTCACACAAATGCCATTGCAAACCCTTTTCCTGGTATATTCCGGTTAAATCTCGTAGGCTCAGGTGACGATTGGTTTGGATTCTTCTTGAATTGCTCCAAATCTCCACGGGGACAAGATGTCGACTCCTTTGTTCGACCGCGCCGATGAAGTCCTTTGTTCTCCGATAGATCGTGGATTCCAAAGCCTCATCCGGCTCGAATCTGGTGGCGCAGCTTCTTGAAATGATGTAGTCGACAACCGTTGTGGAGTTTTATATGGATTTATTGTATAGAATTACAAAAACTTGTATGAATTTGAAAATAGGTTTGATTTTATAGCAACGAGCGCGCGAGCGAGTATAATGTGCTGTCGGCGCCGTGACGGATGGAAGAATGGCGGCTGCCGCGGGCCCGCGGTGCCGCGCCGGTGGTGCATTTGTGTGTGCGCTCACGCACACATGGATAGCGCGTTAACAGGCTGCCCCCCGATTATTTTGACCACATAATTATAATACGTTACTAAATCAGAACAAAAAGAAACAAAATACAGTCCACTGCCATTTTTCTAATATCGAGCTAGATCGAAAACTAGACTATTTTTTTGACAGCGATGGCTTCTCTAGTATCGATAAGATACATAATAAATCTAAATCTGACAGTGAATGTGAACGAATCTTTACAACAAATAAAATAAATTTTGCCAAAATGCAGCGAATAGTAGCCTACATGTATAGATTCAAATACAATTGTCAAAATTCAAACAATAATGTTGGGCCATTAAGTATTGCAGAATTAAGACTCGCATTGATTTTTTTTGTGCAAAAGTGTACAATTAGACATGTTTCACAAACAACGATCTTTGCTCCTTAAGGGCTCACTCACACCCAAGGATAAATTCATAAAATTAAATCCCTTTGTTGATAAAAATAAACTTATTAAAGTTGGAGGTCGATTATCCAATTCTAATTATGACTATGATACAAAACATTCAATCTTGCTTCACGCATCCCACCATGTCACAAAATCACTAGTACGGCATTATCACACAATATTATTATACACTGATCACGTGTTCACACACGCAGCGACAGACTATGCGGGTCCAATACTGATTTTGAACAGAAAAGGTCGCAGCGCTAGACTAATGAAGTCGTACATAGTCATCTTTGTTCGTATGGCGGTGAGAGCAGTGCCGTTTTAAATCGATTTATTTCCCGCAGAGGTAAGCCGGCAATTCTATATTCAGATAACGGTACCAAATACGTAGGGTCATGTAATGAACTAGCGAGGTTCCTAAAAAAAATAGTAATGAAATAATTTCTTACTCCGCAGAAAACGAAATAAAATTCCTATTCGCCCCAGCATATAGTCCAAATTTCAACGGTCTGGCAGAAGGATCAGTCAAGTCTGTAAAATATCATCTCAAGCGCGTACCATCTATGGCTAATCTACCTTACTTTCTTGTACTCTACCTTAGTTTCTATAGAAGGAATTTTAAACTGTAGACCTCTCACTCCTCTCTCTTCTGATCCTTCAGATCTCACTCCTCTTTGTCCAGCACATTTCTTAATTGGGCGAACTATCACAATGCCACCTGCACCCCAGGTGGAAGATAACCGGTCGATCACGACACTCTCAAGATATATGAGGGTACAACAGCTAAAGGCTCATTTTTGGAAACGATATTCACGAGAATACATTTCAGAGCTCCAGTCCCGCAGCAAATGGCGCATGCAGGGAAAGCACCCACAGCTGGGCGAGATGGTCATCGTGAAGGATGACCGCCTACCACCAAACAGATGGCTGCTAGGACGAATCACAGCCATCCACCCGGGCAGCGACGGCGTCAACCGCGTTGCCGACGTCCTCACCACCACGGGGACCCTACGCAGGGCCTACAACCGGCTCTGCCCACTTCCATCGCCATTGGATCAGGCAGCTCCTGACCCAAGGGGGGCAGCCTGTTAACGCGCTATCCATGTGTGCGTGAGCGCACACACACATGCACCACCGACGCGGCACCGCGGACCCGCGGCAGCCGCCATTCTTCCATCCGTCACGGCGCCGACAGCACATTATACTCGCTCGCGCGCTCGTAGTTATAAAATCAAACCTATTTTCAAATTCATACAAGTTTTTGTAATTCTATACAATAAATCCATGTAAAACTCCACAACGGTTGTCGACTACATCATTTCAAGAACCTGCGCCACCAGATACCGTTATCGTCATTTTTATGTGAAGCGCTAATTTTAAATATTCTGATTATTGTAATTTAATTACATTATATTCGGGTCTACGATACTAAGAAAATTATTGAATGTGAATGAAATACCTTTATCGATATCGTTATCTTCATCTTTATATGAAGTGCAAATTTTAAATAATCTGATTATTGTTGCTAATTTTAAATAATTTACTTAATCTGCAAAATTACACGTGTTAATGCGATTCCCGAAGTGTTTTACTGCCCTATATAATGTATTATGCTAAAAATCCAATAATAATGTAGCAATACTTTTTCCCTTAATGTATGTTTCTGTGCAAGCTCGAGTCATTAATTCCCTCCGGCCTGTTGCAATATTTAACTTAAAGGGTGGTACCCCTTGATGCACAATAACCTACTATTACCGCCATGGGCGCATAATGTACTATTTCTCAAACAGGCAATGAAATATTCTCTTTACGTTCCTTATAATAGACTCGGAAGTATTCTTTTTCGGGCGCAGCATCTCGAGGCGGCCTGAAATGGGATTTCATACAACTTTTCAGGCTGCAAAGGCCTAGGCCTGCAAAGTAACTTTTTTTTGTTTCAACATCCAACCTCATTCAGACAGCGTCAAAGATGGCGGCAGGTTTTACGAACAGCTGATTTTAACTTTTTAATTTTTACTTCATGGTCGCTTTTTAGATTGAATAAAACATTTTCATTTTGGCTTTTTATTTTATTTTATTTCATTGCATGTTTGAGAAAAGCACTATACATGCCTCGGCGTGAAAACGGATTCCCGGCCTCTGATGTAATATACTATTTCTCAAACATGCCCGGAAATGTTGTCAGCATCACGGGAGAATCACGTTTCGGGTGCCTCAGTGACAAAGGGTTTTCATACTACTTTGCAGGCCTAGGCCTGCAAATCAGCCGTCGCTCGCAACGCGCTCATTCCCGCGGGCGGGCCGTGCGTTGCCCGTCACTGCCGTGCCTGCATTATACCGAGAGATCCCGAGTGTGATAAACTTTTAGTCTATAAGAATTGGGTCTTAGGTCGTATTTCCACGCGTTTTTTTGAGAAAAGAACTATACATGCCTCGACGTGAAAACGGATTCCCGCCTCGTATCCCTATCTATACCCACTTGGCCGGAAATCCTTATTTTCCCAGCCTCTACTGTAATGTACTATTAGACTACTAGGTATAGTTTACCATCACAATAGTTATTAAAATAACTCCAACAGTGTAGTAATACGTATGTATCTACACACCTCAGTTAATTACCCATTAAAATCCAAAGATGATACAAGTAACATAAGTAATTTACATCAAAGTAATCATTATAATCCGTTAAGCAGCGCCAGTTTCTATCAGAACGTGTCTCGTTCGACATTAGTATGGATCTATGCGCTCGTGCTACCACTGTGTGTGACAACTTCTCTATTACATACCTCTTTATAAAGTCTGGCCAAAGGCTTGGTATAGGTAATTTGCATTAAAGTAACCATTCAAATACATTAAGAAGCGCCGGTTTCTCTTAGCGTGTCTCTTTCGACATTACCTAAGAATGGAGTGTGCCACTGTGTGCGAAAACCTACGACTTTATCTTCATAAAATGTCTCGCTATAAAGTCTGACCAAAAGTTTTCTGAGTACAAACTTGATTTCCATCAAAGTAATCACAATAAATATTTCATATAATTCATAATGAAAATGAAAAAAATATTTATTTGGTGCAAAGAGAAGAGAAGAATAAAATGTAAAATAAAATGTACACAAAAATGGTTGTCATTCAGCATGAGTCATGGCAGGGTAGTAGCAACATCGCTAACTTTCAGGGCAACCAGAGCTTAAAAACTATACTTAACCTAACTAGTGACAACTATATTAGAATAATCATCAGTAGCTAGTGTCTTTGTGAGCTTTAACTCGCGAGCCTGTCTTATAAAAATAATTTACTTCCTTTGTTGTTCAATTATCAGAGTGAACTCACAATAATCCTAAACACTGTACTAGACTGTGTACGATAAAATCCGGACATGCATGATCTGGTATATCTTTTTTTCGGTACCACATATTCAAGCAACACTTCTTTTAAATAATTTGTGGTCATCAAGCTACATATTAAAATTACAAACATAATATAACGTTACGTTATCTGTGACTTTGAGCACTATATATTCCACAGTGCCTATATTTTTTTGTCCACGGTGTTCTGACAGTGTTTACCAAATTTTCCTGACAAAAATAGTTTTTTATTTTTTATTAGATAAGCCAAATTATACCTTAATACATTATCTTTTCATAATAGCTTACATTTTCTATTGTACTTAGATGTAAATAGTTCTGATGTGTTCTAGTTTTGGTGAGCTTGACTTTTTACAAAAATATGCCTCCCATATAAAAACTACTTTTAGTGCTTGGAGTAGAAAGTCTTCCTGACTGCCTCAAGTAGAAAAGAGTTTCAAATCGTATTTTTATTGCAAGATAAGATTCTAATGAGCATAAAACAGCTTGTGAAAATATAAATACAATTGTGGCATTGTAGCAGGAAGTGAGTGAAGATTATGAAAAAATGCTGGACAAAAAATTCAAGATATGATGAAATATATTTGGCAAAAACTCACACAAGCCCATACAATTGTAATATCATTCTATTTTTAGTAGATATTACTATAATTCCAGATTATTAAAATAAAAGAAATGCTTGAATATGTGGTACCGAAAAAAAGATATACCAGATCATGCATGTCCGGATTTTATCGTACACAGTCTTGTTCTCAAATGCTTAGGTCTTTTGTGTCAAATCCACCAATATTTTTTTTTTACAAAAACACAAATATCAAATAGGGAATGCAAACCGGTTATTTTTTGTATGAAAGTAAAAGGTTTGTCGGTTAAACCTGCATTCCCTAATATCAAACCTGCTCATAAAATCAATTAGAAAATGCGACCTGTAGAGAAAAAAGTGCAAGATCAAACTCGCTTCACCCACTCGGTTACAAGTAGCAACTTAGAACATTCAACCAATCGGAGTCGCCATTGACAGGCGTTCCCCTCTGCCGAAAACATATGACCGGCGGTCATACATTACGTCATTTAGTGTCTGGACTGACGTTTAACTGACGTGGCTATTGGTGCGTTAAGTACAAATAACCATACGTTCCCCTCCCCCGCGCAAATCCCGGCAGACTTTTTTTGTGTAGACATGGCTACTCCGGGTTGAATGCTCTAAGAATAGTAAAAGGAGTCATAACCCATAAGAAAGCCTAAGTCCTAACTGTCAGTAGCAGCTATGTCGTTGCCTAACGGCGTAGAAACTAACGAGCTCCGATATAACGCTGAATCTAGCGAGCCAAGCGCTTATTTCTACACGAGTGGCATTTGAACTTTTTATTGGATATTACCTAGATTGTCTAACTTTTAGTTTTTAACAAAAAAGCGCTGGTGGCTTGGCGGTAAGACGCCAGACTTTCAATCCGAAGGTCGCAGGTTCAAACCCTTTTTCTGAACTTATGTACGAAATACCATTTGATATTTACCAGTCGCTTTTCGGTGAAGGAAAACATCGCGAGGAAACCGGAATTAATCCCAACAAGGCCTGATTTCCCCTCTGGGTTGGAAGATCAGATGGCAGTAGCTTTCGTAAAAACCAGTGCCTGCCAATTCCTGGGATTAGGTTGCCGAGCGTACCCCAGGCTCAATAGAGGAAGAAGTTTACCTAGTTTGTCTCTCTCCAATTGATGTAAGTTTGTAGCTACAGTCGAGTGTAAAAATATGGTTATTTATTACTTCTTACTCAAAAATATATCCGGACACTCTTACACCGGCCTAATAAGGTCATCGCACATATTTATGAGACGATTGTTTGGATACTTATTTTTGCACTTGACTATACGAGCAAGATGCCCTGAAATTTGATTTGAAATTACAATTAAAATTAAATCAAGATCAGATTTTTTAACTCTGAATTTCCCCGGGCATCTACATATGTTTCTACTGACATTGACAGTCAGGATCGGTGGTTTCCACATTGATGTACATGAGTGAAATAGGAAATCTGACAGTTCCCTATTATTCAGAGCAATGGCAGGGTGGTTCCACACCACGTATGGTGCGTAAATACCGCGAGCCACCCGGTTGACTTGCCTCTCGGACACTGTAACTACGCGCCATTGCTTTAATTTAACTATATAGGATGTAAGCAGTATTTTGTGAACTTAGTTGGACTTAATCAGCATAGTTAGCATAGTATAATCCTTTCGAGGTATGGAACCCTAAAAACTACAAAAATATAGAAAAAAGATTATGTTGATGTTTTCGTGATTAAAATACAGCAAGACAAGCCGTTAACGTCCTTATGGCATTGACTTAAAGTTTAACTTCACCCTGGCCTGAAACGGGATTGTTTTTTTGGTTTGACACTGTCAATGTATACAGTTACATAATCTGCATTTTGATACTGTTCGATAAGTTAGAACATTGTAATTTGTAATATTAAAATAGTATCTAAGCCTACGAATACGGAAGTTTAAATTTGAAATCGACTGTATTAAAATGCCTAAAGATTGAAAATGCGTAATTTTGCATTTTTGATCGGAGTTTGAATAGTAAAAGTGGGTTTCATAATGGCATAATATCATGCTCCTTCGATAAAGAAACGCATCTTTTTTTCAATTTTGTAATGTCAGATACTAGTGCTATCGCGCTTAACGGTGGTAAACCTTATCCCTTCGCAATAGGTGTTAGGAATGTTCAGTTAATAGTATCAACGATGGTTTGACAGCAATCTTTGTTTGCCGAAATACAGGAACTATGAATACGATCAAAATATGACTTTTTATTATTTCATCATGATTCCCGTTTTGTTTTCAAGTCCGCTTTTATACATTATCTTTAAAAAATCGGTACTTTTTTACATTAATATATAAATCATATGCAAGCACGCTTTCAAATATTGTCCTTGTCAGATTCAAGTTTTAAATGCATGATTTTTCAATTTTCCCATTAGATTTCGCAATATTTTTACCACCATCCTGATCTAGAAATTATGGCGATTCTTTAAAGGTAAGAACCATTCCTAAACGGTCCTAAATAATCTGGGCCAGATCACCTAACAAAAATTGACGATCTCCTTTCCTCAAATTTTCGAAACTCGCAAGGGAATCAAAACCTACAGGGTACTTCCCGTGAACTCAGAATCTTGAAATTTGGTACGAAGCAACGACTTTATAGCACAGATAAAGGAAAAATTGCGAAAACCGTAAGTTTTTAATAATTTTATTATTTTTAATAATTTTAAAATTATTACCCCTATATACATACAGGTTTGTACGGAACCCTCGGTGCGCGAGTCCGACTCGCACTGGGCCGGTTTTTTTTTACTACAAGCAATAATTAAGGCGCTTATGCTGTTTTCGAATTACGAAGTTTTTTGAAGAAACATAGATACTTTTCTGAAAGCAATAAAAAACTGTACTACTAAGCGAAATTTTCTTAAGGTCATTTTTTGTGTATGAGACGAAGTTAAATTAAAAATAATTCAAAAAAATCTGTAGAACTCGACTTTGCCAGACATGATGATATTAACCGTCCATATTAAAATAATATATTTTTTTTTTATTAAAAAAGGCAATCCTAGATAACGTATTTAATCTCTGTGCCCCTAGTGAAAAAGGGTATAAGTCTGATTTTGGCCAATTTGAGTTATATATACCAAAAAAATTAAAAAAAAATTCGCGTCGATTGGTGTAAACGGATCTAAGTTATCTTGTAAATTAACAAAGTTACGTTCGTGTTAAAGGGTATAACTGACACAAATGACCATGACGCGATGGGTACATATTGACATATATTCTTATAAACAATAAAAGCATATTGTTATTTCGTGACAAATGGTATGAGTAAGGTTACATCTTACGACTTCGTATGTTCTTTGTGTTTAACGATATAACTACACTTATCTGTTTTAGGAATGCTTAGTGCTTAAGGATCGATGTCTACTTATATCGGGTTACACTAATAACATGAGATTACTAAGAGAACCAAGTCAACTTAAATCCGTATTCACGCCATAATTTTGACAGTTGCTTGCGCAAGTCGACTTATACCGCCATAGGTTACAAAAATTACGTGTAAAACGATACAAGTGTAAATGCGATGCCCCCGCGCACACCAGCGAAGCGCTCAGTCGCCTTTGCGTAGTGATGAGAGAAGGACGTGCTTACATTGTTCGCGGACCGCAAATGACGACGACGACGACGGGTGAGTTGTATCCCTTTTCACCTAGTTTTAAGATATTATCCGACAGGTTATGTCTACACTTTAAGGATTATACCCTTTTACACCAAGCAAGTTTTGACTTATATTGAGTAATGTTTGAATAAATAAAACTAAAATGGATTAATTTCACGTAGTATGATTAAACAGTAATACGTATTTAATGGACAAATACACTTTAGTCGTTTGGCAATAATCTTAGTCGCCATATTGGTTTGTTTTAACAATAAAAACCTACCGTGACTATAATTTTTCGTCAAATAATTTCGAGTGGGGTATCATTATTAACATATTTGAAAAAGTACTTGCAGTGCGATTACCGATTAAGGTTTGCGATTAGGAATTTCTCAATAATAGCATTACAAATCATTAAAAAAATACACACGTTACTTAAGTCAAAATAGTAGATTAATAGGTATTTCTTTTATTTGTTACATCATTTTGTACTCTCTATGTAGATAATGAGTCTTGCGGACAAGGACCGGGGAGTGCCGAAACGCAAACTGGTTTTAATCGCATTTTCATAGGTATTGTTTGTATGTGTAAATATTATTTTATTTATTTCTCGTTTTGTTTGTAGAATGGCCGGCAGAAATCGTATTCATCGAATGCTCAACCTTCTTGACAAGGAAAATGACATAAATAATACCAACTTTTTCACAAAAGATACTCGGCTAAGCCCTGAAAAACAGCCGGACAGCCCGAAGCCCGGTTGCTCCAAAGACTATCCGGCAGAATTCCTTACTCAGCTAAACCTTGAAAAACAGCCAGACAGCCCGAAGCCCGGTTTCTCAAAAGACTTTCAGGCAGAATGTCATACTCAGCCAAGCCCTGGAAAACAGCCAGACAGCCCGAAGCCCGGTTGCTCAAAAGACTTTCAGGCAGAATTTCATACTGTAGATGATTTAATTCACCACAATATTGAAAATTCATCAGAAATTGGGGAAATCGCAGATAATTTCTTCACTGATCGCGATGAGGCATACATGACCTGCTTTGATATATTGTTTAACTTAGTAGACTCCTTGCCATGCTTTTATATAGACTATAGTTCAGACAGCAGTGATGATTATGTTCCTGATACTGAAGAAAGTTCTGATTCGGAAAGAATTGTACAGAGGTCTAATAGAGAAAACATAGTTATACCTGATTCAAAGCCAGAAGGTTCTTTTTGGGATAGAGTTGGTGTCAAAGAAGGATGAAAACGCAAGCCGCGGAAAAGTGAAAAAGAGAGAAGAAAGGACAGGGAAGAGAGAAAAAGAAGGAGAAATTTGGGTCAGAATTATGAAACAAATAAAGGGAAACAAGTTAAAGAAAGAGAATTTCAGCAGCTTGAAGACTGTAGGATGAAATGTGCTGTAAAAATACCAGAAGAATTTAGGAAAAAAATGTTTGAAATTTACTGGAGTTTAGTATGGAAAAAGAGTTCAATTTATTGCCAGTTTGATTAAATTGCAAGAGAAAAAAACACAAAAAGTTAACGCAACAATAAATAGACAAGTTTCCAATTACTATTATTTGACAATGCAAACTGAGTCCTATCAAACTTGTAAGGGTTGTTTTCTTAAAACATTCAATGAAACTAACAAGTTTGTGCAAAACGTTGCCGAAAAACTTAAGATTAATGAAGGTCTTGTACCTGATTCACCCAGAGGAAGACAGCCAAGTGCCAACAAAATTAGCGATGAGAGGTTGGAAGCTGTGAAAAGTCACATTTTGTCGTTCCCTGCGTTTGAAAGTCACTATGGCAGATCTAAAACTAAGAAAAAGTTTTTAGCTCCACATTTATGCTTGGCAGATATGTACAATGCTTATAAAGAAGTTACAGAAAATCCAGTGTCCGAAACAATATACGGAGGGTATTTAAAAGTTAAAACCTTTCGTTTAAAAAACCGTACCTGGACACATGCTTAAAATGCGATAAACTTAATATGGAAATAAAAGCGTGTGAAGAGGAAGAAAAGGCAGCAAAAATAAGACTTAAAGAGGCTCATGTCAGAAATGCAGAAGGTATATACGATAGAAAAACTTCAGACAAGGAGATGTCGATAGAAAGTTCCGAAACGTTTGTGGCTGCGTTTGACTTACAACAATGTTTGCCGACGCCATACTTAAAATCAGGTGCTGTATTTTATAAGCGCCAACTATGGACCTTTAACCTTACCATAAGGAATTGCACCACTAATAGGTCTTATTGTTTTATGTGGCATGAGTCTATCGCTGGAAGGGGAGGTAATGAAATTGCATCCTGTGTGTATAATTTCATTCTTAACCATGTCCCAGACGGAGTGAAACATTTAATATTTTACTCGGACTCGTGTTTCGGACAAAACAAAAAATTTTATATGGTGGTCATGTATTTACTCGCGTTACGCAACCATCCTAGCTTGCAAACAATAACACATAACTTCTTTGTACCTGGACATAGTCATATGGAGTGTGATGTAGATCATGCACTAATTGAAAAAGAAAAAAAGAAAACCCAAATGGACCTACACCACCCAAGAGACTGGTACCAACTAGTTCGCACATGTGGAAAGCGGCATTATTTTACAGTGACTGAAATGGATAGGGATCTGTTTTTAAATTTTGCAAGTCTACTTAAGGGACCGCTGGTGCAAAGGAAAGTTAACGAAGACAGAAATAAATTTAATTTTTCGGAAACTGCCACTTTTCGTTGCACACGGGAGGATTTTCCTAAATTTCAGTACCGGGGATATGAAAGCGATCAGTGGAACACTGTATCTCTTCTTAGAAAACGAGGGAAGTCTCCAATGCCAAACAATCTTTTCGAGACTGAAAACATTCCTCGTTGTTACAACGAGCCGTTACCAATATCGGTAGACAAAAAAAGAGACTTGATGTGTCTCCTGCCTTTGATAAACTCTAGCGCGAGATCTTTTTATGAAGATTTGCCTTTTTCTGAGAATGTAAGAGACACTCATCCGTTGGAACCTAATGAACATAATGATGTTTAACTGATAATAATAGTAACGAAAAAAGCTGTTATAACTAATACTCATGTAATGTGATTGTTTTTTTTAGAATCTGTTGTATTATTATGACTTATGAAGAAAATTGTTTGGTTTTGTTGTTAAAAAGTCTTCTGGAGGAAGAATTTATTATTTTTTCTAATTAATACTATTAAAAAACGTGCCTTTTATTTCATTTTATTCCGTGAAATTTCGATACAAATCAAAAGAATTATTAATATAACTCTTTTTAAATCCAATTAAAATTGACTGACATGATGTGAAAATAGGTACAAGTCGATATTTTTGTACTTAAATAAAAAATGTGTATGTCATGTCATAGTTATTCATTAGACAACTAAACTTTAACTAGGAAGTTTATTAAAAAACTAACACAAAAAGAGTTATTTTAAAAATATTTTAATGCATATCTTTTTTCACTTATATAAAAAGTACGTGAAAAGAGGGACTACTTTAGTTATAACTCATAAAAGCTTAAAATCAAATGGGTACAAGTCAATTATTTTATTAACCGTTAATTTTATACAAAATCCAATAATACTACATAAAAGAGAGCATTTTTTATACTTAAACTGCATTTAAAGTTATATTTAATTTATACTATTACGGCACAGAGCGCTGTAAAACATTCTGCTTTTGTTTTATCGCTCTCCTGTAAAGAAGCAATTTTCGACTTGTATCGTTTTTCACTAGGGGCACAGATCTATTCTTTCAATTTAAGCCTTAGGCTCATTTCTTTCCAATGTGCCCTCATAGGTATTTAACTCTTTATTCAAGCTAATATGTATAATTTAAAATACTATATAAGGATAAGTACTAAAATTATGCATAGGTACCTAAACATAAAAAATGCTTTCGGCGGAAACATAAATTAGGTCATATCCCATTGTTATATCTCTTTTAATCAATCGCATTAAATTAAATTAAAAAAAAATAGAATTTCATTTTAAACACAGACATTTTCTGAATCACGCTATAAAACTACATATGCTGATTAAGTCCAACTAAGTTCACAAAATACTGCTTACATCCTATATAGTTAAATTAAAGCAATGGCGCGTAGTTACAGTGTCCGAGAGGCAAGTCAACCGGGTGGCTCGCGGTATTTACGCACCATACGTGGTGTGGAACCACCCTGCCATTGCTCTGAATAATAGGGAACTGTCAGATTTCCTATTTCACTCATGTACATCAATGTGGAAACCACCGATCCTGACTGTCAATGTCAGTAGAAACATATGTAGATGCCCGGGGAAATTCAGAGTTAAAAAATCTGATCTTGATTTAATTTTAATTGTAATTTCAAATCGAATTTCAGGGCATCTTGCTCGTATAGTCAAGTGCAAAAATAAGTATCCAAACAATCGTCTCATAAATATGTGCGATGACCTTATTAGGCCGGTGTAAGAGTGTCCGGATATATTTTTGAGTAAGAAGTAATAAATAACCATATTTTTACACTCCACTGTAGCTACAAACTTACATCAATTGGAGAGAGACAAACTAGGTAAACTTCTTCCTCTATTGAGCCTGGGGTACGCTCGGCAACCTAATCCCAGGAATTGGCAGGCACTGGTTTTTACGAAAGCTACTGCCATCTGATCTTCCAACCCAGAGGGGAAATCAGGCCTTGTTGGGATTAATTCCGGTTTCCTCGCGATGTTTTCCTTCACCGAAAAGCGACTGGTAAATATCAAATGGTATTTCGTACATAAGTTCAGAAAAAGGGTTTGAACCTGCGACCTTCGGATTGAAAGTCTGGCGTCTTACCGCCAAGCCACCAGCGCTTTTTTGTTAAAAACTAAAAGTTAGACAATCTAGGTAATATCCAATAAAAAGTTCAAATGCCACTCGTGTAGAAATAAGCGCTTGGCTCGCTAGATTCAGCGTTATATCGGAGCTCGTTAGTTTCTACGCCGGATGTGTTAAGCCGGATGGCCGCAGGCGGAGCAGCACTTCAAAACCAAAACCCTGAGAGCTTCCAACTGGAACTCCAAAACCGTTTTGATTGTCTAGGCGGCGATGTGGACGAATTCAACGACGGGTTTGTGGAAGCTGTCCATAGTACTGGGTCTAAGTTTTTTAAGGCCCAGCGGAGCAACAGAACCAAAAGGCTCTCTGACTCAAATCAGAAACTCATCGAGGAAAGGAGAGAAATGGTTCTGCAATCCTCAGCAGATGCGTCATTATACCGGCAGCTCAATAAACGGATCTCTAAGTCCCTTACCCGTGATTTGCGCCAATTCAATACAAATCGTATTGAAGAGGCCATTGAGCAGAATAAGGGCTCTAAAGTTTTCTCAAGAGATTTGTCTATTGGGCAGAGCCAGCTCGCCAAATTAAAAACTGAGGATGGTAGAATCGTTTCATCCAGACCCGAGCTTCTGGGGGAGATAGAGGACTTTTATGGACAGCTATACACATCAACTAGCAGACCTGAAGTTGATCTGGCGGAAGAACCTAGAGCTAGACTGACCCGACATTATACCGAAGACATCCCGGACATCAGCCTGTACGAGATTAAAATGGCTCTTAAACAGCTCAAAAACAATAAGGCACCTGGTGAAGACGGCATTAAAGCCGAACTTCTGAAGGCGGGTGGTAAACCGGTCCTTATGGCCCTTCAGAAGTTGTTCGACTCCGTTTTACTAGAAGGGAGAACGCCTAAGGCATGGAACAGAGGTGTGGTGGTATTGTTCTTCAAAAAGTTAGGTAGATCCAACTTCGAGAAAGAGGTCAATCGACGAATCCCACTCGGTTGGGCAGCGTTCGGGAAGCTACGGCACATCTTTTTGTCCAATATTCCGCAGTGTCTCAAGACGAAAGTCTTTGACCAGTGTGTGTTGCCAGACAATATAACCTAGCGTCTATATCAATAGTTCATGAATTGATTCAAAACTTAAAATGTCTACTGGAGAAATTCTAAGCAATACCAGCTTCATAGATCTTGGAGGCTGATATGCGAGATTCAGAAAGTGCAAGCAAGTAATTGGCAATTTAGTCTGACAAAATTTCAAATAGATCAATTATAGCATGAGTTATACATGAATTAAGACTAGTACTTACCTTACAAATAATATATTATGATATGTGAAAAAATCTTTTAGATTGTAGCTGCCAATGTATTTGATCTGAATCTCTTGTGACGGAGAGGTAGATGTCATAGCGTTAGTCCATTGATAGATAATGGCAAGACGCGATGATTTTTTTCTGTTATCCAAATATGATATTGGCGAATTTTCCATTGAGCCTCAACTATAGACGATGCCGAATTTGACAATATAACCTAGCGTCTATATCAATAGTTCATGAATTGATTCAAAACTTAAAATGTCTACTGGAGAAATTCTAAGCAATACCAGCTTCATAGATCTTGGAGGCTGATATGCGAGATTCAGAAAGTGCAAGCAAGTAATTGGCAATTTAGGCAAACAAAGAGTAATTATACAGGGTGTAACGAAAATACTGGTGATCCGTTTAAGAGCATAATTTGTATCGTATTGCGACTAAGAAAAAGGAGTAGAAAAATTTTTTGCCGCGAAAAAAAAAATTTTTGTATGGGACACGAGGTCTCAGCCTCAGCCGGCCAACCCTCCATCATCATCATCATCATCATCATATCAGCCGAAAGACGTCCACTGCTGGACATAGGCCTCCCCCAAAGAGTGCCACAATGACCGGTCCTGCGCTACCCGCATCCAGCGGACTCCCGCGACCTTCACCAGGTCATCAGTCCACCTTGCGGGGGGTCTACCCACGCTGCGCCTTCCGGTTCGTGGTCGCCACTCGAGAACCTTTCCGCGCCAACGGCCATCGGTTCTACGAGAAATGTGCCCCGCCCATTGCCACTTTAATTTAGCCATTCAGAGGGCTATGTCGGTTACTTTGGTTCTGCTGCGGATGGCCTCATTTCTGATGCGATCACGCAGAGAGACTCCAACCATAGCCCTCTCCATTGCCCTTTGGGTGACTTTGAGCTTTCTTATGAGGCCCATTGTAAGCGACCACGTTTCAGTACCATATGTCATCACTGGCAACACACACTGGTCAAAGACTTTCGTCTTGAGACACTGCGGAATATTGGACAAAAAGATGTGCCGTAGCTGCCCGAACGCTGCCCAACCGAGTGGGATTCGTCGATTGACCTCTTTCTCGAAGTTGGATCTACCTAACTGGACAGTATGTCCTAAGTATGTATAATCGTCCACAACTTCGAGTGTACAGTCTCCGATTGTAACGGGAGTTGGTGCTACATGGGTATTTGACATGATCTTCATCTTATCCATGTTCATCTTTAGACCAACTCGCTCGGAGGCTTTACTGAGGTCATCGAGCAACGTACTCAAATCCTCCATTGTCTCAGCCAAGACTACTATGTCGTCAGCAAACCGAAGGTGAGTGATGTACTCGCCGTTTATGTTGATTCCTAGCCTTCTACAGTCCAGAGTCTTGAAAACATCCTCCAGTGCAGCGGTAAACAGTTTAGGAGAAATAACATCTCCTTGCCTGACTGCCCGCTGCAACGGAATAGGCTTCGAGTTCTGGTCCTGGAGTCGGACTGACATAGTGGCGTTCTCGTACAAACACTACAGCACTTCGATATAGTGATAGTCCACTTGGCACCTCTGGAGAGATTGTAGTACAGCCTAGGTTTCGATCGAGTCGAAGGCTTTCTCGTAGTCCACGAACGCTAAGCAGAGGGGCAGGTTATACTCCTCAGTCTTCTGTATAACCTGACGGAGCGTATGGATGTGGTCTATGGTACTAAAGCCTCTTCGGAAACCGGCTTGTTCGGGAGGCTGGAAGTCATCTAGCCTGTGTGCGAGACGGTTCGTAATGACTCTTGAAAACAGCTTATAGACATGGCTCAGAAGTGAAATGGGTCGGTAGTTCTTCAGTAACGCGTTATCACCCTTTTTGAAGAACAATACCACCACACCTCTGTTCCATGCCTTAGGCGTTCTCCCTTCTAGTAAAACGGAGTCGAACAACTTCTGAAGGGCCATAAGGACCGGTTTACCACCCGCCTTCAGAAGTTCGGCTGTAATGCCGTCTTCACCAGGTGCCTTATTGTTTTTGAGCTGTTTAAGAGCCATTTTAATCTCGTACAGGCTGATGTCCGGGATGTCTTCGGTATAATGTCGGGTCAGTCTAGCTCTAGGTTCTTCCGCCAGATCAACTTCAGGTCTGCTAGTTGATGTGTATAGCTGTCCATAAAAGTCCTCTATCTCCCCCAGAAGCTCGGGTCTGGATGAAACGATTCTACCATCCTCAGTTTTTAATTTGGCGAGCTGGCTCTGCCCAATAGACAAATCTCTTGAGAAAACTTTAGAGCCCTTATTCTGCTCAATGGCCTCTTCAATACGATTTGTATTGAATTGGCGCAAATCACGGGTAAGGGACTTAGAGATCCGTTTATTGAGCTGCCGGTATAATGACGCATCTGCTGAGGATTGCAGAACCATTTCTCTCCTTTCCTCGATGAGTTTCTGATTTGAGTCAGAGAGCCTTTTGGTTCTGTTGCTCCGCTGGGCCTTAAAAAACTTAGACCCAGTACTATGGACAGCTTCCACAAACCCGTCGTTGAATTCGTCCACATCGCCGCCTAGACAATCAAAACGGTTTTGGAGTTCCAGTTGGAAGCTCTCAGGGTTTTGGTTTTGAAGTGCTGCTCCGCCTGCGGCCATCCGGCTTAACACATATATTCAATGTGCCTCTCACCAGACGGTGATCACTTCCGGTTTTAACCGTATTGATCACAGAGACATCATTGAATATATGCTTCTTCGTCGACATGATGAAGTCAATCTCGTTTTTAGTTGCACCGTCGGGACTCATCCAGGTCCACTTCCTGTGCTCACGTTTCTTGAAGAAGGAGTTCGTCATGTAGAGTCCCTCCTTCTCCAAGAAGCCAGCCAGTAGTTGGCCCCGGTGGTTCCGACTTCCAAATCCAAATTGCCCTACTCTCAGCTCTTCACCATCTCTCTTGCCCAGTTTCGCGTTGAAGTCCCCCATAACAACGGTGAAGTAGGTTTTGGAGCTATGCATGGCTTTCGATATATCCTCATACATAGCCTCCACCTCGTCATCGGAGTGTGCCGAAGTCGGCGCATACACCTGTATGACCTTCAACGAGTACCTCTTGGATACTCTGAGTATAAGGTACGCCACCTTAGTCGACACAATCTCGATCTTCACCACGTTGTTCACGAGGGACTTATGGACGATGAACCCGACACCTCCCTGGGATTGTTGGTCGCCCTCCCGGAAATAAAGCAAGTTGCCGGACTTTAGGATTATCGTTTCCTCCCCCTCTCTTCGGACTTCAGATAACCCTATGACATCCCAACGCAACTTGCTCAATCCTTCCTCCAATTTCACTATCTTTTCGTCGGTCCGCAGTGTACGCGTGTTATATGTTGCCAGGGCCAGAAGTCGTCGGTGGTGGTAGCCGGATCTTTGCCGGAGATTCTTAGCACCCCTGACCCCGCTAGTACCCTAGCCGCTACCATAACCAGGGCACCGGGGGTCGCGGGACATTCGGGGCCGTGGTTTTTGTGTTATTTTCATGAGGGGTGAATGTCGTAATCGCCACGCTTGGCATGCGGGTTGGCGATCGCAGTATCTCCACCGCACTCCGAGGATGCTGCTGCCCATCCCCCGGTGGTCTTGGCCGTAGTTTTAGGACATACTCCGGGTCCAGGACATACTCCCCATACCCTCCATACAAAACCAAAATTTTTTTTCGCGCGAAAAATTTTTTTTACGTTTTTCATACTAAAATACCATACCAATATGCCCTTAAAATGATCACCAGCATTTTTTTTTCACCTTGTATGAAGTAGAGCGGCTCTAAGAACTTTTTGAGGTTCCAAGTCTGATGCGCCATCTTAACGAGAGCAAACCAAAGTTACCGTATACCGTATTCTAAAATAAAATAGTAGTTTTCGATACAAGTGCGAGAAGTATGTCATTTTGCACGAGCACCGAGGTTACTCGACTCGGGACGAGTGAAAATGACACTTCCGCACGTGTGTCGAACAAATTTTTTTAATACAATTGCGAAAAAACTACAATGAAATAAGATTACATTTATATTCTTACTACCCTTCTCCCGCGGCTTCGCCCGCGTACTATAAGTACACAAAAAGGATCATACTCATTTATCGTTAGGAATACTCCTGTGAAGTTTCGAATAAAATAGTCTAACAAATCTTGATTCGCCATACAAACTTTGGACCCCCATTTTACTCCCTTAGGTGGTGAATTTTGAAAAATCCTTTCTTAGTGCAACCCTAGATCTTATAAGGAACCTAAGTGCCAAATTTGGAATCTCTAGAATCAGCGGTTTGGTCTGTGCGTTGATATGTCAGTCAGTCAGTCAGTCAATCAGTCAGTCAGTCAGTCAGTCAGTCAGTTAGTTTCTTCTTTTATATATTTAGAAGTGCAGTGTACGAAAGACAGCTTCATTCAATCGCGCGTTGTCCAAGTAATACTACCGTCGAGTTCCGTATCTTCGCCTGGATTTTGACACATTTCCCAAAAAATCTTTCAAATTTGAAAGCATTTTAGTCCTTTATGGCCAAAAAACGTATTTTAGTACTCCTGGCTATCAGTATATACCATTAAAGCTTCGAATTTCATTGGGTAACTTGGCAATAAATGGCCCCAAAGGCAATAGGCGAAGTTTGGGTGTTTTCTCCAATCTTCGCCTATGGCATGCCTTACCGCTAATTATAAACTTTTCTGGGACTTATACCTATCAAGTCTTATCTCCCTGGAACGTGTTAATATAATATGAACCTTAACTACACCAGACTAGGCACATTTAAAAAAAAATGTGTAGTAGGCGAAGATTGGCAACAGTCTGAAGTTGTTTACATACATTTTCTAAAATGATGCTAGGGCTGCCAAAAATTAACCAACATGTCAAATAAAGGAGAGTAATGGTTTATAAGTAAAAAAAAAGATTTAAAAAAATGTTTATTATATAAACAAAAAACGTATCTCTTTTCGCTTATCAGTATTTTCGTAATTGAGATCAAATCAACCTTTGCCTTCTACACATAATTACCTTTTCAAAGTGCAATAGCACAGGCGAAGATACGCAACACGACGGTATGTTTATACTGGGTCTCGCATAAATACTCATTTATTTAAATATTGGGTCTCGCTTAATACGCATTTATTTAAAAAGTATCAATCAGATTACTTTTTAGCACTAGTGTATAAAATCAAACTTTACGCAGGATTTGCAGCTACTTAAACTAAACTTTTTGAGCAATTGTATTAAAAATATGTATTTATGTGTCCTTTATGTGTTAGGCTCATTTCTTTTCAATACACCCTCGTAGATCTACTTACCCCAATATCTATAAGTTGTGTATTATGTGCACCAACGAGTACTGAATTACATATTCGTAGTCGTGTTTAACAATGGCTTTTTTACCTATTTAAATAAACTGAAATACTATCAATAACGCATGTATTTATTTTACAATCTGTTTGTACCAAAAAACATAAAAATGAAAAAGTTATAAATGAAATCATCATCTGGAGTGCGATTTTTGAATCTCACCAAGTGACTAATTCTCACCGATGTGAGTGATTTACTATCGGAAATCACTCACATCGGTGAGAATTAGTCACTTGGTGAGATTCAAAAATCGCACTCCTGGTCCAGTCGCTGTGATATCGGTGAAACGGCGATCATTTATTATTCATTGATAGCAATAAATAAAATAGTCGTCCTACGAACCATATTTTGTATTTACAAAAACAGTTTTTGCCACCAACTCCAAAAATATAAAGTAGTACCTACAGACCTCATTAGTAGACTTTATAATTATGCAAAATTGTGAATAGTGCACATTCGCTGCTTGTCTTGAATACATTTATATTTCACAAATAGTGTTTTCACAGGTGGTAAGAAAAAAATAATAATTTGTTACAACTTCTACATACAGGATGAAATCGGGGTCATGTAGCAAGCGATCAATGCATGATACACAAGGCCATACTGAACAACCTTTACTATGGGGCCAACTCCGAAATCACGACAAAATTTTTGGCAGTTTTATAAATTTCGGCCGATCACATGTAATGTTGTTGTTTTCTATGGAGATGCGAAAATATTTTTCGCGATTTCGGAGTTGGTCCCATAGTAAAGGTTGTTCAGTATAGCCTTATGTATCATGCCTTGATCGCTTGCTACATGACCCCGATTTCATCCTGTATATAGGTTGTAACAAAAATATTGGTGATCCGTTTAAGGACATAACTATAATGTTTATAAAAATTATTCAATCCTTTCAATCTACATATTAGGAAACTAATGTCTCACCGATTTCTCTCAGTTGCTTAAAAGTTAGCTGGAAGAGATCCTTTAAAGGGATAAGTTCGCCTTTGTACAGACTCACTATATTTTTGTTGGTCATGTACTCGTTTTGTGCAATAAGGTGTTTTACTACTACTACTACTACTACTACTAATACGGTGACTGGTAATTCGTCGTATTCCTTCAAGGGGGTTATTCTACAGCTTATTTGGAGTGATTTAAGTCCAGTCAAGCAGGGGTCAAAACTCATTGGTTTTCAAGTTATTCAAGATTTTAGATTTTTTAAATAAAATACCCGCTTTTTGACCTAAAACTAGTATTTTTTTTAAACTACGTATTTTTCAAATAAAAAAAAAGATTTTCCGAATAGCCAATGAACCACTGATTACGTAAAATAATAAAAAAAGTACAAAACATATCAAAATTGTGTAAATAAAAGCATCTGAAGTCAGAAGTTTTTGTATTTTTTTTTCAAATCTTGTTTCATTTTAAGGCATAACTAAAAAAAAAGTAATAACACTTCGCGTACAAATTACAGAATTTATTTCCGCAGTTCATAAGCTTTCTAAAAAGGTACAATTTATGACATTTTATGCTCATTTTTTACAATTAATAATAATAATACCAGAGCAGGTACAGGACTTAGCGTACTTGACTTGTTTTTGTTTGTGTCGTTTTAAACTCGCCGAAGGCATACTTTGTCTCCAGTTTCTTTTCTTCTGAGACTTTAAGTTGCCCGGGGTGATACTTTGGTAAGTAATTAAGTAGGGGAATAAGAAAAATAGGAAAAATACAGTTTCATTATTAAATAAAATTTAATCTTAAAAAGGAAAAATTATAAATCTTGCTCGAACTGTTTGCCCTGCCTGCGTATGCAAGAACGAAGCCTTCTTCGTACTTCAGTGATTGTCACTCGCCTCGAAAGCCCGTCTTTTATCATCTGTGCAGCTGCTAAGATTTTTTGCCGTAGGTCTTCTACGTCACGTATCGGTCTGTCGTAGACCAACGCCTTCATGTGACCCCAGATGTAGAAATCACACGGAGTTAAATCTGGGCTCCTGGCTGGCCAAGGGGTTGGGCCACCTCGACCAATCCATCTTCTTGGGTAGTTTTCATCCATCCACTGCCGCACACCCCGGTAAAAGTGAGCAGGGCAGCCATCGTGCTGATAAATCATGTTAATTCTTGTCGTAAGCGGCACATCTTCCAGTAGCGTCGGTAGCTCATCCCTCAAAAAAGTTTCATACGCGATGCCGATTAATCGAGCTGGCAGAAAAAAAGGTCCGATTAAATTATTGTGCACGATTCCCATCCACACGTTCAAAGAAAATCTTTGTTGGTGAGCTCCTTCGTTTGATTTCTTTGGGTTTTGACCTTTGGGAGATTTTGGTAATTTGTTATCCCGTCACGGTCGAAATTAGATTCGTCCGTCTACAAAATTCTCTTTAGATATTCGGGACCTTAGATATCAGCATTAATTAAAAATCTGCAGAAATCCATCCTTCTTGTTGGGTCTCCCTCTTCAATAGCGTGCACTGAAGTGTAATGATACGGATACTGTCGAGCTGAGTGCAGGGTAAACCACACCTTCCACTGAGACTACCGAGCCGGTTAGCCATAATTCTCGTCGAAGTAGTACCGTCTGCCCGGAAAAAGTGCAAGATTTCTTCTTCTTCAGCAGGATCGTATTGTTGAGGTCTTCCAGCATCAGCTTGACGGCGTTTAACTGATCCTGTTTCCCGAATAAGACGGTACGATGAACCAAACACGCTTACGTGAGGTAAACGGCGGTTAGGGTAACGAAGTTGGTACTCCCTTCTAGCTGCAGCGGCGTCACCATCACAGAGTCCGTAACAATAAATGATATCTGCGTATTCTTCAAATTCGTAAGTAGCCATTTGAGAAAAAACTTAGTTATCATTATCGTCCGAATTGGAAAGAAAGTTGAAAGTAACTAACTGATTAATTACTACATGACCTATTTAAACCTGGTTAGTCTCACCCGCACCCCATGAGAAGCATCGCCACCCAATAAAATTAAGATAAGATAAGGAACAGAAGGCGAAAAACCCGCCGTAAGAATTAAAGTGACACAAACAAACTAATTAAAGTAATTTAACTTCATTAGCTTATTAGCTAATGACCCTTCATCAGTTTGTTTGTTTCGCCAAAGGCAATCTGCAGTGCCTACTACCTCAAGGAATAAGATAAGATAAGAAACTGGAGACAAAGTATGCCTTCGGCGAGTTTAAAACGACACAAACAAGTAAAGTCAAGTACGCTAAGTACCTGCTCTGGTATTATTATTATTTATTTTTAGAAAGCTTATGAACTGAGGAAATAAATTCTGTAATTTGTACGCGAAGTGTTATTACTTTTTTTTAGTTATGCCTTAAAATGTAACACGATTTGAAAAAAAAATACAAAAACTTCTGACTTCAGATGCTTTTATTTGCAAAATTTTGATAGTTTTGTACTTTTTTTATTATTTTACGTAATCAGTGATTCATTGGCCATTCGGAAAATCTTTTTATTTATTAAAAAAATACGTAGTTTAAAAAAAAATACTAGTTTTAGGTCAAAAAGCAGGTATTTTATTAAAAAAATCTAAAATCTTGAATAACTTGAAAACCAATGAGTTTTGACCCCTGCTTGACTTGACCTAAATCACTCCAAATAAGCTGTAGAATAACCCCCTTGAAGGAATACGACGAATTACCAGTCACCCTGTATACTTACGGATGTAATTAATTTTGTATTAAACAGAACGTTTGCTAACGATACCACAATTTTTAGAAATAAAAAATAGAGGAAAAGTAGAAAAACCCACTGCCTCAGGCGAGACTCGAACTCGCGACTCTGGGATACATGCCGATCGCTCTGATCTTCTCAATGCGAGTATTACGAGTACAACTTAGGACTCCGATGGCCGGTTGAGAAGTGTAATTCTTCGGCAGATGTCGCTAGGTGTCCCCCTAAGACGCATAAAGGATATAGTAGAGAAATTCGCAGTCATCAGGTAAGTCTCAGTAGCTCAGTTTGTAGAGCGATGGGCATGTATCCCAAAGTCGCGAGTTCGAGTCTCGCCTGCGGCAGAGGAATTTTTTACTTTTCCTTTATTCCTAAACACTTGCGGATGTGTTAAAAAAATACGCCTAAGATTCAAATTCTCTTCCACCAGCAGCAGGTGAAGCACCTGAAAATTGGTCAGCCCGGACCGGAAGCTTGTTGTCGGGCAGGACCGCTTCCGCCCTAACTATCCCCGCCTAGCCATACCAAATGAGCAGACAACAGGGCTGTCAAAACAACGTAAACTGCAAAATGTTTTAAGTTTCTAATATTCTTTATTATGCCTCTAGAATACTGCAACTACGCGTTGTTTCTCTAAATATACGTTTAGTATTGGATTATTTTATTAGATATTTGTTTATAATTGTCATTATTTTTTAGTATAAATAAATATTATAGAACAATCTTACACAAATCGACCTAGGCTCACGGTAAACTCAATAAGGTTTGTGTTATGGGTACTAGACGACGATCTATATAAAAGATACATATGGATAAATACTTAAATACATAGAAAACATCCATAACTCAGTAACAATATATCTGTGATCAACACAAAAATAAATGCCCTGACTAGGTTTCGAACCCGGGACCTCCTGCCTCGTAGGCAGGGTCACTACGGACTAGGCTAGGAGGCCGTTAAAAGAGTATTAGGAGGAGTATTGTGTGTTTTTCATGTATTTTGATTTGATTAAGTAGTATTTTTATCCTTGACATCTGTTTATGACATTAGATGATTATAATCTCAACAATAAATAAAATTGAATATTCAAAAACTCAATGCTTTGCACCCCTAATCCAAACGAACCTTATTTCGTTCCCGAATACTAGTCTAAACCATCCCACGTTATATTTTGCAACGGCTTATTCTTTCGTACCAACGTCGACTTTAATTCACTGATCATTTGTGAACCCTAACACAATGACATAAGGTATATTATTGCTCAATGTATTGTTAGTACAGAGCTCCATTAGAACTGTTTGCATTTTGTAGAAAGCTTGCACAAACATTTAGGAGCCAGCTAATGAATCGTTTAAGCTAAACTATTTTACTTGAACGTCTTAGTTTAGTTACTTAGTTTAATGAAAATCTCTTTTGCATACTCTCTTATAACTCTGGTAAATGGTTTTTTTATTTGTTTAAAAATAAATTTGTTTTTTATTTTATAATTAGAGAAAAATGGAATAATTCACTGCGTCGAGCAAGATTCGAACTTGCGAACTTTCGAAACCTCTGACCACCCTGAGCTATCAACGCTTACTCAACCTCGGTGAATCTTTCCATCAGTTCCTTCATTGCTTACGTCAGTGGGAGACGTGTAGCGACATCTACCGTAAGTATATATACACGTTAACGGCATCGAAGTTCCAAGTCATATTGGAATGACATAGATAACAATGCGCTAACCCATACTTAATTAATTTTGTACTAAGCAGACACGTCTGCAAGCGAAATTTCGATTTTATAATTGAAAGAAAAAGGAAAAATAACGAAATAAAAATGGAAAATTTGAATCTTGCTCAACGCGGTGAATTTTTCCATTTTTCTTTCAATTATAAAATCGAAATTTCGCTTGCAGACGTTTCTGGTTAGTACAAAATAAAATTTGTTTTTTTTTTTCTTAAAATGTATGTACACAAGTAAATAGGAAGCATAAATGCTTCAAAACATCAATAATTATAGTTACCGTTGCTTCACGACGTACAGTCGCCATTATATCGGAGCGGCCAAGGTACTCAAAATATCTGAACATGCACTTTATCGACTGCCTTGACAATAGAGGCGTTGTTCACTGGTAGGAAACTAGTAGGTTATCACTTATCAGTAAGGTTGAGGGGAAGGAAGGAACTCACGCACACATTTAATTATTTACTATACAGCCCCCGGATCCGGACCCGGTTTTAAGGACCCGGGTATGTCCTTCACCTACGTCCGGACACGGGTGTGTCCTTAAACTACGTCCAAAAGAGAGGTATGGGTACTGCGAATGTCATCTCGCTTTGACTGGTAGGACACAGCAGACCCTACTCATAGTGTTGTGTTCCTACTGGTGAGTAAGGTTGAAAGAGGACCCAGTGTGTTGACGATGAGGGGCCCCCTTGTTCTTTTACCCGTCAATACAGTGAATCCTCCTTTTTGTAAAGGGTCGGCAACGCGCATGTGACTCCTCTGGAGTTGCAGGCGTCCATAGGCAACGGTAGCTGCTTACCATCAGGCGGGCCGTATGATTGTTTGCCACCGTCGTGGTATATAAAAAAAAAGTAACTTGCAATAGTATCTTCTGCAAAGGCCGCAAAAGTATGTGACACGCTCTTAGTGCCCTACAAATACGATCAATTACGACCCTCGTTGAGGAAGATACTATTACCGGTAACTGTACATTTAAATATAAAGTCCCCCAGTACAATGCGGCACACCCACGCTTAGCCCCGACCTGCTGTATTGTAAATGAGACATTTCCCGATCTCGCGTCACGACTATCCGTGTCCGAGCACGAATTTACGACGAGTCAGGGAAAAGTTCTAGTTTTAAGGATGCGAATTTTGTTACGAATAAATCTTTTTAGCTACCTACATTTTTTTCTTCCTCGTAGCGCTTGTCTCAGCTTTTTGCTCTACGAGTATTGAGCCTGGGTTCCTCAATATAATCCCAGGAATTGGCGTAGGCACTAGTTTTTTTATGAAAGCGACTGCCATTTGACCTTTTAACTCAGAGGGGTGAAACTAGGCCTTGTTGGGATTAGATCCGGTTTCCTGACGATGTGCACCTTCACCAAAAAGCGACTGGTAAATATCAAATTATATTTCGTACATAAGTTCTGAAAAACTCAGTGGTATGAGCCGGATTTGAACCCGCGACCTTCGGATTGAAAGTCTGACGTCTTACCGTAGCGAACTATCATATGACACACCTAATTTTAAACGGTTAAGGTTATCGATGAATGGTGCAACAGCAGGTCACATGCGTGTTGCCAATTCTAGTTTATTTACGTTCGTGTCTGAACAATAGTTAAAATGGCGCTTGTTTAATTATTACTCATCCTATTCACTGTAATCAAATCTTACAAATCTACCTAGTTATTATTAAACATACTGGGTGTAAATATAATAAAAAAAAATGCACGTGAAAAAATTTTTTTTTTGTATGGGGCACGGCATTTCAGACACCTGACCCTCCATACAAAACTAATTATTTTCACGTGAAATAATATTGACATACAACTTTTGTGAGACTAACATATTAAAAATATTTATAACGGTTACTCACGTAATTTCGCGCTGCCGTCGCGGAAGGCACCTCGTGAAAATGATCATCGTAAATTGACCGAAACATGTCAAGCAAAAATCGACTTAAATTACGTGAGTAACCCGTTATAAATATTTTTAATATGAAATATATTTTTTTAGTTTTCCATAATTTGAATACAGCACCAATTAATAAACCCTTAGACGGATCACCAGTATTTTTTTACACGTTGTATATCTTACTTGTAATTAGTGCAGTTATTGTATGACCAACTTATATAACTCGTATAAATTATTTCAACAGCTTATCAAAAAACAAAGCTTACAGTTGAAAATGCCAAGCATTCTCGGTCAATCCAAGATTAACCACACAACCTCAAGCAATACATCACTCGTGCCGGATTATCCACTACCGACATATTGATACCGCCATTAATCATCCGAGGGAAGAAATCTCAGGAGGCACTTAGGCTAGTTTAGTGGAGAATAATGGGGGAAAAGTGGGTAGAAAGTTTATTTGGTAGGTTTAGTGGGATTCCCTTTGCATTAACTGATATTATTAGCGAATTACCTATTATACAGTATGTAAACCAACTAAAACCATCCCTTAAAACTAGTGATTAGGTAACTCGAGTACATTGTTATTATGTTGATTTTACTAACTTCTGAGCATGTTTTGGGGAATTAAATATCTAATTAAACTACTAAATTTAAATACTAATAATTTATATACTCGTAATGGCGGAAATTAAAACTTCAACATGAAGTTTGACACCTTTTTGACTCGTGACATTTTAGCGTGTTGTCAATATTAAGATTGTAAACAAATAATACCGAGGGTTACAACTTGTTTTATGAAAATTTGTGTTTTTAGAGATCACGTAACGGCCTCCTAGCCCAGTCGGTAGTGACCCTGCCTACGAACCCAACTAGCAAAATTGCTGTATAAACATGCCTTTATAAGAAGCAAGACATTATAAAAGGTTTATATATATCCTGACTAAGAAGGTACATCTTACAAAGGCATTTGATAGGACTTATTCGTCTTGAGAACATTTAAACTTGTTAAGTAGTCTTGTAGACGTATATAAGAAATTCTTATAAAATATTTATCAGAACATAGGTTTTACAAAGGCATTTTATAGGACTAATTAGTCTTGAGAAAATTTAAACTTATAAAGTACTCTTGTAGACGTATATAAGAAATTCTTATAAAATATTTAGCAGAACAATGGTTTTACAAGTGCATTTTATAAGCCTAATTGGTCTTGAGAATATTTAAACTTATTACGTAATCTGGTAGACGTATATAAGAAATTCTTTTAAAACTTTTATCAGAACAAGGTTTTGTGCATTTTATAAGAATAATTAGTCTTGAGAAAATTTTAACTTATTAACTACTCTTGTAGACATCTATAAGAAACTATTATAAAATATTTATCAGAACATAGGTTTTACTAGTGCATTTCATAAGACTAATTGGTCTTGAACATTTTTTACACTTAGTAAAGCACCTTAGAAGTCAGTTTGTTCTTAGTTGAGTCTGCAATAAGTGTTTTATCAGACTTCTTGCTCTTACTAAAGCCTTGTATACAACTCCTTTGAAACCAACCAATTTAAAGTGTATTTAGTCTTGTCTAAGCCACATGTAAGATTAGGAGCATGTTATAAGTCTTTTATAAGATCAATATACCTTATAAGAACCTTTGGAATTCTTTATTAAGAGTATCGCATGGCTGATATAACCTAAATTTATTTAGCCGAGATCATTCCATAAAATGGCCACAGGTAGATAGCCTTAGATAAGTGTTTAACAAGAGCGAAAGGCTTAAAATTGACTTAACAAGTGTTAAATAAGAAATATCAGCCTTACGTGCATCTTAAAAAAGAGTAATTGTACTTTTAACTGTTTTTAAAATGTCATTTATTGAAACACATTTCAAATTCACAAATAATTTAACAAATATTAATATTTTAGAGACATTCCAGAAGGGCCCGTGAAAATATTATTAACAATATTACAAAACTATCGAGGAAATGTGCTTCGCAAGTTGTTCATCAATATAATACCAAGATAATTTGCATATCAAAGAAATAACAGTTAGCATTAGTAAGAGTACATATAAAATATAGACTTACCTGGGTACTTATATTTTTTAATATAATATCACTTAGGCCGAACACGTTTTCTGCAATGGCCTCTTCGACTGGTTGTGCTAATACACTTACAATGAGATCACAGAAGGAATATAAGGGGAATCACGCTTAGAACGGCATTAGTAAGAGTACTCATTAACCTTACAGCATGCCACTATAAGATATTTGTAAGTCTATTTGTTCTTACAACAGCATTAGCAAGATGATCTTAGGATTAAAAACACACTTAATAAGACCATACAACAACTATAATCAGAAAGGCTCTTATAAAGTGCGCCCAATTCCACACTTAAAGAGGTTTGAAAGTGTACTGTAAGAGTAAAGAAAATTTGGTCTTAGGACATTTGTAAGAGAAAATTTTGCTAGTTGGGAAGCAGGAGGTCCCGGGTTCGAATCCTGGTCAGGGCATTTAATTGTGTGTTTATCGCAGATATTTGTTCCTGAGTTATGGGTGTTTTCTATGTATTTAAGTATTTATCTATTATATATGTCGTTGTCTAGTACCCATAACACAAGCCTTATTGTGCTTAGGCCTAGGTCGATTTGTGTAAGATTGTCCTATAATATTTATTTATTTATTTATGTAGAGAGTATCAAAATAAAATAAAATATGTACCATACTCATATTTCTGATCTAAACTTTGACGGGGACTTTATATACTCGTAATGTTATTAGGTTTTTCAAATTGAAAACAAGTGCGTGTAGTAATTTACTAGAAATAAATAGTATGTTATTCAATCAAATACAAACACTGAAAACATTGAAAAAATAATCAACCCAGCCGGACTTGAACCTGGCATCGATACGCCTTACCGGGGCTCGATCGCTTTACCAATTAAGCTATGGGTTCAGTTACTGAGTTGACGAAATTCTCAATGCCTTCAATCATCTTTTTGCATTTATTTTTACATCGACTTTATAGCAGCCGTAAGCGACATCTAGGTGCTAACTACCAGAGTTAGATACCCTTCCCGCCGACGCTTTTACAAGTGTCACAACGGAAATCATAGATGGCGCTGCTATCAACTCATAATTATTTTTACATGATTTTTAAAATGGGGCACTCCACTCATACAATAGTATGTTATTCAATCAAATACAAACACTGAAAACATTGAAAAAATAATCAACCCAGCCGGACTTGAACCTGGCATCGATACGCCTTACCGGGGCTCGATCGCTTTACCAATTAAGCTATGGGTTCAGTTACTGAGTTGACGAAATTCTCAATGCCTTCAATCATCATTTTGCATTTATTTTTACATCGACTTTATAGCAGCCGTAAGCGACATCTAGGTGCTAACTACCAGAGTTAGATACCCTTCCCGCCGACGCTTTTACAAGTGTCACAACGGAAATCATAGATGGCGCTGCTATCAACTCATAATTATTTTTACATGATTTTTAAAGTGGGGCACTCCACTCATACAATAGTATGTTATTCAATCAAATACAAACACTGAAAACATTGAAAAAATAATCAACCCAGCCGGACTTGAACCTGGCATCGATACGCCTTACCGGGGCTCGATCGCTTTACCAATTAAGCTATGGGTTCAGTTACTGAGTTGACGAAATTCTCAATGCCTTCAATCATCTTTTTGCATTTATTTTTACATCGACTTTATAGCAGCCGTAAGCGACATCTAGGTGCTAACTACCAGAGTTAGATACCCTTCCCGCCGACGCTTTTACAAGTGTCACAACGGAAATCATAGATGGCGCTGCTATCAACTCATAATTATTTTTACATGATTTTTAAAGTGGGGCACTCCACTCATACAATAGTATGTTATTCAATCAAATACAAACACTGAAAACATTGAAAAAATAATCAACCCAGCCGGACTTGAACCTGGCATCGATACGCCTTACCGGGGTTCGATCGCTTTACCAATTAAGCTATGGGTTCAGTTACTGAGTTGACGAAATTCTCAATGCCTTCAATCATCTTTTTGCATTTATTTTTACATCGACTTTATAGCAGCCGTAAGCGACATCTAGGTGCTAACTACCAGAGTTAGATACCCTTCCCGCCGACGCTTTTACAAGTGTCACAACGGAAATCATAGATGGCGCTGCTATCAACTCGTAATTATTTTTACATGATTTTTAAAGTGGGGCACTCCACTCATACAATAGTATGTTATTCAATCAAATACAAACACTGAAAACATTGAAAAAATAATCAACCCAGCCGGACTTGAACCTGGCATCGATACGCCTTACCGGGGCTCGATCGCTTTACCAATTAAGCTATGGGTTCAGTTACTGAGTTGACGAAATTCTCAATGCCTTCAATCATCTTTTTGCATTTATTTTACATCGACTTTATAGCAGCCGTAAGCGACATCTAGGTGCTAACTACCAGAGTTAGATACCCTTCCCGCCGACGCTTTTACAAGTGTCACAACGGAAATCATAGATGGCGCTGCTATCAACTCATAATTATTTTTACATGATTTTTAAAGTGGGGCACTCCACTCATACAATAGTATGTTATTCAATCAAATACAAACACTGAAAACATTGAAAAAATAATCAACCCAGCCGGACTTGAACCTGGCATCGATACGCCTTACCGGGGCTCGATCGCTTTACCAATTAACTATAACTCTAATTAACTATAACTATAACTCTGGTAGTTAGCACCTAGATGTCGCTTACGGCTGCTATAAAGTCGATGTAAAAATAAATGCAAAAAGATGATTGAAGGCATTGAGAATTTCGTCAACTCAGTAACTGAACCCATAGCTTAATTGGTAAAGCGATCGAGCCCCGGTAAGGCGTATCGATGCCAGGTTCAAGTCCGGCTGGGTTGATTATTTTTTCAATGTTTTCAGTGTTTGTATTTGATTGAATAACATACTATTGTATGAGTGGAGTGCCCCACTTTAAAAATCATGTAAAAATAATTATGAGTTGATAGCAGCGCCATCTATGATTTCCGTTGTGACACTTGTAAAAGCGTCGGCGGGAAGGGTATCTAACTCTGGTAGTTAGCACCTAGATGTCGCTTACGGCTGCTATAATGTCGATGTAAAAATAAATGCAAAAAGATGATTGAAGGCATTGAGAATTTCGTCAACTCAGTAACTGAACCCATAGCTTAATTGGTAAAGCGATCGAGCCCCGGTAAGGCGTATCGATGCCAGGTTCAAATCCGGCTGGGTTGATTATTTTTTCAATGTTTTCAGTGTTTGTATTTGATTGAATAACATACTATTGTATGAGTGGAGTGCCCCACTTTAAAAATCATGTAAAAATAATTATGAGTTGATAGCAGCGCCATCTATGATTTCCGTTGTGACACTTGTAAAAGCGTCGGCGGGAAGGGTATCTAACTCTGGTAGTTAGCACCTAGATGTCGCTTACGGCTGCTATAAAGTCGATGTAAAAATAAATGCAAAAAGATGATTGAAGGCATTGAGAATTTCGTCAACTCAGTAACTGAACCCATAGCTTAATTGGTAAAGCGATCGAGCCCCGGTAAGGCGTATCGATGCCAGGTTCAAGTCCGGCTGGGTTGATTATTTTTTCAATGTTTTCAGTGTTTGTATTTGATTGAATAACATACTATTGTATGAGTGGAGTGCCCCACTTTAAAAATCATGTAAAAATAATTATGAGTTGATAGCAGCGCCATCTATGATTTCCGTTGTGACACTTGTAAAAGCGTCGGCGGGAAGGGTATCTAACTCTGGTAGTTAGCACCTAGATGTCGCTTACGGCTGCTATAAAGTCGATGTAAAAATAAATGCAAAAAGATGATTGAAGGCATTGAGAATTTCGTCAACTCAGTAACTGAACCCATAGCTTAATTGGTAAAGCGATCGAGCCCCGGTAAGGTGTATCGATGCCAGGTTCAAGTCCGGCTGGGTTGATTATTTTTTCAATGTTTTCAGTGTTTGTATTTGATTGAATAACATACTATTGTATGAGTGGAGTGCCCCACTTTAAAAATCATGTAAAAATAATTATGAGTTGATAGCAGCGCCATCTATGATTTCCGTTGTGACACTTGTAAAAGCGTCGGCGGGAAGGGTATCTAACTCTGGTAGTTAGCACCTAGATGTCGCTTACGGCTGCTATAAAGTCGATGTAAAAATAAATGCAAAAAGATGATTGAAGGCATTGAGAATTTCGTCAACTCAGTAACTGAACCCATAGCTTAATTGGTAAAGCGATCGAGCCCCGGTAAGGCGTATCGATGCCAGGTTCAAGTCCGGCTGGGTTGATTATTTTTTCAATGTTTTCAGTGTTTGTATTTGATTGAATAACATACTATTGTATGAGTGGAGTGCCCCACTTTAAAAATCATGTAAAAATAATTATGAGTTGATAGCAGCGCCATCTATGATTTCCGTTGTGACACTTGTAAAAGCGTCGGCGGGAAGGGTATCTAACTCTGGTAGTTAGCACCTAGATGTCGCTTACGGCTGCTATAAAGTCGATGTAAAAATAAATGCAAAAAGATGATTGAAGGCATTGAGAATTTCGTCAACTCAGTAACTGAACCCATAGCTTAATTGGTAAAGCGATCGAGCCCCGGTAAGGCGTATCGATGCCAGGTTCAAGTCCGGCTGGGTTGATTATTTTTTCAATGTTTTCAGTGTTTGTATTTGATTGAATAACATACTATTGTATGAGTGGAGTGCCCCACTTTAAAAATCATGTAAAAATAATTATGAGTTGATAGCAGCGCCATCTATGATATCCGTTGTGACACTTGTAAAAGCGTCGGCGGGAAGGGTATCTAACTCTGGTAGTTAGCACCTAGATGTCGCTTACGGCTGCTATAAAGTCGATGTAAAAATAAATGCAAAAAGATGATTGAAGGCATTGAGAATTTCGTCAACTCAGTAACTGAACCCATAGCTTAATTGGTAAAGCGATCGAGCCCCGGTAAGGCGTATCGATGCCAGGTTCAAGTCCGGCTGGGTTGATTATTTTTTCAATGTTTTCAGTGTTTGTATTTGATTGAATAACATACTATTGTATGAGTGGAGTGCCCCACTTTAAAAATCGTGTAAAAATAATTATGAGTTGATAGCAGCGCCATCTATGATTTCCGTTGTGACACTTGTAAAAGCGTCGGCGGGAAGGGTATCTAACTCTGGTAGTTAGCACCTAGATGTCGCTTACGGCTGCTATAAAGTCGATGTAAAAATAAATGCAAAAAGATGATTGAAGGCATTGAGAATTTCGTCAACTCAGTAACTGAACCCATAGCTTAATTGGTAAAGCGATCGAGCCCCGGTAAGGCGTATCGATGCCAGGTTCAAGTCCGGCTGGGTTGATTATTTTTTCAATGTTTTCAGTGTTTGTATTTGATTGAATAACATACTATTGTATGAGTGGAGTGCCCCACTTTAAAAATCATGTAAAAATAATTAGAAATAAATAGTTGTATACGTCATGAGTATGAGTATATAAAATATTGATCAGATGTCGACAAGTTAGTAGGTAAGGTCAACCAATTCGACTCCTAGGCCAGTGTAGAACTTTGTCGTAATGACAGTTGCCCGTGGATACGTATAAACGTAACCTATTCGCTACCAACTATCTATTGTGACAAGGTTCCCAGGTAGCAAACTGACGTCAGCGACGCACAAGCGACGTCATTTTTAGGTCATATTAAGGTCTGTCATTTATTCGCTGAAAACGTACGTTATAGTGACGTCAATTTAAGGTCAGGTTAAAAAGTGGACGTCGTACTAACGTCAATTAAGGGTCATCATCTGGACGTACCATATTCACCGCAAAGTGGACGTCTTAATAACGTCAATTTTAGGTCAGCATCTGGACGTACCGTATTCGTCGCAAAGTTGACGTCTTAATAACGTCAATTTTGGGTCAGCATCTGGACGTACCGTATTCGTCGCAAAGTGGACGTCTTAATAACGTCCATTTTAGGTCAGCATCTGGACGTACCGTATTCGTCGCAAAGTGGACGTCTTAATAACGTCCATTTTAGATCAGCATCTGGACGTACCGTATTCATCGCAAAGTGGACGTCTTAATAACGTCAATTTTAGGTCAGCACCTGGACGTACCGTATTCGTCGCAACGTGGGCGTCTTAATAACTTCAATTGAGGGTCAGCATCTGGACGTACCATATTTACCGCAAAATGAACGTCTCAATAACGTCAGTTTAAGGTCATCACCTGTACTATGTACGATGTACAGTAAGACGTACAGTATCCGTCGGCAACGAGAAGTTTTGCTAATGTCAATTTTTGGGATCACTATTAACGGTTAGATGTTTGTGACACGTAAACTATTTCAACAGGAAGTTTTATGTGGCAGTTAATTTATATGCTAGTAAGTTATCCTTTACTTTACTCAGGCTTTGTAAATCTTCTTTCTTCGTAAATCTGTCCATTATCATAGCGAATGCTAAGAGAAAATACTAATTAATACATTATAACAAGACTTTATGTAGCCAGTAAGCCAGTACTTATGCATAGGAATTTGAAATTTGAACAGTTTCATATTAGTCGTTAGAGTCTGTCCGGAAAGAGAAGTGTCATAGAATGTATGAGCTCCCATATAAACCACGATACATCTATTTCCGGACAAACTCTATAAGTATCCGACCTACCGACTTAAAAATAAAGCTTAAATATATATAACGCGTTTCGTTTCTTGATATCAATAAAATTTGTCAATCTTGTAATGTAAAACATTCATGAAGTAAAAAAAACATTTACGTCTTTTTAGTTAACTTCAAAATTAATACTTATATAAAGTCATTTATTACAGATTTTTTAATGTTATTAAACATCAAAACAAACTGAGCAATGTGATTTTTAAAAACATAAGAAATTGGAACGGAACGAAATTCTGTCATTTTGATTGAAGTGACGCTTTGAGTGACGTTGTTTTCCCTCCTTTTTTCTTTACTACTGCCAATAAAAACTTTCAACAAGAACAAAAATGTACTCAGTGATACAGTTTAGTGTAGAAGACGGCGTAAACAATCAGTGGTTTACGCCAAAGTGTTGTGAAGTCTTTTGGCCACCCGTTAAGGGAACTAAAGCGTTTGAAAAGGTTTTGGCTGATGTCAAGACACCAGATGAAAAATGGAAATTATACAGTGTTCAAAGAGTTTTTTGTGATACTGGTACGTATATTTTAATAGTTTTTTTACAAACCACTTTGGCTATGAAAACTAACGAAACAGTTTCGTTTCCTGGTTTCTGGATGCAATATTTCCTGATTTATTCTTTTTCTTCAGCGAGTAAGTATGCGCACACTGTTGGGCATACACGTCTCCAGTTTGATTTCCTGATTTACCGAGAGCTTACTGATGTTGGTGAAAGTTTTCTGTTACTGTGTGACTACTACCTAATATGGGTAATTTTTAAAACTGCTTGGACAAATGTGATAACATACTAATCAAAGTGGTTGACTGTACAACTTCAGGTTGTTCCAACTAATGAAACTCCATCCTATATTTTTACTAATAACGTGATAACCTTGTTTTAATTGAGTGAGGGATGCATTATGCTGTGTTCATTTATTATGATTGCATGTTGTGTGTATTTTTTTATTTCATTTGCATGTACCCAAAGATGGCATAGAGAAAGCAAAAAAAAACTGGTCGATGAGGATACATCAGAACCAGGTCTTAAACGGAAAAGGGCCAAAAGATATGTTTCTAGCAGCGACGAAGATAATGACAATCCCACCACCATTGAAAAAAAGACCTTTGAGAAAATACAAAAATTTCAAGCCGCTGGCAGTGTAGGCTATGGAGATTATAGAGGTGAGTTTTATAGTCAACAGCTGTTATGAAGTAAATCCTGACACATTGCACAACTACTTGTTGCACATGTCAGAATAATAAAGCATAGCATTTCATTCCTGAGATTTATAAGATATCTGTAGTTATTTTTAGTTCATTAACATATTTGCCGCATTCTCATATTCAAAGAACTTTCAGCCAGAGCCCTGTTTGAATATTTTAATGTACTTATTTTTATACCATTGTTCCCTTGGAAATATGATATTATATACAAAGAATATTAAAAGTTCACCTTATATAGGTTAAACCTAAACAATATAGGTTATTTTGTAGAATGCATATTTTACTAGTCATTTTATACAAATATATGATGAATACTGCAATGAAATACTTTGAATTACAATAGGAGACTCAGCATATTACTAAAAAAGCTCCAATAAAAAAATTAAGTTGACTGTATATTTAAAAAACAAACTTCTATGAAAAAACCATTATGTTAATTATTCTCATCACTCTCCCAAAAGGCTACTTAGACTACCTAAGTAGTGAGGTGGAAATCACTTACAAATATATAAAAAAGTTCTATTGTAAAACATGTAGGTGTTATATTGTTGGCTGGTACTCAATGTAACCTTGGTGACAGTGGAATAATATGGTAACATCAAGCTGATCTGATGATGGAGCTGGGATGTAGATACCAGAACATACCTAATGGTGAAAAGTGCTTGCTTGGTCGAGTTTCGGCTCATTTGTTTTGTTGTTTAGAATACTTTCTGACAGTACAAGAATAGGTAACATCAAGTACAGTCGGCTAAATATCTTGTGTTAAAAATGTAATTTTTTAGAAAAACATATTTTGATCAATATAGCTAGCTGTACAGTCAACGGCAATAGTATCTTCCTATACAAAGGCCACAAAAATATGTGACTTTGTAGGGTCATAAGAGTGTGTCACATATTTTTGCGGCCTTCGTGTAGGGAGATACTATTGCCAGTGACTGTACCTAACTGCTAACTCTGTTATACATATAGAAGTTTGTCTTGTAGCCAAACTTATCTTTTTCTTAGAACCCTGTTTGGGTATGGATTGTATGGAGAGACAGATGGAATTTTTTTCCTTGTGTGGTTCCAGGCAACTTACATAAGAAAGAAGGAAGAAACAGCTTGAAGCAGGTGGTGCAAGTTATAGTTGTTTAGTAGTAATAAAAATACATAAAATAACAATATCTACACACTTAAAACATTGTATGAAGAAAGTTATTTCAAATCTTCACTTTTTTCACATTTGGTCTGATCAACAAATAATTTGCTATTTTACAATTATACATTCTCTTGTTTGTTACAGGTTTCATACGTGAAAACTTGGAGGCAGGGATATTTCCAGCAAAGTGTCTCGGTTGATGAAATTTTGTTTTACACCGTAGTAACAGTAAAACTTCTATGGAAAGAGATCCAACAAAAAGCCTTTTTGCCAACTGCGCCTGCGAGTATGTATCGCAGGTATTCAGCTTGTGACAAGTGCATAGAGGCAGGTGAATGAATATCGCGGCCGCGTGATCTATTAAAATGCGTCAGCGCCCACAAGGACCAATGAATCATTTCGTTCGCAGCTTGATGAAGACTATCATGTTGGAGAGTTAGCACTTTTACGGTTCCCTATAGATTTCAGAGAACTTGGTATAGATTTGGCTCAGGAAATACTACAGATTTTTATAATCCCTATGAATTCAGTAATCATTCAAAATCGGTTTATGGATTACATTTTTTGGTATGCCCCCTAGCCTGTCCGTGGCTTTGACCTACATGAATACGGCTGACCGCATGCTCTCTTGCTCAGTTTGGTCCCCTTCTCTCTTACTAATGCTATTAAGATAGAGAGGAGCAGGACCAATGTGAGCGAGCGAACACGCGGTCAGCCGCCTTCATTAAGGAAGTGTTGCCACCACTTTTACCTACTTCTTCGAAGTTTTAATGTATCTACTTAAAATTGACATGCTTACGGTTGTGTTTTTTTTTAGTTTAGTAGTCCGATAGTGGGCATTAGAGATATAAATGTTATTTTAAGTCATGGCCTATGAACATATTAAAACAAAAATTACCTAATTATACTTGTTTTTTTAGTAATAGAAATAAGGTAAACAATCTTGTACCTAGACTAACTAGACAAGTCAAACCTTAGGCTTCAATATATTATAGTAAGTTTTAAGAAGAAATTATATTTTGAGTTGTTATATTTTTTTATGTTGTTATAAACTAATTTCAGGACTGACAATTGAACTTGGCACCCATTTAGATCTCACTTCTTTTGTCGTTGAAGTCAACAACCAAGGCATATACAGGGTGTTTGGTAACCGGATGCAAAGCCGAAAGTAGGAGATAGTCTAGGTCATGTAGAACATTTTTAGCCATACTTGTCTTAGACAAATGTTATTAGTTTTTTTTTAATTTAAATTTTAAGATTTGTCGGAGAAAACTGCAAAACTTCAGACTAAATCGATAATTAGTACTTTTTTTACTGCAGGTAGATTTTTTTTTGTTTTATTTCTTATTGTGCAATGTCTATCAAACACTAGAAAAGTGATTTCAAACATCTGTGTCTAAAGAAAACAAGTTGACAGCGATTTAAAATTTTAGTTACATGAAAATGTAAACGATTTAAGTGATTTCAAAGTACGATAAAAAAAAAACTAAAATAGCCACGAATTTTCAAACCATTTTAAAAACATGCTTGGCTTTTACCCTTTTATTTAAGCTATCAAACACGACTGTAGCTACTGTATCCTTGAAAATAAGCCACCTAAACCAACTGGGTAGCTAAAATGTTTCACTCTACTTGTGATACTTGTGGTAGTTGTGGTGACGAATCTCATTATGATTTTACAATAAAACATTGGTTTTGAATACTAAGTTGGCGTTGACTTGACATTTGACTTGTTTTAAAAGGGTTAAGTGTACTGGACAAAACTACCACATGCAATTTTAACAAACAAAGGCTTGCGGCGGTGAGAGACAAAAGAGACTGATAGCGGCAGGCGGTGAGCGGCGTTAAACAAAGATGATCGGTTTTGTGCTTTATTGACAAAGATAAACTGATTAGCTACATGAGTATTTGTGCAAAAACTAGTAATTTAGTCTAGTTACAACTTCAGTTGCGATTAGACGTTCATTGTGGTTTAATTTCCCGCTCTCATCTCAATTTACCGTGTCAAGTTGTAGCTGCCGTAGGCGCTCCTTCACGTGTAATTACGACTTCTTCATTGTAAACATGGAGTTTACGAACGAAGAAGACGCCGACATTATCGCCGCTACGTGAGAATGGTATTGCTGTGCAACATGGAGGGAATCCAGGACGTAATCGCCCTGAAGTGGAGGAAGACGTTCTACAGGCATTTGCAGAGGATCCGAATACGAGCATCAGAGTGGTAGCTCGTAATCTGAACTTGTCCACATGGAAAGTATGGGCCACAATGAATCGTGAGGGAAAATATCCTTTTCGCGGCATCGGAGTTCAAGGTTTGGACGAAGGAGATCCTGCACGCCGAGTGGACTTCTGCCGATTTTTACTCAATGCGGATATCGAAGACCGACGTTTTTTGCGAAGCATTCTTTGGACCGATGAATCGAAATTTTCCCGGGAGGGGATCACAAATTTCCATAACCTACACCAATGGGCTGACAAAAACAACAATCCACATTGGAAAAAGCAAGTGTCCTTCCAAAGAAGGTTTTCCGTCAATGTGTGGGCTGGAATCATCGGCAGAGTCCTTATTGGGCCACATTTTTTGCCAAATAATTTAAATGGGGCAAATTATTTGGAATTTTTACAAAACGATTTGCCCAGGCTTATTGACGAAGACCAGCTGCCCGGTGCAGTGACATTTCAACACGACGGTTGTCCCGCCCATTACTCTCTGGCTGTAAGGGAGCATCTGGATAACTGTTTCCCGGACGGTTGGATCGGCAGAGGCGGACGAATCCCTTGGCCCGCTCGGTCACCTGATTTGACACCATTGGATTTTTTCGTTTGGGGCCGAGCTAAGGAGCTAGTCTACACACAAGAGGTCATTAATACCATAGAAGAGCTGAGGGAGAGGATAGAAGCGGCGTTCGAAAGGATGAGGGAAGAAATGATATTCGGAACAACCACCACAGAAGTAAGAAGACAGGCTCGTGCTTGTATTCGAAACGGCGGGTCACATTTTGAAAACGAGCGATGATGTGTAATTTTAATGTGTTGATCGTAAAAATAAATAACTTATCTTTTATGCTTTTGTTTTAATTTACCCTAAACATTCCCTCTTATTAGTACAGGTAGCCTATTTTCAAAGATAAAATGGCTTGAGACATGATTGTCTTATCGCCCGCCGCCTGCCGCTATCAGTCCCTTTGGCTCTCACCGCCGCAAGCCTTTGTTTGTTAAAATTGCATGTGGTAGTTTTGTCCAGTACACTTAACCCTTTTAAAACAAGTCAAATGTCAAGTCAACGCCAACTTAGTATTCAGAACCAATGTTTTATTGTAAAATCATAATGAGATTCGTCACCACAACTACCACAAGTATCACAAGTAGAGTGAAACATTTTAGCTACCCAGTTGGTTTAGGTGGCTTATTTTCAAGGATACAGTAGCTACAGTCGTGTTTGATAGCTTAAATAAAAGGGTAAAAGCCAAGCATGTTTTTAAAATGGTTTGAAAATTCGTGGCTATTTTAGTTTTTTTTTTTCGTACTTTGAAATCACTTAAATCGTTTACATTTTCATGTAACTAAAATTTTTAATCGCTGTCAACTTGTTTTCTTTAGACACAGATGTTTGAAATCACTTTTCTAGTGTTTGATAGACATTGCACAATACGAAATAAAACAAAAAAAATCTACCTGCAGTAAAAAAAGTACTAATTATCGATTTAGTCTGAAGTTTTGCAGTTTTCTCCGACAAATTTTTAAATTTAAATTAAAAAAAAACTAATAACATTTGTCTGAGACAAGTATGGCTAAAAATGTTCTACATGACCTAGGCTATCTCCTACTTTCGGCTTTGCATCCGGTTACCAAACACCCTGTATAACTTGGCTCTCATTTCACATTTATGTTTTTGATGGGATTATTGTTATGGGGCTATTGGTTCCCACTGTCCTTTAATGCCTCTTTAAATATAAATTATACTACTTACATAGCGTTTTTTAGTTTCATCCATAAGTCCTAGAGTTTGTTCAGGGTACGTAGACAAGATGCTTGCTATGCTAAGTGCTAAAGTCTTTTCTACTCTTACGCGTAAGAATTTGGCGTCTTGTCTAGGGCGCCTGGCCAATAAGTTAGAACCGTCTTAGAACTTAAATCTAGCACGTCGTTAGTTCACTCAACAGCCAGGTCGGTTCTATTTTTGAACAGACTACCCACCCATCCTAGCTACGAGGAGCATATTTCCGTGCTTACGATATCAGCAGTGTGTTTTGAGAGATGTTATTTAAATTTATATAATACCCACCTTAATAAAATTGAAAATCGCTAACTTCTACTGCTGATATCGTGAACACAGCAGCATAATGCAGCCCCCCTAGGCCCTGAGTTCCTGACCTGTGCCTATGTCCTAGTAACGCCACAATCAATCCTGTGTGTGACGTTATTCGAACATACTGGCTGCCCTAATATGTACGGCCCAGAAACGTCCGTATGAATTCAGCATATGACGTCTCTCCAACGTCAGTGGCTGCCCTAATATGTACGGCCCAGTAACGTCCCTATGGATTCAGTATATGACGTCACTCCAACGTCAGTGGCTGCCCTAATATTTACGGCCCAGTAACGTCCCTATGAATTCAGTATATGACGTCTCTCTAACGTCAGTGGCTAACCTAATATGTACGGCCCAGTAACGTCCCTATGCATTCAGTATATGACGTCTCTGTAACGTCTGTAAACAGACGTCTTGAGGCTGTGACAAATTGACGTCATCTGCTGGGACCCCCCGACGTCGAGACATGACGTCTCTTACGTCGAGCAGTACCGTAAACAGACGACATAATGACGTATAAATGCTACCTGGGTTCTAGAGTGGCATAGGAATCAAATTGGTTGACTGTACATCATAATACGGACCAAACATAACCATTGTTCAATCGCAACAAACAACTCCAAAACGTCAAAGCGAACAATGCTCAAAACATTCGATAAGCGACTATGAAAAATTGTTAGCAACTTGTTCAACTGTCCATAAACGATAACAATAAATTATCATAGATATAAAAAAAAAAGTTTTTATAATTGGGCAGTATGTAACTACCCCAGTCGGCTGTCACGTATCTATCAAAAAAGAAACAAAAAAATAATAATTGGCGGGATAACCATATTGTAATATTTGTGTTACAACTTGAAATTGTTTTACGATTAACGATAAATAATTTCCATATTTCCATAAAACCCATTTAACACTCGACTTTATAAACATCTCGCGTAAAATAGTACATTTTATGAACTGTTGTACATCCTACTGTTATCTCTTTCTTTTTTCTTTTATGTTTTACCTATATATTAATCAAATTTAATATAACAAGTTAGTAAAAACAAATAACACTGACCAAACATGACCATTGTTCAATCGCAACAAACAACTCTAAAACGTCAAAGCGAACAATACTCAAACATTCGAAAAGCGCAGCTGCCGCGACTATGACAAATTGCCGCCGACTTGTTCAACTGTCCGTGTTTATGTTACCACTTGATGCGCGTGTTTTGACAATACAGCAGTTTATTAATCGCAAACTATGAGCTGCAATATCTCATATACAGTCCCCGGCAATAGTATCTTCCTAGTTCCTACACGAAGGCCGCAAAAATATGTGACACGCTCTTATGGTCCTACAAATACGAGCGTGTCACATATTTTTGCGGCCTTCATGAAAGAAGATACTATTGCCGGTGACTGTACCACAAACTACGAGCATTGAAAGCGTTGGAACATTTTATTTGTTATTTTTAATTTATCTTGCTCTGAAAGAGAGTCGTTATATACAGCAGGATTCGGAAAGTAATTCGTTCCCACTCTAGGGAGTTTAACTTTCGATGTATGATTAAAATTTTTCATGCAATGAAAATCGGTTAGAGTGTTCAAAGGCAATCATTTCACTCCACGGCTTTCCTTATCTTGAGTCTCCAGGCAGTTCTTTTTTGAGCGTCTTCTTCTCTTAAGTTCAGGCTTTTCATATCCTTTTGGATAGTTTTCGTCCATTTGGTTAGTGGTAATTCCTGGCCCACGTTTTGGTGTAGTATTCACGGATAGGCATTTCTTAACGATATGACTAACTCGAAATTTGTTATGAACTTATGAAATGATGTTACCGATTAGCTGTCAACTGTCAGTTACATCGGTCATTTATTACACAGCTAAATTACGAACAATGGCAAGTGGCTCAACAATCCGGGTTCGTGACTGTAACTACACCAACTCAAACTCGTCAAAAATTGATAATCATAGGAGACCCAATGGTACCAAGTAAGGCACACACAATGAAATACGCCCAAAGCCTAAGTTACTCTAGTGCAAGAAATGTAAATATTATCTAACTCTGTTTGCGAAAATGGCAGTAGGCCTATCCTCTTTCATATGCAAATTGGTAGTGTCAGTCAATATGACACCAGCAACCAATATACCTAGGTCTACCATACCCCTCCTTTACTATGCGCGGATTAGGGTGAAAGGGGGTTTAGGAAGGTAAATCAGGGGTAGAGTATTTGGTCAGCCTAGTTGGTGTTCGTCTAGGTAATTTATACAAAGCCTGGCTTTTGAACGGTGTTTGAACGATGTGTGACATCGTCATTGGTATCGAGTTAATCCAGTTTCATGTGCTATTCTATTTTAGTAATATTATCGATCTTGCTATATAACCGATAGTTTTATTTAGGTTTGAAGTTTGAAATAGTTAACTGGTCAAATTTATGGAGCGGGAACAAACTAATGTTTTCATTGATCTCTAAAACAGCTACGTTTATACGATACACCAGGGGTCACCAATTAGCTTCTTTAGGGGTCCGGTTTATAAAATAAAATGACCATCGCGGTCCGTTTCTACTATTTAAATAAATACGCGCATGTAATGTACAGAAGTAACAAGGATTTTTTTAGGTGAAAATGGGTTGTCTGCCTTTTCGCCAAATAACGTATCCCAAACTGTTTCATTTGCCACCTGTGTCAGTTTGGAGTAAAATTGGTGCAAGCTATTGTCATTAAATCCTAAAATTGTTCATCAATAAGTCGGGAACGAGATTTATTTTTAATTAAATTCATCTTCGAAAATGCGGCTACACCCTAACACAGTAAGAAGTTTCAAGCACATTTTTTAATTCTCTAGGTATTTATTACCAAATCAATTTTATCCAGAACACTTCATAAGGAACTTCCGTATGTTTGTGTTTTATTTAAAACTTAAATTTGCATTTTCTTGGAAAACGATCATTTTAATATAATATAGTTACTGTTTACTTAAGGTCCGCACAAAATAGGTCGGCGGTCCGGATGCGGACTAAGGTCCGCCATTTGGTGACCCCTGCGATACACCATCGATGGATCTTAGACACTTACGCGTTAATTCGATAGACGCGGTGCATTTTTTTGTCTTTAGATTTTAAGATGTTGAATTTAAGTCTCAATTTATGAAGCATGCGAAGATCTTTTCTTAGGAACCATGTCATCGATTTTAGTAATAAGAAAACCGGCCAAGAGCGTGTCGGGCCACGCTCAATGTAGGGTTCCGTAGTTTTCCGTCCGTCACAGTAAGTGTCCCCACTTAAGAGTTAATAACACCGCCATGTAGGATATGATATGAGAGTTCCACGTACAGCGACATCTATCGGCAAATTAAGTAAACTATTGCGCGCGAGCTTAAAGTATGGAAGATGATTTTTATGGAATAATTCTTTATTGCGTGGACCGATTTTCACCGTTTTTACTTTATTTGAAAGCACGTCATTTTATTGTAATTTTGTAGAAATTACAGGTACAATAAACACCTGCTTATACGGTTAAATTACAAACTTAGTTCAGAAATTATTTTGTAATTTTTTTTAAAAACTATTCATCCTATCAAGTTCAAAATAATTTTCCTAGAAAGTTTTTATAAAGTTCTACTTTTGAGATTTTTTTCATATTTTTAAAACTTATGGTTCAAAAGTTAGAGGGGGGGGGGACGCATATTTTTTTACTTCTGGAGCGATTATTTCCGAAAATATTTACATTATCGAAAAATGATTTTAGTAAACCCCTATTCATTTTTAAATACCTATCCAACAATATATCACACGTCAGGGTTGAAATGAAAAAAAAAATCACCCCCCACTTTACGTATAGGGGAGGTACCCTAATAAAACATTTTTTTCCACTTTTTATTTTACCACTTTGTCGGCGTGATTGATATACATATTAGTACCAAATTTCAGCTTTCTAGTGCTAACGGTCACTGAGATTATCCGCGGACGGACGGACGGACGGACGGGCAGACATGGCGAAACTATAAGGGTTCCTAGTTGACTACGGAACCCTAAAAAACTGCATTCATACATTAAAAAAAAACTTGTTCAGTACAAGTTTTTTCTAAATGTATGAATGCAGTTTTTCGAGTTCAGTACTCGACCTACACAATCGATATCTAAATAGAAATAGTATCAGTTTTATTTTTCAAAACGTGCGAGTTCGATTCCTGAGTTGAGTACAAGTTTTTTTTTATGTTTGAATGCAGTATTTCTTGTTTCTAAAATTGATGACATGGTTCCTAAGAAAAGATCTTCGCATGTCTTATATTTTCAGACTTTCCCATACCGACCAATCTAAATGTGCCATTCTGTATATAATTTTCTTTTAGTGCGAGTGGCTGTCATTATGTTGTGTGTTTAAGTATGTGTAAACATATATACAATTTATTGCCTGTTGTGTCAAAACTGTTTGTTGATAGTTTGTTTTTCGACCCATTTGGGGTTGGGTTAGGTGGTACTTTGTCGATTGGTTCACAGGTTTTCAATAAATTTTGTCCCTTTAAATTTTGTCGGAACTTTTTGAATGTTTAAAATTTAGCCCCGTATATATTGCATGCGCTTATAGGATATATTCTAGTACAGTGTTTTTTCTACTTTTAACCATTTCTGTAGTCGAATATTTAGATCGTAATTATTGCTTGTACAATGGAGCCAACTAAGGCTTGCAATTATCCGGATATTATATGGATAATACGAATATTTCAAATAATTATCATACAAATTGCTATTCGAAATATTCGGATTGCAGGCCCTCGAAATTTTTTGCGAAATAATGATTGTGAAACACCACGGACCAAAGAGTCTACAAAATGTCGGTGTATTAAAATCTAAATCAAAGCATGGGAAATCTAAAGCGCACCATAAATTTAATCTAAAACTTTTGTATTGAGAGATTTTTTTGTAATCTGCTCCTATTAAAGGGTTGTTCAGGTTGTTCCTAACCTCGAAAATTAATGAGCCAAATATATCCAGCGAAAAAGGGTAAAATATTTAATCGACTAAATGTCAGGGATCGTAAAGGCTCTGTGCTCACATTGGACGGGCGAGTCGAAAATTCGGTTGAACCAGTGTTACCTGAAAGTGTCCAGAATCTAGATCTAGCGTATTTTTGCTGTGGGTTGCGCGCTTTATGTGAGCCTTGCATGAGTTGTGTTAAGTACTAAGACGCGCAATTCAATTCAAATTAATTAATTAAATGTTATCCAAACACATAAAGCAACAATATGAAGCAGCTCTTTCACTAAGCGTAATCGCTAGATCTACCTTAAGCCTCAGGACGACAGACGCACCATTAAAATTAAATAATAATGAAATCTGACATGCCTCAATTTAAAACTATTTTATTTGACTTCTGAATAAAAAATGCATTTTATTCAATCACAGAATATTTAGATTATACGCCATTTCTTTATTAAGTACCTATACTATAAGGTGTTATTAATTGTTATTAATGTTAATATCCATGCATGCTGCATGCTTAGCTATAAGAAATCTAGGTTTAGGATTGTATAATATTTGCATGCCCACTAGCAGGCTGAATACACTGTACCTAAATAGTATTTTGTGCAACAGGTACATAATAAGGGTTCTTAAGATTCGAGGGTCGAAGTTACAAAATGAGGCGAAGCCGAATTTTGTAATAACAGACCCGAGAATTTTAAGACCTAATTATGTACCGTTGCACACGAAACTTTTTCTACGACAGTAGCAGAAACGTAATTAATAAATAATTTTTAAGTTCTTAAGTTTCACGAGTACATAAATCAATTTTGTTTTAAGATTTTTCTATCAACTTACTTTTGTGCCGAAGTCTTCGGATATTCACTGTGAAGTTTTCTTGTCACTTATTTTATGAAAATTTACATAAACTTCTTGATATTAACATAATATACGAGTTTAAATACAAAAATTAAGCCGTACATTGTGTTGAAATTTTTTAAATATTAACTTTTTGACTAAATGTCATAGACAGACCACGAGTTGGTTTTCAATTGCAAAAAAATATGGCTTCGTTCAAGTAACTCTCAATGCAAAAGCTTACATTAAAGTACTATTATGCTTTTCATAAATATGAAAACTAAATTATTTAAGATATTAATACTTTAAAAAAGACGTGATAATGTTTTTATCATAGTTTGTGCAAAAATAATTTCAAGTATAAAAATATAATTTATATTGTAAACAAGAACGAACCCTTTTTAGACATGGCACCTGGAAGTCAGTGTATTAAAAAAACAAAAACAGTTGCACAATATGTTTTGTGTGACTGCTAGCAGTTATAGAAAGTACCTATAGACAAATAGACTTTAGCGCCTTCACTTAAATGATGTAGTTTTAGATACCACTATCAGTCATTTAATTGGCATATAGAAGCCCTTGTTCTTCGTACATAACTGAGTTACATTACCAGCTATGTATAAAGAAAAAATATTCTTCGTACATAACCTGGTAATGTACCAAGAAATCTTTGTTCTTCGTACATAACTGTGTTACATTACCAGCTATGTATAAAGAAAAAAGATTCTTCGTACACAACCTGGTAATGTACCAAGAAGCCTCGGTTCCTTGCACATTGTCAGTTATATACCGTGTACGTGTGTGTCCGGCATGCGTGCTTTAATTAAAGGTAGTTAAAATAACATGTGTCTGTAACTTAATCATGATATTCATTTACTTAAAAAACTGAAATTTAGTCAGAAATTTAATAAAATGAAAAGTGTCCTGGAATGTATTGGCTCTCATACTAACCAGGGTAGTTTTCATTTATTCACAGTTACTTAGTCTGTCTGTAGTCTGTGTGGAATGAAAAGTGTCGTGGTTTGCATGAGAGCTAATACATTCCAGTACACTTTTCTTTTTTTTTTATTTCTGACTAAATTTCAGTTTTTTTAAGTAGTTGAATATCATGGTTAAGTTACAGCTACATGTTACACATTAACCACCTTTAATTAAAGCCCGTATGCCGAACACACACGGTATAAAGAAGTAAATATTCTTGCTAAATGACCTGGTTTTGTCCATACTTCCATAAAACCAAAGAGGTTCTCCAAGCAGTGTATCTATCTAACTTTGTAATTTAGACTCATCTTTAACTTTTTAAATAATAACAAGCTTGATGTATCATGTCATGAAATGATTAATGTGTCAAATAGAGGTAAAACTATCGTAATTTATCAATTTTATCACAATTGTTGCAATCAATTCAAGTGCTCTTTTAATTATCAAAGATTGATTTTGATAATTTGTCTGCATTACAAATAATGAGCCGTGTTTCATAATGTCAACTGAAACTCCGAGCAGCTCCTCAAATGAGCTAGTGTATATTAGATCCAGAAGAGGTGGCCAAGTTTTATTATACGAAGGCCGTAAATATCACAAAGGTAAACGGTACGAAAATCAGTCACAGTTCTGGGCATGTGCGAATTACAAGATGTGTAGGGGAAATTTAACAGTATTAGAAAACAAAATCTTATCTAGTGTTCAACATCATGAGAGTTGCGTACGAAATGAACCAAAAAATGTTGTGTTAAAAGAAATTGACAAATTACGGCAAAATGTGTCAAGTAACTGTCTTCCGATTCCGAAGCAATATAATGCAACAATATGTGGCTTAAAAAATCAAGGAATACATATATTAGAGCCGTTGCCAAAATTCAATTCTATACATACAGGTCTATACAACGCCAGAACCAAGGAACAAGGCATTACAAAGAGCGTTTTCCGGAATCCTACAGAGGTTGAAGTACCAGAAAATTACCGATCATTTATATTAGCCGACTATGAATATATGGGTAACAAAATATTATTGTTTGCCTCAAAAGAAGCAAAAAAACTCTTGACCACATGCAAAAAATATTTCGCAGACGGTACATTTGGGTGTTGTCCACCATTCGAGCAACTATATGTTATTTACGGAGATTTTGGCAGTGATGATGAATCAACAAATTTAATTCCTGTGATCTATGCATTGCTGATAAATAAGAAACAACAAACCTACGAAATATTATTCAACTTGATAAAATCGCAAATAAGCGAATGGGATTCGACTCGAAAATCGCAAAAAAGCCTATGGGAGCCGTCTCATTTTACATTTGATTTCGAAATAGGGCCAAGAAATGCTATCAAAAAAATATTTCCACACATCGTAACTCGAGGCTGTTACTTCCACTTTTATAACGCCATAAAGCGAAAGGGCAGAGAATTAGGAATAAAAAAAACGTCGAAAGTTAACAATCGTCACTTATGCCTCTGTGCAGGGCTAGCAATTTTGCCTGTGGAAAAGATAGATGAAGGTTGGGAGTACATACAAAACGAGAGTCCACAAAATGATTATATTGAAAAATTTAACACATATATGCACAAAACTTGGATTAGAAACAGAGAATTTCGTAAGATATGGTGTTGTTATAACGAGCAGGTACAACAAACTATGCAGAGGGGTGGAATTCCAGAGTGAAGAGATTTATAGGTCGCACGTATCCGACATTTCCACATTTGCTCTCGGTTTTGCATGATGACGCCACTTTTTATGCTGTGTCCGAGTCCAAGGTCAACAAAAAATTCAATACAAAAAAGAAAAGCTTGAATTGCATTGAAGTTAACAATCGGATAAATAGAGCCGTGTCTCAGTTGGAAAGCAATTTAATAACTACAGGACATTGTCTCGAGATAATATGCCCATTTTTATACTGACTAATAAGCAAAACTTCGTGAATTATTTCATCTGCTTGATGGTATTATTTTAAGGGTTATTTTAGTTTTCTAAGGTTAAAAATTTTTGTTGTGATTTGTGATGCAGGTGTTTGAAATAAATTTAAACTTAAATAATTTTTAAACAAGCTTTTATTTGACTGTTAATGTTACAGGAAATGATATCTATCGTTCCAAAACAAAAAGTTTCTTAGGTTGTTGTTGTAGGAGAAGTAAAGTAAGTAAGTGGACAAAACCAGGTCATGTAGGATGAATACTTATTTCTTTATAAATAACTGACAAATAAATGAATGAAATAAAATAAAATAAAAAAGTTCATCATCATCATCTCAGCCGTAAGATGTCCGCCGCATGATACTCGTTAAAATCATTCAGGTTATCATCAGCATTAGCAATTTCGCTCTAATCTTGCTGTGATCTTTGGTGATACACACACGCACGCGTGCCAGAAGACACGTACAGTTTCAATTGGCAGAGCAATGTTGCTTTTAAATCATTGTGCACAGGCCGTGGTGCTAAAGGGCAACCACCAAACACGCATACCTCTTCGTTTTCAGGAGTTCTTCTCAACCCGAAATCCATTTGAAACCAATTTAATATTTTTTTTCTTGAGTAACACAGCTTACGGACGCCGATCATATTAAGCGAATGATTTCTTGGTACATTACCAGGTTGTGTACGAAGAATCTTTTTTCTTTATACATGGCTGGTAATGTAAATCAGTTATGTACGAAGAACAAAGATTTCTTGGTACATTACCAGGTTATGTACGAAGAATATTTTTTCTTTATACATAGCTGGTAATGTAACTCAGTTATGTACGAAGAACAAGGGTATAGAAGTGCTGGAGTAGAAAAATGTATTTAAGATCCACCTGACCGTATTCGAGCAAATAAATTATTTGATTTGATTTAATTTGATTCGAAAATTGGTAACCTCCAGAGCATGAATAGTGGTACCTTAACCTTGAGGTGTCAAACGACTGTTTTATTAAATAGTGAGACTTCTGTCCTTTCACACGCCCGGGCTGTGCAAGCATAAAATATAAAACTCCTAGAAATAATTGACGGTACGATATTTTACGCTTAAATCCAAATCTCGATACTAAAACGTACGCGTTTTTTTTTTGCAAAACGAATTGAAATTTAAACATTTTTACGACAACTGTTTCGGATCAAATCCACTTTTATTACCTGAAAGTGAAAAGCAAATAATTTATTTATAAATTCTTTACACTAAGTTAGCCAACTCGAATATATTTTTAAATAATTATCTAGGATACACGCAACAGATCTGTCTGCCGAATCTGTCTGGCGGATGTTCGTTGGGGACAGATTCGTTAATGTATGGCGGGAATCGGACACGAATGTGACTATGGACAGATCAGTGTAGCACCATATATTGACGGATCTGTTCACCGGACATATCCGGTATGTATCTCTATAGGTGTTGAGAATAGGGCCACAAAACACACGCTCTGAGTGTGCACGCTTGACGCTGACCGCCATAGGTTGGCGAAACATCTATCACAACCAACTAAGCCATCCGGTGTCCGAGGTCGGATGCGAACCGTCTTCAGTGTACTCATGATTTTTTTTGTCTTCAGTTTACAAAGTTAACGCTACAAACCGCTAGCTAGATTTTTCAGTAACGGTACCGTCAACATTTCTCAAGTATATGCAATACCAAAAGGGCCAGGCGCCATTCTCTTCTATTAGGTAAGACTATTCATAAGCTGTAGGTATAGAATCGCTAAGATTAGGAAAAAATTGTACATAGACCTCTTTGTAAATAATCCGCATTATCTCGAGGACTATCAAAACGGATAACTACGTATAGTAATTTCTGTGTTATTTTTTTCCCAGTTTTCTGTTTCATTGTTCTTCAGTATTTTAATTAAAATATTACAGCAAAATAAAATTAAGCTCTAACTAGTCTCTCCAAAAATACAATAGAACAGGATTTTATATCCCTTTGATATTCGCTTCGAATTCTACCCAATCTCCGATTTTTCACAAAGCGTAACATATTCACGAGAATGGAAGCCATTTTGGAATGAGTAGAGCGGTATTTACGGGTGCACGGGGATGCACAACACGGATCGAGTGCCACTGAACTTTTGATGGCATTGGGTCGTTTATACTCGACTGTGTAATATACAAAATGGGGTTTAACACAGATATTATAATTGGTCCCACCTGTCTTTTGTATTGGAAACAAGCACAAAATATACTTTTTTGTCTATTTTTTTTAAATACTTATAGATATCGTCGCCATTCAGCAGCTTCAGCTTCAGCTTGTAGCTTCAGGTTTCATTTTTGTATTTTTTTTATTCTATTCAATCAAATACAAACACTGATAACATTGAAAAAATAATCAACCCAGCAGGATTTGAACCTCGCATCGATACGCCTTACCGGGGCTCGATCGCTTTACCAATTAAGCTATGGGTTCAGTTACTGAGTTGACGAAATTCTCAATGCCTTCAATCATATTTTTGCATTTATTTTTACATCGACTTTATAGCAGCCGTAAGCGACATCTAGGTGCTAACTACTAGAGTTAGATACCCTTCCCGCCGACCCTTTTGCAAGTGTCACAACGGAAATAATAGATGGCGCTGCTATCAACTCATAATTATTTTTACATGGTTTTTTAAAGTGGGGCATTCCACTCATACAATAGTATGTTATTCAATCAAATACAAACACTGATAACATTGAAAAAATAATCAACCCAGCAGGATTTGAACCTCGCATCGATACGCCTTACCGGGGCTCGATCGCTTTACCAATTAAGCTATGGGTTCAGTTACTGAGTTGACGAAATTCTCAATGCCTTCAATCATATTTTTGCATTTATTTTTACATCGACTTTATAGCAGCCGTAAGCGACATCTAGGTGCTAACTACTAGAGTTAGATACCCTTCCCGCCGACCCTTTTGCAAGTGTCACAACGGAAATAATAGATGGCGCTGCTATCAACTCATAATTATTTTTACATGGTTTTTTAAAGTGGGGCATTCCACTCATACAATAGTATGTTATTCAATCAAATACAAACACTGATAACATTGAAAAAATAATCAACCCAGCAGGATTTGAACCTCGCATCGATACGCCTTACCGGGGCTCGATCGCTTTACCAATTAAGCTATGGGTTCAGTTACTGAGTTGACGAAATTCTCAATGCCTTCAATCATATTTTTGCATTTATTTTTACATCGACTTTATAGCAGCCGTAAGCGACATCTAGGTGCTAACTACTAGAGTTAGATACCCTTCCCGCCGACCCTTTTGCAAGTGTCACAACGGAAATAATAGATGGCGCTGCTATCAACTCATAATTATTTTTTTTTACATGGTTTTTTAAAGTGGGGCATTCCACTCATACAATAGTATGTTATTCAATCAAATACAAACACTGATAACATTGAAAAAATAATCAACCCAGCAGGATTTGAACCTCGCATCGATACGCCTTACCGGGGCTCGATCGCTTTACCAATTAAGCTATGGGTTCAGTTCCTGAGTTGACGAAATTCTCAATGCCTTCAATCATATTTTTGCATTTATTTTTACATCGACTTTATAGCAGCCGTAAGCGACATCTAGGTGCTAACTACTAGAGTTAGATACCCTTCCCGCCGACCCTTTTGCAAGTGTCACAACGGAAATAATAGATGGCGCTGCTATCAACTCATAATTATTTTTACATGGTTTTTTAAAGTGGGGCATTCCACTCATACAATAGTATGTTATTCAATCAAATACAAACACTGATAACATTGAAAAAATAATCAACCCAGCAGGATTTGAACCTCGCATCGATACGCCTTACCGGGGCTCGATCGCTTTACCAATTAAGCTATGGGTTCAGTTACTGAGTTGACGAAATTCTCAATGCCTTCAATCATATTTTTGCATTTATTTTTACATCGACTTTATAGCAGCCGTAAGCGACATCTAGGTGCTAACTACTAGAGTTAGATACCCTTCCCGCCGACCCTTTTGCAAGTGTCACAACGGAAATAATAGATGGCGCTGCTATCAACTCATAATTATTTTTACATGGTTTTTTAAAGTGGGGCATTCCACTCATACAATAGTATGTTATTCAATCAAATACAAACACTGATAACATTGAAAAAATAATCAACCCAGCAGGATTTGAACCTCGCATCGATACGCCTTACCGGGGCTCGATCGCTTTACCAATTAAGCTATGGGTTCAGTTACTGAGTTGACGAAATTCTCAATGCCTTCAATCATATTTTTGCATTTATTTTTACATCGACTTTATAGCAGCCGTAAGCGACATCTAGGTGCTAACTACTAGAGTTAGATACCCTTCCCGCCGACCCTTTTGCAAGTGGCACAACGGAAATAATAGATGGCGCTGCTATCAACTCATAATTATTTTTACATGGTTTTTTAAAGTGGGGCATTCCACTCATACAATAGTATGTTATTCAATCAAATACAAACACTGATAACATTGAAAAAATAATCAACCCAGCAGGATTTGAACCTCGCATCGATACGCCTTGCCTTTTTTTTATTCGTTTTGACAACGACATTTGACAGAAAGAAAGACACTCCGTGAAATTGTATGTAACGAGTAGTTTAATTTATTGCTAACATTTTTGCAATTTACTGCCCTAAAGGCCCATTTAGAGAGTTTTTGGTTATTCTTACACAAAATTGTATTTACTAATAATTCTACCTGGACAAAATTGTCGAAAATGATAAGTATAAATTGAAAAACTTTATTTATCTTACTTTGATGTCTGTTTAACATGAACTTGCTAGCCAATGCATAACAAGAAAAGGATCGAAACATAAATAAATCAAATATTACTTTTGACAGGTATAATGTAATCGAGTTAAATGAGTGTTTCCGCGATCGAGATTTCCACTAGATGGCAGCACCGTAGCAAGAGGTCTAGCTTCCAAAATCCCCAAACAAAAAAATATGATTAAACATGATTGGTGGATTATGACAGCTAGAGACCTCTCGCCACGGTGCTGCCATCTAGTGAAAATCTCGATCGCGGAAACCCTCGTTGACTCAATATCAAATTAAAATAACAAATAATCGAACGAGCGAAGTGAGTTCTTACAAATAACTTCTGGCTAGTGGGACGTCTCAGCATTTCGATGACTTTTTGATTTTGAGAGTTTGTTCCGCGATAACTTTAGTAACGCTTTTCTGATCTTCATGAAATTTGTTGGGGTTGTAGCAGAGATACATAAAATTTGTGAGTTCGTATATGAGCAGGATCGTTCAACGGGTTGTGGAGCTAGAAGGCGAAAAAAAATCTTCAGATGGGTCTTGTTATATTGGTCATTCTTTTTCAAGGAAATCGCGAGTTCTGAGTTCGAGGCGGACTACTAGTTAATAATCGAACGAGCGGAGCGTAAGCGAAGCAAGTTCTTACAAACAACTTCTGGCTAGTGGGACGTCTCGGCATTTCGATGGCTTTTTGATTTTGAGAGTTTGTTCCGCGATAACTTTAGTAAAGCTTTTCTGATCTTCATGAAATTTGTTAGGGTTGTAGCAGAGATACATATAATTTGAGAGTTCATATATGAGCAGGTTCGACCAAGGCGTCATGGAGCTAGAAGGCGCGAAAAAATCATCATAAGGGTCTTGTTATCGGGTTATACGTTTGAAAAGAAATCGCGAGATCTCAGTTCGAGGCGCACTACTAGTTAAAGTTTCAAATAGGCACCCTTAGCATTATAGCCGCCTACAGGGTGTTCATCCCCACACCCTGGAGCCCAATGGGTCGCGCACAGTACGGTTTAAGAGGAATTTCCTCCCACGAACGCTGCGGCTGTGGAATGAACTCCCTGCCGAGGTTTTCCCAGTGGGCTACAGTATGAGGTGCTTCAAATAAGGAGTGTATAGATTCCTAAATGGTAGGCAACGCGCATGTGAATCCTCTGGGGTTGCAGGCGTCCATAGGCTACGGTAACTGCTCACCATCAGGCGGGCCGTATGCTTGTTTGCCACCGTCGTGGTATAAAAAATAAAATAAAAATTATACGCACTAGTCGTGCCGTGTAAAGAGCTCCAAGGCACGACAATCTCCCAAGACTTCCCTCGTTATTGTTTCAGCCATGCTGAGGCCCGCGCACTTTTAAGCACTGCCACGTTACCAGCTCTAAAACGTCTTAAGTCAAGACGTGTACACGTGTCCACTTGTGACATTTCTTTGCTGGGTGCGCTGACACTTTTAAGAAGCTGGGTTTGTATTCCTATCGCTAGACGAGGAATAGTAGATTGTTAACCGAGGGCTGAAAGGCACCCATTTCTGTTGAGGTATTATTTACAGAAATGGGTGCTTTCACCCAAGTTAAACACTCTACTTTTCATTTCGAATATGAGGAAAGTAAACACAAGCCAGGTATAATAAAACTATTTAATAAAAAATGTGCAATGAAGTTGCCTACTTAAAATTAATAGTAACGTTCGTACAATTATTGAATGTTAGAGAAAGATTCGTTCCCGGGATATTAATATTCGATACTTGTGATATTTGAGTATCATTTATAGGCAGGGCTGTAAATGTCGGAGAAGGCATACTTTCGTTTGTAAGACGTATGGAGTCAATTATTTCGCTCTTCATGTAATTGGCCGTGTTTTTCTATGTTTTCCATAGTGAGATTTGTGAGTTCAATGCTCCTACATGCGCCACTTATGCCCAAAATTAGTGCCACCTGCAATATAATAATCTTATTAACACACATTGTTACCGTTGCAGACTTTTTAAACAACACCTATAACTATTAAGAAATGTCTGTCTAAATTTAAATTGTGGATACCTACAAGCTTTTTCACAGACTGTGTCGTTCATTAAATATACCTACACCAAGACGATTATAACGAGCCTAAACTCGATGAGATTATGTTGAGTGTACGTTAAGTTAAATAATAGTTGTAATGATTTCCCATACCTTTGTTGCCAAATATATTTCATCAGGGGCTTGATTCAAGAAGTTCTCTTGCGCAGTAAAAACCTTCGACTTTTTGCATTTAAAACCATCTGACTGCCTCTTCAAAAATGATATCAGCCTGGTGTACAAATACAAATAAGTAGTTCTTTATATCGATGTCGTGTTTTGTACTTATGACCGTTCTTAACATTGAAAATATGCTCCATAGAGTTGAAGGCTGAAGGTTCTTTGATAATTCGTTGAGATAAGTAAGGAACACACTTTCCGATAAGGATTTCACTCGCTTTTCACCCCGCCACTTCATGAAATTGTTATACTATTTCATATATCGTTCCTTTGACACTGTCGGTAAAAGGTTCTCACCGACAGCTTGAGCCTCTTCTTTTATAAAATCAGATGTTAAATCCATTTCGGAACCGCTAGAACTCATCTTATTAAAATTAATTTCGAAATTTAACACAGCTAATAGAACTTCCAAAGAAAGATATGCATTTATTTATTTTAGGTTTCCCGCCAGTTTACTTTTTTTACGCCATAATGTCAGCCATTTTTTTTTTCACGAATTCCTTGTAATTTAATCTGTGTATTAAACAACATTTTTACTTTTTTCTCAAAGTTTTGCCTCTTGTCTTGAAAGCGAGTCATAAATAATTTATGTTTATTATATTAAATTATTTGTAATAATATCAATAAAAATTATCAAATATTTTCGTCTATAAAAAAGTAATAAATTTAAAATTAATCGTACTATGGCTGTATAGGTTAAGCCCGTTGCCCAATATAACTTCGATTAACCATACAATTTTTTTTAATACTTTTCTGCTCTAAAGCAGAAATGTGCCACTTTCAGCAGGCCACTTAGATGAACAATGACCCACTTTCAGAGTATGAGAAATGAAAAATAAATTGCTGAACTCTGTCTTGAAATATTGCACAAAAGGGTAGGGTAGTAATAGTAGTACCTCCAGGTGAATCAACACTAAACTTCATTTTTTCAGTTTTGAAAAATCAGTACAGTAGAAAATAATTTTACCAAATGTAAAAAAATATGGCAAGTGGTGAACTTACTATATTTCTTATTTTAGAAAAAAAACGTGATTTTGTTCATTCACTGGGAGGACTTCATTCACTGGAGGTCTTAACGTAGGGTACTTAAGGTCCTCAGTGTTATAAAACCCCAAGTTAGGTACACTAAACATGCCAATAATAGGTATCTCGGAAACCGGTTTTTGCTCCATACTACAATACTAATGATTTTCGTTATTTAGTTTCCATCTTATAATATGACTTCCTATTATAAGATTTTTCGATGAAATATGGAATTACCTAAATACAATGTTGGGTTCTACGTAAAAACCATAAAATAATTAATATATATTGGGTTATTTCGGCGTTTTTTACGAAAACCGATTTCGAGCCCTGGTAGGTTAGGATTCGTCCTTAGGGTTCTGAAGATTTGATGACACTTAAAAGTAGTTGATTTGACTGGAAGTCCAATTACCCTGTATTCGGTAAGCTCTAGCAATAACAACCGAACGAACGGCGTATCGAACTGCGGAATGTTTCTAATAGAACGTACGTGTATACTCTTTACTGTGCGCTGAGCGCAGTCAATGAGTTCGTGAGACGTTTTTAAGGTGCTTAAGCAGAGTGCTACAGTGAGCGAGATTCAAACAAAACCAGCCCAGCTATAGTGGAAATACCTTACCAGTTCGTTTTTGATACTCCCCATAGACAGAACAAAAAGGTATAGATGGGGCATGGTAATAACAATACAAAGATCTAACGGGGTGGTCTCATTACACTTTCAATAGGTACGACAGAGAAGCTGCTATTATCGTTGGTCCTTGTCATAGTCTCACATTTTTTTACCCTCCACGCCATGACTTATAGCAGTGGAAGGTCACAAACATAGATAATTCGCGATATCTTCAAGAATTTCTGTGTTTACTACGAGAAAACCTGATACTTTTCTTAGAAAGTTGTGTTGGCTAAGGAAAACAATGGTAAATTGTTCTGTTTTGTGCTGTAGAAGTGATGTTATAGTCATCTATGTCTATCCCTTACGGGTTGTAGGCGTGTGCGGTCTCTAGTTAAATTCTTGCTTCGAGATCTATTGGAGATACTCCCCGATAACGTATTCAGGGATGTGGGTAGTCTAAACCGAATGGCACATTGAAGCGATCTGTTGATGGCAAATTAAAGAACCCATAATTTAAATGATTCTATGCATAATTCAGAATTCTTATGGTAAATTTACATTCGACTCTCTGGGCCATATTCTAACTTTAAAAAAATGTTTAGACACGATGCAACTTCTATACAACTCCAATGCATTAACTACTTTATATAGCTATAGTTTAAACGTCTGAATCAGAAATATCAGAATTTACTTGAAAATTATTCCGATGCGACTCTAATACAACGTCAATATTGGTTTATTATTTGTTGTGTGGTGCAGTTATGATTATGATAGATTTACTCTGTTAGTTATCAAATGTAAATTTATCGGCATACTTGATTATGCTTCATATTAGGGAATGATGTTAAAATTATTTGGTTCTATCGTATTTGAGCCACTTACCATTGTTCGTAATTTAGCCGTGTACTAATAAATGGCCGATGTAACTGACAGTTGACAGCTAGTGAAGTCGGTAACACCGGTCATTCATAAGTTTCATAACACGGCTGAATTACGAACAATGGCAAGTGGATCAACAATCGGGGTTCGTGATTGTACGTTTGTACAGTGTCTGATTCCCTAGTAGTTATCACGAGGTCATTTATACCACCTTTTATTTATTGCACGCATTTCGAGGGACGACTTCTTTAATGCATCTTAATCAACAAAACTGAGCATAATAAAAGTATTTATCTACACTCATACTGTAAGTACTCTAAAATGCGTTCAAAAACCGTAGACAATGACAAGCATTACAACAAACGATTTAACTATGATAAGTTTCTTATCTGCGGCAGTAACGTAATTTTAACTATGCATGCTCAAATATTGTTAAGCAATGAGTTTCAAATTTGGAACATCGAATTTGATAACATAATGTTACCGCCATGGCCAACTCGATTGGTCCCGCGCGAGCGCCGGCACAATCGAGTAGGCCATGACGGTACAATGGCGGTCATTCTATGGTTTCCGAACACTTAATTTAATATATATAATATGAGTGTAGATAAAGCAGTGTATGCAACTGTACGTAATTAGGCCTTAAAACACTCGTGTGATCTTATTATGAAATTCGCCTGCGGCTCATTTCATAAAACCACACTCATGTTTTAAGGACCCTTATTACGTAACAGTTACATAAACTACTATTAAACAGTACTTTGCAAAACACAAATCAAGTTCCTTTGTAAATACCAGGAATAAAAATGAAAAATAATCCATTATCCCCTAATAAAACCCCGTGATTTCAGCAAAACAACCGCGCAAAGCTTTAAATCTCCAGAATGATAGAAACGTGGATTTGATACATTTTTCCATTTGGAGTTCGTCTTGTTCGTATTTTAATTTCCTGCCATACGATGAATTTTCAACGGACGCCATTTTCGTATTACATGCATGCGGAGTTTGGGCTTTGAGGAAATAATTGAAAACGAATTTTTAATACTATTGCTCAAAAAGTTTAGTTTATGTAGCTGCAAATCGTGCGTAAAGTTTGATTTTATGCACTAGTGCTAAAAAGTAATCTGATCTGTTTGATTTAACGCACGATTTGCAGATCAGAATTTTAAATAAATGAGTATAATGCGACACCCGCTTATAAATGACCCACCTGAACTACGCGCGATTGGGCATAAAGGAGTATTATGCGAGACCCAATAGTATTACTTGAACAACGCGCGATTGAATGAAGCTGTCTTTCGTACACTGACAGAATATAAATGTAATTTTATTTCATTGTAGTTTTTTCGCAACTGTATTAAAACACGTTGTTCGACACACGTGCGGAAGTGTCATTTTCACTCGTCCCGAGTCTTGACCCTCGCCTCTCGGCTCGGGTCAAGTAACCTTCTCGTACTTGTGTCGAATACTACTATTTGAGTGGACTTTGAAAATGTCATTCTTAAACAATAGTTCCAAGTGCTTCATTAACCGACTTAAAAAAAGAGGAAGCTGTGAATTCGCTGAAAGTATTGTATGCTATGATATTACTCCGTCAATTATGAATTGATTTAGATTATTCTTTTATTTTATTAAGTGAATCATCATCATTATCATCATATCAGCCGAAAGACGTCCACTGCTGAACATAGGCCTCCCCCAAAGAGTGCCACAATGACCGGTCCTGCGCCATCCGCATCCAGCGGACTCCCGCGACCTTTAGCAGGTCATCAGTCCACCTTGTGGGGGGTCTACCGACGCTGCGCCTTCCGGTTCGTGGTCGCCACTCAAGAACCTTTCCGCCCCAACGGCCATCGGTTCTACGTGCAATGTGCCCCGCCCACTGCCACTTCAGTTTAGCAATTTGGAGGGCTACATCGGTTACTTTGGTTCTGCTGCGGATGACCTCATTTCTGATGCGATCACGCAGAGAGACTCCAAACATAGCCATCTCCATTGCCCTTTGGGTGACTTTGAGCCTTCTTATGAGGCCCATAGTAAGCGACCACGTTTCAGTGCCATATGTCATCACTGGCAACACACACTGGTCAAAGACTTTCGTCTTTAGACACTGCGGAATATTGGACGAAAAGATGTGCCGCGAAAACGATTAAGTGAATGCGACATCGAATAAAGGACTAAATGTAGGTCTACAAATTGGTAATATTAAAATATGATCTTTGATAGTTACGATTCCTTTTACTCATTTGAACAAAACCAATTAAACTTATTTTATCTAGATTTTTTGTAGTTCAATATTTTCTCACGGCACGAGTTCTAAATAGATTCACATGATGTTTTAATTTCATTTACATAATATTTAAATCAAATGGTAAAACAAAATAAAGGCACAGACAAATGTAATACAATATCAAAAACTGGTCAAAATACCCGTGGCGATCTGATCGCATATGAATTTATAAAAGAACGAAAATGAGGATTCATTTCTAATACAATTCCGAGCTAACAGACGGTCAGTAAACAAGGGAGTGCAATAAAAGCATTGATGGTATATGAATCAGATATATTCCTAGTTATTCTTTTACACTCGGCTAGTGTTGTGGTCGTGGGAATATTTCCCGTACTGGGAATTTAAGTAGGTATTGCAACACCACTTCAATACAACATGATAGCAATTAACATTAGTTAGAACTTCGATTTTATGAGAAATTATATAAATTTGTTGGATAAGATTTTAAATATCATTTACTTAGTTTTTTATCTGTATGTTTCTTTTTACCTTTGTGGCTTACTTACTGTATAAATGCTTGAGTTTGTGTCCGTTTACAGCATCTTCCAGTCAGTTACAAAAGAGGGTGTAGGTAGCCAATCTGTGAATAAAATAGATAAATTATTACGCGAGATAATGTTTAAAACTTTCCCGTTTTGTACTCATATTAACGGAACATTTGACGGGTCTCACGTGAATTAAAATTATTTATATTGAGTTCCGATGTGTCGACACAGATTACACTAGTTTTCAGCGAAAGTGACCAGTGTAACCTGTGTCGAAACGTCGGAACTCAAGGAAAATTAATATAATATGCGTTGTATCCGTCATATGTTCGTTTAATGTTTTACCCGAAACTGAGAAGGCGAGTTGCGAAAGAAATTAAGTAGAGCGAGGTTAGAAAGATCGCTGAAGATAAGAAGGCGTAAAGCGAGCTTGTGAGCGCCCTCTGGGGTGCCTTAAGACAACACCAACAATGATAGTACTGGCAATAATTATGATTAGACAATTTATGTCCTACTGGCCAGCGGCGACAGTGTGCAGCAAACCGGTAAATAAAAAATAGAAAACATATTACCGGGAATATTACCGAGAATATTTCCGGTAATACCACATCACTACGGCTGTGGCAATCACAATAACACTTGCTATTTCTGTTTGTGCATCGGCAGATTGATTTTACCCGCGGCTGCTTCCAATTTAGATGGACTGATATAGTTTAAACCCATACGATGCTAAGCAAACACACGTCTGACTGTATATCTGATGGTTCTATTTTAAGGATTTTAGCCGGTATAGTTAGTTTTGGGTAACTTTTGAATGAACAAATGAATGATGAATGTATATAGTCTTATATATTTTGAGTATTTGGCAATTAAGGTTTCCGCAAATGGCGCTATAATCGTTTAAAAAACTGAGTGAATTTCATCGTTTGTCCCGGCTGTTTAACTTGGCTCAATGGAGCCTGACTCGCTCAGCAACCTTTATCACAATAATTGTTGATAAACGAATACGACCTTCTATATAACATTGCCACTTAGAAGATAAACTAGGCCTTATTGGGTTTCGTTCCAGTATACTCACGATGTTTTACATTCACTGAAAAGCGACGGGTACTTAAATATCAAATAATATTTCATACATAAGTTCCGAGGAACTCAGTGGTACAGTTGCCATCAAATATATCAAAGCGGCCAGGGTACTCAAAATATCTGGATATGCACTTTATCACCTTGACAATAGAGGCGTTGTTCAGATATTTGTGACCACCTTGGCCGCTCCGATATATCTGATGGCGACTGTACGAGCCGAGGTTTGGACCTCTGGATTTAAAGCCGGACGTCTTAGCGCCGGGCTAGCAACGCATCTCCCTCTCTTTAATATTAAAAACAATGCAAAATAAATCAAATAATAGTAAAAGTGAGTTAAACTTATTAAACATCAAAGAGCAAGAACCAAATTTTATGCCAAACTTCAAACAATAGGTAAATCAATAAATAAAACAGAAACCGTTATTCGAACGCGTTCCAACTTTTGAATTTCGAATTAAACACGTCGATAGAGTCAGAAAAGCGTTCCGTTCAACCGCCCTCTAGTCGTAACTATGTCTAAAAACTCGTTCGATTTTGAACCATAACTACGTGATATAAGGTTTATATTCCAATGAGTTTTCAAAAACAGTCATGCGAAGCGTGGTGGTGCCCCTGATAAACAATCTGTGACTCCGAGTTGGAAGTTGCAGAAAACTTCAGACATGTGAAGGGAAGTTTCCGTGTCTCTGTGTGGGAATTTCAAAGGAAAATATAAATTTTAAAGCTATGTTCGAGCGATGCAATGGGGAATCGGATATGAATAAGAAGTTTAGTAGAAGCAGAAGTTACGTACAACTTTTTTGTTAATTTTACACGTTAATCGAAACTTAGCTATTTAATATTATTTGAAAATTTATTTCGTAACGTTATGAATGAGGATTTCTTCTATAGATTTTTTCACCAGGTGGCAGCACTGTGGCGAGTGGTATATCTGTCATAATCCACCAATCATGCTTAATCAATTTTATTTTTTAACGGTGGATTTTGACACAGCAGCTGTCAAAAGACCTCTGAAAAAATAGATCGAAAACCCCTCATTTTGCGGCATGTTAACAATGTAAATTTTCCGAGAACCTCAATTGAACTAGGGCCGATGCCCCGGTTGTTGCCACTGTGCGGTTTTGGCTATTTCCAACTTTGTTAAAGTATAGACAAGTTAACAAGTCTATGGTTTATAATTGTTAATATAAGAGTAAATTCTGGCAGCACAGATGGTACTGTCATCTGTTCTGTGTCAGTTGCCATGTCCTGTATCATATCAGCCGAAAGACGTCCACTGCTGAACATAGGCCTCCCCCAAAGAGTGCCACAATGACCGGTCCTGGGCCACCCGCATCCAGCGGACTCCCGCGACTTTTACCAAATCATCAGTCCACCTTGTGGGGGTCTACGACGCTGCGCCTTACGGTTCGTGGTCGCCACTCGAGAACCTTTCCGCCCAAACGGCCATCGGTTCTACGTACATTTCCGATTAACCATATCCGATAACCCATTGCATATCTCATTAATACTAATTTAATTTAATTCTTTAAATAGTTATAAGTCTGCATGAATTTTTGATTTTATAAGCCGCTATGTTTTTTGGTAATCAATATAAAATGTTTTTGACTTCCACGACACAGGATTTGCCTAGTGTGGGAGTCGCCGATAAACTGTTAAGTGTATATTAAAAAAAAATATTTTGGTCTATAAAAGGTTTTGTTCTTTTTACTTTATTTTATGGTCCAAGAGTGGATCTCTTTGTAGTCGACTGTGCCACTGTCGTATAGGTGAAAAACTTAAGTAAGTCACCTGTTGTATGTGTGAGTAATGTGTGCGAATAGACATTCCATTTTTAAAATTTGTAATATATCGTATGGTTTGCAAACTCATTATTTCTAGTTTCTTTCAAGTTTGATTATTCCTGTCCACTTATGATTCTATTGTTATGATAAGATATAAATAGATGTCAATGTCGAGTAATTGTCTTCGTATTTTTTGGTCGTTCATGAATAAACAACAATACTTACTGTTTACCGCAGAAGTAAATTGTAAAAGCAAGTCATGATGGATTGGCTCACTCAGCGAAATATTTACTATTCCCCAACTATGTATAAGACACAACTATACGATATTGTACTCAAAAATAAGCAAAAATTCGTAGAATACAAAATTGATACAATTTTAAGTCAGCACGGACATACGGCACTTCGCTTACCACCATATCATCCCCAATTCAACCCAATTGAAAACATTTGGGAAATAGTCAAAGGATTTGTAGCCAAAAAAAAAACGTCTCAATGAATATGGAGTATATTAAAAGGAAAGGAAATTAGCAAAGGAAAAAATGAGTATAATAACTCAGGAAGAATGGAAAAATGTATGCTTCCATACTCGTACCATGAAGGAGGAGCAAAAGTATCAATGTCAAGAATTACAAATAGATGCAATATCGGAGAGTTTCATTATAAGTGTTTCCTCGGAAGATAATGACAGTGACATTGTTTCTGTACAGTTCACTGATGAAAATGAGGATGACGAAATGCCGAGTGATTGAGATAAATACATTTTCAGTATGTTATTAATATGTACTACTCATATTAAATGTTTATATAACTTATTATGCTTATGCGTTTTTGCAAACTGTACACAACTACATACAACAGGTGACTTACTTAAGTTTTTCACCTATAATCATCAGTGAACGTAGATTTTTCAGCTAAACCGGTGGAATGACGTTTTTATGTTTATTTATTTGTCGTATGGCGACTTCTCACTGGATAGGCATTTATTCCCTGGGGTAGTAGTAGTGGGAAAGCAGATGAATTCAGTGTGTGCTGCGAGGTCCAGATGAGACAGTGCAGCTGCCGAGTTTGTTACTCTTTTAGCACCACCAACGTTTTTATGTGAAACTAGCTTTTGCCCGCGGCTTCGCTCGCGTTAAATTCGGGGTAACACGGTTCCCCTTTCCTGATTGCCCCCCGGAATGCTCCATACAAACTTCCACCCCCCATTTTAGGGAAGTGGGGGGTTAGAAAGAGACAAAAAGTAGCCTATGTCAGTCTCCATCCCTTCAACTATACCACTTAAAAAATCACGTCAATTCGTCGCCCCGTTTTGCCGTGAAAGACGGACAAACAAACAAACACACACACACATACACTTTCCCATTTATAATATTAGTATGGATTGTTATTTAATTACCAACCATTTCTATATTATTACTTAGTTCTAAATGGCTTAGATTTTACTTGATTCTTGGTTAAAACAATTAAATAGCCTCAAAATAATAATAACCTGTCAGATTTAATTAATAAAAGCCCTAACCTATTTTATAAGTAAGAATTTTAAATTTTTGAATTTAAATTTTTTTTTCAATTTTTGTAACCTATTTTATAAGTAAGAATTTTAAAGTTTGAGATTTAGTTATTGGTTATGCATGTTCTTATCTATGTCAATAAACTAATTCTAGGATTAATAAAAGACAAAATATAATTTATTTCATTTATTCAACATTGAATAGATTAAAGGTGAGAGTCCATTTTATAAATATAAAATGATATGAATAACCATAGTAAATGCAATGATGTTTATTAAAGAATATTACTTATAATAATTCTGAATAATTTAATCAATGTTGCAATACTGCCATCACCACTAAGTAAGTCAAGATATAAAACAAAGGATATTAAATCCATTCTAATTCCTCAACCATTACTACAAGTATCCCGTAAGGCCATTAATCATAATATTCTGCACATAATATGTTTAACACTTGTAGCAAAAACAGAGTATATATATAATCTCATGTAATCAGAAATGCTAAATTATTATCAATATAAAATTGGTGTGTACGTTGTACCATGCACCAACTAGAAATACAGTATTACACGTTTATATATTTAAATACATTATTAGATACACGGTAACAAGGTACAAACCAATACATTTTATTTAATTAACCCTCGCTATTATTTAGAGGTGAGTAATCAATATTACACTTAACTTGGTTCTTGCTGGTTAGCTCTCCAATCACCAATGTGTCCCACAACTGCCAGACACTTGTTTATAAGGGCTTACCCATTACCCCTTCTACTATTTTGTGGCAGGACAAGAATTCTATATTTCCGGCACATCCGGTTATCGAAATAATTGGAAATAGTATAATAGTAAATATATTTTCTTAGTTCAAAATAGATGAAAATATAATTTAAAAATGACAATAAGTTATTATTCACTAAACCATCAATATTACGCATCGTTTACTTGATCATAATGTGACAGCAATACAGGATATCCGCTTCGCAATATACGTGAAGGTTTGAGTAATATATTTACTCCTTGTAAATAACTTCAAGTGAATAATAATTAGCAATGCTAAATTATTACACTTGACGAGATTATTTACTTGTACAATTATTCTATTATTGTCAACTCAATTATAATAATTGAATATAGGATATCCGGATACGTAATATTTAAGTTAGCAAGCATATTTACTAATTCCAATCCAAATAATTTAATAAGGATTAACGGAAACGAATAGAAATCAAACTGCAATTATCTCTGATATAATTCGGTAGTTGCATTATTTGCATTCTGGCAGTCACGGTCACATAATAATACATTAAGGGTAGTTGTGGTATTTGAAAACTAACGTCTACCTTACAATTTCAACTTCTTGGATTTCAACTTATGGATTACTTTAGATGTATATTCGACACTGGAAGTGATGAAACTGTACGTTTTGGCCATTATTTATCTCACCGTATGTATATCACAAACCCACTGCACCAAAAATGCTGGAAAATCTACGATCACTTATTCATATCATCGTACCACAGAAAGACGCTCTTGCCGAAATTATGTGCCCTTTTGATGACTACGAGACCCTAAAAGAGATAAAGAACAAGAAAAAAACAACAATAGTTCATTGCAAACCTAACACTTCAAATATCAATAACAATAAAACGTGTCCATAAAAATAAAATATCAATAACAATAAACAGTATCATCATACCAGTCATATATTTAAGTGAAACGAAATACGACGCAGAGGTTTTTCCAACACGCCTTACTTCCACTAGACAGCATCCATTCAGTGCATAGATTACCTCAACTAGAATCCGCATTATAAACTACTTCCAGCGTGGGTATAAAATGCACTATAGTGAACTCAAGTATATTAAAGTGTCGGCAACACGCATGTGACACCTCTGGAATTGCAGGCGTCCATAGTTGGTTGGCTACGATAGTTGCTTGTTAGTCACCGCTGTGGTGTAAAAAAAGTAAAGTAGGTACCATACTGTGAGGCATATAATTTTACGTTTCATAGTAGTCTTATAATATAAGTATTACATATGTAATGCTTATTAAATCTCTTGTATTATATTATCAACAGATCTCATTTCGTAAAGAAAAAACTATTTAATTAATAGCAATTTTTATTAAGAAAGAAATTTGAAATAATTGAAAAAAAATTATAAAAATTTTTTTTTTATATACATTCTCTCTTCGGTCGTTCCCTCATGACTAAGGATCGTGGTCATCGCCGGATAATCTGCACTTTGTGTGTATGAACCGTCTCCATCGGCTTTTCTGTCCATGGCGTTCTGTACAACAGCGTAAAATTTTGAGGAAAATATACATACTAAGCCACATAATCCTTCCATTACAGCGATTGAAAAAGTACAAAGCAGATATTTTTTATAAAACTTAAACTACTCAATAAATTACCGACAGATAAAGCGGATTTGCCCTTTTAATCATTTAAAAAACTATAAAAAAAATACTTTCAAAACCATAGCTTCTATTCAATTACCGAATTCCTATAGTAAAATGAGTAGTAAGTATACATACCCATGTTACTTCTGACTTATCATGTTGTAATGATTATGGTTAATAATATGGTTAATAAATTAATAAAACGAATAAATATTAGACACAATAGACTGGTCGGTCGAACTCACAAAAGTATAGTAGTTTATGCAACAGTTGTATAAGAGGGGTTAAAAAAGGTGAGTGGCGTGGGTAACAATTTGAGCCGTAGGCGAAAATTGTTAAGAAAAACGCCACGAACATTTTTTTACCTACTTATACGACGTTGCATACAATACTTTTTCTACGAATACACTTACTTTTACATAAAATGCGAAATTGAAAACTTCATGGATATCGCATTTATTTTGTCAACATAATCAACAATCATTTAAGTTTTACCTTTTAAAACACTATTTTTCAATAATACTAACATTACTAACACAAATACATACCGTCGTTATTTGATCAATTATTAAAGAGCTACAGAGATTAGTAAAAATACCTAAATTACTTTCAAAGTTTTCAATTCGCCCCAACAAACGAACGGGAAACGTAAAAAACTACGAAGTAGGTCTGTGGTTCTTTAAATTTTTTTTTATAGTTTTTTTTTCTAAAAACGCTGCGTTTATTTAGGTTTCTTAGGTTGGCAGTAATTTATTTTATATTAATAGTCGTGTTTGCACGCGATTACGCGATACTATTTTGGCGCTTTTATAGAACAAGTGTTATTTTGGGGAATAGACTAGATAGACTTTTCATCGAGTGTATTATCTATGTTCTTATAAAGGTGTTGATGAATGTATAAATGACAGATAAAAGTACAGGAGTAGAAAAATAATTTAACGAACTATAACTTGATCCTGTATCTATAGATAAGTTACTGTAACACAATTGATTAAGTGTTTTGACAGCAGATCCATGTCAAATAGCGTGAAAATTTGATGAGAAAAAGTTTAGTGATCGCGTATGACTCCAGTCTCACCACGACGATGCATGTGAATATTAAAGTTATGCAGCTTCAGTACGCAAAATTAAATGCTTGATCTAGTGGACAATTGATCCGTGATTCCGTATGAAAAACGAACCGAACGCACTGAGCCATGTTCGAGATATGTACGAGTCGCTTCTACTCGGATAGTATTGTGCTATGTTCTTTCGGCTGTTTTTAAGATAACGCAGAATGTTTTCTGACATTAAAGTTCTGTTACTGGTTTAGGCTGCGTTTCCACCAGAGATGAGCGGAGATGCGTTGCGAGGAATGTGTTTTCAACCGACTTCAAGATTTCGAAGGAGGAGGTTATCAATTCATCGGGATCTTTGTTTTTGCTATTTTTTTAAATGTTCGATTATCGAAGACGGCTGGACCGATTTGGAAAATTCTTTTTTTTTTTTCTTTGAAAGAGTATATACTTCACAGTTGGTCCCATTGTAGCCAGATCAGGATCTGATGACGGGATCCTGGAGAAATCGAGGGAACTCTTCAACTAATATAGGAACACCTATAGTGATTTGAGTATTTTTTACAGCAGCTCGAGCATTTGCTTTTGGAAAGGTGGTGGCTAAGTGAATTTGGTTCTTTTTTGTTTAAAATTATTTAAGAACCAATTCTAGAGCTGCGCTGTGCGAGGATAAACAAATGAAGTGATTTATTGGTGCTTAACAAACACATTCCTAGCAACGCATCCTCGCTCATCTCTGGTGGTAACGCAGCCTTAACTGAGACATTTAGTTTATTTTTTATTTAGGGTTCTGTTTTAGTTTCTTATAGATCAAACGTAAGAGCCATGTGCGAGATATGTACGAGTATAGAGAGTATTGTGCTCTGTTCTTCCGGCTGTTTTTAAGATCACTCAGAATGTATAGTACGATTTTTTTAAGATGTCGGAATTGTCGGTAGAACTCCTTAGTAAGATTCCGACATCTTAAAAAATTACCACTATAATTACTCATACCTATACTTTCATTAATGTTTTCTGACATAACTGGTCTAATTTCTCTCTCTAATTTTATTTTTTCTATACTTAATGTGTGTTACTTTTTAAGTCAACTTTCTAATGTTCTGTTTTGTGTTTTATGTTTAACCGACTTCAAGATTTCAAAAGAGGAGGTTCTCAATTCGGGTTGTATGTTTCCCCGGCTTCCTACATCGAAGTCGGTTTTTTTCTTAAAAAAGATTAAGTCTTCCTTTTTTTGTTCGGTAACGTGTGCTTTTTTAGAATAAAACGTTGCTTATTTTATTGCATCTTTTCTCTAACTTAGATATTTAGTTTTATTTTAAGGCCCTATTTTATTTCTATACTGAATGTTTTTACCCGAGGAAGGTAAACTATTTTCAAGCGTAGAGTTTGACAGATTTTGAGAAAAAGCGCTGGTAGCCTGGCGGTAAGACGTCAGACTTTTAATCTGGAGGTCTCTGGTTCAAACCTAGGCGCGTACCACTGCGTTGTCGGGAACTTATGTACGAAGTATAAATAGATAGTTATAGTCTTTCCTCCCGTTCTTGGCCTGTTACGGATTAGTGTTCTTATCAGTAAACTCTATTGTAGCAAAACCGCACATGGTCCATATGGTACATATTCCATAAACGCTAACATGAGCCCAAATCCTTTTTTTTTGTCGTGGCGCGTGCGCTTGCGGTTTTGCTACAATAGAGTTAGCTGATAAGAACACTAATCCGTAACAGGCCAAGAACGGGAGGAAAGACTATACCAGACGCTTTTGCAGGAAAACATCGTGAGGAAACTGGATCTAGTCCCAGCAAGCCCTAGTTTATAGAGCCGTGGAGAAGCCGGGACAAACACTAGGAGGAAGAAGAGACAGGTTTTAAAGCATGAGGTATCATAATATTTGTCTCAGTACCTAATGGAATCGATTAAGTAAATAGTTCAGGCAAGGGTTTTTTACCGATTTTTTTTGCTTCACCCTCAATCATAAATATCTCAAAATTTCCTATGTTACCTACCGCCAGATTTCTATTACGTTTTATTTTTAAACTAATGTAAGACCAATACGAAGATACCCCTACGCTTTAAGTAGATACTGCAGTTGACTGATTCACGAATTCATACAAATAAACTCGATGAGAAAACATTATTCACTACCTACATATCAACTAGATGAATCGTTGCTGACATGTAATCTTAAATGTCTGATATAAACATGTGAAAACGTGTTTCCTCTCGCTAGCTAAACAAGACTAACGTCTGTTTAGGGATCAGCATCAGAAAACACAGAAACGGCATTTAGAAAGACCTCAAAACGTTAGGAGTTGGATGTTGGAGAAAACAAGCCATGAACCGACCGGAATGGAAAAAGCTGCTCGATCAGGCCAAGGCCCACCCCAGGCTGTAGAGCCTTAGATGATGATGATCAGAAAACACACATAAAAAATACCTGATATATAATAAATGCGAATGTCATCTCGCTTTGTGTGGTAGGGCACAGCACAGCGAATGTCATCTCGCTAAAATTTGGAGCAGAGCCCGACTGGGGAAGTACCTCCGCCTTACAGAATACCACAGCCAAATAGCACTAGACCCTACTCAGTGTTGTGTTCCTGCTTGTGAGTAAGTTTGCCAAAGAGCTCAAAGAAAACCCAGTGTGTTGACGACGAGGGACCCTCTTGTTCCTTTAGCCGTCAACACAGTGAATCCTCCTTTTTTGTGAAGGGTCGGCAACGCGCATGTGACCACCTTACCACTTACCATCAGGCGGACCGTCGTGGTATAAAAAAATGAAAATAAACACAAATCGACCTATTCCCAAAGTAAACTAAATAACGTAAACTGAGTGAGCGCTCAAGCGGGTCGAACGGCGAGGCGTTCAGAGTAGCGTCCATGTAGCAAACTATTCGAGCAGCTTTTAACCCAAAACGCTCCAAACTTTATTCTTCGATTCCTTCTTAATTTCCTTGGAATGCAGGAATATAGTAGTGTAAACTGAACGGCGGCTTGAGCGGCGACGGCCGGCGGCGCGTCCACAGTAAACAATGCTAATGTACCTGAGTAGTGAGTGGTGCTCGAATCCCTTGGAAGCTCGGCGCATTGCTGGTCGAGTCGCTGAACTCTCCACTAAGGCTGTCGTTATTGGATACAATCGAAGGTAAACACTGATATACTTTGGAAAATATGTTTAAAAACACTTTTCAATGGAAATTCGCTTAATTTTCATTCAGTGTAGGTATTGCTTCTGTGCAACCGTTACACCGTTACGTTAACAAAAACAGCTTAATATTTTTACCCTCTGTTAGTAGAGCAGATCAACTTATTTATGTCAAATTTTACGGATATACGGGACTAGTTACTAATATTCCCGTTTCACACACACCAGGGTTTCACAAATAAGAATAAATTTGACGTTAGAGGCTTGTCGGACGTAAGTTGCAGTGACGGGTATATTTCTCACGACTACTCATCTTGTTTGTATTTTCACCGAGTGCTTGTGAATATGGATTGCCCGAGTGAGTTGGCGTATGAAATTATGTAAATACATATTTTGTTGGTTATTGCTATTTATGCTTAATCATCATCATCAGTCGTTCCCTCAGAGTTTGTGATCGTGACACCATTACTCTCTTATAGAAAATCGATGTCCCGATACTAAAATCACTTTTAATGATAATAAATAGTAACTTTTAATAATAATTTCAAAATCAACACAATCAATTAAGCAGTTCACCTTGGTCTTTGGTCTTTTTATTAACGTGATATATCGATTCCCTTTAAAATTCCTTTTAAGTATATTTGATATTGGACATTAATTGGTGTACAGGCTTTCAATTATTTAATCAGGGTACTAGTGGAGAAGCCGGGACAAACACTAGGAGGAAGAAGAGACAGGTTTTAAAGCATGAGGTATCATAATATTTGTCTCAGTACCTAATGGAATCGATTAAGTAGATAGTTCAGGCAAGGGTTTTTTACCGATATTTTTTGCTTCACCCTCATTCATAAATATCTCAAAATTTTCTATGTTACCTACCGCCAGATTTCTATTACGTTTTATTTTTAAACTAATGATAGACCAATACGAAGATACCCCTACGCTTTAAGTAGATACTGCAGTTGGACCCGGAGTATGTCCTAAAACTACGGCCAAGACCTCCGGGGCATGGGCAGCAGCATCCTCGGAGTGCGGTGGAGATACTGCGATTGCCAACCCGCATGCCAAGCGTGGCGATTACGGCATTCACCCCCCATGGAAAAAAGACAAAAACCACGGCCCCGAGTGTCCGGCGACCCCCGGTGCCCTGGTTATGGTAGCGGCCAGAGTACTAGCGGGGTCAGGGGTGCTAAGAATCTCCGGCGAAGATCCGGCTACCACCACCGACGACTTCTGGCCCTGGCAACTTATAACACGCGTACACTGCGGACCGACGAAAAGATAGTGGAACTGGAAGGAGGCAAGTTGCGTTGGGATGTCATAGGGTTATCTGAAGTCCGAAGAGAGGGGGAGGAAACGATAATCCTAAAGTCCGGCAACTTGCTTTATTTCCGGGAGGGCGACCAACAGTCCTAGGGAGGTGTCGGGTTCATCGTCCATAAGTCCCTTGTGAACAACGTGGTGAAGATCGAGAGTGTGTCGACTAGGGTGGCGTACCTTATACTCAGAGTATCCAAGAGGTACTCGTTGAAGGTCATACAGGTGTATGCGCCGACTTCGGCACACTCCGATGACGAGGTGGAGGCTATGTATGAGGATATATCGAAGGCCATGCATAGCTCCAAAACCTACTTCACCGTTGTTATGGGGGACTTCAACGTGAAACTGGGCAAGAGAGATGGTGAAGAGCTGAGAGTGGGGCAATTTGGATTTGGAAGTCGGAACCACCGGGGCCAACTACTGGCTGGCTTCTTGGAGAAGGAGGGACTCTACATGATGAACTCCTTCTTCAAGAAACGTGAGCACAGGAAGTGGACCTGGATGAGTCCCGACGGTGCAACTAAAAACGAGATTGACTTCATCATGTCAACGAAGACGCATATATTCAAATCAAATCAAATCAAATCAAAATAGCTGTATTTCAGACATAGTCCATATGTTGTTAGTAACAGTATTTTACTTAAGAGCTATGTTAGAATTTCCTATAAGACTAAGATTACATACTAAATTACATACTAAAATACAATCTACTTGACATAAGTCAAGGTAGTTGTTACTACACCCATCCAATGCCACATTATTGGACAGCCAAATCTACCCGCGATCACCTTCAGAATACTATTCTGACTCTCCCTTACGCGACCCATTAGCGACGAAATTTTTTTGCGCATGATCGCATAAAAATCGTTCGTGTGCCTTTGTGCGAACATTTCGGATGCACTGCACCATTTAGGGAGTCCTAATAGCATTCTGAAGGTGTTATTGTATTGGATTCGTAGGGCGCTGTAGGCTCGTTTGGTATACCGAACCCAGAGGCTGCTAGCGTAAAAAGATTGGTTATAAGCTTTAAATAGAGTTATTTTAACCTCTTCGGAGCATCTAGCGAACCTCCGAGCCAGCATATTCCCTCTCACCGACAACGCCCTACGCTCCCTCTCGATATCGCTGTCGTCACAAAGGTCATGTGTTATTATATGGCCTAGGTACTTGAAGCTGTCCACTAACCTCAATACAACTCCACCAAGGGACACTGGCGGAACAAAGTATGGTTTTATCTTACCTGCTTTAAACACCATCACCTCGCTTTTGGTGGCGTTGTACACAAGGCCGTGCGCAGCTGCGTACTCCTCACACTTGGCAACTAGCTGTCTAAGCGCCCCGATCGACGGACTCAGCAGCACCATGTCATCCGCATAGCTTATGTTGTTCAAATGATGTTGTGAAAATGATGTCTCTGTGATCAATACGGTTAAAACCGGAAGTGATCACCGTTTGGTGAGAGGCACATTGAATATATGTGTTAAGCTAGAGCGCTCTCGACTGATGAAGTCTACGCTCCGTCCAGCAGCACTTCAAATCCAAAACCCTGAGAGCTTCCAGCTGGAACTCCAAAACCGTTTCGATTGTCTAGGCGGCGATGTGGACGAATTCAACAACGGGTTTGTGGAAGCTGTCCATAGCACTGGGTCTAAGTTTTTTAAGGCCCAGCGGAGCAACAGAACCAAAAAGCTCTCTGACTCCACTCAGAAACTCATCGAGGAAAGGAAAGAAATGATTCTGCAATCCTCAGGAGATGCTTCATTATACCGGCAGCTCAATAAACGGATCTCTAAGTCCCTTACCCGTGACTTGCGCCAATTCAATACAAATCGTATTGAAGAGGCCATTGAGCAGAATAAGGGCTCTAAAGTTTTCGCAAGGGATCTGTCTATTGGGCAGAGCCAGCTCGCCAAATTAAAAACTGAGGATGGTAGAATCGTTTCATCCAGACCCGAGCTTCTGGGGGAGATAGAGGACTTTTATGGACAGCTGTACACATCTACTAGCAGACCTGAGGTTGATCTGGCGGAAGACCCTAGAGCTAGACTGACCCGACATTATACTGAAGACATCCCGGACATCAGCCTGTACGAGATTAGAATGGCTCTTAAACAGCTCAAAAACAATAAGGCACCTGGTGAAGACGGAATTACAGCCGAACTTCTGAAGGCGGGTGGTAAACCGGTCCTTATGGCCCTTCAGAAGTTGTTCGACTCCGTTTTACTAGAAGGGAGAACGCCTAAGCCATGGAACAGAGGTGTGGTGGTATTGTTCTTCAAAAAGGGCGGTAACGCATTACTGAAGAACTACCGACCCATTTCACTTCTGAGCCATGTCTATAAGCTGTTTTCAAGAGTCATTACGAACCGTCTCGCACGCAGGCTAGATGACTTCCAGCCTCCCGAACAAGCCGGTTTCCGAAGAGGCTTTAGTACCGTAGACCACATCCATACGCTCCGTCAGGTTATACAGAAGACTGAGGAGTATAACCTGCCCCTCTGCTTAGCGTTCGTGGACTACGAGAAAGCCTTCGACTCGATCGAAACCTGGGCTGTACTACAATCTCTCCAGAGGTGCCAAGTGGACTATGGCTATATCGAAGTGCTGAAGTGTTTGTACGAGAACGCCAATATGTCAGTCCGACTCCAGGACCAGAACTCGAAGCCTATTCCGTTGCAGCGGGGAGTCAGGCAAGGAGATGTTATTTCTCCTAAACTGTTTACCGCTGCACTGGAGGATGTTTTCAAGACTCTGGACTGGAGAAGGCTAGGCATCAACATAAACGGCGAGTACATCACTCACCTTCGGTTTGCTGACGATATAGTAGTCTTGGCTGAGACCATGGAGGATTTGAGTACGATGCTCGATGACCTCAGTAAAGCCTCCGAGCGAGTTGGTCTAAAGATGAACATGGATAAGACGAAGATCATGTCAAATACCCATGTAGCACCAACTCCCGTAACAATCGGAGACTTTACACTCGAAGTTGTGGACGATTATATATACTTAGGACAGACTGTCCAGTTAGGTAGATCCAACTTCGAGAAAGAGGTCAATCGACGAATCCGACTCGGTTGGACAGCGTTCGGGAAGCTACGGCACATCTTTTTGTCCAATATTCCGAAGTGTCTCAAGACGAAAGTCTTTGACCAGTGTGTGTTGCCAGTGATGACATATGGAACTAAAACGTGGTCGCTTACAATGGGCCTCATAAGAAGGCTCAAAGTCACCCAAAGGGCAATGGAGAGGGCTATGGTTGGAGTCTCTCTGCGTGATCGCATCAGAAATGAGGCCATCCGCAGCAGAACCAAAGTAACCGATATAGCCCTCCGAATCGCTAAACTAAAGTGGCAGTGGGCGGGGCACATTGCTCGTATAACCGATGGCCGTTGGGGCGGAAAGGTTCTCGAGTGGCGACCACGAACCGGAAGGCGCAGCGTGGGTAGACCCCCCGCAAGGTGGACTGATGACCTGGTGAAGGTCGCGGGAGTCCGCTGGATGCAGGACCGGTCATTGTGGCACTCTTTGGGGGAGGCCTATGTTCAGCAGTGGACGGCTTTCGGCTGATATGATGATGATGATGATGATGATGACTAGTGGAAACATATCTTGTTTATAAAGTTATAACGTCTCTTTATGTGGTCAATTATCTAATTGCGATGGGCATTTTGTTTGACATTTTTGCACACTTTTTTTGTACTGTTTCCTACAAATAATACTTACTTACCTACATTATTTATTGTGTACAATGTAATTTATGGATAAGTATTATGTAACCATTTATATGTAATACTCTTATTTAAGATTGTTGTTGTCCTGAACATCAATAAAAATAAATAGTATAACTGAAATGTTTATCATTAAATTGAAAGTTAAATTAAAAATCTCATACAATATAAGACGAAATAAGAAAAAGCTATAAAGCTTAAGGTATTGTTAAAAAAGCTGTCACATGCCAGACTTTATATCGCATCCGCTCGTAGCTACATCGGACACTTCACAAAAAGTAATAAATCGCACCTTGGTTCTTGTAGCTCTCTTTAACACGTATGATCGAGGCAGATTTATTTTTGAACTTCAAACGAGACTAGGAAAATGTAAATCGAACAGCTTTGATATGATTTTAAACATTTTTACTAAGTTTTAAAATGAGATACTAGAAATCAAGGATGATCTTAATCATGGATTGACAATGCCTACAAAATCGCGTTCCTTTATTTCAAGCTAAAGCACTAGCGTCATCTATCGGTCACCACAAATACTAAATTCCTACTTAACCTTTCTGTTAAGCCCATTGGTTGACTGATAGAGAATGCCCTATTGGCACGAAGTCAGCCATTTGTACCATCTTATTTTGTGCAATTAAGATTAAATAAATAAATTCTAGTTTCTAATATTTTGTTCGGCGATTAACGCTGACAGAATAACTCGACTCCAGACTCAACAGATGGCGCTGTGGCACTTAGTACCGAAAACAGACGTATAGCCTGAAGGTTCGAGGAACGCGATTTTGTATAGGCATTGGCAATCTATGTCTTAATCATCCTTGCTAGAAATTCTGCTCTTCGAAATATTTTATGTCTTAAACTCTGGTGGTGTGAAGTGATAGTTAAACTCTGTCCTAGTAAAATATTGGGTACCTAGGTAATCCAAGACATATCTACCTATATGTAGCATTATTATTTTAACTTGTACTTTAAAACACGACTTAAGTCGTGTTTTAAGTAGTAACGTCTAACCGTCACATTCCTGACAAAATGTATGGGATTTAACATTGACCGTCAGTTTTGTGACGATTGCTAACCGGCCGTTAATATTACACAGTTAAGTGAAAATTACATTGAAGGTACCTGTACACGTGTACAGTAAGAGTAAGATTCGTTGGCTATATGAGTCCACAGTAAAGATATCAATAAAACAATAACTATTTACTATATAAACCATTATTAAATAATTCACAAGGGTCACGCTATTTGTATTGTGCTACAATAATGATTAGTAAAGTAACGTAGGTAAAATTTAATAATTTAGTAATTATGTTAAACACTGTCGAATTAGGATAAGCCTGTAAGGATAGTTGTATGTTTGTTATAAATAAATAAATAAAAAATAAAAAATAAAAAATAAAACATTTAAGTAATCCTTTTTACCCTATGCTTACATAAACAATAAAAAGCAGTACAGTCGCCATCAAATATATCGGAGCTGCCAAGATACCCAAAATTATCTGAACATGCATTTTATCGCTTGGCAATAGAGGCGTTGTTCAGTTATTTGTAGCCACCTTGGTCGCTCTGATATATCTGATGGTGATGGTACATCTGTTACGGCAAAAAGCCATTTATCTAGTTTTTTTTTTTTAAACTGCCGCATCTCTAACGGCCTCCTAGCCCAGTCGGTAGTGAAGCAGGAGGTCCCGGGTTCGAATCCTGGTCAGGGCATTTATTTGTGTGTTTATCACAGATATTTGTTCCTGAGTTATGGGTGTTTTCTATGTATTTAAGTATTTATCCATATTTATCTATTATATATATCGTCGTCTAGTACCCATAACACAAGCCTTATTGAGCTTACTGTGGGCCTAGGTCGATTTGTGTAAAATAGTCCTATAATATTTATTTATTTATTTATTTATCTCTATCACCTTACGCCTTGTCGGAAACAAATGTACCTCATCCTTGTTTTACATTGTAAGTTTTACAAGCAAAGTTACAAGCAATCCATTACAAGCGGTATCTATCCCCAGAGATACAATACCAACTCCAGCCATGAAACAGCAACCAGCTCCTATGCCGATTATATTTTTACAGCAATCTGTCGTGTGTATTCCAAATGTTTAGCTAGTTGACGACGCAGCGAACCAATATAAAAATACAAAACTGCAGGGCCACGATTCTAAAAATAAACACACACACTGGACTGACACAGCTCCAACCCAACTCAACCCAACTCAACTCAACGCTATAACGACATTGACATTTGCTATTCGAACAGATTTTCATTCAACATTGGTCTCACATTGGTCTCACATTGGTCACACATTGGTCACACATTGGTCTCACATTGGTCCAATGTGTGACCAATGTGAGACCAATGTCGAATGAAAATCTGTTCGATACCGGTATAACGGGAATACCCATACAAAAAATACTGGTATTACATTCCCTATGACACATGAACTTGCTGTTCTTTACGTATTATGAATGCGAACCTTCCGCTGAGCAGAAATATATTTTTCATTATTAAGTAAAATTATAAACTTACATAGTTGTTATATACAAAGAAAAAAGTGACCTAGGCTGGATTGACAGCTACCTAAATCCATTCTAATCACGGTTTCACTATGTCTCTCTCCATTGTACCCGTTTTTCCCGATGCGATTGCCGCATATGAGGGCAATGAGGGAAGGATTGGCACATCGCTTATCACTTTATGGTTGCGTTCGAGAATATGTGACGTTTTAAAGTCATAGGTACATCATTGGTGGTTGTTAATAGAGTTTATTTCTAAATTAATTTTATGGCAGTTAACGTCTTATTGGCAACCAACTATGACGTGTACCTTTGAATTGAAAACTTCACATAGTATTATCATTTCAGCCAGTTTTTATGACATACGTATTCGTATTCGATACGTATGAATACGTACACACGATGATGATTATTTATTCAACAAAATGTTTACCAAACAATTAATTTTATTGAAGTTGTATTACCATGCGTTATTTTGTGGATTGTCACGAATAACAAATGAATAGTTTGCCAATTAATGTTTTATAAAATGATATTTTATCAAGTAAATATTTTGTCTCATGGATTATTTGTAAAGCAATATTTTATGCAACGTCCTATTTGTGAATCATTAATTTGCCGAACGTTTTTCGTAAAATTATTAATTCATGAAATGTTATTTATCACATGATTGGCTACCGTCTCAAACCTGCACATATATATAAAACACGTTGAAAACCCTATTTTATTTTATTCGCTAAATGTCATATTCGGGAAGGAGAATCTTCTGTACTTATACTACGGTAGTACTATTAGTTATTCTGTGCTTATACTATTACATATTCTTTGATCGCGGTTTAGTAATTTTACTAAGTACTACTGATTGACAAGTATAATCTTAAGGTGTCGGTCGCCCAAGCTGCTTATGTAAGAAGTAACCCCTCTGTTTTTATACCATGACGGTGGCAAATAAGCATACGGCCCGCCTGATGGTAAGTAGCTACCGTAGCCTATGGACGCCTGCAACTCCAGAGGTGTCACATGCGCGTTGCCGACCATTTATAAAAAGGAGGATTCACTGTGTTGACGGCTAAAGTAACAAAGGGGTCCCTCATCGTCAACACACTGGGTCCTCTCTGAGCTCTTTGGCGGCCTTACTATGAGTAGGCTCTAGTGCTATTTGCCTACACATCACAAGTTACGTTTCAACGGAGGTTAAGCCAAGTTCCACTGGTTTGCAGAGGAACTCGATTGACGCGCGTTACGCGCTGCCATCACGAATATTGTTGTCTTGTCGCAATTCACGTCGAACGTTATCGCGGTCCCGCGCGACTTATCGCGTCAAGTGATCGCACGCGAACAATGCCGAAGATGCCACGCTTCCGGTACCGTCAGAATCAATAGTATTAAAGATTAAAACAAGTGCCGGATTCTCATTTTAAAATACATTAACAATATAATAACAACACAACCTATCTCAAACATAACTCCAACACACAACAAACAATCAACCAATATTGAAGTTGTATTGGAGTTGCGTTGTAATATTTCTCAAGTAAATTCTGATATTTCTGATTCAGATGTTTATGCCGTAGCTGTATTGCGTTGTTAATGCATTGGAGTTGTATTGAAGTTGGATCGTGTTTATACGTGCTTAAAGTTAGAATACGGCCCCAGCTGAAGTAGTAATATTAGGCATAACTCCACAATTATAATAATAATATTATAATAATTATTTTACATGTTTTTTTAAAGTGGGGCATTCCACTCATACAATAGTATGTTATTCAATCAAATACAAACACTGAAAACATTGAAAAAATAATCAACCCAGCAGGATTTGAACCTCGCATCGATACGCCTTACCGGGGCTCGATCGCTTTACCAATTAAGCTATGGGTTCAGTTACTGAGTTGACGAAATTCTCAATGCCTTCAATCATCTTTTTGCATTTATTTTTATATCGACTTTATAGCAGCCGTAAGCGACATCTAGGTGCTTTAGCTACTAGAGTTAGATACCCTTCCCGCCGACCCTTTTACAAGTGTCACAACGGCGTAAGGCGGTGTAAGGCGTATCGATGCGAGGTTCAAATCCTGCTGGGTTGATTATTTTTTCAATGTTTTCAGTGTTTGTATTTGATTGAATATTATAATGTTCACTCGACCCGGTCGTATGAATTTTGCAGTCGAGTGGAGAAAAAAGGGGAGGCCTTTGCCCAGCAGTGGGACACTAACACAGGCTAATAAAAAAAAATATAATGTTCGTTTGAATGTAATTAAAGTATCGGTCATCGATAATCTAAAGTAAAACTCTACGATGCACCACAGATACAGATTTCATAATATAGGCCATTATAGTTTATCACTTCTGAATATATTATAGGTTAGTTATGATATAGATGTAGATACAATATTTTTTAAGAATGGACTCACGTATTTTTAGTCACTACCTGCGAAATGTTTCCATTTTTAAACAACAGAAATATTTAATGTGCTGCCAATTATATTGTATTATGCTATGGTACACATATACACCGCGCTGGGCGCCGTTGACTGGACAGAGACGGCTGTGAACAGGGAAGCGTGAGGGCGATCTTAGGTGTCGGAGGCCAAGATCCATTTTGGGTCGCTGCGCCACTGCAGTAAGTAAGATCCAACCCAAACTATATACATAGCAATCTCTAATCAATCACAGTTCGTGTCGGAGCCTTTTGCAATCCTACGTACCTAAAAGATTTTTAATATACCTACAAATTATTGCATTATTAATTTTGTAAGCTTGTACTAAAGTAATTGTCTTTGGTAGCATGAAAAAAGTTCTTATTTTTATATCTTCTCTATTTCTCAAATGACCCTGCTATATTATTTAATTTCTTCAGATTCTACTTAACCGAGAAACTTTGCCTGCGGTCATTTCCATAACGTGGCTTCACCTAGCCGACCTGTCTTAGTATCTAAATCTTTCAAACGTTGTTGAACACACAAAAATAACTTAAGTATTAAGAAAAACAACAGCTTCTTAATTTATTTGTTAATTTTACAATTTCAGCTGCTAACTGTACCTCTTGTTGAGTCTCAAACACAAGAGAGCAGGAGGCGTATCGTGACACAGTGTTAATCTGATAGTTTAATTTATGCGCCAGCTTTGTTGGTCATTTGTCTCCTGTTTGATACGGGAACAAAGAAGGTTGCAAGGAAAATGAGGCCTCGTAAAGAAAGTAATACCTATAAACTTATATAGATGTCATATACAAAGGAAAAAGTGACCTAGGCCTCCGGTTCCCAGGGCTGGGATCGAACCAGCGTCTTCTGCATTCTCAGCAGATGCCTTAACCACTTGGCCACCCGGGTCACAGAAGCACCGGTCGAATTTTTCCCGTGTATATGTAATCTCTGTAAATGTTAAGGCGCATTTTAGCCAATCATCTAAGGTAGAACATTATGAGTCCGTACCTCCTATCCGAACTCTTAGGAGTTAATTGAAAGCGAGAGAGTTAAAGAAGTTATACGTTTTTTTCCTCCTAGCGTTTGTCCCAGCTTTTTGCTCTATTGAGCCTGGGGTCCGCTCGGCAACATAATCCAAGGAATTGGCGTAGACACTAGTTTAGAAAAGTAGTATAGAGTGAAGTTAGTTGAAGAAAGTTATACCTACATACCTGAATTTTTGTTTTAATATTTAACATTTATTAATTATTTTACCTAAATGTAACTGAAATAAGCAGCGAAGGATAAAACTATAGAAATCTTATTCTAAATAATAACCTTATAAAACATATGTGAACTGAGGTGGGGTATACAAAGAGGCATACCGCGCAGTATTTAGGTTTGACGTCTAAAACATTATTTTAGTTAATACGAGTAAAAACTTTGATCGACCAATGAAAACCTTTTTATATATTTAGTGGTATATAGGGTCATCTTTAAAGCCTAGGAATAGAGTAACGGTATAACTTCGATTTTAGATCGAGAACATAGAAATTAAAACATGAAAATCATTTTATAACGGAGGCCACCTCCATCGTAGTCTCAATATTAGAGTGACAGAGATTTTTGATATTCACGGTATACGCGTGTCATCGTTCGATCACTCGTTTAGCTTATTAAGGACATCCGCCGTTAACCGGCCAGAGCCTAACCTAATGAAGCTGTAAAACGTGAAGTAAACTTAGTTTATCTAGAACCTATTTACTGTAAACTACGTAACGAGCTGCTTGCAGTCCCTTTCATCGACCTTATTAAATTACATGGTTAACTTTAGTAACTATGTTGGCATGCAAAAGATGCATAATGTTGAATATAATTGCGATAGACTTTTGACTTAGGGAATTCCGCCCTCTTTCTAGAATTTGTGCACAAAGAGAAGTGTCGTGGTTTATATGGGAACTAATGTATTCTAAGACTCTTTTCTTTCCGCACAGACACTGCGACATTTATCCAACGAATGAATGGAAAAGGCCGCTCTAAGTGAATGAAATCATAATTCGTGAGTCGGACAGTCATGTCTATTTTGTTACAGGTATCTTCTTCTTCTTCAAGTGCCTTCTCAAGAATGGGCATATGGGCCCATTCTATCTGAAGTCATGCGATTTAATTTCTCTGTACTGTCCACGTCTAACCAGTCTCTAATTTTCCTTGTCCATGTCATTCTCATTATATCACGTCCTCGTTTCCCCTCAATTTTCCCTTCAATATGTATATCTATACATATAATAAAGCTGAAGAGGGTCGAAAGTCTGTACATGGAAGATAATCGAAAAAAAGTTGGCTGGGGATACTTAGAATCGATAACAGAACACTTTCCAATAATTTTTAGAATTTTTGTCTGTTTATCTGTTTATCTGTTTGTCTGTTTATTTGACCGCGCATCACGTGAAAACGGCTGAACGGATTTTGATGAAATTTTATATAGATATAGTTTGAGTCCTGGGAAAGGATAATATATAGTTTTGATCCCGAAAATCAACCCTGGTGGGGGTGAAAATGGGGTTGAAAGTTTGTATGGAGAATTTTTAACCGCTGAAACGATTTAGATAGAAATGAGTATGGAGATAATTTAAGTCTCGAGAAACGTCATAGGATCGTTTTCAAACCCTTGTGGGGGTGAAAAGGGGGTTGGAAGGTGGTATGAGGAATTTTTTAACGCTGAACTGATTTAGATGGAAATTGGTATAGAGATAGTATGCGTCTCGAGACATGACAAAGGATAGTTTCTTCTTCAACCCCCCCCCCCCCCCCCCCCCACCATCTTACTTTAGAACCGTAGGTCCAAAAAATAAAAAATAAATAATGGAAGTGACGCCTGAAAGGTACTTTCAATAAAAACTATCTATACATATAATAAAGCTGAAGAGGGTCGAAAGTCTGTTCATGGAATATATTCGAAAAAAAGTTGGCTGGAGATACTTAGAATCGATAACAGAACACGTTCCAAGAATTTTTAATTCGTTAACGGCTGACGGATAATGATGAAATTTTGTGTAGAGATAGTTTGAGTCCCGGGAAAGGACAAAGAATAGTTTTCATCCCGAAAATCAACCCTGGAAGGGGTGAAAAGGGGGTTGAAAGTTTGTATGTTGAAAGTTGGTATTGAAATAATTTGTAATTTTTTGGTCAAGGTGTTCATATTTATAACCCGTCGATGCTTTAAATTTACCTTTACCCGCTCTTAAGAAATATTTGAAAAAGTCATGAATATCAAAGGGTTATTGCAGGTTCGAGGACTATATATGACGGACAAAGATGCATGGCCCAAACCAAAAAACTACTACAAAATCATCTAACATTTATAGGACACAGGTTATAGGACACATTTATAGGTTTAGGTAGGAAAACATATCAAACGTTTTGTGAAGCGGTCAGATTAGGATTTATTTTTCTTTATAATTAAACAATAGGTACATTATCTGTCTCTCAAGCTGTTTTGATATGTCTTCTTGAAGAACTACGCATTATTTTGTATCTTTAAGATCTAATACTGTATTGAAACTGTTTTGAAAAAAATAAGTCCCGTCGAATTTCTTTTCGGTCATAATACTTCTTGGGCCAGAGGTGTAGGGTTAGAACCGGTGGTAGTTTTGGAACGAAGTTCCTTATCGGACGGTTCGCGGATGGGGGCCTAGGCGAAAAAAAGTCACGTGACCGTCACGAAAAAGCGTCACGTCACTAAAATGCGACACCCATACGATTGAGAAACATGTAAAATGGAATTAAATTTGCATGGCTCATGGACCCCCCCCCCCCCCCTCCAAGTGCACCTCAAATAGAAAAAAATCATTTCTGCATTTGTGACCCCCCGCCTGTTCTTACCTTTCATGCTTTGACTGATTTGACGGGAGGATCGATTTGGATGATATTTGCCGTGGACATGAACGTATAAATACAAAAGTGGTCCTGTATCGTCCGATATACACCTACTACTCTCTATGTCGTTTAAATCATGCCAAAAAAATATATAATAAAAAAAAGTATTCATTTATGAGTGTAGTTTCATTTAGTGGTAATTGTAAAATATTTTATTAGGACTACTGTCCTCTAGCGTATCCATCTGTCAACTTTACTTCAAGTTCCGCCTTCAGGGTAGCGGGAGAGAAATTAGGGGTGAATTAGTCGCTTACTGACACAGACCGAATTCCACGCGGGCGGAGCCGCGGGCACAGCTAGTATAGGTATAAAATAATTTTATATGATAATGACATTTTCACCTCACTACCTCAGAAAGCCCTTTTTAGGGTTCCGTAGTCAACTAGGAACCCTTATAGTTTCGCCATGTCTGTCCGTCCGCGGATAATCTCAATGACCGTTAGCACTAGAAAGCTGAAATATGGTACTAATATGTATATCAATCACGCCGACAAAGTGATAAAATAAAAAGTGGAAAAAATGTTTTATTAGGGTACCTCCCCTATACGTAAAGTGGGGAATGATTTTATTTTTCATTTCAACCCTAACGTGTAATATATTATATTGTTGGATAGGTATTTAAAAACGAATAGGGGTTTACTAAAATATTTTTTTCATAATGTAAATATTTTCGGAAATAATCACTCCAGCAGTAAAAAAAATGTTTCCCCAACCTCTAACTTTTGAACCATAAGTTTTAAAAATATGAAAAAAATCTCAAAAGTAGAACTTCATAAATACTTTCTAGAAAAATTATTTTGAACTTGATAGATTGAATAGTTTTTGAAAAAAAATTACAAAATAATTTCTGAACTAAGTTTGTAATTTAACCATATAAGCAGGTGTTTATTATACCTGTAATTTCTACAAAATCACAATGAAATGACTTGCTTTCAAATAAAGTAAAAACGGTGAAAATCGGTTCACGCAATAAAGAATTATCCCATAAAAATCATCTTCCATACTTTAAGCTCGCGCGCAATAGTTTACTTAATTTGCCGATAGATGTCGCTGTACGTGGAACGCTCATATCATATCGTACATGGCGGTGTTATTTTAACTCTTAAGTGGGGACACTTATTGTGACGGACGGAAAACTACGGAACCCTACACTTAGCGTGGCATTTTCACGTCACAGAGCACTCCTGTTAATGATCGCCACTTTAACCACGCAGCTGTTTTGCGGTTTTCTATATCTTTGTCAATAGAAGCCGTAGATGTCAGGACAGATCCTAGATATTTAAAGTGGTCAACTTGTTTAAGATGTATGTTGTCAAGATGTGGTTGCTGCATCGCGTTGGTGGATGATATTTTTCCCGAGAAGTTACAGTAGGTACATGTATTCGGTTTTAGTTCGACTAACACGTAGCCCTCTGCATTCCAAAGCTGTACACCATGTAGTTAAATCGGTTTGGATTTCTTGCAGTGTTTTGGCTATGAGGACTATGTCATCGGCATATAAGAGAGACCAGGGGGGCGATTTTTGAAGGTCTTCGGTGACATAGTTCATTACTATATTAAACAATAATGGACTAAGAGTAGAACCCTGGTGGACCCCAACATTTACCTTAAACTCTGGTCCAATACCAGCAGGGCAGAGAGCTCTGGTCTTGATGTTGTGATACATGTCCTTGAGAATTTCGATGTAGTATTCGGGGACCAGCTGTGCTCGTAATGCTTGCCATATAAGCTCTCTGGGGACACGATCAAATGCCTTTTCAAGGTCTATAAATACTAGGTGGAGGTCCTTTTTAAGTCCCTTGTATTTTTCAAGCAAGATTCTAATAGTATGGATAGCGTCTATTGTACCTACTCCGCTGGTGAATCCACATTGATTTGGTGTAACTGTAGTTAGTTTTACTAATCGTTTGGCAACCACACTCTCCCAAATCTTTAAAACGTGTGAGGTAAGCTTGATAGCACGATAATTACCGCATTCAGCCACATCCCCCTTACCTTTGTAGAATGGGACTAAATTACTCTGTCTCCATCCATCAGGCATTTTTCCTTGTGTAAGCACATGGTTGAAGAGGTTAGTTAGCCATGATAAACTTGCGTTTCCACTCATTTTCAGAAGTTCCGATGGTATTTCATCAGGACCCGTTGCTTTGCCATTTTTCATTTTAGCAAGGGCAGCCTTAACTTCTTCGGACGTTATCATTTCTATCGGTCCGTGTACTGAAGGCTGGCTAAGCAGGGGTTCTCGTGGGAACTCTTCGTTTAATAGGTGGTTGTAATATTCGTACCATCTGTCGTTAATGTCCTTGTCGGAGGTCAGCAGTGATCCTGTGTTGTTTCTAATGTATTTATTCTGTTTTATATCTTTTGTTTGCCGGTTCCTAAATTTAGCAATTTTAAATATGTCTTTATCTGATACAGCTTTTTCTAATTTACTGTACTCGTTTTCTTTAGCAGCAGCTTGCGAGCACGCGACCATCTTTTTGGCAAGTTTCTTAGCATCATCATATCTTTGACGGTCAGACTCGTTCTTGGTAACTTGCCAAGCTTTAAAAGACAACTTCTTTTCTAGTAGGAAATGTTTTACGTCCTCATTCCACCAGTTAGGATCTTTGTCTGGTTTCAGTTTACCTGTGCTAGTACCAAGAGCTTCCTTTGCTGCGTTTATCGTGTAACTTTGGAAATCATTCCATGCAGTATTGACATCATCCCCGACTGGTACATAAGTTTCCATGAAGCCTGCTACGTTTGATGCTAGAGTTCTTCCTTGAGGTTTTGAAGATTATACCATTTTATCCTAGGTGTGGCTTTCTTTCTGTAGGTGGTCTTCCAAGAAGGCATTTTCAGGCACGCTACTGGTAGCCGGTGTTGTGTGGTAAGGGGTTCACCTGGGATAGTCTTACAATCTCTGAAGTGCCTACGCAAGGGATTATTACAGAGAATGTAGTCGATTTGAGATGTGTTAGCACCACTCTTGCAGGTGATTAAATGGTCCTCTTTTTTCTTAAAGTATGTATTTACTATTGGCATATCGAAAATGCTCGCCATCTCTAAAATATCTTTTCCTTGCGCATTTACAGAACCATATCCATAGTTCCCGTGGATATTGCATCCAGCTGGGGCCTGATTTCCTACATGACCATTTAAGTCACCCGCCACAATCGTGTTATCTAAGGAAGGTATACTATGAAGGATGTCCTGCAGCTCCTGCCAAAAACAACTCTTCTCTTCGTTTGTACATCCTGCCTGGGGGGCGTATGTTGAGATAATATTTAAACAAGGTTGCTTATCTAGCGCTAGTTTTACTGACATTACTCTGTCACTGTATCGCTCCACGGATATGATACGTTGTTTCAGTTTCTCGTCTAAGACAATACCGACGCCATTTCGAGTATTATTTACGCCGTGATATAGAAGCTGGTAGCCCCGTCCGATATCCCTGGATTTGGACCCCTTCCATTTTAATTCCTGTATGCAGCATATGTTAATATTGCATCTGTGTAATACCTCTGCAAGTTCTTGGCTGCGTCCGGTTAGAGAACCAAGGTTCCAAGTTGCCAAGCGCATATTGGTAGCGTTGCGTCTAGTTTCGTCGCTTCTGGAGGACGCCCTAACATTTCTTGCTACTGGATACTTCTGACCGTCGCTTGAGGGGGACGCCCTATCATTTATATCTCTATTCTTTTGTTGTACTTTCATGATTTGGACTAGGAGAAGGATTTATGTGTCTGTGTGTTTTACGGCCGGTTGCCACCTGACGCCAAGACTGTACTCCTTCTGAAGGACCGTGAACGCCACCGTTGACCCGCTCGGGGTTCTTCCGCTGCCGCCTCTACTGAACACTCCAGCCTAAGCGTCCAGTCCACCTACTGCCTCTACTCCAAATACGTCGGAGAAGCCAGTCGATGGAGTTTTTTTGACGAAGTTTACTCTCCGGCCTGTATGGTCCGCGGGAGATATTTTATTTCTCTCCAGCCCTTCCAGCGGCACGTGTGTGCCTTTGGACGAGCACCCCCGATCCGCCACCTGGGGACGCGGTCTCTAGGGGAACAGGCTCCCACGAGACTTTATTCACAAGATTTTATTCACAAGAGTGCAAAGAATATTTGAAATTCAAACGTATTATTAGTTACTTTTTAAACATAATAACATGTAAAGGCCACTCCAGACAGGACAATCTTCGCCCATCTGATTAAATTGTCTGACCAAATCAGGTGTTGTGGACGCAAAAATAATTTTATATTTAATTGTCATCATCATCATCATTATCATTATGAGCCAATATTGTCCCACTGCTGGGCAAAGGCCTCCCTCTTACTTTTCCACGTATCCCTATCCCCTGCAGTCTCCCACCAGTCTCTGTCAAATTCAATTGTATTCAATTAAAACATTTAGTGTAAACAATTTTATTTTGATCGATTCATTTTATTTCATTTTACATTTTCCAGTAGTTTTTTTGTACCTATATAGTTATAGTCTGGTAAACCATTTATGTCAGTAGAAAAGCGCGCCAAATTTGAAAAATTGCGGGTTGGCAACACCTGTCTCAGAATAATTCGAAAATTATGCATTGTTTTTGTTTTATTTGTGGTATGTAACCTGTTTATTTTAAAAAGTTAGTTTTGTTTACTTATATTTTTGAGTTTCAGATTGCGTTTTTTATTATTTATTAATGTAATATCTGCCATCACCTTTCAATAAATGTATTAAATCAACGCAAAGACCAGCTGAGATATTTATGTAGGTAATTACGATAGGTGTAATACATTTTGCGTGATATATGTGAATTTGAGGTTATGTAGAGTTTTGTATTGAATTATAATTTCAAGTTCTTTCTTTCAGTGTTAAATCGAATAATTAAAGCGAAAACTAGTGCTAAATGAAGTCCAAGATTGTTTGTTGCATATGAGCAAGTGCTGCATATTATCACAAAGCAAGAAAACAGTAAAATTTAACAGGTTGCACCAAGCATCCCGCTACCTACAACAGACTATTATCAAGCCTTTGTAATGTTTTCCTTCATGTACCTAAGCTATGTATAAAATAAATAAACACTAAAATCTCACGTGCCTTTATTGATTAATCAATTATACAATTCGTACAATAGATTAAATAAGTACCTACCCAATATAATCGTCAAACGAAATGATAAAAGGAAATCATAATAAATAGGAGTATAATGATATTTACTATGGATGATATTTACTATGGATGGGTTATACTCTAACAAAATGGACAGAAAAATGCTTCAAGAGTTATATTCTTAACCTAGCAACAATTATGTTATGTTTATCTATTTTGACAATCATTATATCTTTATCTCTCTCATTGTTAGGACATTACAGTTTGTCTTTTTCTCACGCGGGTGACGAGAGCTCATTGGCACGTCCGCATCGCACGCTGGCCGGTGCGCGACTAGCGACAATTGTTTGAACTCACTCATATTAAGTGCTTCACTTTTGGAGCGTGCATAACCCATCTGTCATTATTATATATCATAGAGTATACTGAGTAATATAATATACTAGCTGTGCCCGCGGCTCCGCCCGCGTGGAATTCGGTCTGTGTCAGTAAGAGGCTAATTCACCCCTAATTTCTCTCCCGCTACCCTGGAGGCGGAATTTGAAGTAAAGTTGACAGATGGATTTATCCTATCAATTTTTATTGGCATGATTTAAACGACATACAATAGTAGGTGTATATCGGACGATACAGGACCACTTTTGTATTTATACGTTCATGTCCACGGCAAATATCATCCAAATCGATCCTCCCGTTAAATCAGTCTACGCATGAAAGGTAAGAACAGGCGCGGTTGAAATGGGGGGGTGTCACAAATGCAGAAATGTTTTTTTTCTATTTGAGGAATTAGTAATCCTTAAGGGGTGATTTCCGGGATAACAATGCACAAAAAACCGGCCAAGAGCATGTCGGGCGATGCTCAGTGTAGTTTCGTAAATGCCGCCCTGTTACGAAACATCCGTTCAAACGGTCGTTTATTACGTCAGTTTACTATCCGGCACATCCTTTCACTATGCGATTTTGACTGATAATTCAAAAACGGCTTAACCGATTTTATTCAATATAGTTTTTATTGAAAGTTCTTATCAGGCCTCACCAAATTTCAGCTTTCTAGTGCGAACAGTAACTGAGCTAGACCGTGGACAGACGGACGGACATGGCGAAACTATAAGGGTTCCTAGCTGACTACGGAACCCTAAAAAGAGATAAATAGTAGTGTATGTAACTGTTACGCGTAATAAGGCCTAATTATGTACAGAAGCATACACTTCTTTACCTACACACATATTAAAAATCCACTGAAACCATGCGTGCCGGCGGTCGGGGGGGGGGGGGGAAGAGGCGGATTTTGATTACGTTACGTAGATAATGAATTTTCATACGTTTTTACGTGTTTTTACGTTACTGGTTGCAATAATTGTGGTAATTACATACTTCAAGGTAAGCACATTACAATGCACTAATGAACGTCAGAGACAAATAAAATACGTGAGTGTCGTGGAACACTCTGTTGGAACGAAGTTATGTTATTTAATTTTATTACATTTTTGACTTTTTCGTTAATTTTGTGGTTTTATTTTTTTTGTATTTTTTTGAAATTTTTGAATTTTTGGAAATTTTTGGATTTTTGGAATTTTTTGAAATTTTTGAAATTTTTGAATTTTTTGAAATTTTTGAAATTTTTGAATTTTTTGAAATTTTTGAATATTTTGAAAATTTTGAAAAAATTGAAAATTTTGAAATTTTTGGAACTTGAAATTTTTGAAATTTATGAAATTTTTGAAATTTAGAAATTTTGTCGTTTTTGACATTTTTTACATTTTTTACATTTAGGAACTCTACTTTTTTCACTTTTATCACTTTGTCACTTCTCACTTTCACTACACTTCACTTCACTTCACTTTATTCTATTTTATATATTTTTTATTTCATTCCATTTTACATGTTTCTCAATCGTATGGGTGTCGCGTTTTCGTGACGTGACGCTTTTTCGTGACTTTTTCACCTAGCCCCCCATCCGCGAACCGTCCAATAAGGAACTTCGTTCCAAAACTACCACCGGTTCTAACTCTACACCTCTGGCCCAAGAAGTATTATGACCGAAAAGATACTCGACGTGACTTATTTTTTTTCAAAACAGTAATACATTATTAGATCTTAAAGATACAAAATAATACGTAGTTCTTCAAGAAGACATATCAAAACAGCTTGAGAGACAGATAATGTACCTATTGTTTAATTATAAAGAAAAATTAATCCTAATCTGACTGCTTCACAAAACGTTTGATATGTTTTCCTACCTAAACGGTGTCCTATAAATGTTGTAGTAGTTTTTTGGTTTGGGCCATGCATCTTTGGCCGTCATATATAATACTCGAACCTGCAATAACCCTTTGACATACATGACATTTTCAAATATTTATTAAGAACGGGTAAATGTAAATTTAAAGCATCGACGGGTAACATGTTATAAATATGAACACCTTGACCAAAAATAAATAAATCGATTCTGCGGTTAATAATTCCCTATACACATTTCCAACTATCTTTTCACCCGTTTAGGGTTGATTTTCGGAGTGAAAACTATCATTTGTCCTTTCTTGAGACCCATACTATACTAAATTTCATCTTTATCAGTTCAGCGGTAAAAAAATCGTCATACCAACTTCCAACCCCCTTTTCGGGGTGAAAGGGTTTATTTTCGGGATAAAAACTATTCTGTCGTTCCTCGGGACTCAAATTATCTGCATACTAATTTCTATTAAAAAAATCCCCATACAAACTTTCAACCCCCTTTTCACCCCCTCCAGGGTTGATTTTCGGGATGAAAACTATTCTTTGTCCTTTCCCGGGACTCAAACTATCTCTACACAAAATTTCATCAAAATCCGTTCAGCCGTTTTCACGTGATAGATGTATAGATAGATAGTTTTTATTGAAAGTACCTTTCAGGCTTCGCTTCTATTATTTTTTTCAAATTTTTTGGACCTACGGTTCTAAAGTAAGGTGGGGGGGGGGGGGGGGCTTTTTTCAAGATGAAACTATCCTTTGTCCTTTCTCGAGACCCATACTATCTCTATACCAATTTTCATCTAAATCTGTTTAGCGGTAAATAAATCCTCATACCAACTTCCAACCCCCTTTTCACCCCCACAAGGGTTTGAAAACTATCCTATGACATTTCTCGAGACTCAAATTATCTCCATACTTATTTCTATCTAAATCGTTTCAGCGGTTAATAATTCTCCATACAAACTTTCAACCCCATTTTCACCCCCACCAGGGTTAATTTTCGGGATTAAAACTATATATTATCCTTTCCCGGGACTCAAACTATCTCTATACAAAATTTTATCGAAATCCGTTCAGCCGTTTTCACGTGATGCGCGGTCAAATAAACAGACAAACAGATAAACAGATAAACAGATAAACAGATAAACAGATAAACAGACAAACAGATAAACAGACAAAAATTCTAAAAATTGTTGGGACGTGTTCTGTTATCGATTCTAAGTATCCCCAGCCAACTTTTTTTCGATTATCTTCCATTTACAGACTTTCGACCCTCTTCAGCTTTATTATATGTATAGATGTAAATTAAAATGACTCTTATTCATACAGACAATGAAGCTAATCCTGTTCCATTCTAAACTGAAAAGTTGTATTTTCTGGTAGATATAAGTAGTTACTCGTTTCCCTCGACTGGCCTTATGATGTTAGTAATCAATGTAAGTATCAATGTTTCATTCCTTCCTGGATTTCAACTATTGTAAAGCCTGACCAGAAATATATGATCATGTACCATGTTGCGGAATTTCATTGGAACTAATTTCTTGCACTGGCAATTATTTTACTGACAGAATGATATGCATGTGATAGGCTGTCAGTGTCATTGTCGCGGTTTATTTGATTTACAGTAAAGTGTTGAATATTAAATAATACAAGACAAAAATATCCCAAAATTATTCATAGTCAAGAGCGAAACATTGTAAATAGTGTATGTAATAAACAGCTGTAAATAATACGCTTGGGAAATGGAACTATTTCGCTGTGAAACATTTTCAAATTAACATTAGAGCTGACAGGTAAACAAATCAAGATGTCACTATACCATAGAGAAATAATACGCTCTATGGCTATACTGAACTGTTGCCATATAAATGAGAATAATAGCGCCCTCTTGACAATAATCATATATTTCTGGTCAGGCTTTATTATGACCACATAATCATCTTTGTCATTTGTATATGTTGGTTATTTTAATTTCTTCGCACCTTCTTTTTCATTGAAAAGTCATAAATATATCAGAAATATCAATTATTTTATTATTCAATGCAGAATTACAATTTTTGAAATGACGTACAAAAGCGCGCGACAGGCGTTCAAACAAACTTAAGTTTTGTTTGATGTACATTGCTACGGCGTTAGTTGGCTGGCCAGACTATATTTTCCTCGCTTTAGTGAGGTGAAAAGATATGTGTTACACACGGCTGCAAAGTTATTTTTACGTCTCGTGTGTTGCAACACTCGCTACGCTCAGGATTCTATTTTTGAACTACTCGCTTCGCTCAGGATTCTATTTTCGAACCACTCGCTTCGCTAGCGGTTCAACCATATAATCCATTCGCTAGCTCGTAGTTCAACTCTAGAATCCAATCTCTAGCTCGTGCTTCAATTCCACACTCGCGGTTAAAATACAACTTTGCACCCTTGTATGACAAATAACTATTAATACCATTAATTGAATTTAATATCAAAATTAATGTCGAAGTGGAAACTGGATGGGGGTAGTAGTTTTTTTATACTAAGTAAGGACACAGAGCCATCGGCAATCTCTTTTCTGAATCCTGCATCGACTACTTTTACTAGCGTGCCTCGTGGGGCATCATCTTTTTCAAGCAAATTTAAAGTTTAGCACAGTATATATAGAGTCCAAGCGCTATGTAATATATACATACGGGTCCAGAGAAGGTTAAATCCGCTCCAGCGTCCTTCCGTTTCCTCATATCGAGTAGATTTCATGTACAAAGATACATTTTAATGCACGAAAGCGGTGCTACTGAAAGCAGCAGCACCGCTTTTGTGTTCGCGATTATTATATCTCCTGTTAGTTTCTACTATCGCTTTTGCTCCCACCGTCGCTTCCTCTCTTCCCTTGCACCAAGGTTTCACTTAAACTTGCCCGCCGATGATACGATGGGTGATACATATTTCAGTAGCACCGCTTTTGTGTTCGCAATTATGATGCACCTTCCCCTGCTTCTATTATTATTATCGCTTTCGCTTCCGCTGTCGCTTCCTCTCTTCCCAAACACCCAGGTTTTGCATAAACTCGCCCGCCGATGATAAGATGTGTGATACATCTTTCAGTAGCACCGCTTTTGTGTTTGCAATTATTACGTCCCTTCTCCTGCTTCTATAATTATTATAGCTTTCGCTTCCGCTGTCGCTTCCTCTCTTCCCTTACACCCAGGTTTCGCATAAACTCGCCCGCCGATGATAAGATGGGTGATACATCTTTCAGTGGCACCGCTTTTGTGTTCGCGTTTTATGACTCGGGAATTTCGGGACGGGACGTATCTTAAACCCACATGCTACTTGTGAAAACATGTTGTCTTATGTTGGAAAATGTCTACTAGGTTGTGGTACTTAAGCTGAAATATAGAAAGATATACTTACAAAAAAATATAGGTATATACTGGAATATTTTTACATGATTTTTTTAAATTTATTGGCTTGTGTTTTTTAAGATAAGTTTACGTGGTGATGAATTAACTCAAACTTAACATGTTTAACTTAAGGGTCAAACCCAAAGCTAAAATAAACTTGAAAACTTGTTTCACTTATAAAGAACTTTGTCGTCTGATCAACAAAAATGTAAAAAAAAAATACTTGTTAAAGTTATTGTGATATGATCTAGACACACGGCAGTGTGTCCGCCAAGTTCGAGCAAAAAAAAGCGACACACCGGCCGTGGGTTATATTACACGAACCATTTCATTTCGGGCCAATTTCGACCACCCTATAACTCAAAACATATTTTATCTACGCATATGAAATTTCGAGTGTCTGTTGACATCCCCTTAATTGTCTAGAATACAAAATTTCATTATTCTACCTATAGCAGTTCTTGAGATATTGACGTCAGAAAATCGCTATTTTTACTATACACTCACTCACTGACTCATCAAAAACCTAGACCACTTCCAATGGTCGTACTGTCTTGAAATTTGGCATGGAGATAGGTCTTAAGGTCAAAGTAAAGGGGAAAATCTGAAAACGGCCAAGTGTGAGTCAGTTTTAAAAATAGCGAAGGTGTAACTTTGTTCTACTATGAAGTCATAATGAACTAAATGGGTCTATCTTCCAATGGTCGTACCGACCTGAAATTTGGCTCGAAGGTTTGTCTTTAGGTCGAAATAAAGTAAAAATCTGAAAACGGCCAAGTGTGAGTCAGCTTCGAAAACAACGAATGTGTAATTTTGTTCTACTATAAGTAGGTATGGAGTGGAAATGAGATAAGACTTATTTAAATTTAGATGCATACCACTTTAAGACAATACATGTTTGTCTTAAAGACAAGAACAATAAAATTGTTCACCACTCTGTGTGTGTCTGTTGCGGGAACCGAACCCACGATTTACGAAGTGCAAAGCAGGTCACTAGGTACACTAGGTGCGCTAAATCAGTCAAACAAAAATGAAAAGACTATTTTTTCTCGCATAGTCTAAATAATTTCTAATTTTACAACTAATAAAATCGCAGATTCAAGAACATGGAAATCATATATACTCTAAGATGGAATTATATATACTACTGTCCATCTCACCCTCCGATACGCCACGGGATGAGATGGGATGGTGCACTTCTAGGGCTACATAATAGGCCACCAATTATAATACCTACTGGTAGGTAGGTATTACCAAGTTATTAATTATCTATGTAGGTAGCGTACTTACAAACAGAATAAAGTACGTTATTGATGTATGTAATTATATGTAAGTAGGTACATTTTATAGGTGTAGGCAGCCAGTTTATTTGTAAAAATCACCTATAAATAAAGAGTAAAATAGAATTAGACGCTTAGTATAAAGGGTATAGTATAAAGTATATACCTAAGTGGAATGAGACATTTCCTAAAGCAAAAGTGATAAAAAAATAATAAAGAACCTACACCTAACAAAAATAAATGAAATCCCATCAAAAACATAAATGTGAAAGGCTGCCAAGTTCGATACTATGGGAATGCTTCGCCTATAAAAGAAGTGAGATCTGAATAAGTACCAAGTTCCATAAAAATACCTCAAATCATAAATAGTTATAGGAATGCACACTTGATTTCCAGCAGTTTTTAAGGTACATTTTGAATAAGTATCACGTTACATAGAAATACCTAAAATTATAATAGTCAGAGAAACGCACACCGGTTTTTTTAGCAGTTTCCTGATAACATTTATTATTTTCAGTACTTTTTAATGATGTAACTTGGCAAGTTTTAATAGAAAATTATATACTTGACACATTGCAGTCCAAAGGTGTCGATTCATTGCATTGAAAAGGTGTGTGGTGTGTGAAAACTTGCCAAGTAACATCATTAAAAAGTACTGAAAATAGTACCGGCCCAACGTCGCAACGCAACGCGTCGTGCAACAGCGCGCTACGGGCCGGTTCAAAATAGCACTCTTAGTGCTTGAAGATGGAGACCTAAGCTCTCCGAAACATGTCGCGCGAAGTGATTAAAGTGACGTGAGTGTAACCGTTATATTTTATAGTGGTATGTATACTTTTCGAATAATAAAGCAATCTATCTATCTACTCGTATCTACATCTGTCACAGGTGAAACGTGAGTCAGGAAGTGGAGCAAAATTCTAGGTATTCAACAAATTAATAAAAACTTTAAGTAAATTCATAGAAAGCTAACTTACTAGTTAGTACCATTAGCGGATTGACTACATCGCTCTAGCGTTCTACACGACACTTCCGACACTTCATCTTGTATGGGAAGCGAATCCTCGGAGGTCACTTGATGTTCTATATTCAAGTGTCGGAAGTGTCGTGTAGGATGCCGAACGGTGCAGCGTGAACTATCCTTTAATCGGTTGAATGTTTCAGGGTTAATATTAAAATTCGTTTTCTTTGTTTACTCGTAGTTGTGATAGTCACACATTGGGTTAGTGATATCTACTGGAACATTCTGCAGTTGCAGGCATCCGTAGGCTACAATAGCTGCTTACCATCAGGCGGGCCGTATGCATGTTTGCCAACGTCGTGGTATAAAAAAAATTGCGCAGTATTGAGGGTAAGTACAACAATTTAATAATTATTATTATTAATTGGGCCATAGATATTTGTGGCGTTCTATGCCTAAAGAGTCCTTATATTCGATATTGAGTTAAGCATAGATTCTAAATCTGTGTTGTATGAGCTACCTAATACAAAAAATCCATCCAATTTATCTAAAAACAAAAAACAAAATAGTACGTGTTACTCATTACATTCATTGTTTTTGTATGCACTTTAGCATAAGGGCCCTTTTTTGCTAAATTTTGAAGCTAACTTTCACATAGAAATACTTAACGTATGCGAGTGAAACTAAGCTAGAAATACACGTCTATGCCCATATTCTACTATTATGTAAAATATAAAAAAAATATGATTTTAATGTATTTTACAAAATCTCTCATATCTCCGTAACCAGAAATGAGCATAAGGGCCCGTCTCTAATGACAAGCCACATTTCCTCATATAATTACCTCATTTTTGTATTGGGGCATAAGAATAGAACCGCCGGTTTATTTCTATTTCAAAAACGATCCTCCGTATTACTGTTTAAGTAATGTGATGCAGTCAGAATTCCCAACTAAAGCCGAATGGAAGCTACGAACCGTGATTTGCTGTGAAGCTATTTCATAATGCAGACACTACGAGTTGAATTTCTAATTATAAAAAGTGACTTGACACATGACTGTCAGTTAAAATGTTGCCTGGAATAGCAAAAATAAAATAGTCATGGGTATATGTCGATAAAAAGTATCGAAAAGTGTAATGTTGTACTAAACACTACCAATACGATTCCATTTAAAGGATCCATAAACGTTAGGAAATTAAATTATCATGTAACAGCCTGAAATGCTACAATATTCAAATGAGACAAAAGTTTTGACATACGTTGCCGCTGATAAATCGTATAGTTATGTTATACAACATATTATATACTTATTTTTCTATCTCGTCGAACGAGCGGAGCCTAAGCGAAGTGAAGTTATAGACAGCTTCGGATGAAACGGAAACGGAACTGTCAGCTGGCTACCTGGACATCACTGCATTTCGATGGCTTTTTGATTTTGAATAGTTGTTGCGGTAACTGTAGTTACATATTTTCTAATCTGTATGAAATTTATTGGGGTTATAGCAGAAATCAATATAATTTTAGAGTTCGTATATGAGCAGGATCGATCAATGGGTTATGGAGCTAGAAGGCGCAAAACAATCATCATAAGAGTCTTGTTATATTGGTCAATGCATTTACAAGGAAATCGCGAGTTCTCAGTTCGAGGCGGACTACTATTATATAGTTTTTATAACTCCGAGCTCTTTATTATGGAGGCGACATTTTGGATGAACATTGTTCTGGCTCTAATTCTTGCACGTCCACAGGAATCCGTAATCCGAGGCAACATCACTTAATAATTCAATTGAACATTTCTACGAGTAATAACAACAAAACGTAACGATATTTACGAACAGTCAGAAGACGATATTTCTCAAAAATACCTACTTAACTACTTTTAAAATAGACGAAAAGATACTTGGATAATTATTCGTCCGCATAGAATTCGGCTATCATGTGGCCCCCTGAAAAAGTTTTTTTTTTTCGGGATAAAAAGTAGTTAAGTATCCTTTGTCCTATTCCTCACTCTAAGCTACCTCTGACGCCATTTTAGAGACGTGCGTTCAGCAAGATATTCACTCACAAACTGAGCGGCAGACATGTGTGTAGAGAAATCCCAATATTGGCCCGACCGCCGTGCGCTTGGAGAATTTAACTAACCGGAGCGGCCATTGACAGGCTTTCCCCTCTGCCGAAAACAATGGTCAATAAATAAGACCAGTGGTCATATTTATCGTACGGACTGACGTTTATCTGTCGTGGCTATTTGTACGTTACGTACGAATAGCCATACATTTGACGTTCGCCTCCCCCGCAAAAATCGGCAGACTTTTTTTGTATAGAAAATGAGAGACATGGCCGCTCCGGTTCGTTGAATTCAATAAGCCATGCGCCCGGTATTAACCCTACGGCAGGTGTATGAGTAGCCGCCTTTAGAAATTATTATTGTCTCCAATAGGATGTACAGAAGTTATAAATTGACTTTGATTTGTCGCGTACCGCATAGTTTTATCAACAAGCAAGGATGATTAAGACATGGATTGACAATGCCTATACAAAATCGCGTTCCTTTATTTCAGGCTAAAGCACTAGCGTCATCTATCGGTCACCACAAACACTAAATTCCTACTTAACTTTTCTGTTAAGCCCATTGGTTGACTGGTAGACATTGCCTTATGGCAATAAGTCCGCCATTTGTACCATATTATTTTGTGCATCTTAATTAAATAAATGAATTCTAGTTTCTAATTTTTTGTTCGGCGATTAACGCTGACAGAATAACTCGACTCCAGACTCAACAGATGGCGCTGTGGCACTCAGTACCAAAAACAGACGTATAGCCTGAAGGTTCGAGGAACGCGAGTTTGTATAGGCATTGTCCATCCATGTCTTAATCATCCTTGTCAACAAGTAACAGTCATTCCGTAAAAGTAACGTATTTTCCACATCATGTTGCAGCATTCTTCAGCCTTAAAGCCTCAATCAAGTTGCAGCGACAATATCGCAACCAATAAGTCGCGGCGTTTGTAGAACCCTTAATAATTAAATAAAAATATCGATAGGAACAGTACTGGCCGAATTGTGGCAACATTTGTGTTTGTTGACTTGTCAAGTCACTCCGTACAATTATAAATTCTAGAGTAGGTTTCCTGCCGTCCCTCAAGTTCTGTATGGGAGGAAACCAGAATCAGCGTTGCCAGGCGTACGATAATTGTCGTACATGTACGATAATTTGCACCTCCGTACGATGTACGTTCCAATGTTCATTATCGTACGCAAAAGTACGATAATTTAAGATAAATAGGCTAGTATTCAGTGTAGTACAGGCATCGTGTACCAGGTTAATATGCTATTGGTCCTTTTTGGCATAATCCACTTGGACGCACCTGGCAACACTGACCAGAATATTAATGACTAATGAGGTAGTAATAGGTACGAAAGGACGCTTAAATATTATTTTAATTAGGATATATTTTTTTTCAACACACCTGCTCGTAACGAGGTTCTTATTCCACCGCTTTTATGCTCATAATCCTAGATATTAAACACGCGTGCATTTCACAATAATTATCCAACTAGTGGAATAATTTAATAATCCGATCAAGTGACGTTTGTACTCTAGTACCAAGTTGTACGTACGCAGACGAATCGTTGTAATTTAGTCGGGTATTACCTTTACTTTTTTTTAACTCTTTATGAGTTTAAATTCTAAAAAGGTAGAAAAAAAGTAAATATATTTAAAATATACACATTTACGATAGAATACAAATTATACTATCCTGGTTGTGAATAAGAATCATTTCAACTTAATATATTACTCGTAATACACAATAATTCGTGTTCAAAACACGAATTGTCTGTTTTAATATTGGCTGTTTGGCATTATACGTACGCGCCTTTGCCTCAAGCTGCACGCACATCCAAAAAAGAAAATTACGCGCCATTTATAAGTTAACCTCAAATCATTGTTTATTTGATTTTTCTCGTCTTGTTTTATTAATTTAAACAAATTATATTTTCAATGAATAAGAAGACAACTTTAGCGTTAATTTAACCTCTGGATATATTTCAAAATTGTGATACATACTAGTAAAATGTCATCATAAAAATCTAGTGAGCAATACGTAAGAAAAAATACTATAATTTATGGCACAATAAATGTGAAGTCTTTAATTTTATGAAATGATTTGAAAAAGAGTTCCAGATACTCAATAACATCACAAAAAAGGTTAGCTAAATTTAATTATCTTAGGTTCGTTATCGTAAGTACCTCTATCCTGTAAACATTCTGACAATTAATGTATTTATCAAAAGTTATTAATTATACTATTCTGTTATTTCCTCGCAAGTGTGTTGAAAAACGTCGTATGAAACGCGTGTGCTTGATCATTACATAAGCTCAGCTTCCTTATGCGCACTCACATGCGTTCGTGCGCACAATATCGCTTCGTATGTAATGATCAACTTAGCACACTTGTATCATAATGTACTATTGTGTTTGTCCTGACACAGCCTATATTTAAGCTTAAAAGAAGATACCAATTACTAAGTTTATGATGATTATTGTAAAGGTAAATAAACATTTTATATATTATTATTTTCTTTATTTATTATTTTCATGTTCCTGCACTTGATCTCAACTGTAGGCAAGTTGCACAAGTTAAATAAATAAACTAAAAGTCCCCTAATTCAGGATAAAGAGTAAAACCTTTACTATCAGTATTTTCGGAGTGTTAATTTGAATTTGTGTAGAACGAAGAAAAATGAATTGCTTATAATTATTTAGTATTTCGAAACTTTAATTGGGTACTTTCCAATAGGTAAGTAGACAAACTTAAAATAGTTTCGTTGCATTCATAAAATCAAAATTTTAAAAGTACACGGGAATATCCAGGTGTAACATGAGTTCGCGCTTTAAATTATTTTATAATGATTTAAAGTTTTATAAAGAAGATTTATTTATGAAGTATTGTGACGTCACAATATTAGTCTCCCATATAAACTTCCTACTAACAAATCGTTTTGACGTTTCCTAAATAGTGGCTGATTTGACTTCATATAGGTAGGATACTAGTAGCCTATTCTTGTAAAATTATAATTTTTTCATTAAATACCTAATGTTATAAAATTTGTAGTGATCTACTATTCAATGTAAAAGACGAGACTTCTCCAAAGATAGACTATTAGAGACTGAAATGAAAAATCTAACATAATTTTATAACCAACAATTACCTTCTTAGAGTTGTAAAAATTCATTGCGCTTCAACTACAATCACTTAATTACATCCCGACTTTAAATACCCAACCATATATAAACTCCGACGAGATTTATTTTGCACTCTTGACTTGAAGTGGAAGCTGTATTATACATAAATGAACCTTTTTTCCCCAAACCCATTAAAACTACGTTACCTGTTGTCTGCTAGTACAATATTAAATCTCCTGACTGATATTTGGCTTGCGATGAGATAGGTACACACGGCTGTGAAGAAAAAAACACAATATATGTATGTGGTATTTTAAAGTCAAAGGTATTATTAGGTAGTCATTGTTGGTTGTCAATAAGGCGTTGCTGCCATAAAAATTCATTTAGAAATGAACTTTATTAGCAACCTACAATGATGTATAGTACGATTTTTTTAAGATGACGGAATTGTCCTTAGTAAGATTCCGACATCTTAAAAAATTACCACTATACCTTTGACTTAAAAATGTTACATATTTTTTTCTTGTTAAAGTTGGTACAAAAGCTTTGTTACAAACTTTGTATGCAACGTGGGCCTTTTTCTCTGCAGGTGACCGTACCTATTATAATTCGTACGACGGCGAATTTGGGCGCGGCGAGTGCATGCTTACTCTGCTTGCACATACCTACCTGTTATTGCAAATGGAGTAAGCAGACACTCCCACAGCCACATAAGTACGTACCTAAATAATTAGTACAATGTTGGAGGGTAAAATAAGTTTTCTGCCAACAAACTGCTATGCAGTTTGGCAGATAAGTGAAATTGATTAAATGAAAAAAAAAATAGCGATTACCCCATTAAAATTCTAAAGTCGATCGATCACTGCTTTTAAGAATCCAACAAAATCCCAGGAAGAAACGCAAGCATTGGATTATACAACAGGGATAGCCAACTAACCCTTCTAATGGAAAATATGGATGCCAATTATTATTCTTACGTGTTGACGGTTCCTCTACGATGGATGCCTAGAAGGCAGCGGTGTTGACAGCCCTGGCCGTCGCGTCCCTCAGATCAAGGTCCGAGCAGGAGTACGGGCATGCTGGGCAAGCCAGCAGGTGCGCCATTGTTTTCGTTGCTGTGTCGCAGGCATTGGGTGGAGTGGTTACGAAATAGTCCGCATGCGACCATGTTCTGCCTTCCAAATGGACCATGCCAAAGATGCCAATTTAAATCCGTGGTATAGGAAAGATGGGCTATACGAGTAAGTATTATCTCCAGCTCTTATGTTGGTATAGGCACGCCGCTGAGAGACAGTCGGTAGAGCAGAATAATTACTTTACTGAATGTGTACTCAATGAGTGCCGTTTTTCAAAGCAGTAGCGTCCAACCAGACCCGTCCGTGATACATCGCGGTCCTACACGCAATAGTCTCTTGTTGACGGTACAACAAAACAATGCTGTTACGCGTTGTTTACTGCCATTTTGTCTTAGTGTACGGCGTCAGTTACGCCGAGCTTACAATGGATTTGAGAAGTGTTCATTGAGAACACACCCATGATTGCATTTGTTTTAACATGGACGGCGGCCGCTCAGTTTGCATATTTACAATAGCATTTAAGAGGGAAGCTTTTTGGAGGTTTCCGGTTATATACAAGTATAACAAAAATGCTGCTGATCAGTTTAAGGGTATAATTGGTATCGTATTCTAATTATTAAAGACTAAGAAAAAAAAAAATTCACGCGAAAAAACAATAGAGAACATGTATGAAAAATATTTAATTGAATCTGTTGCATAAACACGTTCAACAACCCCAATCTAATATAAATAAGTGGAAATCCGTAATAATTTTAACAGTTTTTTAAAGATATTGCGGTTTGAAAACGTAAAATTTTAGGCATTTTTTTTTAATACATCAAATGTATTTTCGAAACTTCACTTCGATTACTTATGTCCTAACAAGAAAAAAAATGTATGACAACTATATAGCTAAACGCATTTTTTCGTGCCTAAAATTACAAAAATCTTACAAAAACTTGTTCCTTCCAAACAGTTTTCTGCAACTTTGTGAACGATGACGTCACAATCCTCACACTTTTTGTATGGGGCGTTTTGACGCGCGGCGCAGACGCCTAACGTATTTTCACATCTTTGACGTTTCAGGGCTAATAATAGATAGTAGGTTTATTAGAGACATTTGAATCTACAGGGAAATAGAATCGAATGATGTCTTCCAAAAAAATCATGCATATTCCTAATTGGCTTTGTATGGGCTGGGATGACGTGTCCCATACCAAAAAAAAATTTTTCGCGTCCAAAAATTTTTTTGTCTTTTTCATAGTCGGAATACGATACCAATTACTATTTTTATTACAGCCTGTGTAGGTACCTAATGGGGATCAAAGTTACTCTGCGTCCGTAGGAAACACCTTAGACAACCCTACACGTGATCCCTGGGTGGTGCTAAAAGACTAACAAACTTGGCAGCCGCACTGTCCCATCTGGACCTCGCAGCACTCACTGGATGTTCTTTATCATCTGCTTTCCCACTACTACTACCCCAGGGAAGAAATGCCTATCTATATCCAGTGGGCATATCTATGGGCAGGTAACAGTGTGAGCGATGGTACCTACGGATTGTAGCTTTCCTCATCTGTTGCAACATTGCACTGACCGTATTAATTGTTAACATTAATCAAAATCAATCAATGGGGATCAATGTTACTCTACGTCTGTAGGAAACACCTTAGACAACGTGTAGGGAAACGTGATCCCTGGGTGGTGCTAGAAGAGTAACAAACTTGGCAGCTGCACTCTCCCATCTGGACCTCGCAGCACTCACTAGATTTTCTTCATTATCTGCTATCCCACTAGTACTACCCCAGATAAGAAATGTCTATCTATATCCAGTGACATGTAGCCATACGATAAATAAATAAAATTAATATAAAAAAGAGAACAATCAATTCTACATAACCCGACATAGAACTTTTAGTGGCAGAAATGAAAATGTAGTACGGACTTCCCAACGATATTAATTTATCGATAAAGCATCATGACAGTTATGACCTACATATTTATATAAATTTAAAAGTTGTACCTATTATTATACAATATACAGCATAAAGTTCCTATACATCGCTTAAGAAAACGGTTTTCATCCGTTATGTTTTGGTTGGTAAAATTATTTTTTGTTTGAAGTGCTCAAATATAACGTATTACCGTTACATAACGTCGTTTAGTAGTTATGTATATGTTACCCGGTGAAATAAATATTTGCTATGAAATGTCATTTTGAAACTGTTATCGATGATTTCGGAAGGAAGTCCCTTGTTAATTGTCATTTTGTCAAATCTTTTATGTCTGTACATAACAAACGCCGAGTTGATAAAATTAGTAGGTATAGTATATAAGATTAACCGCCAATACTCGTATCTTCATCAACGTCTGTCCATCGTATTTTGTAACTGAACAGAACATAAGAAGTTTTAGAGAGAAGTTTTAAATTTAAAGTCTCGCGTCCATTTTTCTAAGCTCCGTGTACCAAGCTTTTGTGAATAAAAATCGCGGGCAAGTTAAAGCTCCGAGAGCGGAAACCGAAGCTTCAGGTCAAAGTCCGCATTAGCCTGAAGCATTAAGCTCGAAAGCTCGGTTAATGCCCATGTCGGTTTAGAGTAGATGGATGTTTGGATGTCTCTGTAAGATGTTCAGTGTCTAAACATATTCTGCACCAAGTTGTAACTGATGGTATGTCGCTTGGTGTATTTAATATGTGAAAGACAACGCACAACCGTACAAGAACACGAACCGTAAATTTCTAAACCTATATTTTTTGCATACGACCAGGGTTCGAAATTATCAATATAATTATGATCTTTGATAATTATCCGATAATTATTGTGGTTTTTCTCTCTTATAATTCAAAGACTAACGATGAATTTCACGCTCGGTATTTTTTTCGTGCAATCCGCCTTTACAAATGTTAGGTTATTACCGATAATTATCACACACACAAATCACGATAATTATCAAGATAACTATAATTGATAATTATCCTTTCAAACCCTGCATACGACAGAGCTTTACTAAGAAAATACTTTCAAAATTCAATCCCTAAAAGGGACATTAGCCGGAAGCATTAATCTCAAAAGCTCAGTTAATGCCCATGCCGTTTTAGAGTAGATGGATGTAAGATGTTCCAAGTCTAAACAGTAAAGTGCAGTAATCCGACGAACTTTAAAATGGGTTAAAGCCTGACCAGAAATATATGATCATTGTCAAGAGGGCGCTATTATTCTCATTTATATGGCAACAGTTGAGTATATTCATAGAGCGCATTATTCTCTATGGTATGGTGATATCTTGATTTGTTTCTGATGTTATTTTAAAAATGTTTTACAGGGAAATAGTTTCATTTCCCGAGCATATTATTTACAGCAGTTTTTTATATACACTATTTACAACGTTTTGCTCTTGACTATTAATAATTTTACTATTCAAATAAACCGCAACAATTACACTGACAGCAGGGACAGCCTATCACATGGCCTCAAACATGTATGATGACAGGATTGTCATCATAATTATTGCCGATGTAAGAAATTAGTTGCAATGAAATTCCGCAACATGGCGCATGATCATATATTTCTGGTCATTAACTGATTCTATGACTGGTATACTGATTTAAACTCACACGACTTTCACTCATTATTTTGACAAAATAGCGTACACTTACTTTTATTATTTTCCTAAAGTTTAGAGCGTGTCGTAACGCTCATGGTCGCAGGCAGACTGGCGAAGAATTGCATGGGCACCTAACTTGTAGCTAAATTATGACTAACGAGTGACGACCCAACTACAGACAAGAAAATAAATAAATAAAAAAGTAACAGGCAACACGGAAAAAAGAAAAAAAGAAACAAGGAACTAATGTGCACGAATCAAATACATTTTGTAGAGAATTTGTTTTGAAGTTGGATTGTGTCTAAACGTGTTTTAAAGTTAGAACACAGTCCGTAATTCCCTAGAATAAAAGCAAACATACAAATAATAGTACATTACTGCAGAGACCAGTAAGTAAGCTTTCCTGGCTGAGTATTTAGTAGCCGTCCGAGTCGAAGACGAGGACGGCTACAATACGAAGCCAGGTAAGCTGATTACGGTCGAAGCATGTATAGTGCTTTTCTCAAACATGTAAGGAAATAAAATTACTTGTTTAATGCTTCAGTTACTGGCTGAGTGATTTAATGTTGTATGAAAATCCTTTACGTACGTCGCGCTGAACCTGCCTTGGAATAGAGTCCCTACTGGTCTCTAATTACTAACGTAACAGGAACATTTCCGAGCATGTTTGAGAAAAATATATTACCAAAATTGGATTTACTAAGAATGGGAAAAATATTATCGATTTAACCTAGCTGTACTACTTTTTCAAGCAAAATAATGATATATTTTTATCATCCAGGAAAGTAGTTACATAATACTAAGGATTTACGTCTTAGCAACAACAATTTTATGTGCATGCATCAACCGGGGACTCGTAAACGTTACATTGTTTCGGTGCTCATTAAAATTGTATGCCTTATAGATAAGGCCTGGTGCAGATTAGTACAGTCGCCATTCAATTTAATAGGGCGGCCAGGACACTGAAAAATATCCAAACATGCACTTTATTGCCTTGGCAATAGAAGTGTTGTTCTGATATTTGTACCTTATTGGAATTAAGTCCGTTTCCTCACGATGTTTTCCTTTAGCGAAAAGCGACTGGATTTACCATATCAAAAACGTAGTAGTAGGCAAGGATGATTAAGACATGGATTGACAATGCCTATACAAAATCGCGTTCCCTTATTTCAGGCTAAAGCACTAGCGTCATCTATCGGTCACCACAAACACTAAATTCCTACATAACCTTTCTGTTAAGCCCATTGGTTGACTAGTAGAGAATGCCTTATGGCATTAAGTCCGCCATTTGTACCATCTTATTTTGTTCGGCGATTAATGCTGACAGAATAACTCAACAGACGGCGCTGTGGCACTTAGTACCGAAAACAGACGTATAGCCTGAAGGTTCGAGGAACGCGATTTTGTATAGGCATTGTCAATCCATGTCTTAATCACCCTTGGTGGTAGGTAAGAGTCGGGGTTTGAGACCTCCTGATTGAAAGTCGGACGTCTTCCCGCCAGGCTACCAGCGCTTCATACCTTCATATTCCTTTGTCTATGTATATGGCATGTGTTGTAATGTACATTTAATATATACGGCTTAAGCCGTTTAAGGTATTCTCAAACAAGGCTAAACAGAAGTTTGTCCCAGTTGGTGCAGCGACGGTTGTTGGTGTAACTTGGTTAGAAGTTAAGCGCTGTCAAACGCTGTCTGTGCGTTCAGGATATTCAAATACACTGTTATGGTATGGTATTTCGATTTGAAAATATTGGTTCTGTTATACCCGATAAGTGCATATACATAAGTACGTATAAATCAATACAAATTGTATATTCCGAAGGCTTTTCACCAGATATTTACAGTTTTAGATTACAGATCAACGTAATGTGAACAGATATTTAAAGAAATCAGCGATTCTAAAATCATTTTTTGTTGGAGTCAGTTCAATTGCGGTGCTAGCTGAGCATGTCGGCTAACACATCTTACCCCGATGGGTGCGACTAGATATGTGAGCCAATTAGCCCGTGGCTTTAGACTCATTTAACTGATTTAATTAACACAATATTTGGCACTCTGTACTTTATGATTAGTCTTTCCTTTATCTATGCTAGAATCAATTTATCTTCCAGCATGCTCGAGCCCTAAGCCCTAGCGCACGGATAGCCTCTAAGCCTCCATTCCTCAGCCGAATCACGAAGCGTCATAAAAAGTCGCCTCGCGTGCCAATTGTGACTGACTGAAAAATTCACCAACGCACACCCTTGTATACTTGTACCCCTACCATGAGTTTACAGGCAAAACCCAGAAGCAATGAGACAGTAGACAACGTAAAACTGGTACCAATGACTGCGAAATTTATGCGAGTTTACAGTGACCATACTTCACAAACGATCTCTATTAATATACAGAACATAGGTAGGTACAAGTGCATACAGCTAAGTCACGTCACAGGGCGGACACGTCATACTACACAACTCGTTTGAGCGCCTTTGTGTGCACGGCACATCTGTACACGCATCAATATGTGCGTGTGTCTTAGGGCGCTGTTTCCGCTGTCGTAAATTACGTTTGAGAATACACCACCATTTTGCTTTTTATCGAAGCGCTGCCAACCTGACTGGATTAGCTTACTAGTTCCCTACCAATCGCCCGCCTCGGGGTGAGGTAATTCCGATCGGGGCGGGTCGTAGCATGGCCATTTAGTATAAAATACTATTATTTATTCTGTGGTCACGTCGGAGTCACAACATATAAACGCTCTTTTACCCACTAATTTATTATCTAAGGAAAAAATAATAAACTAATATCAAAAGAGAAGCTAAAGACAAAACCGTACTGTACTGTAGATGACCTCTACTCAACCTAGGGGACATATGACCTTTAAAAAAAATTTTTAGCCTGTATTTGTGTCCCACTGCTGGGCAAAGGCCTCCATTCTTCTCCTCCATTCAGTCCTGTTCATATGATATTAAGTCAACTAAACCATGGGACCATTATTTCAGTTGCGTCAACGTTTTTGAACTAAAGTGTGTAGAATGCTAATTACTGATCAGTATAAAATATAACGGTTACACTCACGTCACTTTAGTCACTTCGCGCGACATGTTTCGGAGCGCTTAGGTCTCCATCTTCAAGCACTAAGCGCCGATGCGATGCGAGCGAGATGTCGCGCGAAGTGACTTAAGTGACGTGAGTGTAACCGTTATATTTTATAGTGATAGTATTTATGTCTCACGAAAGTTTAAATTTAATGATTACTGATCAGTAGTTTTGAATCATAGCCTTCTTAATTCAGTGTCTGTGAAGTTTGAGTTAAGTATGAACATTTCAGATTAGAACTCATGGTAGGGGTTCACAAAGTTCAGATCCATCTTTGTTTGAGTGAAAGTTTTATAGGTTTTGTTTCATACAGGATGTTACTGGAAGCAAAAGTCTTCTATTTAATGACTTTTAGATTTATAAAGGGTTGCCAACGCACGTGTAACCCTACAAATGTTGCAGGCGTCCATTGCGGGTACAGCTTAGGTAGAATGATTGATTTATTATTCGAAAATTATACATTAAGTTCACATTCGATACTTAATACGTGGGCTTTGCTTGTTTGTCAACAATGTTGTATTGTAATAGTATTAAAAGTTTCCATTTAGTTCGGTCCGTAAAATGGTATTTTTTCGTTTGTATTACCTACTAAAAACTAAAGATGTTTATAAACTTAGTAGGAATTTGTATTGTATTATTTTGTTTGAGATTACCTAAACTATCTTTAGGGAGAGCATTTCAAACCCCTTTCAGATTAGCCCCTTACTTACACCACCCCGTATACCCGGGTGATAAAAGCAAGGGCCAACATAAATTTAGCCATCTCAAGACGTAAACCAACAGAATTGATTAGCGCCAATCTGCTTATCCCGTTTGGGCCTCCGTAAATTATAGGCTAATGTCTCACAGGGGTATGATTAGTGATGTGCCGTTCCCGGAATTCCTGGATTTCCATGTCCCGGGATTTCCTTAATTAAGGTAAAAGTTACATGTTTACAGGTGTGTAATGGCGATTGACATCCGCTTGGCTAATGGCGAAAGGCGTTTTGGCAAAACTGACCAAACTGAACCACCTTGTAAAGTTGTAACTTTTTAGTGGTAATAACCCCCTCCCCCCCCCCCTCCCTTAACGTGTCTGGCAAATACACTTATGGTTATTTGACTGGCAACGCGAGGCAAAAATATGAAAGTTGTTTCCGATTTTTCCGGAAATGTTGACATGAAATTATTAACATTTTCTGTTAGACCTGATTGGAAAACAATTTGAAGTTAATAGCATATTTGGAATAAAAATTCCACAAACAAGTAAAATATCCATTTAGAATATTCCTTTTCCCAACACTACTTAAACGGACGTTCAGAATTTAGTGACGTTTGAATTTTGGGGCAAATTTTGTATCGTTAATGTGGATCTCTTGGGGTTGTAAGTAAGGGTTGAAGAAGAAAAAAGGGTTTGACGTCTTATTTATCCTTTCGGCCGCGTATGTAACCGAGTTTTGTAACCAGGTACATAATAAGAAAAATTTATCTTTTCTCGTAACCAGTTACAAACTGCGAGGTTACAAAAGAAGAACGTTTTATCTTTTCTCATTACCAATTATTCAACTAGACGGAGCCCCGCTTCGCGGGACTCCTGTTTCTGGGCGGTTTGCCCTTCGGGCATCTGAAGCTACCTAACGAACCTAACCTACCTACGCCACACTAAATTAATAGGTAGATAGGTTAGGTTTGTTAGGTAGCTTCAGATGCCCGAAGGGCAAACCGCCCAGAAATAGGCGGGGCTCCGTCTAGTTAAGTTTTAAAGGAAATGTTTTTTGAAAAGAAATTTCATAATATTTCTAAGTCTTGAAATATTTTTACTAGTTTGTAACTGGTTACGAGAAAAGAGAAAATTTTCTTATTTTGTACCTGGTTACAAAACTCGGTTACATACGCGCCTGAAAGGTTATTTATATGCCTCCAGATATACAAAAGACGTGTAGAATATTGTAAATAACAGTAATGAAATACCTTTCCGAGTGTGTAAACCTACATTAATTACTTATTATACGATTATATGTACACGAAAACATGATATATATGTTGACCGGCGAGTTTAAAGGGATGAATATAGTTTTTTCTTCTACCGCTATACCTAATTTGATTTGCTTGACTATATCCTATTCTATCGTTGAATAATTAATGGTCAATAAATTGATACAACGAAGCATTTTAATTTACCTACCGTTTGTAGTTTCACCGCCAAGCATCGAACAGAAAATCGTACCACTGACGCCAGATATACTATTAGATCTAAAAGTAGAAACGAAATAGGTAACAAATACCGCCATCACTATTCACAATACGCAGCGATACCGCGGAATTTTGAAAAATTACTAGACCTCTTCAATTGTTTTTCCCTTAAGTCCATTTAAGACCACATTTAATTATATACCTTACTCTCTTGCAATAAGGTCTTAATCATGTATTTTTTAAATAATTGATGTGTCAGTTTCGGAATAAGGGTGTAGTAGCACACGTAAAAGATAAAAATCGTCCGTCACTCGGATATTCAGGGCCGAGATAACCCTTCTCGTGTTGGTGTTACCGACGCCTACAGAATGTTTGCGTGGCACATATACAAGATATCTCTATACTCCGCTTAGCGCGTTATTTCTTTGAAACCTAAGCTGCCAAAAAGAAGGGGTGCGGGAGGGTAACACGCAATGCTAGACAGGGAACGCACCATTCTGGAAAAATACCAATAAGCTAAGTGTAAAGCCCGGGGTCCCTGTGAGCGTCGGAGGTATAAACGACGGGAAGAGGATCGCTGATAAATTCAGGGAGCTGTTTACTGTGTCATCTTTATACCAATCTGGCCAGGGTGGGATGTGCGATGCTGGGGCCACTGTGGGAGATAGTACCATATATTTCACTGCAAAACAAGTCGAAATAGTAATTAAAAATATGCAGAGGGGAAAATCTCCGGGACACGATGGCCTCAGTATCGAGCACCTTAAATATGCAGGAATACATCTGCCTCGCATATTAGCGATGTTCTTTACCTTATGTTTAAGGCATGCGTACCTACCTGAGCAGCTAATGAAAACGGTGGTTGTCCCGTTAGTTAAGAATAGGACAGGGGACGTGACAGATTTTGCAAACTACAGGCCCATCTCGCTTGCCACTGTAATCGCTAAAGTGCTTGACAGCTTGCTTAACGACCACCTTAACAAGCATATACAACTACACGACGCTCAGTTTGGGTTTAGGGCAGGGCTGTCCACTGAGAGTGCTATATTGTGCCTTAAGCAAGCTGTCAGGTACTACAAGGACAGGAACACACCAGTTTTTGCCTGTTTCCTCGACTTGAGTAAAGCGTTTGACCTGGTGGTGTACGATTTACTATGGAACAAGCTAAGTGAATCTACGGTCCCACCCGAGTCCGTGTCCCTCCTGAAATTCTGGTACGCCAATCAGGTCAATCAGGTAAGATGGGATGGTGAATGGTCTGACCGGTATAGGTTGGAATGCGGGGTTAGACAGGGAGGGTTAACGTCTCCTGTCCTGTTTAACTTTTATGTAAATGGATTGATTGAGGAGTTGAGCAGCATGCATGTCGGATGCCATATAGATGGCGTGTGTGTAAACAATATAAGCTATGCTGATGACATGGTGCTGCTCGGCCCCTCAATCAACTCCATAAGAAAGCTTATTGTAAAATGTGAGCAATACGCCACTCAGCACGGACTTAAGTATAATGCAAGTAAAAGTGAGATGGTGGTTTTCAAAGCCCGAAAATACAATCCACAAAATATACCTTCGGTCATGCTGGGTGGGGTGGCGCTCAAGATTGTAAATAGGTTTAAATATCTAGGTCATATAGTAACAGAGCAGCTGGACGATGACCTAGATATAGAAAGAGAGAGAAGGGCCCTAGCAGTTCGGGGCAACATGCTCATTCGTAGATTTGCACGATGTACAAGGGAAGTCAAGCTCACACTTTTTAAAGCTTATTGTACATCCTTCTACGCGTGCAGTCTATGGGTGAAGCATACAAAACGCGTTTATAACGCGTTGCGTGTCCAGTTCAACAATATCTTCAGGATGATGTTTAAGCTGCCTCGCCACTGCAGTGCGTCTGGCATGTTTGCTGAGGCGCATACAGTTGGTAATCTGTATTTGTATTTTGTATTTGTAAAAAAAAAAAAAAAAAAAAAAAAAAAAAAAAAAAAAAAAAAAAAAAAAAAAAAAAAAAAAAAAAAAAAAAAAAAAAAAAAAAATGATGCCATCTTTTGGCCACATTTTTTTTAAAGCATAATGTATGAAGCAACATGAAATAACACGGCGATTTAGGATCTCCCCCATCAATCGACGCGGATTCGGCAAAATCCGATGGAAAAAAGCTTTATGTCCCTTACATCTTATTTTTCTAACACTGTTCTTGCGTCTCATCCTTTTGGCTTTTAGTTAGTAAAGCAACATGATTTGGATTTTATTATTATTATTTTATTTTAATTAAACAATACGTACATTGTATGTCTCTCAAGCTCTTGATATGTCTTCTTATAGAACTACGCATTATTGTGTATCTTTAACATCTAATGTATTACTGTTTTGAAAAAATAACTACCGCCGAGTTTCTTGCCGGTCATAAAACTTCTCGGGTTTTTTCTCTGACGTTCATAGGTACATTGTAATGTGCCTAAATTGAAGAATAAAATATAACAAAAAAAAATATACAAATATCTGTGATAAACGCACAAATAAATGCCCTGACCGGGATTCGAACCCGGGACCTCCTCCTTCGTAGGCAGGGTCACTACCGACTAGGCTAGGAGGCCGTTAAGAATAGAGTTATAATCTTTTATCTTTTTTATCAACACACTGGGTCCACTTTGAGCTCTTTGGCAACCTTACTCACCAGCATGAACACAACACTATGATAAGGGTCTAGTGCTATTTGGCTGTGGGTTTTCTGTAAGGAGGTACTTCGTAGATGACATTCGCTGTGCTGTGCCCTACTACACATAGCGAGATGACATTCGCATCACCGTCCGGACATAGCAAAGACATACCCGTGTCCAAGTGGTCCCGTGGTTATAACGGCCTCCTATCCCAGTCGGTAGTGACCCTGCCTACGAAGTAGGAGGTCCCGGGTTCGAATCCTGGTCAGGGCATTTATTTGTGTGTTTATCACAGAGTGTTCCTGAGTTATGGATGTTTTCTATGTATTTATTTATCCATATTTATCTATTATATATATATATCGTCGTCTAGTACCCATAACACAAGCCTTATTGAGCTTCCTGTGGGCTTAGGTCGCTTTGTGTAAGATTGTTGTATAATATTTATTTATTTATTTATATATTGTTTGACAGACCACGTTTCGCACCCATACAGAAGCTTCACACATTAGCCTGCCCATATTAAATGGTTCCCGCTGTAGCGTTTCGTGTCCTAGACGACAGTTCGGACACTTCATTTTGTATAGAAAGCGTCACGTGATCCTCGGAGGAAACGTAATGTTCCATCCATACAAAATGAGGTGTCGGAAGGACGCGGAACTCTACAGATCTTCTTCCACCTGGCGTTTGTCCCAGCTTTTTTTGCTCTATCGAGCCTGGGGTCCGCTCGGCAACCTAATCCCAGGAATTGGCGTAGGCACTAGTTTTTACGAAAGCAACTGCCATCTGACCTTTCAACCCCGAGGGGAAACTAGGCCTTGTTGGGGTTAGATCCGGTTTCCTTACGATGTTTTTCTTCACCGAAAAGCGACTGCTAAATATCAAATGATATTTCGTACATAAGTTCCGAAAAACTTCGGATTGAAAGTCTGACGTCTTACCGCCCAGCCACGGGCGCTTCTTCGCGGAATGCGGAACTCTACAGCGTGAACCATATATCCTTTATAGTGGTAAATGTGAAGCAAACGCTCTGTATTCAATAAGAATAGCAACCCCTAATACGGGCCCAGGAGGTAATCTCTCAAGGGAAATGAATTTTTTTACACCGGTCCACTTTATGCCACCTTTTGTTTGAGTTAAAGCCCGTGCTACACTGTGGGCAACCGAGTTTCCGATGCCCACTATGGTGCAGTCGACGGCAAATATATGTTTACACCTTATTATAAAGGAGTAAGGAGCAAAATTGTTAACATAATTTGACATCGACTGTATCCGGGTACCACAGATTACATAAAAGATAAAGCATATAATACGGTAGTTAACTAGGTTATAGTCAAATCAATTATTTCTCTCTATGAACAGTCAAAAAGATTTCATCATCATCATCATCATCATATCAGCCGAAAGACGTCCACAGCTGAACATAGGCCTCCCCCAAAGAGTGACACAATGACCGGTCCTGCGCCACCCGCATCCAGCGGACTCGCGCGACCTTCACCAGGTCATCAGTCCACCTTGCGGGGGGTCTACCCACGCTGCGCCTTCCGGTTCGTGGTCGCCACTCGAGAACCTTTCCGCCCCAACGGCCATCGGTTCTACGAGCAATAATAATAATAATAATAAATACTCTTTATTGCACACCTCATACAGTTACAAGCACAAATTTTACAATTAGATAAATTTAGGTAGAGCAACAGGCGGTCTTATCGCTAATGAGCGATTTCTTCCAGACAACCTTTGCAATTATTATTAGCAATGTGCCCCGCCCACTGCCACTTTAGTTTAGCGATTCGGAGGGCTATATCGGTTACTTTGGTTCTGCTGCGGATGGCCTCATTTCTGATGCGATCACGCAGAGAGACTCCAACCATAGCCCTCTCCATTGCCCTTTGGGTGACTTTGAGCCTTCTTATGAGGCCCATTGTAAGCGTCGCTTACAATGGGCCTCAAAAGATTTATTGAAATTAAATTGTGGAAAAATTTTTAGCCATCAGGTAAGTCTCAGTAGCTCAGTTGGTCAGAGCGACAGGCATGTTTGTCCTGAGGCAGTGGATTTTTCTACTTTTCCTTTATTTCTTACATTAATTGGGAAGGTAAGGCAATAATTTAGGTGCTTATAAGCACCAACTGTCTTTTAAAACCCTAAATATAATTAGTTTTGTAAAAGACAGTTGGTGCAGTATTGTAATTTTAAAATACATAAACAATACATTAAAACACAAACTACTTCAAACATAACTTCAGCACACAACAAAATTAAATAATCAATCAATATTGAAGTTGCGTCGGAATATTTTTAAAGCAAATTCTGACATTTCTGATTCAGACGTTTAGGCGCTAGCTGTATTGAGTAGTTAATGGGCCGTATTCTAACTTTAAAACACGTGTTGACACGATCCAACTTCAATACAACTCCAATGCATTAACAACGCAATACAGCTACGGCATAAACATCTGAATCGGAAATATCAGAATTTGCTTGAGAAATATTCCAACGCAACTCCAATACAACTTCATTGGTTGATTGTTTGTTGTGGGTTTGAGTTATGTTTGAGATAGGTTGTATTCTTCTTGTATTGTTAATGTATTTTAAAATTAGAATCTGGCACAAAGCGTTGGAGTTGTACTGAAGTTGGATCGTGTCATAACGTGTTTTAAAGTTAGAATACGGCCCTTTTGGGCTGGGCAGATAAAGTGAAATTGGGACACCTCGAGCTGTTACTTAAAAAAAGAGTTCAATTACTGTACAGAATTATACGGCTCGGAAACTTAACCGCACTATACCGACTAATTCAAGCTATAAATCTTGACTATATCTCTTTTTAATGGCCCGCATAAAATTTTCTAGCATCAAGACAGAATGTGCCACTGGTAGAACTATTTTAAGGTTAACGCTCACTTGTCTTCGGTTTATGACACGTGGAATGATCATGTTACTTTACAGATGATTGTTCGATCGCTTTTACTAAAGTTAACTCCAAAAATGTACTTGGTATCGATTACAAATTGTCAATAGTTGTAAAAAGAGCCATAGTTCAAGGGTAGAACGAATGTTCGTTAGCTCAGTCGCCGCCGTGCCGCCGCAAGCGTGTTAAATAATTATTTCTTTGCCATCTTTTGCATAACTAAGCACGTCTTCTTTTGCTTTAAGTTCATCGCGGATAGCGTGAACTACTTCCTGACAGTTAAAAGACGCAAATCCTATACAATATTGCTACAAAACATGTTTTTGCGTTAGTATTTAAGTAAGCAATTAGTAAAAGCTATCTCAATCTCAGTATATCTATATACATATTTCAGTCTGGAACAATAACTAAGCTGCCTTCACGGGTCGCCGGCATGGGTATTGCATCGGTTTGACAGATCTAAAATAAGCAAAATGAGCAAAAAAATTCATCAACCATTCGCACCTTCACACCCCACTTAAATGCGCAATGACAAGTACGCTTTAACCTTTAAAATACTTACCATTGGAAGCGGTATTTTAGTCGCTCAATGAATAACACATGAGCTGCGTACCTTTATTTGACCTACGTGGAACCGAGTGAATTTTCAAATACCGTAGCTGATAGAAAGTTTTTATTAACTCTTTGTTTATGCATCAGCCTGCAAGGGGTGTTAGGGTGGATAAAACAAAGGAAATGTCATGCAGACTTGGTTTCAGAACAATTAGTTAAAGCAATGACGCCTAGTTTCAGTGACCGCTAGGCAACCGGATGGCTCGCCAAAATGCCATCCGATTTCGATGGTTGTAAGTGCGTTTTTCCTAAGTTCTCCACCGATAGAAAAATTCACCTTACGTCCGGCTTCCAACTCTGATGGATCGATAACTGCCCAGCCTGGGCGGATGGCAATTTGTTTCCGGTCTGTATGTGATGAAGAACAAGCATGCTAATTTTCAAGAAAAAAAATTGTCATGCAACCGTGCATGACAATTTTTTTTAATTTTTTTTCTTCGCTCTCGTACAGGGAACCAGTCCAACCAGGAGTGATGCTGATGGCATTAATTTTTTTGTTATAAAACCAGGGTACATTCTTTCATGCATCCGCTGTTTCAATCGGTTGCCTCGCGATAAAAAAAAATTGCACCCCCCCCTCTATTTCCGCTCCAGTCCAAGTTGGGTCAGTTAGGGTTGCACAGGGCCGCGATTCGAAAAATAAACAAACACACTGGACAGACACATTTTTTTTTTTTTTAAACGAACCAATATAAAAATACAAAACTGCAGGGCCACGATTCTAAAAATAAACACACACACTGGACAGACACAGCTCCAACCCAACTCAACCCAACTTAACTCAACACTATAACGACATTGACATTTGCTATTCGAACAGATTTTCATTCAACATTGGTCTCACATTGGTCACACATTGGTCTCACATTGGTCCAATGTGTGATCAATGTGAGACCAATGTGAGACCAATGTTGAATGAAAATCTGTTCGAATAGCAAATGTCAATGTCGTTATAGCGTTGAGTTGAGTTGGGTTGGAGCTGTGTCTGTCCAGTGTGTGTGTTTATTTTTATAATCGCGGCCCAGGGCGGTTCCTCATAACTTCAGTAGGCCTAGCACATAAGTGTAGCGACACTATCTCGCGGTCGAGATAGACATCGGTCACTTTTTGTTGACTGTTTTTGTACAGTTAGACAGTGACAGATGTCTATCTCGACCGCGAGATACTGTCGCTACACTCATGTGCTAGGACTACAGGAGCTTAAATACCGCCTCATTTACTTAATTTATGTTTTGTCTAACAAACACAACTGCCATAATGACAGATAAGGTCAAAAATGATCAGGGGCCGTATTCTAACTTTAAAACACATTACGCGTACGCGATACGCGTCCAACTTCAATACAACTCCAATGCATTACAGCCTAGCGTTTAAACGTCTGAATCGGAAATGTGAAAAATTTCCTTGAGAATTATTCCAATGCAACTCCAATGCGACTTCAATATTGGTTGATTATTTGTTGTGTGTTTGAGTTGAGTTTAAATGAGATTTGTAAGATGAATAAGCGGGTAATTGTATATGTATGAATATACCAAATTATGATATACAGGAGCCAACCATTCAGAAAACATAGCGAACTATAAGTATACTATGTCCCTTTAGAATATGCTACATCCACGCTAACTCGTGCTTTGTTTTCATGGAAAAAAACTTGCACAATGATACCTCAATTTCACAACTTTGCCCATGTCATCGCCTCGAATGTAACCTACGCGTAACGGAACACATCTTATTTGCTGTGTTGTTAGGTTTTTCGTTTTGTAGACTTCAGTTTTAATATGGTTTAAATACTTATAAACAATTATATTTAAACTGAAGTCAACAAAACGAAAAACCTTCTAGAATTCCTAAGAAAACTACAATCGCTGCACAATTGAAATATACGCAAATATACTCTCTCTTTAATCGCAAAACCCACAGCCATTAATTCTTAAGGAAAGCTTAAAAAATACTCAGACTCAGTTTAAAAGGATTTCAAAGGCAGCGGCTATATATTATTCAGTCAGCGTCCGAGAGCGTAAATGAAAAAGTTTTCTGTATTCAATGACTATTGGAACGCCACCAAATAACTCGTAAACCGAAAACCGAAACTTTGAGAATTGAACCGAAATTACGAGAGACGAGTTTACTGGTTATGTATTCAGATGGCGATTTGAACTTGATTAAGTTTGTGTTACTTAATATATATATATTAATGGTTGTTTTTTCGAGGAACGTTTAAAATTAATATTCACATTATTAATATGAGTAAAAGGGGTTATTTTTCTTTCAAATTAATTGTGATATGGTTTAATGACCATAACAGTGATTGGTAAGTAATATGTGAATTTCAAAATGTCAATAAGACCATCTGCGATGAAAATATACCTCTTCACTCTCTCCTGCCAAGGATCTTGCTTCAGTTCAGGGGACCGAAGACAACAACCTAGTTACGTTACAACTCATCTTACCGTGTCGTACACTGTCTGCTTGGATTTCAAACTTTCCCTTAATTATTAACTTATAATAGATGTCATATACAAAGGAAAAAGTGATCTAGGCCTCTAGGTTTATAATTTATTGTGTCTACTTAAAAAATAAATAAATCAAAATATTTATTAAAATAATTTGATTTGTACTACAGTTTTTTCTCAATCAAAAAGGTTAACTGGATGAAATTCCTTAAAGGGTCACCTTCAAGGTGAACTTCACCTTCGTTTGTTTGTATAATATATTGTGTTATATGACTCTCGCTGTGTTATTGGTACAATAAATTGTTTTACTAGGTACTACTATTACTGCATGACAATCGTTTATCGACTTTTCATTCGCATCTGTCATTTCAGTAGGTACATTTTATATTTTTCGAATGGAATCAGCCAATTAAACGAAAAGCAGGGGCATATTTTATGACCTAATGTAATTGACATTTGAAAATTTATGATGGAATTTAATTAAAGGAGATCGTCAATTTTTGTTAGGCGATTTGCCCCAGCTCATTAAGGTGCGTATAATTATGAAGTAGGTATCAAAACATTCGCCTTAATTTCTAGATCAGGACGGTCATAAAATAATCATGAAATCTAACGGGAAAATTGAGAAATCGGGGATGACAAAACGTGAATGTGATAAGGACAATATTTAAAAGCGTACATGTTTATGATTTACAGTATAACACAAAATAACTACCGGTTTTTTAAAGAATATCTAGTAAATCTGACATGATAATGAAACGAAAATCATAATAAAATAATAAAAAGTCATATTTTGATCCTGCCGCTGATTTCTTGTATTTAGATAAACAAAGATAATGACTGTCAAACCATCATTGCTACTATGAACTAAACGATCGTAGAACTAATTACAAAGAGATAAGGTTTAGCTCTGTTAGTGCGCTACTACTAGTATCCATGAAGTTATAATTTTAAACTGGAGTATACTCTTGGGCCACAAAGTGAGGCCAAAAGAGATTAATACAGGGAGCTGCGTATCGTTTTGAATTAGGGAGTTATGTCGTCATTAGACAATAATGCCAGCATGACAACAAGTCAAAATGTCAATGTGTGTCAATTTCGTAACGAGCGCGAGTGAGGCACCGCCCCCATAATTAAAAAAATAGAAATAGAAAACATTTATTCGCGACAACAACATGCATACAAACATATTTAATCTAAAGTTTATTATCCCCTCTATCGGACCGTTTTTTTTTCTAATCACCTATGAACGACTGTTTTGCACGGTAATAAGGTTCATCTGTGGTTAGGGAAAAAGTGCAACAATTACATCCACTTTTTATAAATCCATACGAGTATCAGACATTACTAAATTGAAAAAAAAAATGCGTTTCGTTATCGAAAGAGCATGATATAATGCCGTCATAACGCCCTAAGTCAAAATGAAACGCAGCTCCCTTTCTTTCGGCCCCACTTTGTGGCCGAAGAGTATACTCCAGTTTAAAATTGTAACTTCATGCGGCAGACTTGGATGACAGTGTCAAACTAGAATAATAAACTAGATTAGTATAGTAAACGTAACTCCTTTCTAAAAATGTCTGTTTCATCTCAGTCCAGGTAAAGTTAACCTTATGTCAATGCTGTAAAGACGTTAACAACTTATTAAGCACTATTTGGATCGCGGAAGGATCAATGAAATTACTTTTTATTTTGTATTTCTAATTCCCGTTTCATTTTCATGAAATATTTTGTCTAGTTTCGTAATAAAATGGGTATTTGCTTAAAATTGCAGAACAAACCTTATACGAGACCATTATCGCTAGTGGGCCTGGAATTGACGGTCTCCTTTTTGTATATTGTTATTGTATTGTGTGATATAATGTAATTTAGTTTTTATTATATTAGTTTTAATGTAATTTAATTCCTATTTGGTTATAATTTAATATATTTTTTTGTATGTCATTCTATGAACATCTGGTTTGAAATAAACGATTTGAATTTGAATACAACAAATAGTCGTACAAACAGTCAGCTGCAGAGAAAAAAAGGCCCCCTGCATAGAAACTTTGTTTGCAGCGTGGGCCTTTTTCTCTGCAGCTGACCGTACATAACAGCATTCGAATATTAACGAAAAAATACATACCTGCAAATCTACTCGTAACCATCTTGGTGAATTTTATACCTGTACTTCTTATAGACTACGGTAATGCAATTGAACCATAACGAGTCATCCTGCTGTAAGATTTAATCTAAAAATTCTTGGCCCAGCGATTCTTGTAGCAAATTTTTGCCGAACCGTGCGCGGTACGGGAAAATCCGTTTTGCTGGACTTCAATTTCATTACATGGCAAATTCGACGAATCGACATTACTACGGTGACTTCTGAATTTTCTGGGAATGGTTTTTATTGGAATTAGATGGCAAATTGAGCCATTTGATTCAGTTACTGTTGCGTAAGTCTGTCGTTGACTTTAAATTTTTGTTAGGGCTTAGAATTTGAACTAATTGACATATATTATGCGAGTAGGCAAGGCGAGAAACTTAGAAATACCTTTTCCTGTTGAGATGTATTGAAGTTTTTAATAGCGTTTATGTTATTATACTCGTAGTATTATCTTTTTCCAGATTTAAATAACTCCAGGTAATTAAAGCTAATTCTGTCGTAGGGTCTGTCCACGAGTGTATATTTCTTTAATTTTTAATCGTAGGAAAAAAAAACATTTGCTTTTGATTGCTAAAACTAAAAGCAATCTCTGCTGTCGATGAAATTATCAATTTTGTTCGTTGTTCGAGAAAAACGCTAGTGGACGGAATAGTCCCTATGACGGAATTAGCCTCATTGGCCTTACTTAAACTCACATTATTAATTCGCCTTTGAGTGGAATTGGAATCAGGGCAGTTGATTGAAAAGTTTTCAACTTAGCGCGCTTCAAGCTTAAAATATAAAGGGTTTAAAATGGAAGCAGTTGAAATTCGCCTGATATTCTAGCCTTTAGGAAAATCTTAAAATGGCAAGCAAATGAATAATTAGTTTTGGAGCGACGTTTGAACTAAAAGCACTTACGATGCTTCCGGCGGTTAATCATTGCACAGTCCCCATCAGATATATCGGAGCGGCCAAGGTGGTTACAAATATGTTAACAATGGCGCAATTTTCAAGACCACAGAGTGCATGTTCAAATATTTTAGGGTACCTTGGCTGCTCCAATATATTACATGGCGACTGTACACTATAATAACAAGAACTCTCGCCCTCGACTAAACTAAACAACTAGCTCTCGCCCGCGACTTCGCCCGTGGAATTCATATGGTTGATAGGAAATTCAATACATTGTAACTAAATATTTTTTTAAAGATCACGTAAGGCGATTATCATTATCACACTGGTGCCGCAACTGAATGCGGTGACGGTGTGCAAGCGTGACAGCACTATACACATGCAGAGCGTTATCTCGAGCGCGCACCAGTACCGCATGCGGAAACAGCAGCAGTATGAAAGCCGCCAAAAGTGGTCAAATTGAAATAAAATAACACGTTTCTTAAAATGGTCTTGGTAATTTTACATACTTTATTATTAGTGGGATTTACTTTACATCAGATTATTTCGTATAGTTAGTTACAACCAGATGTCGTATCGTATCCTAATTTGACAATACGTATATCATACAAAAACACAATTTATTTCAAACATAACTCCAACACAACAAATAATTAACCAATATTGAAATTGTATTTTTTTTTATACTACGACGGTGGCAAACAAGCATACGGCCCGCCTGATGGTAAGCAGCTACCGTAACCTATGGACGCCTGCATCTCCAAAGGAGTCACATGCGCGTTGCCGACCCTTTACAAAAAGGAGGATTCACTGTGTTGACGGCTAAAGGAACAAGAAGGTCCCTCATCGTCAACACACTGGGTCCTCTTTGAGCTCTTGATTTGAGTTGCATCGCAATCATTTTCAAGCAAATTCTGATATTTCTGCGTCAAACGTAGGATGCACCTCGAATACAACTTCAATATTAATTGATTATTTTTTGTGTGTTAGAGTTACGTTTTCGAAAAAAAAGATTGTGTTTATGTATTTAAAAATTAAAATACGGCAGCCTGTATTTGCGTAGTGAATGCATTGGAGTTTTATTGAAGTTGAATCTTGTTTAACGTGTTTTTAAGTTAGAATACGGCCCCAGTTCAATCGTTGAATAAAAAACCGGCCAAGAGCGTGTCGGGCCACGCTCAGTGTAGGGTTCCGTAGTTTTCCGTCCGTCACAGTAAGTGTCCCCACTTAAGAGTTAATAACACCGCCATGTAGGATATGATATGAGAGTTCCACGTACAGCGACATCTATCGGCAAATTAAGTAAACTATTGCGCGCGAGCTTAAAGTATGGAAGATGATTTTTATGGAATAATTCTTTATTGCGTGAACCGATTTTCACCGATTTTACTTTATTTGAAAGCACGTCATTTCATTGTAATTTTGTAGAAATTACAGGTACCTACAATAAACACCTGCTTATACGGTTAAATTACAAACTTAGTTCAGAAAGTATTTTGTAATTTTTTTTCAAAAACTATTCATCCTATCAAGTTCAAAATAATTTTCCTAGAAAGTTTTTATAAAGTTCTACTTTTGAGATTTTTTTCATATTTTTAAAACTTATGGTTCAAAAGTTAGAGGGGGGGGGACGCATATTTTTTTACTTCTGGAGCGATTATTTCCGAAAATATTTACATTATCGAAAAATGATTTTAGTAAACCCCTATTCATTTTTAAATACCTATCCAACAATATATCACACATTAGGGTTGAAATGAAAAAAAAATCACTCCCCACTTTACGTATAGGGGAGGTACCCTAATAAAATAAAAAAATTCCACTTTTTATTTTACCACTTTGTCGGCGTGATTGATATACATATTAGTACCAAATTTCAGCTTTCTAGTGCTAACGGTCACTGAGATTATCCGCGGACGGACGGACGGACGGGCAGACATGGCGAAACTATAAGGGTTCCTAGTTGACTACGGAACCCTAAAAAAGCAGTATAAAATTTAATCCCCTCATCATCTCATTGTGCTATTACTTTCACCGTTAACAAACAAAGCGTAATTATCACATAACTATGAAAAATACACGTTACAAATAACAGTAATCACCACGTTTAATCACTCAAATGGGTTTCACAAAACAAAGCTTTTATAAAATTGTTAACTTGTTTCGCGCTGAAAAATACACCTCTGAGAGTTATTTTCATTTGCCTAAAAGGATATTTGTAACGGCTGCGTCAGTAGTCAGTTGACGCAAAAGTTGGACGTTTCAAATAAGTTTTCTCGTAGGTATAATTATAGTCGTTTTGATTTATATGAGTTTATGAGTCATTGTTGTAGCTTCGTCGGTAGACCTACCCTGCCTACGGTTTGAATACGCCATTCATTCGTGTTTGCGAATATTTGTTCCTGAGTTAATGTATGTTATATTATTTTTTTATAATAGGTTTCGTTGTTTGATTTCGATGAAATTGAAGACATTGGAATTGTCCATAAAAATAACCACTGAAACTTCTGTCTATTCCACGTGTTACTTGAACTAAAAACCAAAAGATTTTTATTATTGATAATTAATCTGGATTATTTATTTTTCAATCAGTTAATTATTTCGAAAGTTATTCATATGTTTAGTTTTCCTTGCAATCCTATTCAATTGTTAACTCTACACTCGTTTTTGTCAAATCTCTACATGTGTCATGGCATGTCAACCTATCAACCTACCTTGTCAATTTGTATGACATGACATAAGATGACATACTTTGACAATGACAACCTACACTGACATGACACTATTTACAGTGAAAAAACAAATTTGTCAAAGCTGCCAGCCATTATTAAACATTCAACCTATATATCCTGATAAAGTGGGCACCAGTTGAAAACGTAAAAAATGTAAACAAATATGGCTGACCCTCAATTGCATTTGTTGTCTATGAAAATAGTGATGGGAATAGTATTAACATTCATCGACTAAAAATATCCTTCGCGAAATACTTACGAACTTGGAAGGAACACAAAATAAATATGTAGGTATTATTAATTCTTCTCTCAATTTTTACTTAATCATAGACAACATTTTGTTCAAGTAATTTGAGGTTCCTAATTTAAGTATACCTATAAAGTCTATAAAATGTGTTACTGCGGCCGTCTGTATTTTTCAAAGTTCATATTTAAGAGAAGTTGTTTACCATCAATATTAAAGCTTGTTTAAACACAGATACATCAGTATTTTAAAAATAATTTCAAATTATTAAATTAAAAAGATCCCGTGTCTACATTGAATCGATAACAAAATGACACTGTTGATGTCCCATCATTACCAATTGAAGTTTTTTCATAGACAATATAGATTTCGATGAGTGAAAAAATCTCGCCTAGCCTTTGATATATATCGTAAAACACGTTCGTAGATTTCTTTTTACTTTAATTCTAATAAATATCAGATATTTTAACCAAAAATGTATGTGAACTCAAGGTATAAGGTTTTAAGTTGGTGATAAGACCAAGATTGTGTTCTGAAAGTGCGTGATTGCGAAATAATGCAGGTTTGTAGGTTTGTTTACATTTTTTTCGTTTTCAACTGGTGCCCACTTTAGAATGTTAAACTGTAGTATTCGAAACTTTTAGACTCAACACGTAATTTTTTTTTTAATTATAGAAAAAGTATACCCATGTTAAGATATACTACAATCGATTCCACTCTCGATTCTGAACAAACACTTTTCAGGTTTTTAGTCTGGGGTGTAACACTTTGTATATATTTCTTTTAATGGATAAATTCTTCTAATGTTAGGAGTTAATAAATGTAAAGTCTAAGCGGAAAGAGAAGTCCCGTAGAATATATAAGTTCGTGCACACTCTAAAAAACGTGAAAAATTTCATTGTTAAATATACACGTGATTTAATGTAGGTATAAACCCTTCCTAAAACTCTTTATGACTTAACTCTAACATCAAAGTACTATTCTAACCTACAGCTTCAATACGCAACCAGATCAAAGGCCCTCAAAAAGACCAACTAGTTTCTAATCCCCTAGTAACCGGCGGGGGAAAAATAGTAGATAGTGGACCAATGAGATTAAAAACAATGGAGTTAGCATGTAACTGTTAAGAAATGCGCCCATTCAATAACATTTTTAAGAATACATAAAAAACCGGTGAAATGCGTGTCGGACTACGCATAATGGAGGGTTCCATAGCTTCAATGGAATAAGAACCAAACTAATGCTAAAAGGTCGTCGCTGGACCGATAATCTTCAAAACAATTTTCGTAGAAATATATATTTTTTAATATATGATAACGCGCATCTTTTCAATTTTTTTCATATTTTTTTACGCTATTTTTCTGACTTTCGAGGACATTATTTCTAAAATTATTCACTTAATCACAAAATGTTCAAAAAACCTCCATGTTATTTTTAAAGAGCTATCGATTAATGTGCAACAAGTTGATATTTGGTAAAAGATTTTTTTAAATTTATTTAGTTACATGTATTATATGGAGCGCCCCCCTGAAAATATTTTTTCTTTCAATTACATCATCGATTTAAGAGCCTGGCTCTTGTCGGTGGAGTAACCGCCATTCATTTCGCCTCTCCGCAATTGTTTTAAGCCCCTGATAAGACACTGCATTAGCCTTTTCCATAGCTTGAGTCATAAACGCCCGTCTCGGCCTCCCGCGGCGCCTTCTTCCTTCAATTTTTCCTTCTATTATGGTCTTTATGTAATCGTCGTGTCGTATCAGGTGCCCCGACATACTGCCTCTCCTGTTCTCAATCGTCTTCATAAGAAATCTCTTCTCTCCTACTAAATCTAGAACATCTTCATTCGTTCGTCGTTCTGTCAAGCTGATGCCTTCCATTCTTCGCCAACACCACATCTCAAACGCACTTAATTTCTGTCTGTCTCGTTTAGTTAAAGTCCACGTATCGCTACCGTACAGTGCTATGTTCCAGATGTACGTTTTTTATAAATTGTTTCTAATTTTTCTGAATATCTTGGCTCTGAATAGGTATGTTTTGCTATTGAAAGCTTTTTTGGCTATGGCTATTCCTGCGATTATATCAGAGGGTCCCATGTTATGATAGTGCCTAAATATTTAAACTGCTTAACTTGCTCAATTGTGGTGTTTCTGATTTGTCTAGTTTCTGCAGGTTTACTACGTTTAAATGTAATTAACGTTTTTGTTTTCTGAATATTGATTTTTAGTCCAAATTCTTCAAATATGTTGTCCATTTCTGCTACCAGCTGTTCAAGTTGGGCTGAAGTTTAAGCCAGACCCGCGATATCATCTGCAAACCGTATGAAATGAAAAACTTCCCCGTGTAGCGGGGGTGAGCGCGGGGAGAAGGGAAACTCGGACTGGTTGTCAAGAAACGGTATTAACTTCCGGGTTTGACACAGTGAACGTGCGTGTTCCCCAGCCGGTAGATTGTGGGGTACCGGAGCGGATGCACGAGTGAAGACGATCACTAGATATATAGCCCCCTGCAGCCCTTGTGGAACTCCACAAGGGCTGCAGGGGGCTATACTCGTATCTAGAGATATTCTTCCCTAAGATTCGATACAATACAAATGTCAGTCGGCGGACCTAACCAAACCAGGAAAAATCTTAACACCGCGTTGTACGATTGCGACGGTGCGCTACTAGCGACATCTTCTGGGCGTTTGTGTCTATTAGTTCGCCGCTCGCTGTTGGTAGGGCGCTGGTGATAGCGCTGGGCTGTTGGTTTGGGTGCATCTACTCCGCGTGAGATGTCGCTAGTAGTCCGGCTGTTGGGTGGTGTTTCTTCGGGTTGTTACAGACTCCCCCTCGGTTCCTGAAGACGACCCGGCGAAGAGAACCGTGAAGAGTATCTTGGGTTTACATCTTTTATATAGTTGGAGTGCGGATGCGTGGTATGCCCCGATGTTGCGACTCGGGTTCCTCGAGTTGGCAACTTGGGTAGAGCTGGCACCGTGTCAAAAATTAGCGGTTTCTCTTGGGTATCTAGTTGCACGCCGAGTGTGCTAAAGCTAGTTCCAGTAAAGGCGCTCCCCCTTGACTTTTGACACGTAGAACAGTTGCTCCGAACGACACCGGGGGCGCCACACCTGTAACAGGAAAACTTGGGCACCTCAAGAGCGGTGGCAGAGGTACTTGGTGGTGCTGATGTCTGCTTGTCGCCGCAAACAGCACTCGTCTGCTCGTCGGTGGAGTGATCAGCTTCCAGCAGCGGTGCCGCCGATGATGCAGAAGCATCGGTCGGGGCAGCAGTCGAGGTGGATACCGGGATGGCAGATTTCCAGGTGTCCTGCAGTCGCTCTGCAGCTACTGCATCCTCCAGAAACTTGTCATATGTGGTGAACGACGTTCTCGGGACCTTTTCCTGGATATACGGCGTGAGGAGACCATAAATGAGGTCCAGCTGCTGGGTTTCGAGGAATTCTGGACGCGGTAACAGGGAAAACAGCATACGCTTCCTAGACACGAAAGCCTCCGTTGTCTCCTCGGGTTTTTGCTTGACGCTAGTGACCTCCAAGCATATGAGGTACGCTGGTTTCTTGGGTGCAAAAGTCCTACGCAAGCGCTCTTGGAAGTCCTCCCAAGTGACGATCTTATCCCGCATACCCTGCCACCATGTTGCTGCGGTACCTTTAAGGAGGAGCGGGAGACCTATGAGAGCGTCCTCGTCCGATATGCGCTCGGCTCGCTTGTATATTTTGACGGCCGCTAGGAATGCCTCAACAACGTCGGACTCCTTGGTACCGTCGTAAGTGAGCGTGCAGCGCGTTAGTGATCCATTCTTGGGTGATATGGCTGCCATCATGCGCTCAAACTGGTCATTGGTAAGCGTCACAGCCATATTCGCAGATTTTCTTGGTTTCCGTGCTGGTCCCAGTTTAGTTGCTAATTTCGGCCCTGAGCGTCTGCGCCTCAATGTGACAGGTGAAGACCTGGTTGGTGGCGTAGTTACCTCCGCCTTTGCTTCGTCCTCCATAGATCGCGGCACCTCCTAGTGTACGTGAGTTCGTTACGCCTAACGTTGGGCTACCACTTGTAGCGGGGGTGAGCGCGGGGAGAAGGGAAACTCGGACTGGTTGTCAAGAAACTGTATTAACTTCCGGGTTTGACACAGTAAACGCGAGAGGGCGTGTTCCCCAGCCGGTAGATTGTGAGGTACCGGAGCGGATGCACGAGTGAAGACGATCACTAGATATATCGCGTAGTTCCACAAGGGATGCAGGGGGCTATATCTAGAGATAATATTTCCCTAAGATTCGATACAATACAAATGTCAGTCGGCGGACCTAACCAAACCAGGAAAAATCTTAACACCGCGTTGTATGATTGCGACGGTGCGCTACTAGCGACATCTTCTGGGCGTTTGTATCTATTAGTTCGCCGCTCGCTGTTGGTAGGGCGCTGGTGATAGCGCTGGGCTGTTGGTTTGGGTGCATCTACTCCGCGTGAGATGTCGCTAGTAGTTCGGCTGTTGGGTGGTGTTTCTTCGGGTTGTTACACCCGTTAATTTTGATACTCCCTTTTTTTCAAAGCAATATTTTTTAAATTGCTGCTTCAGTAAAAATATTAAAAATCAGTGGCGAGAATGGACATCCCTGGCGTACACCTTGTCTTATCCTAGCTCTTCCTTTTTCCTGACCAATTTCTATTATACTTTCTTGTTCTTTGTATAGTTCGTATATGATTCGCCTGTCTCTATAATCTATACCTATCTCCTTCAATATACTCATCATTTTACTCCAGTCTATTTTATCAAAGGCCATTTCCAAATCAATGAAGGCTATGTGAGTGTCGATATTCAGATCCATTCTTCTATCCATAATTAATCTGAGAGCCAAAATTGCCTCCCTTGTGCCCTTGTATTGCCTGAAACCGTATTGGTCTGATCCTAGATAAATTTCGGCTACCGGTCTAATTCTGTTTTGCACAATTTTAAGGAGTATTTTAGATGCTTGAGATATGAGGCTTAGCGTTCTATGTTCTTCGCATTTAAGAGTGTTCAGTTTCTTTGGAAGTGTAACAATTTTACTTATTTTAAAATCTCTTGGGACTTCTCCTGTGCTATACATATCTTTAACTATTTCGAAAATTTCATCCTTCATGGGGTCACATTCTAATTTTGTAATATATTCGATAAAAATTTGGTCTTCACTTGCTGCTTTACCACTTTGAATGCATTTTAAAGCTTTGTCAAATTCTGCTCTAATGATATCTGGACCCAAATTATCTGCCTCTACTTCAGTTTCTGGCTCGATATCCTGTATTGTTAAACCATTTCCTGCATACAATTGCTCTAAGTACCTTATCCAGCGTTCTACAATATCTTCATTGTTGATTAGTATTTTGCCCTGTTCATTCAAGATTGCAGAGCTCTTTGTTTTGTGCTGTTTATCCAAATCCCTGACTACACTATAAGCTTTATCCAGTTTACCTTGTTTTATATAATTCTCAACCTTTTCGCATGACTGAGCAATATCTTCGGCTTTTCTTTCCCTACATTTCAAAGTTATTTTATTTGTGAGGCGTTTATACTGTTGCAGACTGTCGTCATCTGTTTTATTTCTTAGTTTTCTCCTCTCTATCATCAAATCCATAATCTCTGCGTCCAGCTATTTCTTCCAAGATACTATCTTTTCTTTTCCCAAAGATTCCTCAGCACTAGTCTTAATTATATCTCTAATATTATTCCATCTCTCTTCTATTCCTAAATTGCCTCTTACTTCTTTCTTATTTTCTGCTAATCTTAATACCTACCTTATTAGTTATTACTATATTGCACTCTATAATTGCTACTTAAGTCCTTAAGTTTACTGAGATCAATCGTTTTCCTCTTATTCTTCCTTTTACTTTTTCTTATTGTAAGGTTGAATATGCTGACTAAAAGATTGTGATCGGTATTGAGGTCTGCACCAGGCATAACTTTACATGAGCTAATCAGTTGTCGATGTTTGGTTTTAGTTATGATATAATCTAATTGGTATCTACCAATGTTTCAATTACAGTACATAACTAAATAGCGGCATATAAAATACACTTCTCGTCAAAATTTTATTAAGATACGTCTTATAGTTTCCGAGTAAAATGGCTGTGACATACGGACGGACGGACGGATAGAGGACATGACGAAACTATAAGGGTTTTTGGCTACGGAACCCTAAAAATGGTGTGTGTGCAATCGGAAAATTTTGCCAGTGTCAAGTAGCGTGACAAAGTACTGACAGTAAAAAGTTTGCTGTTAGAGCTTGACGTTGTACGGTAGAGGCCTTGCTTTCTGCAGGGAGATAGCTCCTACAAATAATATGGGGCGACCTTGGCCAGGACAACCAGTTGTCTAACCCAAACTGTGGTTACATGCGATTTGAGACTAATTCTTCATTAGCTGGACTTGGTCGTTAGATCACCGTACAATAATTTATTAATGTTATACATGTCGCAGGGAAATGATTAAAACAGAGATTTGAACAAATCTCTAAGGGATATAATCAAATTACGCAGGATGTTAAAATGGAGACTCCATATCATCATTTTCCTGGAAAAATTCAGTAATTTCACCAAATCACTGACTCTGTTTAGTGGGAAGATAAAATCGGCCAAAAAACACGACACGCTTTTTCATTTTACTAGATTTGTTTAGGAATTTGACAAAATCCCTAACCGCTACAGTAAGTTGATGAAACGAACTCAAAAAGTCGACTAGTTTTATCATTTCGCTAAACAAGTTTAGTGAAATGATAAAGTCTCAACTGGAAGATGGTATATGGTGTTTTGATTAAATCTCTGAACTGGTTTAGTGAAATGACGAAAGGAAGTACCGAATACAATATTTTACTTTACAGTTAAGCGATTTTATCAAATCTCTGACTAGATAAAGTGAAACAGATATTAAATCAGAGATTTTAACAAATATCTAAGGGATATGATCAAATCACGCAGGATGTTAAAATGGAAAATCCATATCATCATTTTCCTAGAAAAATTCAGTTATTTCATCAAATCGCGCGCAATTTTCTTTTTTGGATGTGCGTGCACCTTGAGGCAAAGGCGCGGACGTGTAATGCCAAACAGCCAATATTAAAACAGACAATTCGCGTTTAAAACGTAATTTATTATGTATTACGAGCATAGCTGGGCATTAACTCGTTAATCCGTTAATCGTTAATTAACGAAGTTAACATTTTGATTAACGGATTAACTTTTAAGTTAACTTTTAAAAATGTTAACGGACACGTTAACTTCCGTTAATATGCAGAAGTCCGTTAATCGTTAATCCAATGCCTACTATTTACCGCACGGTACCGCGGCGCGGCGCGAAAAACAGGTTCAGACAAATATGAAATGAACGACAAGTGCCGGGCGGCGCGTGGCAGCGAGTGAAACAAAAACAAAACTAGATATATTTTGCCGGCTCGTGCGAGTGAGTAAACTGCGAAGAGATTTGTTTCGTTTGATTATTTCATTACTTAGCAATTTTACACATATTAACGGATATGTAACGCTTTAACGTTTAACGAAGCTAACTTTTTTTGTAGCGGATTAACGATTAACGAAGTTAACTATTTGATTAACGGTGCCCAGCTATGATTACGAGTAATATAATAAGTTGAAATGATTCTTATTCACAATCAGGATTGTATAATTTGTATTCTATCGTAAATGTGTATATTTTTAATATATTTACTTTTTTTTTTACTTTTTTAGAATGTAAACTCATAAAGAGTTAAAAAATGTAAACGTAATACCCGACTAAATTACAACGATTCGTCTGCGTACGTACAACTTGGTACTAGAGTACAAACGTCACTTGATCGGATTATTAAATTATTCCACTAGTTGGATAATTATTGTGAAATGCACGCGTGTTTAATATCTAGGATTATGAGCATAAAAGCGGTGGAATAAGAACCTCGTTACGAGCAGGTGTGTTGAAAATGTCATAATGACAGTTTGTCTTCCCGTTGCTCCAAAATGGAAATACACCGGTTGGCAAACTACCCTAAAATTAAATTGCTGTAACCGTGTTACAGTTGCGTTAACCACGTTACAGAGGAAGTTTTCACTAAAGAATTCAGAAGAAGAATTGGGGATCAATGTTACTCTGCGACCGTAGGAAATACCTTAGACAACCCTACATGTGACCCCTGGGTGGTGCTAAAAGATTAACAAACTTGGCAGCTCCACTGTCCCCTCTGGGCCTCGCAGCACTCACTGGATTTTCATTATCATCTGCTTTCCCACTACTACTACCCCAGGGAAGAAATGCCTAGCTATATCCAGTGACAGTAGCCATACGATAAAGACATAAACTAAAGAAAATCCTTCTGACTATACTTTATGATGATTTCCGTACATACCATCCATCTCTTGTCCCTTTCCTTAATTGTGTGGAATCTGAAAGAGCGCCCCCTACAATACGTTTTTAACGGCCTCCCCATTGCCGTACCTTTTTCCGGGTTGACAGTTAACAGATTTTCTTTACAGTAGCTAAAGAGCTGGGGCCGTATTTTAACTTTAAAACACGTACAAACCTGATCCAACTTCAATACAACTCCAATGCATTAACAACGCAATACTCGTACAGCTACGGCATAAACATCTGAATCAGAAATATAAGAATTAGCTTGAGAAATATTCCAATGCAACTCCAATACAACTTCAATATTGGTTGATTGTTTGTTATGTGTTGGAGTTATGTTTGAGATAGGTTGTGTTGTTATTGTATTGTTAATGTATTTTAAAATTAGAATCCGGCACCTGGTGTAGAGCGGATTCAACGTTGCTACAGAGATAAAGTACGAAGCACGGATGTCAGGGAATGTATTTTTTTCGATATTTTTTTGTATGCAGGTTTTTTTTATACCACGACGGTAACAAACAAGCATACGGCCCGCCTAATGGTAAGCAGCTACCGTAGCCTATGGACACCTGCAACTCCAGAGGTGTCACATGCGCGTTGCCGACTCTTTACAAAAAGGAGGATTCACTGTGTTGACGGCTAAAGGAACAAGAGGGCGTCAACACACTGGGCCCTCTTTGAGCTCTTTGGCAACCTTACTCACCAGCAGGCACACAATACTATGCGTAGGGTCTAGTGCTATTTGGCTGTGGTTTTCTGTAAGGAGGTAATTCCCCAGTCGGGCTCTGGTCCAGATTTGAGCGAGATGACATTCCCTGTGCTGTGCCCTACCACACATAGCGAGATGACATTCGCAGTACCCGTACCTCTCTTTTGGACGTAGTAGGACATACCCGTGTCCGGACGTAGGTTAAGGACATACCCAGGTCTCCCGGAAATGCCCATACAAAAAATACCGGTATTGCATTCCGTATATAGATATCTCTTCTTCAACTGGCTAAAGGATGTGCAAACTCCATTGCTTTTAATATCCTGCGAACTGAAACTGCGGGCGCAAAAAGTAACTTTGTACAGACGTTTGTTTGAACAGAACAGGCCGGCAATCGATTTAAAACTTTGCTGGCTTGGGGGATAAGATGGATTGTATTGGGAATGGCTTTTTTGTAAAGGGAAATGTAGTTGCTGCATGTAACGAGCATGTTTTATACAATAGTCATTATAGCCACTTTGCCACTATTAAGTGATATCGTTCTATGTTGCAACTTCATCTAGGTAGATTATGTATCTGCTAGAATAGATAATTACACGATAGCGTAGTAAATAATCATACATTTCTTTCATAGAATACCTACCGTTCTTAACCACCACATGTACAGTCGCCATCAGATATATCTGAGCGACCAAGGTGGTCACAAATATGAACAACGCCTCTATTGCCAAGGCGATAAAGTGCATGTTCAGATATTTTTGACTACCTTGGCAGCTTCGATATTTTAAATGCCACTGTAGAACCCCGTATTCTAACATTAAAACATGTTTAAACACGATCTAACTTGAATACAACTCCAATGCATTAACTACGCAATACAGCTAGCGCTTATACGTCTGAATCAGAAATGTGAATTTGCTTGAAAATTATTTCTATGCAACTACAATACAACTTCAATATTGGTTGATTATTTGTGGAGTGTTGGAGTTATGTTTAAGACAGATTGTGTTTTTAATGTATTGTTTATGTATTTTAAATTTAGAACACGGCACCCGTTTTTATATGTTTTACAACTTACTAAGTATCTTGTGATTTTTCCAGACGGCTGCTTCCCATACAGATTAAAACGAACCTTATCTTGAACTCACGATTTTCACTTCCTCCATAACAAAACTCTTCACTGCAATGCTGCCATCACCGCCTTTGCTGTGAGAAATAGTTCAGGCAACAAAAAGCCTCGTAGTCGAGGTATAAGGGTTCTTAGGATATTCGAGCTTAAAGAAGCTTCAGCAAGATTTATTTATAAATTAAAAAGAAAACCTTTATTAAAGGCATTCCTTTTAATAAAATTACAATTAGATTAAGACTAGGTGCCGTATTATAACTTTAAGATATGAAAACAATGCGTCAAAACACAATTTTTTTTTCAACACATCTCTAACACAACAAATAATCAACCAATATTGCAGTTGTATTGGGTTGCATCACAATAATTTTTAGGCTAATTCTGATTCAAACGCTTAGGCGTTTAGCTGTATTGCGTATTTAATGCATTGGAGTTGGGCTGTATCATAACGTGTTTTAAAGTTAGAAGACGGTACAAGTTTTGGCTGTGAAATGAGCTATTAAGGTTGACCCGACAGTCTACAATATATGGTTCTTCAAAAAAGGATTGTTTGAGTTTTTTGTTATAGATTCAGAAAAAATATAGGTGCGCCGAGACAACAGTAATCGCTTATTATATGGTAATTTGCCACCGATGTGGTATTAAAAAACTATTCTCGCACATCGAATGTAAAATAATTTGTTTGATCAACAAAGCTCAAATCGACCGAATAAAATACCGTCAAAAGCTGATTGTTATGTTATTTTGACCCTAGCTCATCAGTAAAAAATTGTTAAGGCAACTATAACCGTCTTGTAATGGAGATATAAGAGCTCTTACTCAAGAAACACAAGCCATGCTTTAAGAAGCTTCAGAAAGCTTTATTCAATAAAACTCAAAAAAGAAAAGTAGTTACAATTAAACTAAACGAGCACAAGTCTAATAATTAGGTTTCCGTAGCCAGAATCGAAAAAACGGAACCCTTATAGGATCACTTTGTTATCCGTCCGTCCGTCCGTCCGTCTGTCATGACCCTTTTTCTCAGGAACGCGTGGAGGTAGCAAGCTGAAATTTATATCAAATACTCAGGTCTACTGTCCCTTGGAGCTGTTAAAAATCAAACTTCTAAGCCAACGCAATCAAAAGATGTAGCCGTTTATGCCGCAAATTTTCCGACTCGCACTTGGCTGGTTTTTTTTTCTATTACCTAGATAAGCAAGTATCAAATTAGTTAGCATTTTATATTAATTCTGTAATGAGTTATCGATATTAAATGTTTTCTCTTAATAAATTATTGATGTGGCAACATTGTCAAATATAATTTACGCAGTTTCGTTAACTTTTTAAGTTAAAGAAAGTGAAAACGACTTATGCTCTGTGGTCATTGCTTGAGTGACGTGATCGATGCTTGACGTGATTCCTATTGGTTCAGAGTCAAAGTTTACGATATTATCATTGGTTCTCCCTGATTCCCGGATCGTCATAAGGAAGGATTAACAAATGCATGATGAAACTTTCCAAGTTTGTTAATTAATACTTGATAATGTTGACTGAATAAGGTACGGTCAAAAACTGTTTGTCATTTTCCTTTTGACTCCATCTCATGTAGCGTCCAGTTTCCAACTTACCTAATGGTACTTTAAAGTAAGTACTAAATAGAGTGTGACTTTGCTCCAAGGAATTGTTCAGGGAACTAAGAGCTTCTTGTAGTGGAAACATAAGGGTTCTTACACATGATATACGAGCTGCTCTTAGTTTCAGAAAGCTTTATTGATCACAAGCTTCGTAGTGTGCACGATGCTTTATTGTCTAGTTTTATTACGTGAAACGTTCGCAGTCCTATCATAGATATAAAGTGAATTTCGTCTTATAATGAAATCATAGAGTTACGGACGTTTTTTTCTGTTTATTGTACATTTTATTTGTCGTTAGTTTTGATGAACGCCCTGGTGGCCTGGCGATAAGACGTCAGACTTTAAATCCGGAGCTCTCGAGTTCAAACCCAGGCTCGTACCACTGAGTTTTCCGGAACGTATGTACGAAATATAATTTTTTAATTAACCAGTCGCTTTTCAGTGAAGGTAAACATCATAAGGAAACTGGACCTAATCTCAACAAGGCCTAATTTTCCCTCTGGGTTGGAAGGTCAGGTGACAATCGCTTTCATTAAAACTAGCGCCTACGCCAATTCATGAGATTAAGTTGTCGAGCGGACCCCAGACTCAATAGAGCCGTGGCAAAAAGCCAGAAAAACGCTAGGAGGATGTTGTTAGTTTTGATGAATCAGGTGCTTGTTATTATTATGTGCACAATAGATAGGAATAAGGTATGAGTTCACATTATTCGTCCACATCATATCTTTGTACAGTCACCGGCAATAGTATCTTCCTACACGAAGGCCGCAAAAATATGTGACACGCTCTTATGGCCCTACAGATAAGAGCGTGTCACATATTTTTGTGGCCTTCGTGTAGCAAGATACTATTGCCGGTGACTGTACCTACTTGCAGTCAAAAGCAGAAACAGCGAGGTCAAAATGACCCTCACTTTAATTTTCTTGTGAAAGTTATGTCAATATAATTTTGAACCCCTTACCCGCATAGTAGTGTATGACTGAACTGGACCAATTGAAAATTGGCACTGTAAACCCTAAGGTTGCGGTGACTTTCCGCCGAGTCGGAGATGGGAGGAGACGTCCTGGAATCCACTAATAGCATTGGCCGCCGCTCATCCTCGCCTCGTAGGAAACGCTTGGCTGATTCCTACACGTCTCCCCTCATCTTCGCCTCAGGTGGGCAGACGAACGAGTCCACTGATGTCTTGCGCGGTTTGTGACTCTGCAGTTCAAGAAGACACTATGCAGTTTCGGCCCTAGCAATTTTCGCTCTCGAAGCTCTCAGACTTCACAACTAACGCCCCTTTCATATACATTTTATCATATTGACGCCAAGAGCAGCAGCTCCAATTGCTCTTCACCCATTGAGGACCTAAAGCCCCATTTGATTAGGCGGTGCCATAACTTGTATGAAATTTTAGTTACATAGCTGCATTTGATCGATCAACTTTTTATTGGTACCTCAGAACGCTGGCAATGTCTACTTACTTGCTTTAGGGCCGGTATTATAACGTGTCATTATTTTGGTTAAAGGTACCATCTGGCGTTCGTATGTTGTACAAATTCAACATTTTATACGAGCAATAAAAGCAGGATGTTAAATGGTAGCTTTACCAAAGTCATGACCTCATGACAGATATATAGTACTCGACACGATTGTAACCTGTCCTATATAAACCAGCGTGTCTCTTTAAACGTGAGTATTTAACCAAACCTCATTATATCAATACGTTCCCCCGTAACTAGGGTTGCAAAAAAACGGTTTTTTTTCTGTCTTGAAAAAAAACCGTGAAAAAGAACAGTTTTTTTCTGGCATATGTTTTTTTTCAAAAGTACGAAATCTCAAAATTTTCAAGGCAGTTAATACTCTTATACGGTTGTTTTAGACTTTATGTTAACTATTAAACTAATTTAATTTAACAACTTTAATTTCTGGTTTTATTAAACTTATATTAATGAAATATGTAGTGGTACTATGCTGCTGATAGTTCTAGTGAATAAGTTCAAAGTTTTTTTTTTCATTTACTGAGAATAGTTTAGTTACATAACAGACATACCTACTTTAATGTACCTACTTAGTTTTAAGTTTCTTATATGAATAAATCACGAAAAACCGTGTTTGTCGTAATATTTGTTCATCTGAAAAAAACCTTATTTAGAAAAAAAACAATGGTGCCAGGTTTTTTTTCATGTTTTTTTTCATAAATTTGAAAAAAAAACATTTTGGTTTTTTTCTATTTGAAACCCTACCCGTAACCTTACCTTTACATGGCGAACCTGCCAGGTGTCGCTTCGACAGGGTAGGTGACAAATGCAGCCTCTTGTGTAATATAGATTGTAATATTCAGAGCAACGCGTAGTTTCAGTGTTCGCGAGGCAACGGGACGGCTCGAGGCATTTTAGCTCCCTACGTGTTGTGGAACTATGCTGTGCAACTCGAACTGACCCACGTTGGACTTGGTTTTTTATCCTCACCCCCCTCAATTTCCAGTATCTTTATGTGATGAAGAACGAGCATGCAAAAAATGCCATTCACACCGGCTGGTCGGTTATCGATCCCTCAGAGTTGGAAGCCAGAAAATGGGGGGGGGGGGGGGGGGATAAAACACAAAGTCCGTGGGTCAGTTCGGGTGGCACAGAGTGGTTCCACAACACGTAGGCAGCTTAAACACCGCGAGCCATTCGGTTGCCTCTCGGATACTGTAACTACACGCCATTGCTTTAACTATAAGGGTAGGTTGCACCACGCATAATTAACGAACTCATCAACGTTAAATATGGCGACGGAGCTGTCATCCAACGATGACGTTGACGTTAACAGACGCTTTGCTGCAACCGGCCCTAATTGTAATAAATAAGTTTTTACTTTCTGCTGTTCCTAATGGTTGTAGAATTCTCGGGTAACGGGATATAAGGATACATTTTCTTAAAATTAACCTTTTCGACGTCATGACAAATGTCAATGCACTCATACGCCAAACCAATAATGAGTTTATAGTAAAACGTATAGTATCTTATCACGGATATATTCGTTGTTGGCGTTAAACCTACGGTGCTGAGATATCCGTCGTTGGCATCGAAATGGTTATTAAAACATAAAATAATAACAACGAACTTGTACAAATCCAACATAATGTTTTATTTTACAAACACTATTATATCGCCATCTAACATAATTACGCTATGATACTAAATATAATACATCATTGGAGACATCGCATTATATACAGAAATTTCAATAACATTCAATTATATTAATTAACTAAGTAAAAGATATAAGGCACGTTTATAACTTCCTAATATGAACTAACGTCTAAAGGTTTCCAACTATTAGGAAATATTATTTTATAGATACTAAAATATTCACGGCAGTTGGTACCATATTAACATTATAAGAACCGAATATAAGAACAGCATACCAACTGCAATTTGTATTTACTTACAATCCAAATCGCAGTTTGTCTTTTTCTTTCAGTGACTACGGGATTTTTGAAATAAAGAAAATACATGTGTCAGACAACGGCTCTGGGATGCCGGCCCACCGTTCAACTTTAAACCTTGTCTGAGTTTGAAATTTATTACTTATATAAAAAAAAAAACATGTTTTATATATTTAAAAAAAAATGTTTTATGTATATTTTTTTTAAAACGTAATATCGTTGGCTGCTAATTAAAAAAATAATATTTTCCTCCAAAGTGATAAATATAACGAGTGATTTATGAATTATTTCAGCTACACCTAGCCGAACTCAGAACAGTGATATATTTTTAGAAATTTGGAATGCAGCGAAGACGTAGAGCTAAATTTAATTTATTATTTTAACTTAATATCAACTTCTCTAGAATATTAAAAAAAAATGAAATGCATTTTATATGATATAATGTACATGGATTTTATAAAAATACTATTAAATAACAGTAATATAAATAATACCATTAAATATCACCTTCACAACTTTTGCAAACATGTAAATACATTTTTGGATTTTGATGTGTAAAAAAATGATAATTGATAAACAATTTAATACTAATAATAAGCCTTTATGAGATAATAAAGAATAATAACCCGATATGTATTATAAAACCTCCTTTGATATGGATTCATATTAATAATATGGATAATAGGAAGACCTACTGGCAGTTATGATACAATTTTTTAACTACACAACATTATAAAAGGAAATATGTTTTAACTAATATTAATTACTTCAAAAACTACATTTATCTAGTATTCAGTACAAAACAACATTTTTTGGCGTTTAATAACTAAAAACTTGTTAGACCTGCGTAAGGAAATAAAAATATGCTTCACTTAAAAATTTAAAATAATAGAATAGCTTTTGTATTGTACTTAGTATAACATGGATTTTAAATAACTCGAATTCTGAACTCCTCTTTAAAAAAAAATGTAGTCTGTTAAAAACTAAAAAGAATACCCATTTGTAGGCTAATAGATTCAATATAATCGTTAGAAGCTTCATGTCAGAAAATCGCGTTACATTTTAATCCTTAATTACAATCCTCATTTACGATAAAATTGAGCTGACAGCGTTCCTGTCAATCCCTAACGACCGGGAATGCTGACACAGCCGTCATCTAGTTGTCACCTAAATTAATGACATTCCTAAATTAATGATAATTAATCACGGCGTCACCAGTCACTGCGCATTTACATAGCTCGGTTGCACGAAACGTAAATGATCGAAAGTAGTTAGTTATTAAGATAGAGATTTTTAGCTTCAACTTTAAGCGTCAAAAATCTTTTACTCAGTAGAAAATAGCGCACAATTAACGATTAATTTGAACTAGGTATTGACCTTTCGCACCTACGTTTAAAAAAATTGCCGCCCTTTGCTAATGAAGAGTTGCCAGACAATAAATTTTAAAACTCAACATCGTAGTTGTGAAAAACTATCTATATATCTCAGAAAAACATACGATATTGACCAACATAATATCTTATTTTATGTTAATTTAAATATTAAAATGTTTCAAGTATAAACTTAAAAATATCAATACGCGTAATATATTTTTTTTGTACTTCTTTTATGGTAACAAATTATATAAATATCAGTTATCGTGTCTAATTTTTAAAGAATACTCGGTAAGTCACGAAACTGTGAGATACTCAGATTATTGAATGTCAAAAATAGATTGTTAGCAGCATTATTAAAAAAAATACATTAGTGATTAGATCATGTCCATTTCGCAGCATGAACCGTTTTCACACTTCACATTTACAGGCAGTCGATTTGTACGCTCTACTAACTAGTTAATTGAATCACATGGTTCTAGGAATGTTAAAGTATCTTAAAACAATAGAAAATTAGTTAGAAGAGCTCAAAGAGGACCCAGTGTGTTGACGATGAGGGACCTTCTTGTTCCTTTAGTCGTCAACACAGTGAATCCTCCTTTTTGTAAAGGTTCGGCAACGCGCATGTGACTCCTTTGGAGTTGCAGGCGTCCATAGGTTACGGTAGCTGCTTACCATCAGGCGGGCCGTATGCTTGTTTGTCACCGTCGTGGTATAAAAAAAAAGTTAGTACTTAATTCTGAGACCTTGTTGATAGAGGTCCATAGAATAATTTTGAAAACACGAAAGAATCGGTATTTTTTAACGAAAATTTCTATAAATGTTTCAGAAAACCGGTTTATATTTACGTAGTACCAATTACGTAGTTTTTTATAAATTTCCTTAATTTATTTTTTTCTACTGTGAATACTAGTAAAACTATTATACATTTAGTATCTGTCATCCATCTTGTAGAGTTGATATGATAGTTATGAAGATATGTAAGTGAACGATTGTCACAAATTTTATTTTACAGCACAAATATTTATTTTAAATATCTATTTCAGAAGAAGAGCATCTACAAAAAGTTGAACTATTCTACATAAATTCAGTCAATTTTAGTTACAATTTTTCCATAGACAAATATGGAAACAGGAAAATAAATTCGCTCTCAAAAGAACTAAATAAAAAACTATACCTATTCTAAATAAAATTAAACAAAAATTATATTTGTATGTATATTTGTAGTCAATTCAAGTTTACTATTTTAAACTTTTAATTAAATCACAATTCGAAATATACAAAAGTCTGTTACAATTGCTATGTTAGCAATAATAATGAAGCTTTTAATTATATGACTACTCATAAAAATCATATGTATTTATTTTAAAGATATGTACATGTCATAATATTCTGAATGTTTTACTCTCTTTAATTAAATAATTTCATATCATAATAAAATAGTAATACAAAAATAACAATACTAATACAATTATTAATGCCGATATAAAATCCAATTCAATTAAAAACCTACTAAACCGAATAAATACACCAATGAGATTACTAGTCCATTGGAACCAAATTGCGTTAAATATGCAATCGATGAATAAAATATACACATTAAAAGAAAATTCCCTGGCACACAAAACAAGGAACCTAATTTTAGGCCAAAAACTGAAACACTTTTTAACATTAGAAATAGTTACATCGATTTACATTACCCGTTAAATCTAACGGAATCAAATCATGATTCATGAATCTATGTTGGACATACATTAAATTTACTCCAACGACCTTTTTACTAAAATAAATTACGACCCTATTTTAATTACAATTTTTATTTTAGTGAAAAGGCATTTAACTTACAACATCAACAGCTTTAATAACAACGGATTTAAACTGATTCAGTGATCCAATGCCATTTTGCAAATCAATATATAAATACTGCATGCTTTGCGCCATCACAATGATTTCACTGATATTCAAAACTTTATTTAAAATCACTGTAAAATTTAAACACAGACTAAACACACATTGCTTTCAACAACAAGTGATTCATTATTAATAATATCATTAGCAACACTAAGACACAAAGTGTCCAATATCAAAATGTCCATGTCGTTTAAATCAGTGGGTCCATTTGTTCAAATGAACAGTAGTTCTGAACCCACTCTATCGGTTTATATAAACATCAGTTCTGGGCCTAGCCTGTCGGCACGGAAGTTCTCTAAAGTCCATAGTTGCCTGATGTCCTCCTCGTTGCAGGTCTCCATGACGATCTTGTCCTTGCTTTTCGATATCGCCATACATTTTTCGCTGGAGCCATGCTTTATGAGCTTTGTCTGTAAGTAAAAAAAAATGGAACATTATTTAATTTACTTGAGTGAATAGCAAAAGTATCTAAGTGAGTTTTATGGTGTTCAAAATAACGTTTTTCTACTCGTCGACTGTAACGCTTGAATTGAGATTGTGTAGACCGAACTACTAGCGCATACTTTTCGATAGAGCTTTTATGGTCGCATATTATAGCATCGCCAACGATGGTATAAAGGATTTTCATACAACACTCGTAGAAAAAGTATTGTATACAATTAGTGACATAATCAAGCTTTTCAATCTCGTACCTTACTTACTCGACTTAACACGGTACTTGACTGAAAAGCTCTTAATTATATCACGATGGTATAAAATACTCTTAATTATATCACGCTCTTTTTAACGATTGAATCCCAAAAAGTTTATTGAATTATAAATAACAGGCATTATTATATATTTATGTAGATCGTCAGGAGCAAGAAATCTATTCTAATATGTCATATTTCAACATATCACGATATCACATACGAGTATTTTGTAAGTCTTATCAACGATGTTTTTCCTTAATATTATAGTTTTTGTGTTTCGTAGATTACAATTATTATCCTGCTAGGTTTAAAAATTGTTTAGATCAATGTGTTAATAATAAGTAAGCAATGAATACTCACATTTTGGTCATATAGCCACAGCTGGTTGCCCTTGGAACCGTGGCACGGGTACAAGACGACGTCATGCCCCGAATAGTCCAGACACGTCTCATCGCGTCGAATCTCACCCGTTTTCGAGTACATCCAGTACTGTGGACATTATACGGCATATTTTAATTGATGTTCTAATCTGATTAACAAAATTGATTGATCGACTAGATACAATTAAATAATGGGCATTCTAATGGGTAAATCAAATCAAATGGATGACAAATTAAAAGCAAGGTCAAATGAAAAGTGTATTCTTATTCTAAAGGGAATAAAGGAATTAGGCTTAACTATGTATATACAAAACACCCAACCCTTAGTTAAATCTTGACCTTAAAGTACAAGTAAAGAACAAACAAAACACAAGTCACAAATAAATATAAGTAAGTAAATATATTCAAAACGATAATAATAAACATATTCAACGAATAATTATAATATGATAAATACAATGAATTGTTGATGTAATTGTTGAATATGTTTAAAATGAAAGTTAGAACGTAAAATTACTTAATACTAATAAACCTAGCGGCAGTACCCAAGTTATAGGAGTATAGGTATGGGTTTAAATAATTTGAACTTATACAATTACCAGTTTGGATTTATTTTCTCCATTTGTTAACCCTTAAGGATCCCATTAAAAGATAAGCTCTTTCTACTATTGCTTATCTCGAACATTAATTTACCTTTGAAACAATTCAAACCGTTTACCAAGCCAAAGTGCTTTATAAATGGTGAAAAAAAAGACAAATTAATTTTACTCTAAATAAGAAATGTTAAGTATTAAGCATTAATTAAGCATTATAATAATAAGCGGATTAGAAGAATTTTACTAAGAATACGGTATAATTACTTTCAAATGTACAATACATTGAAAGGCAGCACAACTTACCCTGTGTCTCTGAGTTACATTTAGCTATCATTTGCACTAGGTTTCCTCTGTTTGATAGCCACAATGCAAAGGCGAAAGATTAGCGCTGTCGACCACCAAACACAGCAGGCCACCTAATGTAAACGTTAACTAAGATCCATCTCCAGAAACATAACAATGAAAAATATGCAAGCATTTTACGTCACACAAAATACAAACTCACAAACAATTGCGCTAGCCCATCAGCTACCATCAACTTACCGACTCACCACCACCAACTACATGAAAGGAAATGTGATTTCTAAACGATCGCCTTAAGACAAACCTGGTTGCCTCCATCCCCATGGCAAGGCCAGGGCTTGATTGGATTCTTCATATCTTCTGGACCGGCAGCGGAGTCGAGGCACATGTCTGTTCCGCGATTCGCGATCTATTGTGATCCATAAGTTTAAAGGCGTGCCAAAAGGAAGCGTGCTCGGATAAAATTATCACTCGACAGAAAAAATAATAAAACAATTTAGGCGCAGAACACGAATGGTTCGATTTTTACTCCATGTCCTCGTTTTACTCCCTTAATATGCTCCTTTATTAACAACACTGCTCTGGTTTTAAATGGTGCTGTTAAAAAAGGCAAGATTAACAAAAATGTGTCAAGTGATAATATTATACCGCATGATAATGAAAACTCTTCCGTAAGAATTGATGATGAAACACTTATTCTGCATAATTGAATAAGTTAAACTTAAAAGAAGGTTGCTACTCCAGCCCTTCTAGTAACACACCCAAATGACGTATCATTTCAGGCTACCTGATTACCACCCATGTGATGGCACTTATGAATCTTGATCGTATCTTGTTTCGATGCGTTCTCATCAGCATCTTCCCCATCAATACAGAATCTGCCGCTAAATGCTTCATTTCGAAACTAACGATCGTGATGGAAAAACAAGAACACATTAATCCATGCAACGTGTGTAAGACGGCGTGCTAAACGTGCTTAAAGAGTGCAAAAAGATCTCCAAAGGACACAAAAAGAAACAAAAACTCCTAGAAAATGGTACTGCCGCTTTAGATGTATAAACGACAGTTAACCTGGTTACCGCCCTGCCGGTGACACGGATACAATCCGACGGGTTTATGGTGATCGGACTTGCGCGTTGGCGAATCCAAACACGTCTTTCTGAAGCCCACGTTTCGGATCTGTATAGGTAATTTGGAAGGCACGTTCAATAAAAAAAAATAGATTTGCACTCGACATTTTGACTCATTACAAAAATGTGACTTTTCGTTATTAAAATCAAATTGGACAATGATACTGATAGTAAACTTACCTCTCCATGAGCCACAGACTCGCCAGGGATGAACAATTCAGGGTAAATGTTTTTAAGATACCACTCGAAGGATTTACATTCTAATTTTCTCCTTAGCTCTTTTCGGCCACTAACGTCACCGAAGTCACCTTTATCGTTGCCCACTCTTTGGTAGTAATACTTTGCGTAATCATCCAGCCATACCTAAACAAAAGCATACTTTGATGTAAATAGAATCAACATTGCAAATGTGCAACACCAAGAACTGAAAACGGATTTTAATTGTTCTGAACAACTGCAACAGACTCTGGGCCGGTTGCACCAAACCGTCTGTTAACGTCAACGTCATCGTTGAAAAAATCTTGTATGAAAAGTTTGACAGTTTTCTACGGGATGACAACTCCGTCGCCATAGTTAACGTTGATCGGTTTGTTAGTTATGCGTGGTGCAACCCACCCTATATCTAAAGATATTCGTATGATGAACAGCTTTTATTTGTTTTTGTTTTATTCGTCCCATAAGTTGTGTAAACGATTTTTCGATTCTAAAAGGTTTCAAGATTCAGAACTACCCGTTATAGGTCTTCTTCATTACCTCAGCAAGCCGAACTGAATTCTTCTTCAACACGTTAACCCCAGTTCTCCACTTGTACGGCGATCGTTTCCTAAATATATGTCCAACATGTGAGCAGGGCACAATTTCTAGAGTCCCTCCACACATCCAAGTTTTGAAGGACAGCTCCAAGTTTTCGCCTCCCCAAATATCGAAGCCGCTATCATATGTTCCCAATCTTTCAAAGAATTCTTTGTCTATGGCGAAGAGTCCGCCAGCCATGGTTGGTGAAAAAACTGCTTCAGCAGTGTTTGAGTGTCTGGCTCGTTCTTTAGTCGGCACTGGGTGCCAATTGAATTGAAGGTTCCAGTCGAATCCTCCAACGTTGACGGACGTCGAGTCTCTGTAGTGGTATTCAAGAGTATTGTCGTCGATTACGTCGATGACGGGGCATACGACTGTAGTTTTGTTTCGGGCTATCCTGTCCAGGAGAGGTTCAAGCCATCCTAAAAATTGATATTGAATGATTAGAACTAAAAGCAGAAGAAGTTTTAAGTATAGTAAAGAAAAGCGAAGTTTGTTGAGAACCATAGATAACAGGAGAGGAAAGATGCTTGAACACCTGCTACGACAGGACGAGATTATAAGAAATATCATAGAATGTAGAGTTGAAGCAGAAAGGAAGGCAGGAAACATACATGGATCAAGTAAAGGAAAAAATAAACGTCGTGTCGTATCAGGCTATAAAAGAGAAGGCAAATGACAGACAGGCATGGCAATTGCTCCAACGACAAGAACCTAGCTCTTAAATATATGATGATGATGAGAACTAAAAGTAGTGTCATTATCCTTAAAAACTGCTGTATTGAAGTTTAACAGAAACTTTCAATTAATTAAAACAAGTACTGTATTCACAAAAAATACATTAAGCCAGAAGCCACAAATGCTCGTACTCCTTGTGTTATTTTTGTATGAATGAATTGTTATGTAGTTGACCAAGGACGAACTATGCAAATTATGAACTTGTGATGTTCTAACTGTCAGGCAATCTAAAATAGAAGCATCATAGAGGCATCTAAAATAGAATATGGTCTATTACGCCTAAAAATTTAAATTTTTCATCAAAAAATGTTGCCCGAGTAAATGGATGTTTTCTTATAATTTTGCTATAAAAATCAGAGATTTCAATAGTAAAGATAAGCCCGTCATCACATTGTGACAGTTACCTCTCTGCTTGATAACCTAATCCCATGAATTGGCGTAGGCGCTATATAATTTATAAGTACATGATAAAAATAAGTATCAAGTATAGTTAAATTTGAAGAAATCAGCATGCGCGTTTTTAAATACTATTGAGGGTGCATGCTTCTTCTATTCTAATATTTGTTCTGTGACTGTTTTCAACTAAAGCATATCAGCGACCATAGATTTTCACCGGGTTCCTAAACTTGAGACAATATCAGTGCCTCATCCGAAACTCTTGAGGAAAATTATTATCTTTCCTCTCTTTAATTTACTAGCGAGTTGTAAAGAATAAAATAGGTAGCGATTCAAATACCCGAATACTTTACCAGTTCGAAACAACTTTACCTTCAGTACATTCGCAGTGGCTGTCTAGATACGTAAGGACCGGCGCGGTCACGTATCGCGCCCCGAGCAGTCTGGCCCTGATTAAGCCTTCTCGGCGCGGAGCTCGGACTATCCTCACTTTGGGCAAGGACGACATGTAGTCGTCTAGTTGCTGCATTAAGTGGGCTGAAAAAAATAATTTATTCTAAGTCATCTTTCCACATAAACCTAAAACGTCTTTTGTAAGTATCCGTCATTTTGACAGTTTGTGTATGTCACAGGGAAATTATTACTGAGATTTGAACAAATCTCTAAAGGATTTGATCAAATCACGCAGGATGCTAAAATGGATAATCCATATCATCGTTTCCCTAGAAAATTTCAGTCATTTCACCAAATCACTGACTCTGTTTAGTGGAAAGAAAAAATCGGCCAATAAACGCAACACGCTTCTTCATTTTACTAGATTTGTTTAGGAATTCGACAAAATCCCTAACCACAACAGTAAGTTGACGAAAAAAAACTAAAAAAGTCAACTATTTTTATCATTTCGCTAAACAAGTTTAGTGAAATGATAAAATCTCAACTGAAAGATGGTATGTGGTGATTTGATTAAATCTCTGAACTGGTTTAGTGAAATGACAAAACAACAACACATTACACATACAACATTTACTCTACAATTAAGCGATTTGATCAAATCTCTGACTAGATTAAGTGATAAATTCCTAAACAAATCTAGTAAAATGAAAAAGCCTGTCGCGTTTATTGGCCGATTTTGCCTTTCCACTAAACAGAGTCAGTGATTTGGTGAAATGACTGAATTTTTCTACGGAAATGATGATATGGATTCTCCATTCCAACATCCTGCGTGATTTGATCATATCCCTTAGAGATTTGTTCAAATCTCTGTTTTAATCATTTCCCTGCGACATACTACTACGAAACGTTGAAGAGGCGTGCTAAAAATGAATAAGGGTTTTAATCGGTAGAGTCGCTGCACAGCGGACATTTCTTTCGCATATTTTCAAAAGTCAAATGCAAAATTCTTTATTTGCATCTTATCCTTTCCACTGCTGTTAATGCCGTTTGTATAAGTATTTTGCTTCTGTTACTCCTTATTAACGCAGTAACTTACTAGAGATAATAAAAAAATCTGTCGATTTATTTCCATGTTTACACTCTAATGAGTTTAAACATACAAAGAAACCAATGGGCACCATATGGCAGCATCGTGGCGAGAGGACTTCTTGAAAGCAGCATTCAAAATCCACCAATTAAAAAAAAACATGATTGGTGGATTATTACAGCTAGACCTATCGTCACGGTGTGCTATCTAGTGAAAATCTCGATCGTGGAAACCCTCATTGAATCAAATATTATTCGATCGTGGAAACCCTCATTGAATCAAATATTATAGCTGGAGAAAAACTATCTATATCCCACAGTCAAACTATTATTATACTCGTAGTTTTGTGGGACAATGTTGTTTTTAAGTTACACATTGTGCATATTAAATCAATTAAATAATGATAAAATAATGACATGAACTAATAGATCTATTTACACGTGTGTTAATAGTATTTTATCTACACTCATATTGTAAGTTCTCTAAAACGTGTTCGAAAACGGTAGGCAATGGCTAGCATTACCATGACCGATTTTACTATGATAAGCTTTTTATCTGTGGCAGTAACGTAATTTTAACTTTTCATGCTCAAATATTGATGTGCTATGAGTTTTGATAACATAATGTACACCTGCACCCTCCCGCGCATCCGCCGACAGCCCGACACGCGCCTCCCCGACACAATCGAGTTGGTCATGGCGGTGCAATGGCGGCCATTCTATGGTTTCCGAATACGGCATTTTGGATAAATAATATGAGTGTAGATAAAGCAGTGTATGCAACTGTACGTAATTAGGCCTTAAAACGTAACAGTTACATAAACTACTATTATGCAACAGTTGTATAAGAGGGGTCAAAAAAGGTGAGTGGCGTGGGTAACAATTTGAGCCGTAGGCGAACATTGTTAAGAAAAACGCCACGAACATTTTGTGACCTACTTATACGACGTTGCATACATTACTTTTTCTACGACTACACTTACTTTTACATAAAATTCGAAATTGAAAACTTCATGGATATCGCAGTTATTTTGTCAACATAATCAACAATCATTTAAGTTTTACCTTTTAAAACACAATTTTTCAAGAATACTAACATTACTAACACAAATACACACAGTCGTTATTTGATTAATTATTAAAGAGCTACAGAGATTAGTAACAATACGCAAATTACTTTCAAAGTTTGCAGTTTTCCCCTATAAACGAACGGGAAACGTGATAATAACAAAGTAGGTCTGTGGGCCTTTTAATTTTTTCGTTTTTAATGTATTTTTTTTCTAAAAACGCTGCGTTTATTTAGGTTTCTTAGGTTGGCAGTAATTTACTTTTGTCCTATAAGTATTAATAGGCGTATTTGCACGCGTTTACGTGATACTACATATTTTGGCGCTTTTATAGAACAAGTGTTATTTTGGGGAATAGACTAGATAGACTTTTCTTCGAGTATATTATCTATGTTCTTATAAAGGTGTTCACGAATGTATAAATGACAGATAAAAGTACAGGAGTAGAAAAAAGTTAATACATACGCATATCAGAGAAATCATCCACAAGCACTATCTCCTTGATCAAGTGCTCCGGCGACCTGTCAAGCACGGAGTGGACCGTCCGCAGCAGAACGGACCAGGCTTCGTTGTGGAAACAGATCACCACTGATGTCTGCGGGAGATCCTCGAGGAACCGCCCTGGCACTTTGCACCTGATAAAAATGAATGGAAGTAATTAAATGGACAACCAAATAAATGTATTTTCGTCAGCAGAAAAATTAGATGGTCGGCATGGGTTAGGTTAGAATTTTGGTGCTCGATTTATTTTTATGCTGACCAATACATTTTTTTTGCAGCCCAATTAAATTATACCCAAGAATCAAAATTTCATATTTACATATGAAATCTTATATATTTCATAGTGAAGAGATAGTACAGGCAAGTGTAAAAATATGGGTGTACTCATCTTACTCAAAAATATGTCCCATAGTATCTTATTCCGTTGTAATAAGTGCGTAGTACCATATTTATGAGACGATTATTTCGATACGTATTTTTGCACTTGACTGTACCTAGTTGGTGTTTTATAAACATACCCCGGATTTTTGGGTGCGGGAATGATTTCGTATGTTATTATTATTAACTTTATTTATTGTAAAATTAGGTAGCAAAATCCAGACGGGCTTAGAAATATTCAAATAGTTTTTAACAGTTTTTACCAATTTTTTTGGCTAGTGTAAAACATTCCCGCACCCAATATCCGGGATATTATGAATCTATGGTATTTTAGCGGTAATAACAAACTTACTTATTGCTTTGAATCTTTGTATCTTTAAGCCGTAATACTAAAATTAGCTCGTTTTATTTATTTTACTTAAATACATCAACAGAGTAGCAAGTTAGCGTTTTATAATCCGATTCTAAGTCAGTACTCAGTACACCCCAAAATGGAAGACAGTTAGAAAAACTTATTTCTATATTTGTATGTAGAAATAAGTTATTTCTACATTTAAAAAAACTTTGTAGAAATAAGTTTTAATATTTTGTAATATTGCCGACTTATTGACCGTCTCGACCAGGATTATTTTTAGCATTGTACAGACAATTATAGAGAAGTAGGTATAGTTGAAATTTTACAAGATAACCAAATGGTAGGCTGCTCTTTTGTGACACCCGGACATCTTGTAAAATTATTTAGCCTAATTATTATAAAATTAATCTCACCATTCGTCCCTAGGATCCGGCAGTCTCCTCCTAATCGATATGAGATCGCTGACGTACTGGTTAAAGGCGTTCTTCTTCCATCCCTCTGCGACGGCCAACTTCGCGTCTTCAGTCATGTTCTTCGGAAGGTGAACCGGCTTTCCAAGTTCTCCGGGAGCGTTGTTTGATCCCGGTTTCGCCAGTACACCTAGGCCTACGGAAGGTCGAATCGTAATTATTATTTTTAGAATAGAACATGACAATGGTGTCTTAGATATTTGACTCGATAAATCAATAGTAAGAGATAGAACAAGCAGAATGTGCTCTCCTACTCCTACCTGTGTAGCACAACTTGCTACAATGTAAGAACTGTTAGAAGTTAGAAAGTATCTATTAGTTAGATTTAAATATTATTGCACTTGGAAAAGTGTACATCGTGTATCTCAAGACTTTACTGGTTAGTTGAGCTTAGCGCAAACCAAGCAACTGAAACGTCTAGTTTTTGGCAAAGATACAAATCACTAGAAATACAAATCATTGAATTTCTAGACACAAGTAACCCGGTTTCCCCACTAAGTATATGGGTAAATGTCATTAAAACTAAATGGATGTATGTGGACTAAATAAGAACGATAATAATCGTAACTAATTCAGCCTAGATTAAATTACTACAGTAGCAAGAAGATAACAGATTGCTGGTGGATCGTGTATTCTAAGGCTTGATAAATGGAGCAAACGGCGAGGCGAAATAATACTCTCGGTCAAATCTTATACCTCGCGTGAGTATTGTACCGTGTTTGTACAACAAATGAAAAATTTTAGAAATAATATTTTGCTTTCTCAATCGAAATTACTAAAGTACACCAACACCAAAAGCAAGCTGCAAGCACATAGATCTGAACAGCACACATTGATCGTCGCGCGTCTTTTCTTAATGTAGAAATCAGATAGATATATTGATTGATATCTAAATAGATAGTTTTAAAAACAGGGGTCTAAATTATCAAGATAATCATTGGTCTATGATAATTATCGTAAATCGCGGTAATTATTCCATAACTATCGGATTTATCCCAGGCATGGATGGTACTTTATTTATTTTGTTTCCAATTCAAGCGCGAATAATCTTTTGTGCAATCCGGACCGGACAGAAAAGGACCATTGCATTTACTAAACTTTTGTCACATTAAATGCAGGGGATCCTGTAAACCAAACCTCGTTTTAAACTCTTGCCACCCACAAAGAAAACAAATCCAATACAAATAGAGTTTTCATCTAACAAAATTAAGATTGATATAGTTGACCTACAATTCCGACATCTTAAAAAATTCATACTATAATACCATGGAATGGGAGATCTTCTTATAGGCCTCTGGGCGACTAGTGGCTACAAAGTTTTAATAAGTTTAGTTACAAAATACCATCAAAATTACCTTCAAGACCTTCACCGGGGGCAATCCGAGCGACCCAATCGACGCTCTTCTCCGCTGTGATAACAAATCATGCAACACATAAAAGTAAAAGCGACACAGTTAATAACAAACATGCAGTATTAGACACAAATTACACGTACGTAGTCGATAGTGCAAATGAGGAACTTGCATCATTCGATGCTGGTTCAAGTCCAGCTGGGTTGATTATTTTTCAATCTTTTCGATATTTGTATTAGATTTAATAACAAACTAACGGGTTAGATTAAAGTAATGAGAGTTTTCATATTGAAAAATTAAAAAATATAGTCAATAGCTACAGGTGATTGGACTTTTAAGGAGAAACTAGATAACATTTAGACATTACAAACAATCACTATTACAATAAAGAAAAAGGCCGTTCAACTTCGATCTTTTAACACAACGTAACATAAATACTATTTATTGCTAATCTCAAAATAAAGGAACATGCAAAACGAACTAACTTACTTTTTCCTGAAGCAAGTTACATATTTTCAAATATACCATACGCATCATACCATAGACAAGATTTTTTTATTGCCTTTATTATCCTTAATTTTAATAGTTTCGGTGAAGTAGCGTCCTACCCGTAACCATATACTAATCTACTCCAAACATCTCATGAAGCTTCGTTTGGTCGACCTTTAGGGACTTTTGGGGGATTGGCATCTTATGGTACTTAATGTATGGAATTGCTTTTTAAACAATGTTGACTATTTGTAGTATAATAAGAGTTTGCTTAATCTAGGTAACGTCTCTAAACGTCGATTAATCAAAGATTTTTTGACGATTTTGAGAATATTGGTAAGTAATGATGAGTAGGAAGCCAATTTACCAATTACATTTTGGATAAATACATTAAAATTAAAATGGTATTTATTAAAATAAAAAGTATATTTGTATGATGTCCAATGTGTAAGTGGAACAGATGGAGGGCATTTTTCTATATTTTAATGTTTGTTTGTATTGTAGAATATGTTCTTGTTTGTGGAAATAAAATCTATTAACATGTAGGTATTGCCTTTATTTTTAAATTCTCCAATATGAAAATTCTCATTACTTTAAGTTAACCCGTTAGTTGCATCACTTTTATAGTTGAAAATTGATTAATTTTCTAATCAATGTTTCCGTATGTGAAAATTAATATACCTTTTCAAAATTGCACACATTATGATTATGTTTTTGTGATTCGATAAATTGAAAATACAAATTGGTAGGTACATAGGGACATTGTTGTCATACTTTCTTTATTTAAATCTTTAGATATTTTAGAAATATGTAGTTTGATCCGAGGCACTTTGTAAATTAGTTTTAATATAAATTTATTTCTTTATTTTGGCGATGCATTAACACTATATTTAACTGGTGAAAACGACTTTCATTAAAAAAAGGATTTAAAAGACGCATATAAGGAGTGGTCCTGAAATAAAGTAGCAGTGTACAATCTTGTGTATTTTTTAATTTAGTGCTAATTTTGAAGCAGTATATTTATTTTATTAATCCGTAGATACAATACTAATAAATAAAAATACAATCATAATAGAATATGTGAGCATATTTATGTTTTCGCGTTTTTAATTCAACATACTTTGTAACCTTTTGAACAACATAATTTGACAATCTTCAATCGACATCCGCTACAATGCCACAATTGTATTTCCATTTTCACAACCCGTTTTATGCTTTTCAGAATTTCATCTTACCAAGAAGCTACATTAATTAACTGTATTTTAGCTAGGATAGTCAGGAAGACTCTCTAATCTAACCTCTGACAAAGATTTATCTATGGGAGATAATTTTGTATGAAAAAAGGCAAATACATTTAATTAAAAATTACTGTAACTACCTTAAAATGAAGCCAGATAAAAAAGTTTACTATTGAAGAAAGACAATTTATTAAGGTATAAAATAGCTCATCAAATCAAACTATAAGAAAAAACAGGTTTTTGAGAAACACCTCGAAAATTCTGTCAGAAGACGCTGTTCAAAAAACTATGTGTATGATGGAATACAAAAGGCGAAAACTTCCAAACGCTGTTTTATTTAAGAATGATTGTATTTATGTTTTGTATGATTGTATTTAGAGATTATTTAAATATAAACACTGCTTCTAAATCGGCACAAAATAAAAAGATAAATCAAAAAAGGCACGGCTACTTTTT